>OY728166.1:752199927-753448802 GCA_963277665.1 Viscum album | reverse complement strand
GGAATGGTCTCATCCGAAACTATCTGGTCTACTGAGTCATATAATATTTAATGGGATCATGTGGAATTATCTAGGACACCCCATATTATAATCTATAATTGGATCACTTTGCTCTATTTGAACCACCTTATCATATAATTTGTAACAATATCTCCCGGTGATATTTGGGATGCCCTATTGTATATTTAATTTCTAATAACCAAAAAACAAATAAAATATAAATATATTTCATATCATCATAAAACTCATAAAAACAGTACTTAAATAACATGGTTAAACTGTGGAAAGGAAATAGGTTCCATGATAATCTCATTGAAACATTATTAACCCATGGAAGAGAAACAAGTTTTATAACAATTTAATTGAAACAATATTATTAAATCAATAGAAAGAATGATTATGGTATCAATACCAAATATCCCTATTACTAGATAAGTAACAAAAGTGTTTTTGACATTGACTAATGTAAATAACATTAAAATATCATCAAAAACATTCTTGAGGAAAGTATCTTTTTCATTTTGAAAATCACTTTTTCAAACATAAAACATTTTGAAAACCATTTTCCTTGAAAATAACTTTTAAAAACCAAGAATTTATAGATTATTAAGAAAAAAAATTATTTAAATATAACCTTGTAAAATTTCAATGGAATTTCCCATGAAATTATGGTCAAGTCTGTAGGTAATTCTGTATGTGTCGTAAATAACATTCCCTTTTCTTGGTAAAAAAGTTTAGAAAAGTGACTTATTTGGAAAGATACAAGAACAATAATTTTATTTTTTTTTAAAATTAAAATGGGAAAAAAATTATTTAATAAATAATTTTTAAATGGTAAAAAGCATTTCTGAAAACATTTTTTGATTTTTTTTGAATGAAAACATATTTTTGGCCGAAGAGAGAGAGAGAGAGATAAAGTTTAATTTTCATAAAAACATTTTCTGAAAACATTTAATTACCAATGAGTGAAAAAATCGTACTACCACTTTTAAATATCATGAATAAAAATAGTAGAATAAAATTAATGAGTTTATTAATAACTGGATCAAAATATCTGTTCACTAGAAGCATAATCATAAACAATCCTAATGAACATCGATATTATAAGAAAAGTCACTAACAACATTTTTATCATTGAATCATAATATGAATGAAAGAAGAAAATTAAATGATACTTATGACACTACAAAAAAACCTTGGTTTAGCGGCGGTTTTGTGGCGGCGGTTCACAAAACCGCCGCTAAACGTTATCCGGGAAAGGTTTCACGGCGGTTTATTAAAAACCACCGCAAAACCCATTTTTTTTAGAAAACTCGCGATGCTTTCCCCCTCGTGTTGTCTCCCCTCTTCCCAGATCCACCTCACAAACCCTCTCCTCACAAACCATCCCCGATCCCCGGCGACACCTGCTCCCTCCGGTGACAGCCACACCCTCCGGCGACCCCCGGGCCCCCGACGAACCCCGCACCCCCCCTGGCGCCCCCTTCGACCGCCGGTGACCCCCACACCCTCCCCCCCCCCCCCCCCGCGCCCCCCACGCCCTCCAGCGACCACCACGCCCCCCGCGGCCTCTGGCAACCCCCGCACCCCCCGACGACCACCGCGCCCCCCCGCGGCCTTCGATTTTGGTAATTAGAGGTTCCATTTTCAGATAATCATCTTCATTGACTGTAATATTTTATACCAAATCCCCTCATTCTATCATATATGTGTATGTTGTGAAATATTTTAATATTTTAATGGATCTCAAACACTATGTAATTGGTATTTATGCTCCTACAAGTAAAATATGAGACAAGGATTTGTTATTACCTATCTATACTTTATTTATTTCATATTTAAATCTTGTATGATATTTATTGATTCTGTATATGAAATCTCTACATGTCATTGTTATAATGGATTGGTTGATTTCCCATATTGGTCTTATTAATTATTACATTCATTTGATTTCCATTGCTGGACCTAATGGGTTTTTATGTATTTAAAGTAGAATGGAACCATATGTTGATTTGTGTTAGATATTCTCTTCTAGAGTTACATAGGATGATATACATGATTAAAATTTTTCCTGAAAAGTGATCATCGTGTAGTGATCTTCCTCCCATATGTTTTGAGTTTCCAATGTGTTTTATTATAATATTTTGGTTTACATCTATTGAGAAGGGGTGGAGTTTTATAATAACATGATTTGTAAAATGTATTCTATTTTTTCACTTTTATCAAATCACACCATCTAAAATGAAGGATTTTAAAACATAGTTTGATGGTTTTTTTCTAAAGGTTTTATCCAACCCATTTAATATGTTCTTGTAGGTTAAATAAGGTACTCTATTGGTTATATAATCTATTTGATCATGATATTAAAATCTTTAATTTTTTTAATCTTTTTGAATTTATGAAAAAAAGTATAAAGTAACCTCTACCCTGCCTCCGCCCTGCCTCCGCCCTGCCTCTGCCCTGCCTCCGCCATGCCTCCGCCCTGCCTCCGCGCTGCCGCCAGTGCCTCCGGTGCCTCCTCCTCCACCGCGGCCTCCTCCTCCTCCGCCGATGCCTCCTCCTCCTCCGCCAGTGCCTCCACGTCTCCTACTCCTCTGCGGTCACGCTGCTGTCACGCCGCGGTCACGCCGCGGTCACGCCTCGGTCCCGCCGCGGTCACGCCGCGGTCACGCCGCGGTGACGCCGCGGTCACGCCGCGGTCACGTCGCGGTCACGTCGGTGCCTCTGCGGCCGCTGCCTCCTCCTCCGCCGTCGCGGCCGCCGCCTCCTCCTCTGCTCCTGCTCCTCCACCAGCCTCATCCTCCTCCTCCTCCGCTGCCTCTGATGCCTCCGCTGCCTCCGCCCTGCCTCCGCCCTGCCTCTGCGCTGCCGCTGGTGCCTCCTCCTCCACCGCAGCCTCCTCCTCCTCCACCGATGCCTCCTCCTCCTCCGCCGGTGCCACCGATGCCTCCGCGGACGCCTCCTCCTCCGTGGTCATGCCGCGGTCACGCCGCGGTCACGCCGCTGTCACGTCGGTGCCTCCACGGCCGCCGCCTCCTCCTCCTCCACCGGCCTCATCCTCCTCCTCCTCCGCTGCCTCTGCTGCCTCCGTTGCCTCCGCCCTGCCTCCGCCCAGCCTCCGCCCAGCCTCTGCGCTGCCGCCGGTGCCTCCTCCTCCACCGCGGCCTCCTCTGCCTCCACGGCGGCCTCCTCCTCCTCCTCCGCTGCCTCTGCTGCCTCCTCCTCCTCCGCCGCGACCGCCTCCTCCTCCTCTGCACCTGCTCCTCCTCCCCTCCACCGGCCTCATCTTCCTCCTCCGCTGCCTTCGCTGCCTCCTCCCTACCTCCGCCCTGCCTCCGCACTTCCGCTGGTGCCTCCGGTGCCTCCTCCTCCACCGCGGCCTCCTCCTCCTCCGCTGATGCCTCCTCCTCCTCTGCCGGTTCCACCAGTGCCTCCACGTCTCCTCCTCCTCCGCGGTCACTCCGCAGTCACGCTGTGGTCAGGCCGCAGTCACGCCGTGGTCACGCCGCGGTCACGCCGCGGTCACGCCGCGGTCACGCCGCGGTCACGCCGCGGTCACGCCGCGGTCACGCCGCGGTCACGCCGCGGTCACGCCGCGGTCACGCCGCGGTCACGCCGGTGCCTCTGCGGCTGCCGTCTCCTCCTCCACCGTCGTGGCCGCCTCCTCCTCCTCTGCTTCTGCTCCTCCTCCTCCTCCTCCACCGGCCTCATCCTCCTCCTCCTCCGCTGCCTCAGCTGCCTCCGCTACCTCCGCCATGCCTCCGGCCTGCCCTTACGCTGCCGTCTGTGCCTCTTCCTCCACCGCGACCTCCTCCTCCTCCGCTGATGCCTCCTCCTCCTCCGCTGGTGCCGCCGGTGCCTCCGCGGCCACCTCCTCCTCCGCGGTCACGCCGCGGTCACGCCGGTGCCTCTGCGGCCGCCGCCTCCTCCTCCTCCGCTGCGGCCGCCTCCTCCTCCTATGCTCCTGCTCCTCCTCCTCCTCCTCTGCTGCCTCCGCTACCTCCGCTACCTCCGCCCTGCCTCCGCCCTACCTCTGCGCTTCCGTGGGTGCCTCCTCCTCCACCGCGGCCTCCTCCTCCTCCACAGCGGCCTCCTCCTCCTCCTCTGCTGCCTCCGCTGCCTCCTCCTCCTCCGCCGCGGCCGCCACCTCCTCCTCTACTTCTGCTCCTCCTCCTATATCGGGTTTGGATGCGGAAGGTTGGGTATATATGTGCTCAAACCTAATTGAGTTATTCCCACACAAGTCATGTATATATAGATAATGTACAAATTAGTTGTGTATTATGTTGGGAAAAGTGATAATTGGGTTAATTTGACCTTACATGGTGGTCGGTGATTATAGATCAATAGTCGATCTCTCTATAATTCATTCGTTTCATATTATTGTCAGGATATGTAATATTTCCCTATTAGGTGTATATTTTTTCCATTTGTTTTCATAATACATATTGTACTATTTTTTATTCTCTAAAGTAAATAACATGATAGAATGTAAATATTTAGTATATTTTCTCTTATTTTTATTATTATGAACATATTCATATATATGGTTGGGTGCATGCCTACATGTACATTATAAAGAGGCCTACCATTATAATTATTCATTCTCGTCACTTATCTTTAAAAAATGGCCTATGGTGGAAAGAATTGGGTTTTGGTGGCCTAGTCTTCCACCGTGAGGAGGTCATTACTGCGTCGAGTCTCAAAAAACCATAATGGGAAATAAAAACACATGGGTCATCAAAATAATGAAATATCTAAAAAATTATTTCAATTATGACAAATATATATGCCACCTTATCAACAACTACATGACTTAAATATTTCAAAATACCAACATATATTCCTATGATGTATACATTGTTTTTGGGAGAGGCGGATAGATAGAGAAGGGGAAGGGGAATAAATTATATGGTTAGGAAGAAGTATATGTAACCAACACATCAAAAAGGTGATGCTAATGTCAAATATGACATCATTTGATTATAAACTACTTGCATCAACCTTGGATAAATTCCTCTATAACATCATTCATGTCCATGGTTTGGGTCAAACATGTAGTATTATTTCCATTATGTATGACTACATTTGATGTTACCTTTACATTTTTCTTCATTTATTTTTGTATTTTTTGGTTAGATTTTGGAGATTATTTACACTAGATCATTGAATAAATCATCTGATCTGATAATTATTTTTTTCAAAACTGATATGAGATGTCCCAACATTATTATCTCATGTTGTTACATGTCATTGGGTTAGAGGTACATCACCATTTATAATTTTTAAATATTTTTAATTAAAATTATATTAAGTTAAGTTAATTTGTTGATTGACGTGGTTCAACTTCATAGGTAATTTTTTTGGGATAAAGGTTGGAGTTCACCACAAACAATGCATAAGTGGTTGGTTATTATATAGGTGTGATGAGGTGGGCTGGTGATTTTAGGCAATTATTCCTTGTTGGTTTTAATTGAAATAAATTATAATTTTTATAATAAAATTATATAATTAACTATAAATTGTATATAATTATGTATTTGGTGTTGTGCCTTGAGATAGGTACTAAAGATATGGTTTTAGATTTAAAAAATCATAGACAAGAGTTATAGGGTTGTTCTTAAAAAGTGAAAAAATAGAATTGATGTGAGTATTCCTTCTGCATTTCCCATGTGTTTATGAATTTGATTTATGTATGTGTTTTACATTCACACCACTATAGTGATCAAACCCTTTTAAAAAATTAAATTTTTTTATTAAAATAAAATTCTTATAAATGAGATTAATAATGTTTCAATGTCTAAGACAACCCTTGAATAAAAAACTGGTTCTTTATATGTCGATGGTTGAAGACATGATTATAAATGTCTGACTTGTAATACTCAAACCTAAAGAGGTGAAACTTCGATGAATAAAGTGAACATAGTGGCTCTCTTTATAGTTGGTTGTGTATGAAACCTTTGAGAAACATCATTCCTCTTGGAGGACATCTAAGGTCAATCCTAAACAATCACATAATGTCTCAGGTTTAAAATGCATTATGATCAGTTTCGATCACACATCAATGGGGTGTTGTTTGAGGCAACATAAATGTGTGATCGATAGTGTTATGATAAGTGTGTAGCCTGATATTCTTATTGCTCCTCAATGAGGTGTTGACGCTGTCTCCTATGGACCAGACTTGTTCTGTTGGTCTGAAGTGGTAAATGTGATCAATGAATCATATTTATTATATTATGCATACTTTATGATCAATGGTTCATCTTAATTATATTATGTTTCTGTAATCTTACACTATCGTATATTTTTGTGTAGGCACATTGTGATATACATGGATAAAAGCTGGATCACATTACCGAGGAACACACCTCAATATGTTAAGGGTTTGAATGAGTTTTTAGATTTTTCAATTTCTAATCGATCCGTTGAAGGGAGAATAAGATGTCCATGTCCTAAATGTAAATTTAGAACATGGTTGAAGAGGGATGAAGTTTATGAACATTTAATACTGAAGCAATTCCCTGATCAATATTTGTGTTGGATTTTCCATGGAGAATCAAACAATACAGAAAGATTGAGGACTGATGTTAATCCACAGAATGAGGTCCCAAGTTTGTCGCCAATGGAAAATGAAATGTAAAACCTCATAAATGATGCATTCGGAACTGCAAGACACCACTATGAGCATCAAAACATATCAGAACAACCAGAAGATGATGCTACAAATTGCAACGTGACAAGTGATGTTTTTGAGACTGTAACACAAGCAGATCAAGATTGTAACATATCATTGGATCCTCCTCTTGATTCTGTGGAGCCAAATGTAAGGGAAAACTTCAGTGAGAAATATATGTTTCATGATTTAGTTGATGATGGAAATCACGAGTTGTATAGTGGGTATTTGAAATATTCAAAGCTTTCATTTCTGCTGAAGTTGTACCATATAAAATGTCTTTGTGGAATTACAAATAAAGTAATGTCTATGTTATTGGAATTGATTCGTGATGCATTTCCTAAAGCAAAAATCCCAGAATCGTTTTATGAGATGAAAAAAGTTGTAAACAAGCTTGGTCTGAATTATACAAAAATACATGCGTGTCCCAATGATTGTATGCTTTACTGGGGAGAGGATTCAAGTAGACAGAATTGTAAGAAATGTTCTTCTTCTAGATGGCAGTCAAAGGGTAATGTTGGAAGTATGACTGAACATAATTTCATGGAGAAGAAGATAAGGAACACACCTACAAAAGTTTTGCGTTACTTTCCTTTGAAGGCTCGATTGCAAAGATTATTCATGTCATCAAAAACCGCCGAACACATGAAGTGGCATGTTGTAGATAATAACAATGATGGGTTAATGAGACATCCACGAGATTCCCAATCGTGGAAGAAATTTGATTCATTACATCCAGATTTCTCAGCTGATCCTTGGAATGTTCGATTGGGATTGGCTGCCGATGGATTCAACCCATTTGGGACTTTGAGTACGAGTTATAGCATTTGGCCAGTTGTTTTGATCCCTTATAATCTGCCTCCGTGGATGTGTATGAAACAAACATCTTTTATCATTTCGATTATTATTCCTGGAAAAAAAATGCCTGGAAATGATATTGATGTATACCTGCAGCCTTTGATTGAAGAATTGCAGGAGTTATGGAGCAACGGTGTTGAGACATTTGATGTTTCTTCTAAAACAATGTTCAAAATGCATGCTGCTTTAATGTGGACCATTAGTGACTTCCCTGGGCTTGGGAATTTATCTGGTTGGAACACTTAAACGGGTTTGGCTTGTCCCGTTTGTAACTTTGATTTCGAGCCCAAATGGCTACGTCACAGTAGAAAATGGTGCTTCTTGTGCCATCGAATATTTCTTGATGCATCTCATTGATTTCGGCTGAACAAATCAAAATTTAATGGTTCCATTGATCATAGACCACCTCCAAAGTTGTTAACCGGTTCTGAAATATTGACACAACGTGAAAATGTTAAAACAGAATTTGGGAAGGTTCAGCAAATGAATGATAGCGGAAAACGAGTGCGAAGTGCATCGTCAAGTGAAATCAGAACGCAACAATGGAAGAAAAAATGTATATTCTTCAAACTTCCGTATTGGGAAGTTAATTCTTTGCACCACAATCTTGATGTGATGCATATTGAGAAGAATGTATGTGATAATTTGATTTTCACATTACTTAATGAGCATGGAAAGTCGAAGGATCATCTCAATGCTCGCAAAGACTTACAAGTAATGAACATAAAATGTGATCTCTGGCCAGATGAGAATGAAAAATATGTTCCGGCCATTTTTTCAATGAAAAATAGTGATAAAGATACGTTCCTTCAAATTATAAATAATGTTAAGGTATTTGATGGGTATTCGAGTAACATCTCGAGGTGTGTTGACTTGATGAATCGTAAGTTATATGGATTGAAAAGTCATGATTCACATATTTTGTTACAACAGTTACTACCATTGGCATTGCGTACATTATTACCTGAAAAGGTTACTTCTGTTGTACTCCAATTCTGCACATTTTTCAGGCAATTATGTGGGAAATCTCTACATCCATTTCAGCTTGACAACCTACAGGAGAGGTTTTTATTGACCCTTTGTGCAATAGAGATGATCTTTCCTTCATCGTTTTTTACTGTCATGATGCATTTAACTGTGCATTTGGTTGACGAAGCTAAATTAGGAGGCCCCGTTCATTATCGATGGATGTATCCAATTGAGAGGTATTTTATTTATATGTTTCTAGTTAAGTAAAAAAAATTTGGCATTTAAATAAATGCATAATATTATTATTTTTTCACAGATATCTTGGGCATTTGAAAGCATACATGAGAAATAAAGCTCAACCAGAAGGCTCTATTGCTGAAGGCTATTTGGCCGAGGAGTGTCTCACCTTTTGTTCCAGATATTTGGATGATATTGAGACAAGATTTAATCGAGTTGGATGTGTTGATGACACATCAACTCATTCTCAAATTCATAATAAATCAAAAATATTTCCTGCTATTGGCCGATCAGTTGGGAGGACCTCATACGTGACACTAACAGAATTGGAATTATTACAGGCACATAGATATGTGCTGCTGAATAGTGAAATTGCAGATCCATTTATTGAAGATTTGAGGATACAAACAAAGAGACGAATGAGAGGCCGAACATGAAATGAAAAAGATATAACGAAAGCTGTGAATAAAGAGCTGGTAGAATGGCTTGCACGACGTGTAAGTTTATAAATATTGCAATAAATACAAATATTAATTTGACACATACAATTTGAAAATCTATTAATTTTTTTTTCAGATCATGAATACTGATACTCGAGCAGACTTGTCAGAAGATTTGAAGTTTCTTGCTATAGGCCCTATAAAACAAGTTAGAAAGTTCGGCGCTTATAATGTGAATGGTTTTAGATTTCGTACAGTCGATCGAGAAGTGGGTTTGAAAACACAGAATAGTGGTATATTTACATTTGCTGAAGTGGAATACTATGGAAACCTGCATGATATTATTGAATTAAACTACCACGGGCATTTTTCTATTGTTTTATTCAAATGCAAATGGGTCGATATTATTAGAGGTGTTAAAATAGATTCCTTGCAATTTACTTCTGTAAACTTCTCTCGCTTGATGGATGTTGGTGATCATGAACTGCATGATCCATATATCTTAGAATCGCAGGAAAAAATCGTATATTATGTGAATGATGTTGTGGATGAAGGGTGGAGTGTAGTTACTCACGTAATACAAAGAGATTTGTATGATATGGGTGATGAAGTGGAAGATTTGACCTCTACAATTGAATTTCATCAACAACAGGAAGCAGAATTATTTGTCCATCATGATATTGAAAATATTAGTCTAGCAAGGATGAATGAAATGGATGAAGCAATGGAGCAGGAAACCGACATGATTGAAGGGGAAAATGATTGTATGTACAATTATTTATTCATTCAGCAACCACTTGTTTCATTTCTGTAGTCATTCATTATCATTGTTATATATATTTTGTTTGTTAGTACTGGGCATCTATTATCATTTTTTATTTTTTTTCTGCATAAATTTTTTGAAATATATATTCTGAACTTAATTTTATTTGATTAAATGACAGGAATGCCAAGGAAGAAGTGGTACACCATTCCTTCTACTTCTGCGATAGATGACGATACATCTGTCCCCACGACATCTGAGGCAGCAGCTGCCTACATCCCTGCATCATCTCCCCCTGCACCATCTCTGACACCATCAGTGGATGCCTCATTAGAGGATGAGTCATCGCCTCCCCCTACTGGATCCTCAGCAGTGGGGTAGCGACACGCCCCTTCCAGTTCATCACGGACAGTCTGGAGGGTCACAGACATAGGTACAAATTTTAATTAAATAAATTTATTGAATTTTGTTTATAGTAATTGTTTGCTCATTACAGATGAAAACAATGCAACCGTGGAAAAACACATAAAAAGTTCTGATGTTTGGAACATGCATGGTGAAAAGATAGTGGTGCCATTTGATTCTTATGGGGTCCCGACGGATGACGCTGCAGGTTTACTTGGTCAGATTATAGGTCAACTGGCAGCGGAGCCCATTTCCCTGCCTATTTCATATGATGATTGGAGGCATATGCCTCCAAACTGGAAAAATGAAGTTTATGATTCTCAGATAAAGATAATTTTATTACTTTATGGTTTAATTGAATGTCATGTTACTAATATATTCAAAATGAATTTCTGTATATAGATGTTCTTCCACTTTACCGTTTCTAATGTGATAGCATAGAAGTGGAGATTGAAAAATCTTGGAAAAAAATGGAAAGATTTCAAATGGAGGTTATGGTGTGATGTCAACGATACTTCGTTGAACTTGCAGCAGATGTATGAGAAGCTACCCAGTGGGGTACCGAAAGAACAGTGGAAGGTTTTTGTCGATAAGTATCGTGATGAGAAGCGGATGGTATTGAAATATATATTATTATATTATCCTCATTTTACATTTATACATGTACATGAAGAGGAGATAAACATTGAATACAATACTGTTAAATTGAATTTTATTTATTTCAGGATCTCTCAAGACAGAATGTTTCAAACCGGGCAAAGCAGATCATCCCGCACACTGCGGGTTCAAAAAGCTTTTCATGAAGCCAAATTTCATTGACTACAACCTCAAAGAAGCGATGTTATTGATTTTTCGTTTATCCTTTATAGGTATGGTAATTTGTAACACCATGAAATACTATAATTTTTTGTCAAATAAATTTAATTTTTTTGAAACTTTTCATTACACATAACAATGAATTTATCTTGGGTTATACGAAATCACTGAGTTTCTTTGAAAACATGCATGACATGCGACATCGAGCATTAGTTTACAATGAAATAATTTTTTTTTAAAAAAGTGGGGGATGAGTCCCTAATTATTATATAAAAAAACCCAAGTATGAGAGTATCAAGTACAACCAAATTCAAAGGACAGTAATTTCAAGTACCTCCTTCCGGATGGCCAATCTTCTTTCTGCTTTTATCACCAATTAACCATTCTTTGTCCCGCAACTCATTCCATAGTTTTACATCAATGCGCCTGCGTCCCCTCCGTCCTCTCCCTCTACAGTATCGGTGTTCTAATTCATCGTCTTGGTGAAGTAGAGATTCCAGATATTCATCTGAACTGTCATCCTATGCCACCTCTTTCTTCTTCTCTTCTTCAATTCTTTCAGCATGTTTCTTTTGGCTGCGGGTTATAACATTTCTCCATGAGCCACCGTTCATGTCTTCAGGATTAGTAGCATGTTCAGTGTTATTTACCACTGCCAGATACACCATTTCATGATGTTTTTTGGGTGCTACGACCTGCACACTTAAGGGTGGAGTGTGAGAAATAATCCCACCCAAAGGAGCACTCACCTACTGTTCAATAGCAATCTGGACAGTGGACCCTATCTCAGCCAAATCAGTAACACCATGGATAGCAAGAGAGGCCTCCACACTGGTCAGCTGCTTTGTTTTAGGAGTTTCAGAAGCATCATTCATGTCCTGCACAGAACTTGTTGCAAGTTTAGGAGGAGCAACCTGAACACTGGCTACCTGTTTTGGATCAAGAGATGTAGGAATGGCATTCACATTGAGCATAGCCATGTCAAAAAAAATTGGACCATTAAATGGGGGAGTGAACTGCTCTGATTGTTTAGAGAAAGCATTCACAATATGACCTGGATTAGAAGCTGCATCAGCTTTAAATCGATGGGCACCTATGAGAGCCTGATAATAAGAAATAGGTTCATTCTTAGAAACATCACTAGCTTGGACAGACACAGTGGGCAGTAGAACTGAGGGGTCCATTCCCTCTTTAGCCATGTCAGGACAGTTTTTTCTCCCATTACCATGAAACTCAGAATAATGATCAAGCAAAGGAACTACATATTCCTCACCCTACTTAGGAAAGTTGTTCTTTTTAACAGAATCAACTTTACCAGCTTTTTCCATTCTTATTCTAGGGCATAAATTAGGATCATGTCCTAGTTGAGAGCAGTGCTTACAAACCATGGACCTCCAAAAATTAGTTGTGTCATGTCCAATAATCCTGCAATCCGAGCAGAATCTTTGTAGACCTTCGAATTCAATTCCCAATTCCAGTTCTTCTTCATTAGTGGCCAAAAACACTTTATCAACCAAAGTAGAACTTAAGTCTATATCAACTAGACATCTAGCATAATGAACAAACCTAAAAATTTCAGTCTCTTTGTCCATTTTAATTGGGATACCAATCACTAAAGCATTGTCATAAAGTATACGAGGATTCCATAAAATCCAGCTTAACCCAAAGATTCTAATCCAGATTTGAACAGAGGAGTTACCAACTATAGTGGGGAAAAATCTCATATCCCATTCTTGGATGTGAAGAGCACAAGGCTTGAGCGACAGTGATCCAAATCCCCATGCATGTATTTTGAGCTCCTCCGAGGGGAAGATAATATTGAAAAAACCCTTTACCTAGAGAGACACATTTCCAGGAGTCGAATCCCCAGATACCTGATAACCGTTGTGTGAGAGAATCCATCCTCTAAGGTTTTGCACCTTTAGGCAGGATGAGATGTGCAATAATGGAGCGCCTTCCCAACTCCAATATTTCTGAAATCACAACTGGATCCACTCTCACATGAGAAACTGATCTCCTCCTGCAAACGCCTGCACATACACCCTTAAACTGGGAAAATGATCGATAGTAGTCGCTAACCTCGATGGATTTCTTCGCTTGATTTTCACATCCCCGAATCTCAGATCTTGCTATTTCAGTCAAAGTATGCTTGTGGGAGTAGAACCTCCCTAACAACAAGAAATACTCGGCCATCGTGGATCAGGGCGGCGAGAAGAAGCAGTGAAACCTTAAAGGCCATTTCGTGTAAAAGGGCGTCTCCCCCGGCTGCTCGAAATAATAATATTTCAAATATTTCAATTATAAAATTGAAATTAAATATGGGAAATGAATAGTATTAACTAAATTATTAAATATAATTAAAAATTTCTTACTAAATATAAAATCTTTTATAAACTCATAGTAAATAAATAATCAATCTTTGGTAAAGTAATTACATTTTATCAAACATTTGTTTTCTTAAAAAATTATTATTATTTATTTTGATGAGATAATATGATAATTAATTTTTAGTAATTTTATAAAATTTACAATAAAATATTAGCTTCATTTTTTAAATAATAATATAAAAATTAACTCACCATTATATTTTGGGAATTTTCAGAAAATATTGATTTTTCATTGAATATTAAAAAATGTCGATTTTTTGTAAACATATATTATATTTTCAAAATAATTATGTAATATAAGTGATGAATTATCTTTAAAAGTTATATAACTATTATTTAGTAATATTTAATACAATTATTTATCTTTGAACCAACATTATATTGTATTTTAGCATACGTTTATTTTCTGGTTAAAAAGGCTTTTTTGTAAAATGTTTTACAGTACATAATGTTTCTACATTTTAATTAGTTAAAAAACCAGATATGGAATATTTTAAATAAAATTTATATATTATATATAAGTAAATTTTAATTTATATTTATACTATGATTATTATTCTACATACAATTAATATAAAATCATCTTGTACTTCAAATTTACACTTCTTAGAAACCCGTATTTTCATTGCTTCTGTGGAATTTTTTTAAAGTTTAATTGTGTAAACTTATGTAAAATTTATTTTAAAAAATTATTTTCACTTTATAAATGAAAATATAATATTATATTGGGATTAATTTTAGATATTTTTTTGAAAAGAATATTTTTTTGTTAAATATTAAAAAATACTGAATTTTAATTGAAAACTGCATTTTTAAATTTATTTATAAAGGTAAATTATATTTTGAGTTGTTTTTAAATTTAAATTAGTTAAATTATAAATAAATTAATCCAATCTAGTTAATTATTATCAATTTAATATTTATTTTTGAAATAAAAAATTTGAAAACATCGGATCAAATGTTTATTAAAAAAACCACTTTCTCATCACATTTTTGAGATTAATTTTAAATTAACATTTTCTATTATGTGAATAGAATATGTAAAAAATAATTAAATAATTGGAAAAATAATAATTTATATTATATAATTAGATGAACTTATTTTTTGACCAAAAATATATAGTGAATGCAATTAAAATTAATTTCCACGGTTTCTGTAAAAAGGGATTTTCTATGGAGATTAACTAAGAATATAAGTGTGAAAATGTACTACCAACTTGTAGAACCCCCATTTGAAGGATATATGTTAACCTTATCCCTTATAATCTCAATAATGAACCATTTTGGAAGATTTTTGTATAATAAAAATGTGGATATGATTGAATCTTTTAAAACATTATAAGTTTTCCACTAACCTCACTTATAAAGGATCACCCACTCTTCTCTCTTATGCGCACCTTAATATATATTTAGATTGGAAATACTTGAAAAAATAAATTAAAGAAATCCCTAATCTCATCCTATAAGCCTTAGTTTTTGTTGAAAGTCATCATTGGAAGGATTGTAGTTCAAACCTAAAGAGGATACCCAAAGAAGAGGTAGCATTCATCAATGATAATTTTTTTATTTATTCCTCCACCCAATTAAATTATTATTTTATCATTATTATATAATATCATAAATATATTTCTTATAATTATATTTTTTAATATTAATGTCGTTTCCAAAAATAATCTCTACTTAAATAAATTTGGTTACGAAATCATTATTTATATGTACCATGAACTACCACCTCACAAACCGATGTTATTCATTTATACATTACCACCTCTCACAGTTGGACATAATTATGGATTAATTTTTTTATATTAGAATTATGATATTATTATTCAAATTTAATTATTATATCACATATTTATTTACGATTTCTATTTTTCGGATACAATAACATCGCTCGTGTTTACTGCAGACAACCACCCTATGAAGTGATGTTATTTATTCATGCATTACATAGTAGTTATAGGATTTGTTTAATGAAAATATGTTATATATATCATATGAAAATTATGTTTTAATAATTATATATCATTTATTATTTTTTCATTAAATCCAATATGAAAATGGAAACAATGTTCATTCATACGTACATCTTATTATCTCTTTAAATGGTGTATTTCATTTTCTATCACTAAATTTTATGGATTAAAATAATTAAATACATACTAAATATCTATTAAATTTATATTATGGTTAAAATTATTGATATTATGGAACCATGATAAAATAAATAGTACAAAAAATATAAAAAATCTAAAAATATAAGAAAAACAAAGAGTTTATTTCCGAAAACATGACTTTAACGTGGAATTTATAATAAACTGGTAATAATAAAATAATATATGGTATGATATATATGAATAAGGTTATTAAATAGGATTATAAAAAACTTATATTTATTAAAAAGTAGTTTTGAATTAGTATGATGGAATTGAAGACTTAAGGTATGAGATATTCTTCTCACATATTACTTCTGTGAGACACATGCCATATTTACGAACTATTTTTTTGTAGTGTATAAAATTCCAATAAATATATTTTATGATTATTATCATTAAAATAATGGGGATTTACCTATCAATTTTTTGATCTATCTTTTTGGGGGGTTATTTTTCAAAAGATAACAAATCAATAAGGGATTGTTTTGTCTCAATTTTCCTTCTTTAGGATATAGGTTATGTTACACAATTATCATCTCATATGAGGTGTATATACTTACAATTTGACATTTTATATATGAAATTTAATTATTCTAATGATATTTTATGTTTCATTTAATTTCATTATTTTATTAGGGTTATAATTCAAAGTTACCAAAGTGGAAAGAATTCTATGTTTTAATATCATCATTTATTGAGATTGTTTACTATTATATATCCAAAGTTGGAATAGTATTATGTATATATATATAGAAATTAATAAATCGTATTATAATCTATTTATTTAATGTGAATAGATGTTTTCTATTCATTTTACTCTCTTTATGTGCTTAATATTTCAAAATAATGTCTCAATGAAAAATTGTATTTTCAGTCGAAAATTATTTTTCATCCAAAACCGTGTTTTCTAAAAAAAATTGATTTTTTTAACTTAATTAAAATGGATTATTAAAGAAATTTTTACCATTTTTTAAATTTTTAATTTTTTTTACAAGGAATATTCATGTTGTTTTAAAAAACAATGCATGTTTTCCTTTTACTAAAAATGTGAATGGAATATTTGTTTTAAAGAAGGTGGAATGAATGAAAAATCATGTCATCATGAAAATTATTTGATTTGGATATTCCTTTATAAGTTCTAAATGTTATTTTCAATGAAAATTATTTTTAAAAATGTTTTTAAATTGTTTTTCAATGTGGAATGGTTATTTTCCTCGTGAATTTTTTTAGATGATTTTCAAAGATTCCATTATGAGTTTTCAGAGTTATTTTTATGGAAAAGGATTTTCAAAATAATTTATGATTTAAAAATTCTTTTTCAAAGAGAGTATATTTTGTTTTAAAAAATGTCTCAATTAATATTTGAAAATTACTTTCAATCTATGATGACATCCGTCAATGGTACCTATGCTTTACTAGTTATATTAACAAAGGATATAATTCTAATGCTTTATAGGAATAGTTTTTTATGAGATAATGTCTACAGAACCCATATATATTACATGGTCTATACAATGATAGAATTGTTATGATACCCACTTCTTTTTAATGGGTCATACTGTTATGTAATGATGAAATTGTCTTGACTCTTTTGCACTAGTTATGATATGATTAGTTATTTATGAAAGCAATTTCATTTCATGGGTTATGATGTAAAGCATGTTTTGTGATCTTATGTCCCGGATATGTATGATTTTTATTATGTGATGGTGGTTACATTATAACCAAGGATTGTTATTATTTTATAAACAATTATTGTGGTTACATTATAACCAAAGATGATTGGGACATATATCAACCTCTAATGCACTGGTTAAAGATTAATATTTAATGAGATAGATAGGAATGGAATGGGGAGTGAACTTTGTTCAGTAAGGGACTTCGTCTACTTTGATAGTCTTTGGAGTGAATCTTGACTACCATGATAGTCTGATGAGTGAGACCATTACACTATGAGGAAAATCATCCACTCGGGGTGGTGGTGTGTCTTTCCAAGGAGGTCTAATAACCTATTGAGTTCCCTTATAAGTTTTGGAAGTGATATTTGACCACTTTGGAAATGATTTTTTGTACATATGTAAATGACACAAATCAATGTATTATGCCAATATTATTATCTTATGAATCTTGTTCTTTGATTTACTTATGAATCATTTTTTATGAACTACTAATATTTATTCAATGACTCTAAATTTTGGTCTTTGATATATAGGGTTTGTATTCTATATGTTATGGTCATGTTCTCATACCCTTATATTCAGGTTATGTTTACATATCTATCCAATTTACCATTACTATGAATTTGAGATCAACATTTCGTATGTTTCTTTCCCCAGGATATGAAGAAAGTGTAAAGACATGGATTTTTACTGGTAATTTTTTTAACATTATATGGAAATATTACAAGTCCGTGAAAATTAACGATGTCTGATTTCGAGGCTTGGTGTGCCCGAAATTAATTTCTAAACATTTATAAGTACGTTCATTAAACGCGTGAGCGGCGTTCTGTAACATTTTAACCGGTCCTCGGAATCGAAATATGAGGACATCGTTCAACTCACAGCAAAAATATTCTCTTAAGGGAGTCTTCAACGCAACCGTAGTATGTCGAGGGTGGAAGTTAGATTTTTTGGTTTTTGGTTGGAGAGTTAAGAAAATGATAATAAAATAAAACAATCAACTTTTATTTTATTTATTTGAAACCTCTCATTTGAATCTTGGTGGTGGGGACCACCTGACCTTGAACCCCATTTTTAATATGGTGTAACTCTTGGAACCTCCCCAATTAATGAGCCAACATTAATTAATCTTAATTAAGTTGGCTCCTCACCACTTGTGGTGGGGATCATTGGCAAAGAATGGATTTGGGAACCTCCATATCCAGAACAAGGAACCAACACTAGAGCCCGGATCAAAAGCATGATTCAAGGACAATGAACGTCAGCGTCTCCTTCAACGTCTTCATCCATTACCTCATTCCAACCCCAACGAACGATCGAGGTAGTTAATTTTTTTATATCATTCTTCGTGGTAATTTGTTGTTTTCAATATACAGACCACATGTTATTGATCTGACGTGGAGGGTATGGGCCAATCGAAATTGCATGATTCCTCCGCTCCTACCTTGTTGATATGTTCTTCGTGGGTGGATTGACAGTTGAGCAGAAACCGACCAAGTCGCCAGCGACTGATGCCAGTAGGGTACGAGCAGTGGCCGACACACCGGCCGACTATGATGATGGCGGCAGCACAACTGCGCCAACGATGGAGGTTATGGCCCATTGGTCGTGGCGGAGGAGGGTGGCAACAGACACACCGGCTAACCATGTGAAATAGGGGTGGTGCACGTCCGTGCCTGTAGTAGAGGATGAGGTTGTGGCTACTTAGTTGTGGCATCGCACCAGGTGGGCTACTGACACCCGACCGACCACGAAGGCAGAAGTGGCGCACGTTGACGCCGCTGCAGGGAGGAGCTGGTCGTGTCATGCAAAGCAGGACTCGCTCTAGCGGGTCCAGTTTGCTAGCATGCGGTGTCACATGGCACCACCAGATTGGCAAAAGCCGAACTATCTAACTAGACCATTTGGTATTCCAAGGGGCTCGTCCCCCTGGGTAGTGGCTAGGGGAGGCCCCTCCATGGCAGACCACACCCAGCTGAGTAGGCTGATCCTCGAGGGCCGCCCCCTTTGGGGGTCAGGCCAGACCGCAGCCCAGCAAACCGGGCCCACCATGGTCCATCTTGTTTGGGCCAAACCAGGACCGGGTCAGGTCAACCAGGACCAAGTCGGGTGAATCCAAAACGGGTCAGGTCGGCCCAAGCCCATCTGGACCCATATAAGCCTTTTTGTCCATATCTTGAGAACCAGGTGTCCGTTTGACAAACCATTTATGACACTATATTCTTTGGATAGAGACGGTAGTTTTGGAATACTCCACTTGAGTTTTGGATAAAGTTTTAGTACTACCGAGTTGGATCAAACCTGAATCCGATCGTACCCTCGAAGCGAAAATGCAAATAACTTACAGACCAAGCATCTGATTGACGTGTTGTCTATCGCGTTGGATCCCATATGACGTGACAGACCTTCGTGATACTTTTTCCTGAGACATATTGGAAGTTGATGTATCGAGCAATGGCATATGGGGAGGATCCTCTCGGAATCAAGCATGCTTTGTGCGGGAACCCTATGGCTTGTTGTACTTGGAGAATTTTCAATCTAGTGTGGGTTAGCGTCTACCTATCCTGTGTGGTTCATCTCCAAAGCATGTGTGGGTCATCTTCATATCCTGTGTGGATCATATTCAGATCATATGTGGGTCATCTTCAGATACTGTGTGGGTCTTCTTCGATCATGTGTGGGTGAAAAATAGAGCTTCTCGATGATGTAAGATGATTTAGCAATACATCTAATCATCTATATTTTCATACACAAGTTATATCTAGTGTGAGATGAGTCATTACCTTTATGGTACACTTCTGTGTGGTGATACCAACATGTTATTCTTTTTTGTGGTGTTACCTTTTTGGTACTTACCTTCATGGTGTTACCTTGGTGGTATTATTTCCTTCGTGGAACAATTGTACTTTTGGATAGAGATTTGGGCCTTGGGTTTCCTCGTGAATGAGATTGGTTTACTTGAAAACTTTGGTATATTTATGGGAATATACCTAAGTAGGGTTGACTTTTGTTTTTTTGCTTTTGTGGTTTATCCTTTGTAGATGCTGAGAGACCTTTGGGGGTCTTGAGGTCCCTACTGAGTATTGTTATACTCACCCCTACATGGGATATGCCCACACCATACTGTGTCTGCTGCAGATGACGAACAACATTGATCGTGGTTGAGGCTACCATGACTAGAGGGTGGCCGGAGGTGGACCTTAGAAGAGGTCTAGCATAGAGAAGACCATTCGAGAGCCATACCTACCCTTCAAGTAGGATCCTTGGCAAGTGTTCATATGATCTTTTTTTAATTTTACTTGTACTTTCCTATTGGGATTGTATTCTGACCCCCTTTACTTACTTTACATACTCATTTTACATTCTATTTTACCTTGTGATTGTATCTGTTGTGTTCTTATATTGTGAGAGTTTACTGGTTAAAAGGAAATGCCTTCCCGATTTTAGGGATATGCCTATCTGGTGATAATCATCATCCCATGGCATATGGAAGGTGGGCTTGGGCTAGTCACAACATGGGTCCCGGGGGATGGGTTGTGATAAATTGCTTTTAGATGAGTTGTTTCTACCGAAGAACATGGACTCTGGTCTTTTAATCAGCAATAATTTCAAGTGTTATGAGTTTGGTTATCAGTTTGGGGAATCCAGTGTTGGTGCGGCAACTGACGTATCCATACACCAAGACCCTGACTTCTGATTTCTGACTCAATGCATGAAAACAATGATTGCGTGTGAGCTTTTGAAAAGTATTATTTGTTATCTCTTGGAGTCATCTCACCAAGTATAACTTATCGACCGTGGACCACCGGTTCGTTTTTAGGATGCCTCCACGCAGATAGCCATCCAGGGTTCCATGTAGAGTATGCGATGACAGCCCATCGAGAGACGAGGCTTTGGTGCAGGTCCCCCTTTCAGCAGTTGTACCATCGGGTGGTGTACCAACATCACCACTACCCGTTGGGCAGCCGATGCCACCAGCCCCAACAGCAGAGAGTGCACACCTCTTTAGCATGCTTCATGAGTTCCAGTTCTAGAATCCACTGAGGTTTCGGGGGGAGACAGATCCACAGGCATCTGAGGACTTGATGGAGGTCGTGGTTTGAGTTTTTTGATTGGTAGGGACACCAGCTGATCTCATGGTGATCCTTTCCACCCACCTGCTTTAGGGAGCAATGGGCAGATGTTGGAGCATGATGCTCCAGGTTCAGGATGAGGTGACTCTCATATAGGAAGAATTCAAGATCATTTCTAGGGAATTGTTCATCCTAGCGACTTTATGCTCTTTTTGTATATAGGAGCTTCTCCACTTGCCGTAGGGCAGCATGACTGTGGCTCAGTATTCAGCGAGGTTTAACAAACTCTCGCACTACTCCACTGACATGGTTTAAGACCATTTCTTTCAGGCCCAAACCATCGAGCAGAGGCTCAAATGGGAGATTATAGTTTTGATGATTTCTCTCGGCATCCCGACGCAGTCTGAGGTCTTAGAGAGACCACTCTTATTGGTGAGCTTCCTTGATGAGCAGTCACCGGTAGTGAGACCCACCAACGGACGTTATGTAGTAGAGTTATCTGTTAATGGAAGTAGAAATTTGACACAGAGGTCCAAGATGGCCAGATCTACAAGTGGACGACCACATGATACAGGGTCGATCGTGTGTGTATCTCAAGACAGAGTAGGACATGCAAAGAGCAGGTAGTGTTACTTGTGCGACGAGTAAGGTCACATGGCTCGCGACTGTCCGACCCTCCATACGAATGACCATCATACAGTCGAAGTAACACCTAGGAAGAGGAAAATATTCAATTAAGGAGTTCTGCAGGTAGCAGGAAGACGTGGCAGAGGAGCTGGTCTTGCAATAGGTGGTGTGCGGCGATTCTATGTTCTACATCCACCACCTCCAAGTGGTCGAGCCCGACCATAGGGAGCAGGTGGACATGGTAAGGCTCAGCTCCAGGCAGCTGAGGCATGTGACCATGGCTCTCTGGAGATGATTTGAGGTTCGATCTCTATCTACTCCATCTTATATGCAGTACTTATAGACATAATTTCCAATCACTCTTTTACTTCCATGACCCTCGTTCAGATCTCGGAGATTCCAGTGGAGCGGTTAGCTCGATCCTTATGTCTAGAGACTCCTACGGGAGTGGATTCGACAATTATACACTGGTGCTGGTAGGGTGAGATTACTCTAGGATGAGATAAAATCAGTTGGGATCTAATAGTAGTGGCGTTGGGGCCTTACAACATCATCTTGGGTATGGATTGGTTATCTACAGTACATTCTTAGATTGAATGTATTAAGTGCTAAGTGCAGTTTGTCTGTGAGGGTGGGACTAGGATTTCCATCACCGGTGAGAAGGGAACATTTTCAGCACAAGATTGACTTACCCAGAGGAGGGTGCAGCCAATCACACATCAGTCGGATAGCCTTACCCTCAGAGCGATTGATGTTGAGAGCCTGAGCTATCCTGTAGTGGTGGACCAGTACACTAATGTTTTCTGTAATGATGTTCTATGTCTATCTCCTCACAGAGAGGTAGACTTTTATATTGACTTGTAATCTGGGAAGACACCGATATCTACACAAAAATATTGAATGGATCTAGAAGAGCTTCGAGAGTTATGAGTACAGCTGGAGGACTTGCAAAGAAAGCGGTTCATTAGGCCTAGTGTTTCTCCTTGGGTAGCCCCAATATTGTTTTCCAAGAAGAAGGATGGGAGTTTGAGACTCTGTGTGGGCTATCGACGCCTGAATGAGGTGACCGTGAGGAACAAAACCCACTCCCAAGGATTGACGATCTTTTTGATTTTCTAAACATAGAACAATGGTTTTCAAAGATAGACCTCAGATCAGGTTATCACCAGCTCAGAGCACAAGACGAGGATGGGCAGAATATGACTCTCATATGTCGGTATGGCCATTATGAGTTATTGGTTATGCCATTTTTTGTGACCAACTCCCCAGCAGTGTTCATGGGAATCATGAAAAAAATATTCCATCCATACCTTGATCGCATTGTGGTAGTCTTCATCAATGACATCTTGATATACTCTGCTATAGAGGAGGATCATGCTTATCATCTAGAGATAGTTCTAGACACACTTCGAGAGAGCCAACTCTATGGTATGCTATCGAAGTGCTAGTTCTGGATCCAAGAGTTTCACTTCCTGGGACACTTTATCTCAGAGGCTGGAGTTGTGGTATATCCAGTGAAGATTGAGGCCATGTTTTCTTGGGAGCCACCCAGGATTGTAAAAGTGGTGCGGAGTTTTCTGGGTTTGGCCAATTACTACTAGAGGTTTTTGCCTAGCGTATCCAAAGTTGTGGCACCCTTATCAGTGTTGATGAAGGAGAAACCCTTCGTGTAGTTGGAGAGAGGACAGTGAAGTTTCCAGGAGCTGAGGTAGAGTCTGAAAAGTGCCCCCATCTTGAGGCTACTAAAAGAGTGTGTTGGGTATGTATTCTAATGCGATGCATCAGAGACCAGGTTTGGATGTGTCCTGATGTAGAAGGAAGCTGCTATCCTATATGGTTCTTGATAAGTGAGATGACATGAGCAGAAGTACGCTACCCATGACCTGGAGTTAGCAGTAGTGGTCTTCTCCTTGATGATGTGGTGACATTACTTGATGGGAAAACATTTTATAGTATACTCTGATCACAAGGTTCTCAAGTATATCTTCTCTCAGAAATACCTCAACTTGAGACAACGACGTTTGCTTGATTTCCTCAAGGAAGATGACATCAAGATAATATATACACATGGGAAGGGTAACATAGTAGCATATGCACTTAGCAGGAGATCTGGTATACAGTATCTGAGTGAGGCGACAGAGCAGATAGCTGCATTGCAGATATCCTACGTGGACCGAGATGGAGAATTTTATCTTCGGTCTCTGACAATCACTCCCCCAATCCTTTAGCGACTCAGGGAGGCATATCTTGGGGACACTAACTATGAGGATCGACGTGCTCAGATATCCATAAGACTGGAAGTTGATGGATTTTCTGAAGGTGGGGAGTACGTCATCCACTTCAGAGGGCCTACGATGGTACTGGAGGCTCTACGAGAGGAAGTGTTGAGGGAGTTCTATACATCCCTTATAGCGGTATATCCAATAGTAGAGAAGATATACCAGGACCTCCAGTGTCAACATTGGTACTCGTGAATAAAGAAATTAGTGGTAGAGTTTGTCTCACAGTTCCTTACTTGTCAGCAAGTGAAGGTAGAGCATCATGTTCCAGCGGTCTTAGTTCATCAACTAGAGGTGACAGAGTGGAAGTGGAATGGAATTTCCATGGACTTCATGATAGGACTTCCAGACACATCCAAGGAACATGAATCCATCTTTGTGATCATTGACTGACTCACCAAGTCATCCCACTTCTTACCTATTAGAGAGCAGGGTTCGGTATAGGGCTTGGGATGCCTATACATATAGGAGATTGCATGGATTCATGGATTGAACTCGACGATTGTCTCTGATCATGATGCATGTTTTACTTCCCATCTATGGAAGGGGTTGCAGGAGGAATTCAACACTCAGATTTGATTGAGCACTGCATTTCATCCTCAGACAGATGGTTAGACAGAGTGGACATTCAGACCCTTGAGGACACGTTGCATGCTTGTGTCCTTGATTTTGGCTGCAGTTGGGAGGATCACTTTCCCATGGTCGAGTTTGTATACAACAACAACTATCACTCCACCATTGGTATGTCACCATTTGAGTAATTTTATGGTTGACCTTGCAGATCACTTCTGTGCTGGACTAGCCCAGGGAAGTCAACACTCAAGGGACTAGAGATGGTGTGAGCTACCACAGAGAAGGTACAAATCATCCAGGAACGGGTGAAGACTACACAGAGTAGGAAGAAGTCATATGCTGATAGAATATGGAGACCTCTCGAGTTTCAGGATGGTGAACATGTCTTCCTACGGGTCTCACCTCAATGAGGTTAATGAAGATTTGTCTAGGGAGGAATTTTTTCTTTGAGGTTTATCGGACCCTTCCAGGTCCTCAGAAGAGTGGCCGAGGTGGCATACCTTCTAGAACTTTTTGATCTATTGCACCAGTTGCATGAAGTTTTCCACACATCCCAGTTGAGGAGATATGTACATGATCCTTCACACATCATTGACTAGGTTGATCTGGACATAGAAGATGGAGCAACATTTTCAGAGGTTCATTGGAGATTGAGGATCGACAGGAGTGGGTCCTTTTTGGGTGGTTGATACCTCTAGTGCACGTATGTTGGTAGCACAAGAACCGACAAGAGAGCACATGGGAGATGGAGGCTCAGATTCGTGCCCACTACAGCCACTAGTTTTCATAGTTTGTGTTTTAGTTTTTGTGGATGCAAAGCCCTGAGGTGGGGAGAATGTAAAGAAATTGATTTTTTCATGTAATTTTTTTTCATTGTATAGAAATACTATGAGTCCACGAAAATTGATGAGGTGCAATTCGGAGTCCCGGTGTGCCCAGAATAAATTTCTGAAATTTTTTTCAGGTACGTTCTGCAAACACGCGAGCAGACTTTTGTAACTTTTGAACCTGTGCTTGGAATTGAAATATGAGGAAATCGTTGAACTCACAGCATCGATATTCACAAAAGTGAGTCTTCACCTTGACCGTAGTAGTTCGAGGGTGGAAGTTGGATTTTCATTTTTTCATGGGAGAGTTAAGAAAAATAATAAAAAAAACAAAAAAATTATATTTTATTTATTTGAAACCTCTCATTTGAATCTTGGTGGTGTAGACCACCCGACATTAAACCCCCTTTTTAATATTGTGTAACTCTTGGAACCTCTATAATTAATGATATAACATTAATTAATAGTAATTAAGATGGATCCTCACCTCTTGTGGTGGGGATCATTGGAAAAGAATGTATTTGTGAAAGCCTTTGGAGAATTATTGGTGGAAGCATCCTCCCAACGAAGAATGAACCTCGAGATCAAGAATGAAGAACCGACACTTGATATTAGAACGGAAGCGTGTTGCGGGGGCGACGAATGTTGGTGTATCCTTCAAAATCTTCATCCTCAACCTCATGCCAACCCCAACAAAGGATCGATGTAAGGAATTTTTTCATATCATTATTTATGGTAATTTGTAGTTTTCAATCTATGAACTGCATATAATAGATCTAATGTAGAGGGTACAGGCTAATAAAACAATGAACGATTCCTCCACTACTTCCTTGTTGACATGTTATTTGCGGGTAGATCGATGGTGGATCGGAACCCGAACACGTCGTTGGTGACCGATGCCCGCAGGGTACGACATGCGGCCAACACACCGATCGTCCGTGATAAAGGTGGCGGCACAACTGTGCCACCAAAGGAGGCCACAACCCATCGGTCATGGAAGAAGAGTGTGGAAGCCATCACCTGCCCATCCATGGAGGCAGTAGTGGCACACGCTCGCACTGCTGGTGCCACTGGAGGGAGGAGCCGGGAGGGGCTCGGACAGTCACGTCATACCGAGCAGAACCCGCTCCGAGAGGTCCCATTTGCCTGGAGGTGGGGCCACACGGTGCTGCCAGAATGGCCAGAGTGGAACGGTCCAACTAGACCGTTTGGTATTCCGGGTGGTGCCTCCCCCCTAGGTAGATTCTAGGGTGGTCCCCACCATGGTGAACCGCACCCATCCGAGTGGGCCGGGCACCGCGAGCCGCACCCAGCGTGTTGGGCCACCCCATTTGCGGGCTGGGCTGGACCACTGCCCAAGAAAACCAGGCCTGCTATAGTTTGGCCCATCTGAGATGGACCCTGACTTGGTTGGGTTGGCCTAGGCTGGGTTTGTCTGGGTCTGTCGGACCGGGTTGGACCAGACTGGGGCCCATCTGGTCCCAGATACGACTTTTTGCCATATCTTGAGAACCGAGCATCCGTTTGTCGAACCGTCTACGACAATAGAATCCTTGGATCAAGATGTTACATTTGGAATATTCCACTTGTGTTTTGGATAAAGTTTTAGTGTGGCTGGTTTTGATCGAACCTAAATCCAACCAGGCCCTAAGAACAGAAACACTAATAACTTACCGATCGAGCATCTAATTAACGATCTGTCTATTGCATTGGGTACCTTATGATGTGACAAAATTTCATGTTAATTATTAATTTGACTTAGTGATAGTTGAAGTATCAACCGAGGGATTGAGGAGCAGATCCTCCCAGAATCAAGTGTGCTTATTGCGAGAAATCTGTGGCTGGATGTACTTGGAGAATCATCAATCCTGTGTTGGCCAACATCTACTAATCCGATGTGGGTCATCTTCAGATCCTATGTGGGTCATCTTCAGATCCTATGTGGGTCATCTTCAGATATTTTGTGGGTCATCTTCAGATCCAGTGTGGGTCATCTTTGATCCTGTGTGGGTTAACAGCAAATCTTATTAACGAAGTAAGACGATATAGAAATAAAACAAATCATCTATACTTTAATACTTATGTAATATCTACTATGAGATGAGTCTTTACCTTTGTGGAAATTTTTTTGTGGTGATACCTACATTGTATTCATCTATGTGGCATTACTTTTGTGGTACTTACCTTCATGGTGTTAACTTCATGGTATTGTTTCGTTCATGGAATAATAGTGCTTTTGGCTAGAGAGTTGGGCCTTGTGTTTCCTCATGAATGAGATGGATTTAATTTATAAGTTAGGTATATTTATTGGAATATACCTATGTAGGGTTGAATATTGATTTAGTGATTTTTGATTTATCTTTTTTGGATTCTGAGAGACCTTCGGGGGATTCGGGGTCCTGGCCATGTTTTATTATACTCACCCCTGCATAGGCTACACCCACACCTTGTTGTTTCTTGTGCAGACGACAGATAACATTGATTGAGGTTTAGGGTACCAGGACTGGAGGATACTCAGATGTGGACCTTGGATGAGGCGTACCATTGAGACGACCGTTCGAGAGATCTAACTACCCTTCGGGTAGGATCCTTGGTGGGTGTTCACAGGAGCAGTTTTAAGTTTTACATATACTTTCCAGTTGGGCTTGTATTCCACCCCCCTTTACTTACAGTATACTCTATTTACTATATAGTTTAACTTGTTCTTGTATCTTGTTGTGTTCTTGGATTGTGAGATTTTTTAGGTTAAAAGGAAATGCCTTCCCGGTTTTAGGGATATGTCTTTCCATTGGTATTCTGTAACACCCCAAGCTTCTATGTTACGTTTCTCTCTGAATAATGTAATAGTGTGTGTTGTACGCAACACCGAGTAATAACACACCATAACCAATCAAACTAGCCGTTATGAATAGTAATACATACTTTTTGAAATTATATATATTTTATTTTTTAAAATGGACTTCATTTTTGGATTCGGAGTATCGAATTTAGCCTAAGGTGAAATTTTGGTACTTTTCGGATAACTTTCATATTTTGATGAATAGTGAAAATTACTAAATTTTAATTAAAAACAACTTTTTTAATCAAAATAATTAATAGTGATAAATTATGAATTTGAGTGGTTTTAAAGTATATTTAGAATATAATTTTACCATTTAATATAATGTTGGTAATTGGACATAATTTTACAATTAAACCGAACATAAACAAGTGTCAATCTTTTGATAATTATTATCTCTTAAAAACACGCTTTTTGTTTTGACAGCGGGAATTAATTTTAAATTAATTTATGCCACTTCTGTGTTTTGAATTTAGAACAATGGATTCCATATTTGGAATCAGGATGTTCAAATTGTGTAAATAGGTAACTTTTATTTTTAGATATTTTGAATAATTACTGCGGTAAATATTTTATTTACCATGGTTAAGGGTAAATCCGGTAAATAAGGGTTAACAAATAATATTATAATAATACTAAATTACCCTAAAACATGTCCTATCCTTATTGGTTGATACATGTTCGACCATAGTCATCTTTGGGTCGATTTTGGGACCCCATGGTGCCACTTGTAGGTGATAGGGACACTTTATTTTAATTAAGTTAAAATGAATACAAAAATGACAAAAGCATATATCTTTTAGAAAAAAACTTTTTACATAGATTTATATATGTTGGATTTTAGATTATAAATATTAATTAGAAAGATAAAAAGATTTCCTACATAATTATATTTTATTTATAATTGTTAGACATTAAATAATTTAATTTATTGATGACACAATGATGATGAATTAATTACTATAATAGTGAAAAATTAAAATAATTGATATTATAAATACCCAAATGAATATAATATGAAACTTTTAATGAATTAAAATATTTTTCTAGGATAATATGATATATTAGGATTGATTTAATTTACTTTTTTATAAGTAATAAATCTGTTATGAGTTTCACAAAAATCAACTATTGAATAGTGTCAAAATTGACATAAAGGAGTTCTTAAAACAAATATTATATTATTAATTGATATTAAATTCCTAAAAATCTAATGTTCGGCCAAGAGACTTATATCATGATAGGTTAATCATTAATGGACCACTTGGGGGTCTCTTGGATGTATATAGTAATTTTATTAACCATATTATATAAAAATACAAAGAGACATTGTAAAAGTGAAACTAATTAACTTAGAGTTAATACTTAAAGATAAGGTTAATATACGTACCCAAACCTGTCTAAATTCCATTGGCTGAGTATTTGTAGACCCCTACCCACCTTAAAATTTAAATAATAAACTTTTTATCCATTATAAACCTAATATGAATTTATTATAAACTAATATTTCTAGCTTTTTGAAAGGTTCCCCTCACCCCTCTTATAAAAGGGAACTCCTCCTTCTAATTTCTTGACACCTTCAAAACCTTTTGGTTCGGAAAAACTCTGCCCAAATACTATCTCAACATCCCTCACTACAACCTAGAGGCTTTAGTTGGATCATAAAGCCAACCTAAGGAGCCCTTTTGATCAAATCAAAAGGAAGAACCCGAAGAAGAGGTAATGATTTCACCACCCTTTTCCAAGTTCCTTTCTTCTTCCACTTTTTCTTCCGTTGTTTTTACCATTCTAAAATAATAACTCCAGTATAATATATATACTATGATGTTATTATAAATATGGTACAACCATATTCAGTATTCTATCCACCCTTTTGAGTAACATGTCACCATACGTGCGTACGTACGGCTTACCGTCTCCACGTCGTGGTGTAATTGTTATTCAATATATTATTATTTGGATGGGTATAATAATGATGTGTAACTCATGTAAATAATAAATATAACATGTTAATTATTCTGTATATATGATATACCATCCATTTATATATTATTTTAATATCAAAAGAATGATATTGTCGCTCGTGCGTACGTACGGACTACCGTCTCCACGAACGCGATGAGATTCATTCTCCATCGTATCCATTCAAGTATAATTATCATTTGATGATTTAAAAATGTTGTTTATGGACTTGATATCATTATGGATATGAATAATATACAACCTATCCATTACAAACATGGCTTACGTAACAAAAAATATAAAAGAAAACAAGTAAGTTAACACCCAAAACAACGATAATACTAAGATATTATTATCAAATCAATATTAAAAGATCATATATGATATCATATTAATGTATATGATTATTTTATAATTTAATAACAATTATTTCACCATTATACAGGAGGTTAACCTACCCCAACCAAGGAAAAGTACAAGGTAAGGGTTATTTCACAATCTCTTCGTTATCCGAGTTTGTTTATACGTAATAATCTACTGGGATCTCTTTATCATCCACATCCATGTTTCTTAATAATGTATTTCAAAACATTTTTACTATTTACAAGAATATGGGTGAAATTCATTTATACCCTTATGTGTTTCAAAAGGAATCTTTCCGTCGTTTTCCAAACAAGGCACTTTTAACGTTTTCGACAAATTTAAGGTAAGAATGTTTTTTTAACTTATATGGCGGGTGCGGCTATTTACCGCCGTTATAAAATCGTCAAAGATTCCCTTACAAGCTTATAAGAATAATTTCAAATTGAATTTATTATTTTATAATTATGATACTTTTACAATTATTTCAAAAAAAAAGAGATATTTCTCTAAAATAGTTTTGATTTCATCTATGTCAACAACCTTTGATGGCTTTTAAGCTTATTTGAAGTTGATTTATTATGATACAAAACATCGATATTTTATTGAAGGTTTTGTGATATTTTTTACTGTGGATAATATATTCTTATGTTACTCATGTTTTTTTAAAAGTATTGACATTTTAGAGGTTATTTTTAATCTGAATGTTTATGTTATATTTCAACCTTTCATTCAGATGAATGTGTTAGACAAGTATGTTCCGGGTTGGGGACCGGTAAAAGTAAGCCCTCTGGTTTGGTCTCCAGTTATTAGAGGAACTCCGGTTTGGTCTCCGGTTATTAGAGGAACTCCGGGTTGGTGTCCAGTTATTAGAGGCACTCCGGGTTGGTGTCCGGTTATTAGAGGCACTCCGGGTTGGGTTCCGATTACAGTTAGCCCCTAGGTTTTGGGACGAGGCCTTGACAAAGAAATTAAAGTTCAGCATTATGCATTCCAACATTATGAAAGAGGTTACTGATATTACATGTGATTATTCAATTAGTAGAATATCCACGTGAATAAGTAAATGGAATTATTTCATTTTACTTTTTCCATACTATGTTGAAGTTCATGTTTAAAAGGCTATTGTTTTAGTAATGCATTGCCTTAAATGTTTCTGCTTATTTTTGAATGTTCTGCTATATTGTTATCCTTACTGGGCATTTGAGCTCACCCCTTTTCTATGTTTTATTTTTCCTAGGATGTGAAGAAGTAAGTTATGAATGACCTGCAGGGATATTATGAGGGGATAATAGTGTAGACTATGGAGACATTATGTTGTTGTAGTAGTTTTTCACTTTATGATGTAATGTAAAACTTATGAATATATCTAGTGTTTCCAAGGCTACTAAACCAATCGGTATTTCGAGATTTGATCTTTCTTGTGATCATGCCAATGTTATGTAATAATGCACTGACTCTGGGTAACTAGGGTCGGGGCGTTACAGTTGGTATCAAAGAAATTTTAGTACAAACCTTGGAAGCTAGATTTATATAAACTCTGATTAGATCACGTAGACCTAAGATGAACTTTGAGGATTAGTATCCTAAGATGAACTATGAGGATTAGTATAGAAGAACTTCCTAGAATTTTGGTATTGTAAAGATTTTGTGAGTTTTCCGAGCAATACATCCCTGTCTGGATACGAGCAGGTAGAGGTGGCTCTGGCACAGATGTACCTAGGGGTAAAACCCGAAAACACCCCTTTGAGCTAGACTCGAACGGGAACTGGTGCACGAAAACAGTCCTTGCTGCACTCTTGGTTACGACACTCCCAGGGGATATGCTTAGGATAACTCTCATTTTCTTTATAAATCATTATGAAGGGTTTATGAGTATATACTTCATAAAAGAAAACATTTTTATGATTATATATTATATCCATAAATAGTTCAATTTATGTTAAGTGTTTTATAATTATGGGATTATGTATTTTGATTCATAAACTGATCTAGTTTGTGCCATGTTTTAGAAATGGAGCCTAGTGGAAGAAATGGAAACCGTATCAATGCACGCACTCCATGTAGGGATTTCTCTCCTGCACAAGATCATTATAGTGGAGCTGGTGATGCAACTGGTGCCGATCAGCTAATCACCATACTGGGACAACTCACTCAGGTTATGAATAATAACCTTACTCGTATGGAGCACCATGATCCACAGCATGGAGGATCAATGTTAGATCGATTCATGAGGCAACAACCACCAACGTTCAATGGGAGTACAAATCCCTTAGTAGCTGAGCAATGGATAAATTCCTTAGAGAAAATATTTCAGGCTTTGGGGAGTAGTGAAAGGGAAAAAGTTATCATGGCAGTTTACTGCCTCACTGGAGATGCTGATCAATGGTGGTCATTGATTCAAAAAATGAAAAAAGATGATGAAGTATCAAATATGGAATGGAGGGAGTTCAAAGATCTGTTTTTAGAAAAATACATTCCTCGCGACCATCAAGCAGATATGGAAAGGCAATTTCTGAGTTTGAGACAGAAGGAGGATGAGAATGTCACAAAGTATGAGGCTAATGTTACAAGGTTAGCAAGGTATGCTGGAGATTATATACTTAACCCAAGAAGTAAGATTTATCATTTCTTTGATGGGTTAAAACCATTTCTCCGTCGAGCATTAGTCTCACAATCCTTTTCATCGTACGAAGACATTGTCTCATGTGCTATCAAGACCGAAAAGGAATTTTCTAAGTCTTATGACTTTAAAGAAAAGCAAGAGAAGAAGAGGCCTGATGATCAATCTGGGAATGGAAATAAGGGGAAGAAAGGAAAGGTTGAATATCCATCCTGTGGTAAATGTGGGAAGAAACACCCAGGTACTTGCTTGAAGGGAATGAGAGTCTGTTACAAGTGTGGTGAAAAAGGCCACCAAGATCGTGATTGCAAAGGGAAGGAGGAAGCCACCAACGTTCAGTGATACAATTGCAGGGAGATGGGACATTATGCAAATGAATGTCCTAAGCGTCAAGAGAAATTACCTCAAAAAAGGCCAAGGGATCAAGGCCAGGCTTATGCTATCACTACTGCTGAGGTAGAAGCTCCGAAAGACGTGGTGGCAGGTAATTTAATGGTTTCCTCATGTTTAGAAAATGCATTATTTGATTCTAGATCATCGCATTGTTTCATATCTTCCTAGTTTTCTAAGAAAATTAGATATTTCTAATTTGATTTAACAAGGGAGTTGCCAGTTAAAACTCCTAAGGGAAGTATCATTGCAACAAAGTTTTGTGAATCAGTCCCCATTAGAGCACATAAATGTTCGTTATCTGCTGATCTCATCGTCATACCTATGATTGATTTTGATATAATCCGTAGTATGGACTGGCTTTCAGACTATGATGCAAAGATTTATTTTAAGAAGAAAATAGGTTACAATTCTTGATGATAATGATAAGGAACACCTTATCTTTAGAGCAGAATCGTCACCACCTAATTCTTATTTAGATCCACCCTCAATAGCTCAACTAAATTCAATTATTGGGGAGGAAGAGAATGAAATAACTGTGGGTGAGGAAAGGAATGTTCAAATAGAGGATGTACCTATTGTGAATGAATTTGTAGATGTATTTCCGGAAGATTTACCTGGACATCCTCCAGAACGAGAAGTTGAGTTTTCCATTTATTTGATTCCTGGATCAAGGCCTATATCGAAGACCCCTTATAGAATGGACGTTGTAGAATTAGTTGAACTAAAGAAACAACTAGAGGAATTGAGTAATAAGGGATTTATTCGCCCTTGTGTTTCTCCATGGGGAGCCCCTGTTCTTTTTGTTAAAAATAAAGATGGATCTATGAGGTTATGTATCGACTACAAGGAGATCAATGCTATAACAATATAGAACAAGTATCCCCTACCACGCATTGATGATTTATTTGACCAACTTCATGGAGATCAATACTATTCAAAGATTGACCTTCGATCTGGATACCATCAATTGTGTGTGAAGAAGAAAGACATTCCGAAGACAGAATTTCGAACCAGGTACGGGCATTACGAGTTTACTGTAATGCCTTTTGGATTGACTAATACACCCTCTGTATTCATGGATCTGATGAATAAAGTTTTCAAGGAGTATCTCGATGAATTTTTGGTGGTATTTATTGATGATATCTTGGTATACTCCAAAACCTACGAAGATCATGAAAATCACTTGCGCATTATCTTGAAGACTCTGAGGAGGCATGAATTATATGGGAAGTTTAGCAAGTGTGAATTCTGGCTTCAGGAGATTTCTTTTCTTGGCCATATTGTCTCTAAATATGGAATCTCTATTGATACTTATAAGACCAAGGCAATCAAATAATAGCCAGCGCCTACGAGTATTACTGAGGTATGTAGTTTTATTGGTTTGGCAGGTTATTATTGATGATTCGTCCAGAATTTTGCCCGATTGGCTAACCCATTAACGAAGCTCACACGTAAAGGGGTTAAATTTGTTTGGAAAAAATAGTGTGAAGAATGTTTCGAAGAACTGAAGAGAAGATTAGTCAATGCTCCTATATTGACACTACAATCGGGGAATGATGAGTTCGTTATTTATAGTGATGCATCAATGAAAGGACTTGGTTGTGTCCTTATGATAGAGTTATTTCCTATGCATCACGACAGTTGAAAATTCATGAACAAAACTATCCTACTCATGATCTCGAGTTAGAAGCTGTGATCTTTGCTTTGAAGATATGGAGGCACTACATCTATGGTGAAAAATGTGAGATTTATACTGATCACAAGAGTTTGAAGTATATCTTCTCACAAAAAGAACTCAACATGAGGCAAAGGAGATGGCTTGAATTACTCAAGGATTATGATTGCACGATACACTACCACCCGGGGAAAGCAAACAAGGTGGCAGATGCTTTGAGTAGAAAAGACCATGGAGTTTTGAACAATATGAGAATTGAAAGGGATCCAATTTTCATGGATCTAGTGAAGATGGACATGGGAATAACCAGGGAAGGTGAAACATCAATTCTTTTTCAAATGGTTGCCAAACCATCTTTACTATAAAGGATTAAGAGTTCTCAGACCGATGATGAAGAATTCCAAAAGAAGATTAATGCTGTGAATGTTGGGAGATTGAGAGACTTTTTGTATGAAGATGGAATTTTGAAATTTGGGAAGAGACTTTGTGTTCCCGATATACCTGATCTAAAAAGGGAATTGTTGGATGATGCTCATAGTTCCAATTTCTCTATACACCCTGGGAGCACCAAAATGTATAGAGATTTGAAGGAACATTTTTGGTGGGACAACATGAAGAGGGATATTGCTGATTTTGTGTCAAAATGTATGGTTTTTTAGCAAGTTAAAGCTGGAAGGAAACAACCTGGAGGAGTCATGCAACCTCTTCCCATACCGGAGTGGAAATGGGAAAATATTACGATGGACTTTGTCATGGGGATACCAAAGAATCCTAGAAGGAACGATTCAATATGGGTTATTGTTGATCGTCTTACCAAGTCAGCACATTTTCTTGATATAAGAGAAGATCTACCCCTGGAACGTCTAGCAAGACTATATATTAATGAAGTTGTGAGACTTCATGGAGTACCCCTATCGATTGTTTCTGATCGTGATCCCCGTTTTACTTCAAGATTCTGGATAAGTCTTCAGAAATCCCTGGATACTGAACTTCATTTGAGCACTTCTTACCACCCTCAGATAGACGGACAATTAGAACGGACTATTCAAACCTTAGAAGACATGTTGATATCTTGCTCACTTGACTTTCAGGGTATGTGGGATCAATACTTACCTCTCGTAGAATTTTCCTCTAACAATAGCTTCCATTCGAGTATTCTGATGGCAACATATGAAGCGTTATATGGAAAGAGATGCCGTACACCAACCTATTGGGATGACGTTGGTGAAAGAAAACTTGTAGGCCTAAAACTGGTGGAGGAAACGATGGAAAAGGTGAAGGTAATCCAAAATCACATCAAGGCATCTCAAAGTAGGCAGAAGAGCTATGCCAATAATCGAAGGAAAGATTTGGAATTTCAAGTCGGTGATCATGTTTTCTTGAAGGTATCTCCTTTGAAGGGAGTCATACGTTTTGGTAAGAAAGGTAAATTGAGTCCCAGGTACATCGGACCTTTCAAAATTCTAGAACGAATTGGGGCTATAGCTTACCGATTGACAATGTCGTCAAGTCTCTCCAAAGTTCACGATGTGTTCCACGTATCTCTGTTGAGGAAATCCATGCCTGACCCAATGCATGTACTCACCTACGAGGAGTTAGAACATGAACCCAATCTGTCTTATTTCGAAGAGACCGTCAGGATTCTTGATACGAGAGAACAATTTCTGAGAAACCGGACGACGCGTCTGGTAAAAGTTTTGTGGAGAAACCATAAGATGGAAGAGGCAACGTGGGAACCCGAGGAACTTATGATGAAGAACCACCCGAGTATTTTCATGCGGTAGTATTCTAGAAATTTCGAGGACGAAATTATTTGAAGGAGGGGAGAATGTAACACCCCAAACTTCTACGGTACGCTTCTCTCTGAATAATGTGATAGCATGTTTGTACGCAACACCGAGTTCTAACACACCATAACCAATCAAACTAGCCGTTATGAATAGTAATACCTACTTTTTGAAATTATATATATTTTATTTTTTAAAATGGACTTCATTTTTGGATTCGGAATATCGAATTTATCCTAAGGTGAAATTTTGGTACTTTTCGGACAACTTTCATATTTTGATGAATAGTGAAAATTACTAAATTTTAATTAAAAACAACTATTTTAATCAAAATAATTAATAGTGATAAATTATGAATTTTAGAGGTTTTAAATCATATTTAGAATATATTTTTACCATTTAATATAATTTTGGTCATTGGACATAATTTTACAATTAAACCGAACATAAACAAGTGTCAATCTTTTGATAGTTATTATCTCTTAAAAACACGTTTTTTGTTTTGACAGCGGGAATTAATTTTAAATTAATTTCTGCGACTTCTATGTTTTGAATTCAGAAAAATGGATTCCATATTTGGAATCATGATATTTAAATTGTGTAAACAAGTAACTTTTATTTTTAGACATTTTGAATAATTACTGCGGTAAATATTTTATTTACCATGGTTAAGGGTAAATCCGGTAAATAAGGGTTAAAAAGTAATATTAAAATAATACTAAATTAACCTTAAACATGTCCTAGCCTTATTGGTTGATACATTTTCGACCATAGGCATCTTTGGGTCGATTTTGGGACCCCATGGTGCCACTTGTAGGTGATAGGGACACTTTATTTTAATTAAGTTAAAATGAATACAAAAATGACACAAGCATATATCTTTTAGAAAAACATTTTTTACATAGGGTTATATATGTTGGAGTTTAGATTATAAATATTCATTAGAAATATAAAAAGATTTCCTACATATTGATATTTTATTTATAATTTTTAGACATTAAATAATTTAATTTATTTATGACACAATGATGATGAATTAATTACTATAATAGTGAAAACTTAAAATAATTGATATTATAAATACCCAAATAAATATAATATGAAACTTTTAATGAATTAAACAAATTTTCTAGGATAATATGATATATTAGAATTTATTTAATTGAATTTTTTCGTAGTAATAAATCTGTTATGAGTTTCACAAAAATCAACTATTGAATAGTGTCAAAATTGACATAAAAGAGTTCTTAAAACAAATAATATATTATTAATTGATATTAAATTCCTAAAAATCTAAGGTTTGGGAAAGAGACTTATATCAGGATAGTTTCATCATTAATGGACCACTTTGGGGTCGCTTGGATGTATATAGTATGTTTATTAACCATATTATATAAAAATACAAAGAGACATTGTAAAAGTGAAACTAATTAACTTAGAGTTAATACTTAATGATAAGGTTAATATAAGTACCCAAACCTGTCTAAATTCCATTGGTTGAGTTGTTTTCGACCCATACCCACCTTAACATTTAAATAATCAACTTTGGAGACATTAGAAACCAAATATGAATTTATTATAAACTAACATTTCTAGCTTTTCCAAAGGTGCCCCTCACCCCTCTTATAAAAGGGCACTCCTCCTTCTCATTTACTCACACCTTAAAAACCTTTTGGTTCGTCCAAACTCTGCCCAAATACTCTCCCAACATACCTCACTACAACCTAGAGGCTTTATTTGGATCATAAATCCAACCTAAGGAGCCCTTTTGATCAAATCAAAAGGAAGAACCCGAAGAAGAGGTAATGATTTCACCACCCTTTTCCAAGTTCCTTTCTTCTTCCACTTCTTCTTCCGTTGTTTTTACCATTCTAAAATAATAACTCCAGTATCATATATATACTGTGATGTTATTATAAATATGGTACGACCATATTCAGTATTCTATCCACCCTTTTGAGTAACATGTCACCATACGTGCGTACGTACGGCTTACCGTCTCCACGTCGTGGTGTAATTGTTATTCAATATATTATTATTTGGATGGGTATAATAATGATGTGTAACTCATTTAAATAATAAATATAACATGTTAATTATTCTGTATATATGATATACCATCCATTTATATATTATTTTAATATCAAAAGAATGATATTGTCACTCGTGCGTACGTACGCACTACCGTCTCCATGAACGTGATGAGATTCATTCTCCATCGTATCCATTCAAGTATAATTATCATTTGATGATTTAAAAATGATGTTTAAGGAATTGATTTCATTATGGATATTAATAATATACAACCTATCCATTACAAACATGGCTTACGTAACAAAACATATAAAAGAAAACAAGTAAGTTAACACCCGAAACAACGATAATACTAAGATATTATTATCAAATCAATATTAAAAGATCATATATGATATCATATTAATATATATGATTCTTGTATAATTTAGTAACAATTATTTCTCCATTATACAATAGGTTAACCTACCCCAACCAAGGAAAAGTACAAGGTAAGGGTTATTTCACAATCTCTTCGTTATCCGAGGTTGTTTATACGTAATAATCTACGAAGATCTCTTTATCATCCACATCCATGTTTCTTAATAATTTATTTCAAAACATTTTTACTATTTACAGGAATATGGGTTAAAGTCATTTATACCCTTATGTGTTTAGAAAGGAATCTTTCTGTCATTTTCCAAACAAGGCACTTTTAACCTTTTTGACAAATTTAAGGTAAAAATGTTTTTTTAACTTCTACGGCGGGTGCGGCTATTTACCGCCGTTATAAAATTGTGAAAGCTTCCCTTGCAAGCTTATAAGAATAATTTAAAATTGAATGTATTATTTTATAATTATGTTACTTTTAAAATGATTTAAAAAAAAGAGATATTTCTCTAAAATAGTTTTGATTTCATCTATGTCAACATCCTTTGATGGCTTTTAAGATTATTTGAAGTTGACTTATTATGATACAAAACATCCATATTTTGTTGAAGGTTTTGAGATATTTTTGATTGTGGATAAGCTATTCTTATGTCACTCGTGGTTTTTTTAAAGTATTGACATTTCAGAAGTTATTTTTAATCCGAATGTTTATGTTATATTTCAACATTTCATTCAGATGAATGTGTTAGACAAGTATGTTCTGGGTTAGGGACCGGTAAAAGTAAGCCCTCCGGTTTGGTCTCCGGTTATTAGTGGAACTCCGGTTTGGTCTCCGGTTATTAGAGGAACTCCGGGTTGGTGTCCGGTTATTAGAGGCACTCCGTGTTGGTGTCCGGTTATTAGAGGCACTCCGGGTTGGGTTCCGGTTACAGTTAGCCCCTAGGTCTTGGGACGAGGCCTTGACAAAGAAATTAAAGTTCAGTATTATGCATTCCAACATTATAAATGTGGTTACTGATATTACATGTTATTATTCTATTAGTATAATATCCATGTGAATAAGTAAATGGCATTATTTCATTTTACTTTTTCCATACTATGTTGAAGTTCAAGTTTAAAAGACTATTGTTTTAGTAATGCATTGCCTTAAATGTTTATGCTTATTTTTGAATGTTCCGCTATATTGTTACCCTTACTGGGCATTTGAGCTCACCCCATTTCTATGTTTAATTTTTCCTAGGATGTGAAGAAGTAAGTTATGAATGACCTGCAGGGATATTATGAGGGGATAATAGTGTGGACTATGGAGACATTATGTTTTTGTAGTAGTTTTTCACTTTATGATGTAATGTAAAACTTATGAATATATCTAGTGTTTCCAAGGCTATTAAACCAATCGGTCTTTCGAGATTTGATCTTTCTTGTGATCATTCCAGTGTTATGTAATAATGCACCGACTCTGGGTAACTAGGGTCGGGGCGTTACAGTTGGTATGAGAGGAAGTTTAGTACAAACCTTGGAAGCTAGATTTAGATAAATTCTGATTAGAGCACGTAGACCTAAGATAAACTTTGAGGATTAGTATCCTAAGATGAACTTTGAGGATTAGTATAGAAGAACTTCCTAGAATTTTGGTATTGTAAAGATTTTGTGAGTTTTCTGAACAATACATCCCTGTCTGGATACAAGCAGGTAGAGGCGGCTCTGGCACAGATGAACCTAGGGGTAAAACCTGAAAACACCGCTTTGAGCTAGACTCGAACGGGAACCAGTGCACGACAACGGGCCTTGCTGCACTCTTGGTTACGACACTCCTGGGGGATATGCTTAGGATAACTCTCATTTTCTTTATAAATCGTTATGAAGGGTTTGTGAGTATATACTTCCTCAAAGAAAACATTTTTATGATTATGGATTATATCCATAAATATTTCAATTTATGTTAAGTGTTTTATAAGTATGGGATTATGTATTTTGATTCATAAACTAATCTAGTTTATGCCATTGTTTAGAAATGGTGCCTAGTGGAAGAAATGGAAACTGTATCAATGCATACACTCCATATAGGGATTTCCCTCCTGCTCAAGATAATTATAGTGGAGCTGGTGATGCAACTGGTGCCGATCAGCTAATCACCATACCAGGACAACTCACTCAGGTTATGAATAATAACCTTACTCGTATGGAGAACCATGATCCACAACATGGAGGATCAATGTTAGATCGATTCATGAGGCAACAACCACCAACTTTCAATGGGAGTACAAATCCCTTAGTAGCTGAGCAATGGATAAATTCCCTAGAGAAAATATTTCAGGCTTTGAGGAGTAGTGAAAGGGAAAAAGTTATCATGGCAGTTTACCGCCTCACTGGAGATGCTGATCAATGGTGGTCATTGATTCAAAATACGAAGGAAGATGATGAAGTATCAAATATGGAATGGAGGGAGTTCAAAGATCTTTTTTTAGAAAAATACTTTCCTCGCGACCATCGAGCAGATATGGAAAGGCAATTTCTGAGTTTGAGACAGAAGGAGGATGAGAATGTCACAAAGTATGAGGCAAACTTTACAAGTTTAGCAAGGTATGCTGGAGATTATATACGTAACCCAAGAAGTAATATTGATCATTTCTTTGATGGGTTAAAACCATTTCTCCGTCGAGCATTAGTCTCACAATCCTTTTCATCGTACGAAGACATTGTCTCATGTGCTATCTAGACCGAAAAGGAATTATCTAAGTCTTATGACTTTAAAGCAATGCAAGAGAAGAAGAGGCTTGCTGATCAATCTGGGAATGGAAATAAGGGGAAGAAAGGAAAGGTTGAATATCCATCCTGTGGTAAATGTGGGAAGAAACACCCCGGTACTTGCTTGAAGGGAATGAGAGTCTGTTACAAGTGTGGTGAAAAAGGCCACCAAGCTCGTGATTGCAAAGGCAAGAAGGAAGCCACCAACGTTCAGTGCTACAATTACAGGGAGATGGGACCTTATGCAAATGAATGTCCTAAGCGTCAGGAGAACATACCTCAGAAAAGGCCAAGGGATCAAGGCCAGGCTTATGCTATCACTACTGCTGAGGTAGAAGCTCCGAAAGACGTGGTGGTAGGTAATTTAATGGTTTCCTCAAGTTTAGAAAATGAATTATTTGATTCTGGATCATCGCATTGTTTCATATCTTCCCAGTTTGCTAAGAAAATTAGATATTTCCAATTTTATTTAACAAGGGAGTTGTCAGTTAAAACTCTTAAGGGAAGTATCATTGCAACAATGTTTTGTGAATCAGTCCCCATTAGAGCACATAAATGTTCGTTATCTTCTGATCTCATCGTCATACCTATGATTGAGTTTGATATAATTCTCGGTATGGACTGGATTTTGGACTATGATGCGAAGATTTATTGTAAGAAGAAAGAGGTTACGATTCTTGATGATAATGATAAGGAACAACTTATCTTTAGAGCAGAATCGTCACCACCTAATTCTTATTTAGATCCACCCTCAATAGCTCAACTAAATTCAATTATTGGGGAGGAAGAGAATGAAATAACTGTGGGTGAGGAAAGGAATGTTCAAATAGAGGATGTACCAATTGTAAAAGAATGTGTAGATGTATTTTCAGAAGATTTACCTGGACATCCTCCAGAACGAGAAGTTGTGTTTTCCATTGATTTGATTCCTAGATCAAGGCCTATATCGAAGACCCCTTATAGAATGGCCACTGTAGAATTAGTTGAACTAAATAAACAACTAGAGGAATTGAGTAATAAGGGATTTATTCTCCCTAGTGTTTCTCCATGGGGATCCCCTGTTCTTTTTGTTAAAAAGAAATATGGATCTATGAGGTTATGTATCGACTACATGGAGATCAATGCTATAACAATAAAGACCAAGTATCCCCTACCACACATTGATGATTTATTTGACCAACTGCATGGAGCTCAATACTTTTCAAAGATTGAACTTCAATCTGGATACCATCAGTTGCGTGTGAAGAAGGAAGACATTTCGAAGACAGCATTTCGAACCAGGTACGGGCATTACGGGTTTACTGTAATGCCTTTTGGATTGACTAATGCACCCTCTGTATCCATGGATCTAATGAATAGAGTTTTCAAGGAGTATATCGATGAATTTTTGGTGGTATTTATTGATGATATCTTGGTATACTCCAAAACCTATGAAGATCACGAAAATCACTTGCGCATTATCTTAAAGACTCTGAGGAGGCATGAATTATATGGGAAGTTTAGCAAGTGTGAATTCTGGATTTAGGAGATTTCTTTTCTTGGCCATATTGTCTCTAAAGATGGAATCTCCGTTGATCCTTCTAAGACCAAGGCAATCAAAGAATTTCTAGTGCCTACAAGTATAACTGAGGTATGTAGTTTTATTGGTTTGGCAGGTTATTATCAACGATTCATCCAGAATTTTGCCCGATTGGCTAACCCATTAACGAAGCTCACACGTAAAGGGGTTAAATTTGTTTGGTCAAAAGAGTGTGAAGAATGTTTCGAAGAACCGAAAATAAGATTAGTCAATGCTCCTATATTAACTCTACCATCGGGGAATGATGGGTTTGTTATTTATAGTGATGCATCAAAGAAAGGACTTGGTTGTGTCCTTATGATAGAGTTATTGCCTATGCATCATGACAGTTGAAAATTCATGAACAAAACTATCCTACTCATGATCTCGAGTTAGCAGCTGTGATATTTGCTTTGAAGTTATGGAGGCACTACCTCTATGGTGAAAAATGGGAGATTTATACTGATCACAAGAGTTTGAAGTAAATCTTCTCACAAAAAGAACTCAACATGAGGCAAAGGAGATGGCATGAACTACTCAAGGATTATGATTGCACGATACACTACCACCCGGGGAAAGCAAACAAGGTGGTAGATGCTTTGAGTAGAAAAGACCAGGGAGTTTTGAACAATATGAGAATTGAAAGGGATCCAATTTTAATGGATCTAGTGACGATGGACATGGGAATAACCAGGGAAGGTGAAACATCAATTCTTTTTCAAATGGTTGCCAAACCATCTTTACTAGAAATGATTAAGAGTTATCAGACCGATGATGAAGAATTCCAAAAGAAGATTAAAGCTGTGAATGATGGGACATTGAGAGACTTTGTGAATGAAGATGGAATTTTGAAATTTGGGAAGAGACTTTGTGTTCCCAATATACCTGATCTAAAAAGGGAATTGCTGGATGATACTCATAGTTCCAATTTCACTATACACCCTGGGAGCACCAAAATGTATATAGATTTGAAGGAACATTTTTGGTGGGATAAAATGAAGAGGGAGATTGCTGATTTTGTGTCAAGATGTATGGTTTGTCAGCAAGTTAAAGCTGGAAGGCAACAGCCTGGAGGAGTCATGCAACCTCTTCCCATACAGGAGTGGAAATGGGACAATATTACGATGGACTTTGTCATGGGGCTACCAAAGACTCCTAGAAGGAACGATGCAATATGGGATATTGTTGATCGTCTTACCAAGTCAGCACATTTTCTTGCTATAAGAGAAGATCTACCCCTGGAACGTCTAGCAAGACTATATATTAATGAAGTTGTGAGACTTAATGGAGTACCCCTATCGATTGTTTCTGATCATGATCCCCGTTTTACTTCAAGATTCTGGAAAAGTCTTCAGAAATCCCTGGATACTAAACTTCATTTGAGCACTGCTTACCACCCTCAGACAGATGGACAATCAGAATGGACTATTCAAACCTTTGAAGATATGTTGAGATCTTGCTCACTTGACTTTCAGGGTATGTGGGATCAATACTTACCTCTCGTAGAATTTTCCTATAACAATAGCTTCCATTCGAGTATTCAGATGGCACCATATGAAGCGTTATATGGAAAGAGATGTCGTACACCAACCTGTTGGGATTACGTTGGTGAAAGAAAACTTGTAGGCCCAGAACTGGTGGAGGAAACGATGGAAAAGGTGAAGGTAATCCAAAATCACATCAAAGCAGCTCAAAGTAGGAAGAAGAGCTATGCCGATAATCGAAGGGAAGATTTGGAATTTCAAGTCAGTGATCATGTTTTCCTGAAGGTATCTCCATGGAAGGGAGTCATACGTTTTGGTAAGAAAGGTAAATTGAGTGGCAGGTACATCGGACCTTTCTAAATTCTAGAACGAATTGGGGTTGTAGCTTACAGATTGGCAATGCCGCCAAGTCTCTCCAAAGTTCACGATGTGTTCCACGTATCTCTATTGAGGAAATACATGTCTGAACCAATCATGTACTCACCTACGAGGAGTTAGAACTGGAACCCAATCTGTCTTATTTCGAAGAGCCCGTCATGATTCTTGATACGAGATAACAAGTGCTGAGAAACCGGACGACGCGTCTGGTAAAAGTTTTGTGGAGAAACCATAAGATGGAAGAGGCAACGTGGGAACCTGAGGAACTTATGATGAAGAACCACCCAAGTCTTTTCATGCGGTAGTATTCTAGAAATTTCGTGGACGAAATTATTTGAAGGAGGGGAGAATGTAACACCCCAAGCTTCTACGGTACGTTTCTCTCTGAATAATGTGATAGCGTGTGTTGTACACAACACCGAGTTCTAACACACCATATCCAATCAAACTAGCTGTTATGAATAGTAATACCTACTTTTTGAAATTATATATATATATTTTTTAAATGGACTTCATTTTTGGATTCGGAATATCAAATTTAGCCTAAGGTGAAATTTTGGTACTTTTCGGATAACTTTCATTTTTTGATGAATAGTGAAAATTACTAAATTTTAATTAAATACAACGTTTTTAATCAAAATAATTAATAGTTATAAATTATGAATTTGAGTGGTTTTAAAGTATATTTAGAATATATTTTTACCATTTAATATAATGTTGGTCATTGGACATAATTTTACAATTAAACCAAACATAAACAAGTGTCAATCTTTTGATAGTTATTATCTCTTAAAAATACGCTTTTTGTTTTGACAGTGGGAATTAATTTTAAATTAATTTCTGCCACTTCTGTGTTTTGAATTTAGAAAAATGGATTCCATATTTGGAATCAGGATGTTCAAATTGTGTAAATAGGTATCTTTTATTTTTAGACATTTTGAATAATTACTGCGGTAAATATTTTATTTACCATGGTTAAGGGTAAATCCGGTAAATAAGGGTTAAACAATAATATTATAATAATAATAAATTACCCTAAAATGTGTCCTAGCCTTATTGGCTGATACATGTTCGACCATAGGCATCTTTGGGTCGATTTTGGGACCCCATGGTGCACTTGTAAGGGATAGGGACACTTTATTTTAATTAAGTTAAAATGAATACAAAAATGAGACAAGCATATATCTTTTAGAAAAACAATTTTTACATAGGGTTATATATGTTGGATTTTATATTATAAATATTAATTAGAAATATAAAACGATTTCCTACATAATTATATTTTATTTATAATTTTTAGACATTAAATAATTTAATTTATTGATGACACAATGATGATAAATTAATTACTATAATAGTGAAAAATTAAAATAATTGATATTATAAATACAAAAATAAATAAAATATGAAACTTTTAATGAATTAAAATATTTTTCTAGGATAATATGATATATTAGGATTGATTTAATTGACTTTTTTCGAAGTAATTAATCTGTTATGAGTTTCAAAAAAATCAACTATTGAATAGTGTCAAAATTGACATAAATGAGTTTTTAAAACAAATATTATATTATTAATTGATATTAAATTCCTAAAAATATAAGGTTCGGCCAAAAGACTTATATCATGATAGTTTCATCATTAATGGACCACTTGGGGGTCGCTTGGATGTATATAGTAAGTTTATTAACCATATTATATAAAAATACAAAGAGACATTGTAAAAGTGAAACTAATTAACTTAGAGTTAATACTTAAAGATAAGGTTAATATACGTACCCAAACCTGTCTAAATTCCATTGGTTGAGTAGTTTTAGACCCATAACCACCTTAACATTTAAATAATAAACTTTGGAGCCATTAGAAACCGAATATGAATTTATTATAATCTAATATTTCTAGCTTTTCCAAAGGTGCCCCTCACCCCTCTTATAAAAGGGAACTCATCCTTCTCATTTATTCACACCTTCAAAACCTTTTGGATCGGCCAAACTCTGCCCAAATACTCTCCCAACTTCCCTAACTACAACCTAGAGGCTTTATATTGATCAGAAAGCCAACCTAATGAGCCCTTTTGATCAAATCAAATGGAAGAACCCGAAGAAGAGGTAATGATTTCACCACCCTTTTCCAAGTTCCTTTCTTCTTCCACTTCTTCTTTCGTTGTTTTTACCATTCTAAAATAATAACTCCAGTATCATTTATATACTATGATGTTATTATAAATATGTTACAACCATATTCAGTATTCTATCCCCCCTTTTGAGTAACATGTCATCATACGTGCGTACGTACAACTTTCCGTCTCCACGTCGTGGTGTAATTGTTATTCAATATATTATTACTTGGATGGGTATAATAATGATGTGTAACTCATGTAAATAATAAATAAAACATGTTAATTATTCTGTATATATGATATACCATCCATTTATATATTATTTTAATATCAAAAGAATGATATTGTCGCTCGTGCATACGCACGGACTACCGTCTCCACGAACGCAATGAGATTCATTCTCCATCGTATCCATTCAAGTATAATTATCATTTGATGATTTAAAAATGATGTTTAAGGACTTGATATAATTCTGGATATGAATAATTTACAACCTATCCATTACAAACATGGCTTACATAACAAAAAATATAAAAGAAAACAAGTAAGTTAACACCCGAAACAACAATAATACTAAGATATTATTATCAAATCAATATTAAAAGATCATATATGATATCATATTAATGTATATGATTCTTGTATAATTTAATAACAATTATTTCACCATTATACAGGAGTTTAACCTACCCCAACCAAGGAAAAGTACAAGGTAAGGGTTATTTCACAATCTCTTCGTTATCCGAGTTTGTTTATACGTAATAATCTACTGGGATCTCTTTATCATCCACATCCATGTTTCTTAATAATGTATTTCAAAACATTTTTACTATTTACAAGAATATGGGTTAAATTCATTTATACCCTTATGTGTTTCGAAAGGAATCTTTCCTTCGTTTTCCAAACAAGGCACTTTTAACCTTTTCGACAAATTTAAGGTAAGAATGTTTTTTTAACTTATATGGCGGGTGCGGCTATTTACCGCCATTATAAAATCGTCAAAGGATCCCTTACAAGCTTATAAGAATAATTTCAAATTGAATGTATTATTTTATAATTATGTTACTTTTAAAATGATTTCAAAAAAAGAGATATTTCTCTAAAATAGTTTTGATTTCATCTATGTCAACATCCTTGGATGGCTTTTAAGCTTATTTGAAGTTGATTTATTATGATACAAAACATCCATATTTTGTTGATGGTTTTGTGATATTTTTTACTGTGGATAAGCTATTCTTATGTTACTCATGGTTTTTTTAAAGTATTGATATTTCAGAGGTTATTTTTAATCCGAATGTTTATGTTATATTTCAACCTTTCATTCAGATGAATGTGTTAGACAAGTATGTTCCGGGTTGGGGACCGGTAAAAGTAAGCACTCCGGTTTGGTCTCTGGTTATTAGAGGAACTCTGGTTTGGTCTCCGGTTGTTAGAGGAACTCCGGGTTGGTGTCCGGTTATTAGAGGCACTCTGGGTTGGTGTCCGGTTATTAGAGGCACTCCGGGTTGGGTTCCGATTACAGTTAGCCCCTAGGTCTTGGGACGAGGCCTTGACAGAGAAATTAAAGTTCAGCATTATGCATTCCAACATTATGAAAGTGGTTACTGATATTACATGTGATTATTCAATTATTAGAATATCCATGTGAATAAGTAAATGACATTATTTCATTTTACTTTTTCCATACTATGTTGAAGTTCAAGTTTAAAAGGCTATTGTTTTAGTATTGCATTGCCTTAAATGTTTATGCTTATTTTTGAATGTTCCGCTATATTGTTATCCTTACTGGGCATTTGAGCTCACCCCTTTTCTATGTTTTATTTTTCCCAGGATGTGAAGAAGTAAGTTATGAATGACCTGCAGGGATATTATGAGGGGATAATAGTGTGGACTATGGAGACATTATGTTGTTGTAGTAGTTTTTCACTTTATGATGTAATGTAAAACTTATGAATATATCTAGTGTTTCCAAGGCTACTAAACCAATCGGTCTTTCGAGATTTGATCTTTCTTGTGATCATGCCAATGTTATGTAATAATGCACCGACTCTGGGTAACTAGGGTCGGGGCGTTACATAGTCGCCATCCCTTGGCGTATGGAAGGTGGTCTTGGGGTAGTCACAGCACGGGCCCCCAGGGACGGGTCATGACAGAAAGGTTTAATTAGGGTATTATTTTGAGTATTACTAAAGGGGAAGTTCTTTGTGAGATAAATTGAAAATATTTTACCAAATTAAGAAGACTGTGTCTAAATTTTCTAAAGGAACTAAAATATTATGGTCTATAGGCATGTGTTTGTATAATTTAATTAATATTCAACTAAATATATGTGATATCTTTGCATTATAATCCTGGTTTTATATAGTTGATATTATAGGTAAGGATTACATATTCATTAGAAACTAAAATGAGAAAACATTAGTGAGTTCCCTATTGATATTTCTAAGGATATACATTGGGATGTCTCTAAGGATAATCATAAGGATGAATCAAAGTATAGGAAAATTTAATAAAGTTTATGTAAAATATATAGAATTATTTATCTAATAAATTAAATCATTATTGGATACTAAAATTTCATGTGTATCTAGAATAGATTTACCTTGGGGTTACGACCCTAAAAACACCGTATTGAGCTAGACACGGTCGGGAAATAGTGGACCACAATGTGGATTGCTACACACATGGTTTGATACTATTGGGGGATATTATTTTGAAATTAACAATCCCCTTTCGAGCCATCATGAATAATTGAAATATACAATGAAAATGAATGACCTAGGATAAACTTATGGTTTCATAGATTAAAGATGAACAAGTCATGATTTATACATCGAATAATTGATTTTAATTATTATTTGGTTTCCCATTATGATTAGTGTTTCTAAAGCTATGCTATTTAGTCTTAGTTAATGGATGGAAGTAGAAGGAATCATGTTAATATTAAATGTGATAGAAAATTTAGTTACTATGAGCTAGAAAATTAAATGACTTTTTAGATGAAAATGTATATACATTTTGGATGAATTTATTTATGTTTTATTCATGAATTTTTATGCAAAGAATATGGTTTTGTTATGTTTTTACAGTAATTAGGAATTTTGTAATAAATAGAATAAATGATTAAAGTGTTCCAAAAAATGACTTTACACATCATGCATCACATATACGATGTGTAGACTCAATTCCCTGCATGCCTACAGAGTTTCATACCAACCCGTGACGATTCTACATGAAGTGAAGACTATACCCAACGTCTACTCATGTTACATGTTGTGAATATTTCAAAATAAGAATCGTAGAAAAATTTAATTTCATACATAGAAAGTAGAAATTACACAACATGAATGTTTCTAGGTCGCACCTTGTTAAAGATATGAACATATTCTTCTATGAAAAAAATGGATCTGAGTTACACAGTGTGAAAAAACATTTACCTGACATAAAAATTTCAAGACCCAAGTCATTTAATCAAGTACACGACATGTTGTACTTTAATACTATGTACTTATCAGGGTTATTTATACCAACAGTGCCCTCTATGCACTAAAAATATCTACATGTTTATTTCTTCTCTCATTTTCTTCCATCATTCCTTACAGTTTTCATTAACTCTTATTCTAAACTATATTTATTTCATTAATTTATTGATTATTTGAAAAAATAATTTTTTAATCATTCTACACCTGTTCTTCATACATTTTTTTCCCTCTTCCATTTAAAATTCTTGTTTCCATTGTTTTCTTTTGTTCTTCATTGATTCTTGCATCATTCTTTATGAATTCTTCATCCAAAATATAATTGTAATTGTTTATTGATTGCTTAAATTCAGGATTTCTCATTCTTCATTTTTCATCATGAGATGAATATTTATTCTTCGATATGTTTAGATTACAATTTTTTGATATTGATTCTTTCTTGTTTAACCCTAGAATTTATTTTTTACAACTATTTTATGATTTTACACAATATTCTTAATAATTCCTTTCTTTTTTATCATCCCTACCATGCAAGGATAATCCACCTCGGGTTAGGGATTATGATTAGGGGGTTTTCCAAATATAATGAATCTTTAAATTAAAACTTTATAACCATATGTCCAGTAATTATCTAAATAATTATTTTTTGTCAGATTCTTTCGCACAACCTTGACCATGGGAAGTGAAATTGAACAAGCCTAACCTAATTGGTGTTGAGAAGGACTATAATCATTAGTCTATGAAAATTTGTGTATAGAAGCTAACAATAATTAAATTAGGTATTCGATTGTACCATGAGCATGATATAAATATATTATATATATATCTAAATGGTATAAATAAAAAGAATTGGTGACTTTAGCACGGGTTTGAAGCCTACACCCTTGGACCATTCCAAGTAAAATCTTGTATTATATTTTTTCAATAGCCTTGAATTTACCATGAACCCTTACATGAAATATCTGAATTAAAATTTCAAAACACCAAGTCTTAGTTAAAACCCAAAATTGAAGTGTAAAATTGAAGAATACTTCCATGGGTTTTGGTCGAATGACTGCTGACCTTATAATAGTATTTATGGGATCGACCCAACACTTCCACTTTGTTATTCCCAAGTAGTAACTGTAGTCTCGGACTATAAATTATAATCTAATATCATCCCGTTCAAATAAAATGAAACATGTGCGTGAGTCTAAAATTTGACTCGCCTATATTTTTTATTGAATTTTCTACTTGATGTTCTTCATCTATGCTTGCATCATTCTTCATATGTTCTTTATCCATAGTAAGTTTGTGATTTTTTCTTAAATGTTTCAATTACATATTTCTCAAAATTCATTAATTATCCTGAAAATCCAGTTTATGCTTATATCTATATTGTTTTTACTTTTTAAGTATTGATTCATTATTGTTTAATCCTATATTTACTTTGTTACAATAATTTTATGATTATGCACAACATGTTTAATACTTCCTTACTATTGATAATAACTACCATGTGTGGCTAATCCACCAAGGGTTAGCGGTCAAGCATAGGGGTGTTTCTAAAACTATTTAATATTTTAATTGAATATTTTTAACCATATGGATTTTAATTAGGTTAATAATAATTATTCATCACATTCTTTCACACAAACGTGACCATGGGAAGTGTGATTGGGAGAACCTAACCTAATTAGAGTTGATAATGAATTTTAACCACTAGCATGTGACCCTTCATACATAGAATACAAGTGTAACTCACTTAGGTTGTTGGGAATAACCAAACAATGGGATAGATGCATAATAGGTAAATCTAATTAAAATGATAAAAACTAATTGGGGACTTTTTCACCACTTTGCAGCCTACACCATAAAAACATTCCATGTAAAATATAGGATTATATTTTTTCAAGATCCCTAACATTGAACATTATAACTTACATTAAATATATTAATTAAAAAAATCCAAACTATAGAGTCTTTGTTAAAACCCAAAAATAAAGAGTAAAAGTGATGAATACTTCTAAGGGTTTGGTTCAATTACATGCTGACCAGCCAGTAGTCTTCGAGGGATCTACCCCACATTACCTCTTTACTATTCACTAATACTAAGTGTAGTTTGAGAGTAAAAATTATAATCCTATCTCATTTGGTTACAATTCAACGAGGTAGTTTCATAGTTCCTTGGAACATGTGTTATATTTTAAGAATATCTACTTATAGGTTGTTTCGATTGGATTTATTCATCGAACCAGAAACATCCAATCGTTCATTATCCAAAAGTAACCTGATTTCCAAAGGTAGGTGTTCTTTATGATTTAAATAATGATACTTAAGAATATGCATTGGTCAAAAGGTTGGGAGGTCAGACTCATCACACCCTTTTGGGGGAATTATGGTCTACTAAGGGACTCTCTTTATAGATTTGTGATATTTTCATGAATCCTTATTAATTCGCCAAGTATACCATATGTTTTCCTTGGAATTTTCTATAAATTATTAGCATGTGTGAAATATAGAATCATCTATATGTATTTGAGGTTCTTAATTAACAGATATATCCATTTGTATTTGAGGTTCTCCATGAATGGTATCCTCTCATATACTATTTAGAGGTTCTTTTAATAATCTTTATGATGATACTGGTTTTTAAGCCACTTAGTGGGGGAACTTTGCTATTTATTGTTTTTTAGTGAGAGGAAGGTTTTTTTATGTTTGGATCATACCCATAAATGGGATACCTACATATCCTTGTGAAATGAATCAAAATCCTTATAGTTGGGTGCCACTTAATGGGGCACATCAAACCTTTTATGGTCATGTGATAAGGGCCTAACCGTACAGTTTAATGTCATGTGGTAATGAAATCTAAGAGAAAGGTTCTTAGTCATGGTTTGGCATGAAACTTATGCCTAAGAATCCCAAATAACTTGGAATGAATATGGGGTTTCGAGTAAGATTAGACCCTATTGGGAATATGAACCAAGAAGGGTAGAGTTGATTTAAAGTGTTCAGTTTTAACATCAAAGAGGCTTCCAACGTATCCCATCTGGATGGGAATCAAATCCCACATAGTTAGATAAGTCTCATAGAAGAGTTTAGTCCTTTAAGAGGAATTATATTGGGATTAATTCCTGAAAAGTATGACTTGATAATTTGGTGGTTTAATTTGGGGATTATTATAAATGAAGGGAATTAGGGTTGGATTTCGAAAGAGGATATCAACTGAGCTCAGGCCATGAGAATGCTTCCTATATATCCCAATTGTGGTGGGAATCAGAGTTCTCATTGTTCATTCTTGATTTGTGAAAAAGTTTTGATAATGAAAAATCTATAAGCCCACGTGATTCATGCTCGGTGGGAGAAACATGAGGATGTCAAAGATTCAACAAATGCAGCCACACTTTTCCTCCTCCACTATTGGAAGAGGGCGCACCTACATTGGCGATGGTGGAAGAGGGCGAGGCGACTGTTGAAGAGAGTGAGTCAACGAGACTTCCCTATATTAAATTTACATTGGACAAGGGTCTAATGTAAGGAAGGATCAAAGGTGAATGAAATAGAGAGTAGTAAGACTAAAACCTCATACATGAAAGATTAGGGGCTTACACTTGGATGACTGCCTGAAAAATGATCCTGGTTGTGGAGGGAGACTTTTCCTTTTCTTTAATGGAAATGGAAGTGTGAACTATAGTTTCACTACCATTGACATGAGGTTCCGGGTCTTAGAGACAAGAATAGGAGGTCAGAACAAAAACCCTAATTCTCCGAACTGGGAACTTCCCAACACTGTTCATGGGAGAAGGGTCCATGTGACTGCGGATATACAAACCCAAGGACACTCCATCAATCCTAACCCCATTGAGAATCAAGTGTAGGGAAACCTATGATTGTGGATATACAAACCCAAATAAGAGATATGCTGATGTTCCTTTCTTTGATTTTTGATAATTCAGGAGGTTTTGGAGGAGGTTTCAATATAATCACCTTCAGAAAAGGGAGCCAATGTATAAGAATACTTGCCATGAATTTCTATAAAGAAGGATTGATGGCTTGTAGTCTGAAGGGAGAAGGTGAATCAAAGAAGGTATCCAAAGTAATAATCTGGTGCGAATGTATGGGCACAAAAGTAGGCTTGGGAGACTAGATGTTTACTTAAGTGACAAACAACCTAGATGTAAATATTTGGTCGAGACCTGGATCAAGCCATCAGGAGTATTCATAGGTATTCCCAGATGTGGGGTTCTCAAGTTCTAATGAGAGGAATAGGTGAAGTAGAAGTGTTTATGATTCACTGAGGTTGGGATCCTCAGGCGCTCACATGTTATGAATTTCAAACACTAATAGGATTTATGTCTTATGATCCTCCATTAATTCCATCACTCTAGGTGTTAAAGAACTACCTCGAAGGTTTTGGAAGACTAGGTTGAAACACTAGGGTGACCAAAGAAGCAATTAGGCTTCAAGGAAATATTTTTGTACATATGAAGACCCGAAGTGTCTATTTATAGGAAGAAATAGGACCTGAGTGAAAGGATTGTGGTTGCACAAGTATGGTTGTGCGCCAGAATTGGGGCGCGCAAGTGTCTGCATGCTGAATAAGTGTCATCGAAGTAGGGTTGCACGTTGGTGGTGATTTGGCCTAACTGAGGCACCGCTTTGAGGTAATAGCCAAAATTATTAGATCATTTAGTTCTAACATTGAGGCATAGAGTTGTTTGCACAATTTTACCTTGGGAACCTCTTTAGGGACTTAGCCAAAATAATTGTTCTATACTGCGGGAGATGCACCCTCGTACCCCTGCTCAGGATCAGTGTCGGCTTGCAGTCTCGGCCCTTCATGTCGGTGCCTTCACTACCGTCACTAACAACCATGTAAAATGTAGGGTCACACCATGAACTTTTGGAGCCCAGATGAAGACATTTTGTGGAGAAGTTCATGGAGGACATTTCCTGGTGTCTATAAAAATCCCCCTAGAAATTGATTCATTCGGAATAAAAAGAATATTCTTCTAAGTTAAAAGTTTAGAGCATTGATTCATTATAACTTTATTTGGTTAGATTTGGAGCTATATCAAGATTTGAAGGACGCTGTAGACATGGGGCCTAGTGATCATAGTTTTATTTTTCTATGGTTATACAGAAAAAACCCACAAACTTTGTATATTTTTGATTTTTATTGCTCAATATTACCTAAACCATAAAAAATGTAAATTTAGTGTGTTGGGACTTGACTTTGGTCCAGAGTTCCCTTTGCGGGTTTCTAATCTGGTGAGTACCACATCTCTTGTTGTTCGCAGTTTATAGTGATGCATGTTGTAATATAAAGATCTAGTGTATATGATCGAATTACTTTGACCATAAATTTTGAAATTAGATCCCAAAAAAGTCTCAGTGTCTCAGAATTTCTCTAATATTCTTTAAATATTTCCAAGGGGAATCTTGAGTCATGACTTTTATGGTCACCAAATCTAAAACTTGTATAAACACAAAGAAATTATCTTCCAAGAATGAAGTTACCATTACTTATGAACCCATTTTTGGGGTTGTGTTTTGTAGGTTCGACTAAGGAATATTATACATAGACAAATAGTGACATCTTTTGACTGATATGCCTATTATATAATAAAATTTTATGCAAGGCCTCTTGGGGCACGTATTTCATAGTCAAGCAAAAAGAGCTCTTAGGAATTTGACAGTTTACATTTGATAGGCAAGGGAACATAATATTTGGGTGAATCAAGACCATAGTGGGTGGTTTTTCCAAGGAAATGGATTTTAGGAATAAAGGGTTATCTATTCCAACATATGTCATGAATAGAAAAACCACTTATACAAATAATTTGTGTATGAGGAATGATTAAAATATTTCAGAAATGGGAATTTATGAAATTAGGCTACATAGTTTTAAGTCATGCTATGAAGACATTGTACTGTGTAGTTTTAAGTCATGAGGTAAAGAAATTGTACTATGTAGTTTTAAGTCATGTACTGAAGACATTGTACGGTGCCTTTTTAAGTCATCCTGTGATAATATTAGGCAAATTTTATTTTAAGGTATTTAGCTTTGACCGAAGGTTTGAGACTCTCCCAATTTCCTGATATTTTTTTTGGAAACATACTACCATGTTCAGGTATGGAAGGAAGGAATTGTAAACTGTGATTTGGGAATTTCTGGATCCAAAGAATGATATTGGAAAAGGGCTAAAGGAATTAGAGGAATTATTTTCTAAGAACGAAATTACCATTATTTGAACAACCTGTTATGGGGGATGTATTATGTAGGGCCTACTAGGGAATATGCTATATATCCAAATAGTGGAATCATTTGACTATATGTCCTATTATTTAGACAAATTTTATGCATATCCACCTTGGGGAACATACTGCATAGATACGAAAAAGAGCACTGAAAATTTTCATATTCTATTACCAAAAGATGAGAACAGTTTATGGAGATTCATAATTTCCAAAGCATAGAGTTTGATTTATCAAAAAGGTACTTGAAAGTGAAAAAAATATTTCTAATCATGGTTTTCAAAGAATAAGAACAATATGATTTCTACAAAGGTCTAAACCAAATGGTGGTACTATGGTGTCTGTAGTTTTAAGTCATATGACTAGGAACAAAATGGAAATAGTAAATGATATATGGTAAAATGATTCAAGTTCATTAAATATTGTCTTGAACATATGAGAGGGGAAATGTGTAAAACATGTTCTTGAAGACTTTCAGATTGAGAGAAAGGTGATGGGCCAAGTATATATGAATAGATTCTTTAAAATATATATTCTTCTATACTATTATCAATGTTTAATGGAGAAACGACACTTTAATCTAGAATGAAATTACCATTATTTGAAAAATCCATTATGGGGGTTGAATTATGAAGGGCCAACTAAGGAATATGTTGCATAGCCAAATAGTGGTATCTTTTGACTGATAGGCCATTTATGTGGTAAAATATTATGCAAGGCCACATAGGGGAACATACTGCATAATAAGCAAAAAGAGTTTTCAGATATTATAAACTATGTCACTAAAACCGTAAGAAATATTATGATGATCTAAAAATATCCATGATTAAGAGTGTAAAATATGAAAAGGGGTAATGCTCAATGATCAAGAGAAATATTTGAATCAATATTTTCCATGATTTTGGAGTCCTTTACATAGATCTTACTCATATATAAAATGGGGACATTCTTGTTTCCTTGGTGGGACCTCTAAAGAGAGAACCCAAAATGAATACTCCCACATAGATTTTTAATTAAACATTGAAAAGATATAAAAAAGTATCTCATGATTGGGTCTAGGAGTTTAAAACAAGTTTTCACTTCATATTTCAATGGGGTAAAAATCAATTCATACATAGTTATTTTGGTGATTTTCATTTTTGTGCGGAGCAGCTGGGACTTTGTGTTGTGTAGTTTAGAGTCATGCTACAAGGACATGAAGTGATTATGACATAAAAAATGGAATATTACAACTGAACCAGGGAATTAAACTCAGGTTTCACTACGTATCTCATATGGATGAGAATAAATCCACACTTTTTTCATTGAATATTTTCTATGTATGTTTGATTCATACATAAAGAAAGGCGGGGTTTTATTGTGTCTTAGCCCAAGATTGGAGAACTAGGAATCACAACGTATCTCTTATGGTTGATAATCAAGATAAATGTAGTTCTTAAACAATCATTTTCCACATCAATTGAGTTTGATGTGGGGATGAGGGATTTTAACACATCCTGGAAGAATAGTTAAACTTAAGACATAAATTGGTATGAATATCAAACCATATATTTTAAAATATCACTATGTATAGATCAGGTTTATATACAGGAGGAGAAAAAGGGAAATAAATTTTTCTGTGGTCGCGGATGGGCCCAAGATTGGAGATCTAGGCGTCTCTATGTATCTCATTGAAAATGAGAATTAAGCCACACAAAGTTATTTAAATGAGGACCCTATGCAGATCTAATTCAGATATAGAGAAGAATGGAACTCATGTGGCACAAAGGAGTAGTAATGATTTTAATCATGCTTGCATATAGAAGTTCTTATCATCAAATAGAGATGAAATTAACCATAAAGTTTAATGTCAGGTAATGAGAAAAAATTATGTCATGCATTTTAACATCATGAAATAAGGAAAAATATTCCATTGATTTTAACATCACGCAGGATGTATAGTTATGGATTTTATGCAGTTTAACGTCTTGTAACTAGAACTCGGTGCTATGCAGTTTAGAGTCATGTAGCGAGGACCTGGGGTGTAGTTACTCAAAGTATTTCTTCAAGAATATCTCTTTGTTTGGAGTTGTAATAAGCTCTCCATCCATTTAGATTATGGAATAAGCCCCATTTGAGTAGACCTTGTATATGGAATAAGATCCTTCCCACTTTGGCTCAAGCTTTTGAGGCTTCATTCCTAGTATCATTGGAGTCCTAAAGACCAATACCAATTATCCTTGAAGAAATGAATGGAGGAATATTTTCTTGTTAAAAGCTCGCACTATTATGTATTGATAGAATTTTAAATTAGGCAAAGAATGCAATATTTTTTATCTAATTTTTCCATCTCATCAAATCAGTTTTGAGACTTTTCATCTGTAAATAACTGATCAAAGATTGCAACATGGAGTGAAGAAAATTGAATTTAAATTGGCAATACCGCTTCTATTCTGTACCATTATGAATATGGAGTTTCCTGAGTGGCAGTACGAGTAGTAGTCCGATAATCCCATAAATCATGTAAAAATTTATCCAGCCATGATTTATTGTCTTTATCAACCATATTATTGAGTATATTAAATTGGTTCTTATTGAAATACTCTATATGTTCATCGGATGTAGCATGATAGTGAGGCAAATGGTTGGATTTAATATTATGCACATGATATAACTTCTTTACCTCAACAGAATAGAAAATAGTGTCATCTTCCATCAATATTGTATGAGAGACAACAAATCTGGCATTGATGTTGGTTTTGACAAAACTAACAATGCTTTTGGATCTAGCTTCTTTGAGAGGTATTGTCTTAGGCCATTTGGAGAAGAAGTCAGTAGCAGTAAGAATATAATTGAACTCCTTAGCCGTAACTAGAGGATAAGGTCCTACTATATCCATTCCCCATGTGGAAAATGGAAAGGAGTATTTATATTTATATAAAAACAACTGGGGTTGATGAATGAAGTTGTAATGTACTTTCCATGTCTGACATTTCTTGTTGAAATCTGTGCAATCCTGTATCATTGATGTCCAGAAGTGTCTAAGCCTTATGATTTGATCAAAAAACCTCTGCCCAAACTGGTGACCACCACAAGATCCAACGTGTACATCTTTCATGATAGCTTCTTTTTCTTATCTGTCAATACACCAGATGAATATTCCATCAAATCATCATTTATAGAGGATCTTCTGGTGATCCGTACTATCATAAATAGTAAAATTAACCACTCGTCATCAGATCTGTTCCATTTTAGCTCTATCGGGTGTATGTACACCATTTGGAAGGTACTCCCTGATGGGTGTCATCTATCCCATCGTATGACCATATAGCTCAAAAATAGATCTAATTTCAATAGTTTCTGTAACACCCCGAAATTTTATGAAAAATATTTTTTTTTATTTTCATTAATGTCTTGTGTTGTACGCTACACCAAAAGGAGCTTGCACAACACTCATCCTTGACTTTCCTTGCATTACACGCAATCGCGACCTTCCTCGATAGCGTGTATATTACGCAATAACGAGTTTCACTAAACAACAATATGCTATTAAAATATTATTAAAACTAACCGTTATGAATAGTAATAACCACTTTTTGAAATTTTGTAAATTTTATTTTTCAAAATGGAATTCATTTTTATATTCGTAATATCGAAATTAGCTTAGGGTGAAATTTTGGTACTTTTCGGATAACTTTCATATTCTAATGAATAGTGAAAATTACTAAATTTTAATTAAAAACAACTTTTTAATCGAAATAATTAATAGTGATAAATTATTAATTTTAGTGGTTTTAAAGTATATTTAGAATATATTTTTACAATTTAATACAATGTTGGTCATTGAATGTAATTTCACATTTAAACCAGACATAATCAAGTGTCAATCTTTTGATAGATATTGTTTCTTAAAAACATGCTATTTGATTTAACAGCGGGATTTAATTATAAAATTAATTAATGCAACTTCTATGTTATGAATTTGGTAAAATAGACTTCATTTTTGAATTCGGAATATGAAATATAGCTTAGGATGAAATTTTGGCATTGTTCTGAAAAACATCAATTTTTGATGAATAGAGAAACTACTAAGTGGTAGTTAAAAAAACTGAATTTTTCATAAAACTTAATTTTACCGCTTCTGTGAATGGAATTTCAAAAATCCGAGAGACACGGTTGATGTCAGTAAGTAAAATGTGGTTCAATGAGATGAAAATAATTTTTGGTGAATAGTAACTTTTTACTTTTATTTACCACGGTTAAAAGTAAATAGGGTAATTAAGGGTAAGAATGATATTAATATTACCCTAACACATGTCCTAATTCTATTGGAAAAGTGTATCTCGACCAAAAAAAAACCTTAAGTGTAAGATATTATCATTTAGGCCCACTTGGATTAGATTAGGACATTTATTATTATTTAATTCAAAGAAGAGTTAAAAGAGTTAAAATCAAAGTTTATTTACTAAAACATTTTTAATATTGGGTTGTACATAAGATAATTTCGATTTTAAATATTCATTAGAAAGCTAAAACGATTTCCTACATAATGGTATTTTATTTGTAATTTTTAGACAGCAAATAATTTAATTTATTTATGACACAAAGATGATGCAGTAATTATCTTATTAATGAAATATTGACATAATTGATATTATAAATACCAAAATAAATGTAATTTAAGACTTTTTATGAATTAAAATAATTTTATAGGTTACTATGATATATTAGTGTTTATTTAATCAACCTTTTTAGAACATATAATTCTTTTATGACTTTCAAAAAAATCATATATCAAATAGTGTCAAAATTGACACAAAATAGTTTTTAAATCTAATATTATATTATTAATTGTTATTTTATTCCTAAAAATCTAAGGTTCGGCAAAATGACTTATATAAGGATATATATATTAATAATAAACAATTTGGGGTTCGTGTGGCATGTTATAGTAAGTGTATTAACCATATAGTGTAAGAAAACAAAAAGACACGGTAAAAGTTAAATTATTTAACTTAGAGTTAAATCTAATTGATAAGGTTAAAATAATAACCTAAACTTGTCTAAATACTATTGGTTGATAGGATTTCGACCCATCCCCACTTTAGATTCGAAATAAGACCCTTTGTAACCATTATAAACCGATTTTGACTTTAATGTAAAATAATATTTTGAGATATTCCTAAGGTGCCCCTCTCCTCCATTATAAAAGGACACCTCCTCCCCCTACTCCTCACACCAATTTGAGCACTCAAGCTCGGCCAACCCCTGCCAAAATATCTTCTCCACTTCCCAATAAACATCCTAGAGGTTCTGGTCTTCCTCAAAGACCAAATTTAGTGCCCTAAGAGGAGGTCTCAAAGAGGCGCTTCAAAGAAGAGGTAATTACCGTTACCAATTCATTCATCTTTATTCCTTCTTCCACTTCTTCTTCTTAGGTTGTTTCATTATGAAGTAATACCATCAGTATCACTCATATACTGATATGTTATTATAAGTATGAAACAACCCTATTTCACCATCTATCCATCCTACGGAAAAATAAATCACCGCGCGTGCGTACGTACGGAATACCGTCTCCACACCGTGGTGTAATCTATTTTCCACCACCACCTTACATGGATGGGTATAATGGTGTAAAGAATAACTATACATTGTTATTACAACATCATATTGATTCTGATATATTTTATAATCCACTCCAATTCAATTCAATATTTATGGAAATGATATCATCGCTCGTGCGTACGTACGGACTACCGTCTCCACGACGCGATGAGATTCATTCTCCATGTTAACCATTTAAGAATGATTATAAAGTATATATAAGAAATAATAATGAAATATATGACATTATAAAGCTACTGGATTTATGTATATATATATATATATATCTATTTCATCTACTTACTTCCATTCAAGACAATAAGTAAAGGAAAACATCGTTCATGCGTACGTACGGACTACCGTCTCCATGAACGGTGTTTTTCATTTCATTTATCTATCTATTATATATATATATATATATATATATACTGAATATATATGATATATAAATCATATTTTATATTCTGGAAGTAAGTAAATCATGATATAAGTAATAATAATGTCAAGAACAACAAGTCAAAACACCTACGATAAATGAAACGATTTTACCCAAAACGCTTCTTTAACATGGAATTTACAAAAGAACGGGTAATATAAAGTCATAAGTGAACCATATATGATATCATAACAATGAATATGATTCTGTAATAAGTCAATGACATTATTTAAATCATTATACAGGAGGTTCGGACACATACGAAGAAAATCGGACCTATGGTAAGGGAAAATATCACAATCTCATTTTTATCCGAGATTGTTTTTACTTTGGCATTTACTGGGGTGTATTTTATCATCCACATCCATGTTTCCTCAATATGTTATATTATTTACATTCACCTACAATTGTTTAAATCCTTTTTTACTCTTTGGTGAGTTTATATTAAAAGATATGAAAGGAATCTTTTGTCGTTTTTCGTACGAGGTACTTTTTGACTTTTCCGACAAAAGTACGAGAAGAATGTTTTTTTAACTTAAACGGCACGAACGGATTTTTACGGTTTTATAAAGCCTTCTTTTCATGAAGATTCCTCCAAAAGATTTCATGACTATTTTCAATAAAATCTTTTTCTTTTAAAACTGCATGTTGTTTTGTGAAAAGAAATTGATTTTGAAGAAGAAAGGATATTTTCCTCAAGAATTCATTTCAAGTATTTTATCAAAATTATTTTCCATCTAAGATAAAAAAAGGGTTCTGTTTTTATCCCTATTATTACATGTATTTGATTATGTTGTGATGAAAATATTTTTATGAATTCCTTTATCTTATATGAATTGTTTTATGATGTCATGTTGTTTAAGAATCCCATTTTTATTACATGGGTTACGCTATGATGTATGGTTTACGATTATGTGGCACACATAAGAAATGATTCATTATGAGATGGGTGGGACCTATATCTACCTCCAATGCGTTGGGTAAAGATTTTATATCTCATGAGATAGACATGGCTGGAATGGTAGGTTATACCGGTTCAGTGAAACAGGACTGAAACGAGGGTGACTCGGTTCAGAAAGGGACTTTGTCCACTAAGATAGTCTTGACATTGAGTCTTGACTAACAAGAAATGATTCTCTATGATTATGTGTGTATGCCACAAAGTTTCATGTTTTAAGTTATGATTATTGGTATTACATTTCACTTCTATGATTTATCCCATGTTATGATATTATGAGTTCTTTTGCAGGTTAAGATTTCCAAAAGCTATGTTCTTATTGATATTTCTTTTGTTTACCCTTACTGAGCATTTGAGCTCACCCTTTTATGTTTTCTTTTCCCCAGGATATAAAGAAAGGTTTTAGGTAAAAAAAGGGGAAGATATTTATGGGATATATTGAAGATCTTTCACCACGATTAGAAGATTACGTTCCGAGTTTCCAAAGACACTAAACTATTACGATCCTTGTGTGTGTGTTTTTGTTATGTACTAAGTATTACGCAAAAGTAATGTAATGTACATGTACGTCAGGCTTCGGGTCTCTACAGTTTCCTCCATTCTAGTGTGAACAAAAGGTGAGACCACATGATGATGGTAAATACTAATGATTGTATCATACCGATTTGGATCTTCCAGGGCTATAGATGCATTATCCAGTGCATTGTATTGGTCATTTTGTGATCGCGAGACATTAAAAATTTTGGATTTGAGGAAAATTCAGTCATTAACGCTTTGACGTAATCACAAAATTGAATTATCTCTTCTTTTCTGATACCCTAATTTCCATTGATTTGTTTGATTAGCAACTCTGAATCACCATTCACTTTCAGATGGTTCACTTGTACCTGGATTGCCAATTCCAAGCCTGTGATGAGAGCTTGATATTCTACCTCATTATTAATACCGCCTTATGAAAACAATAAGGAATATGGAAAAATTACCTTTTTCAAGGAGATAATTACTATTCCTATCCAAAATTTTTTGGGTTTAGGGTATTCCATTCTCTTTCCTATTGGGATTCTGGAGGTACCATTAAAGTACATTTCCCATGTTTGGGGATTATCTTGAATAGAGAATAACTCTTCATCAAGAAGTTCAATATTCAATGATATATCTTCTACACATTGATGTTCAACAAAGAAATCCTCTAAATCTTTGCCTTTTATTTCTTTCTAAGGCACAAACTTGATATCAAACTGTTGCAAAATAACTACCCACTATGCAAAATTCCTTATAATCATAAGACGACTGAGGATAAGTTTGAGTGGGTTATTGCGAGACACCTATTAGACCTCATGATGTTTCATGTAGTGACTCAATTTATAAACTACAAATATTAATTCCAGGTAGCACTTCTCTATAATTGAATATCAAGTCTCTTTTTCAAGCAATGTTCGAATGAGATAGTAAAGGTTTTTTTCATTCTTAGAATCATTTTCTTGGGAATGTAAGGCACCTAGTGATCTCTCTAAAGCTGTCTTATAGTGAATAAGTGGTATTCCATAAATAAGTGGAATTAGTACCGGTGTACTCAAGAGATATTTCATGAGGGTATCTAATTTCTCTTGGCAGTCTTCAGTCCATTGATAAGTGACTCCTTTATTCATTAATCTAGTGAAGGGTAAACACTTTCCTACAAAATTCATGATAAAATACCGAATATAGGCCAAGTTTCATTGGAGTGATATTAATTCGTTCAAATTTTGAGTAGGTGAGATGCCAAGGATTGGTTTTCTCTTTTTGGGATCAACATTGATGCCAAGATGTTGTACAAAAAATCCAAGGAATTTTCCTGAGGTTACCCCAAAAGCACATTTCAAGGGGTTCATCTTCAAATTCTGTTCTCAAAGTTTATTGAATATGATATAAAAATCAGTTAGGTGATTGTAACATTGTCTATATTTAATTACCAAATCACCCACACAACAGTCGACAAATTTTCCTAAGCAGGGTTTGAAAATATTATAACACCCGAGACTTTTATGTTATATAAATCATCAAAGGAATCTTTTTCTACACAAAACTTGCTTGGCTTGCTTTACACGCAATCGCGACCTTCCTCGATAGCTTGCGTCGTACGCAATACCGAGTTTCACTAAACAACAATATACTATTAAAACTAGCCGTTATGAATAGTAATAACCACTTTTTGAAATTTTATAAATTTTATTTTTCAAAATGGACTTCATTTTTAGACTTAGAATATCGAAATTAGCCTAGGGTGAAATTTTGGTATTTTTCTGAAAACTTTCAAATTTTGATGAATAGTGAAACCACTAAGTGGTAGGTTAAAAACTGAATTTTGCATAAAACTTAATTTTACCGCTTCTGTGATTGGAATTTCGAAAATCCTAGAGACACGGTTAATATCAAGGACCAAAATGTGGTTCAATGAGATGAAAATAATTTTTTGGTGAATAGTAACTTTTTACTTTTTTTACGGCGGTTAATAGTAAATAGGGTAACTAAGGGTAAATATGATATTAATATTACCCTAACACATGTCCTAATTCTATTGGACAAGTGTAATTCGACCAAAAACAAACTTAGGAATAAAATATGACCCTTTATGCCCACTTGGATTAGATTAGGACATTTATTATTAATTTATTTAAAGAAGGGTTAAAATAGTTAAAATCAAAGTTTAATAAGTAAATCATTTTTAATATGGGGTTATACATAAGATAAATTCGATTGTAAATATTCATTAGAAAGCTAAAACGATTTCCTACATTATGGGATTTTATTTGTAATTTTTAGACATCAAATAATTTAATTTATTTATGACACAAAGATGATGCAGTAATTATCTTATTAATGAAATATTGACATAATTGATGTTATAAACACCAAAATAAATGTAATTTGAGACTTTTTATGAATTCAACTAATTTTCTAGGTTACTATGATATATTAGTGTTGATTTAATCAACTTGGTTAGAACATATAATTCTGTTATGACTTTCACAAAAATCATATATCAAATAGTGTCAAAATTGACACAAAATAGTTTTTAAATCAAATATTATATTACTAATTGTTATTTTATTCCTAAAAATCTAAGGTTCGTCCAAATGACTTAGATAAGGATATATATATTGATAATAAACAATTTGGGGTTAGTTTGGCATGTTATAGTAAGTGTATTAACCATATAGTGAAAGAAAACAAAAAGACACGGTAAAAGTTAAATTAATTAACTTAGAGTTAAATCTAATTGATAAGGTTAAAATAATACCCTATTCTTGTCTAAATCCTATTGGTTGGTAGGTTTCGACCCATCCCCACTTTAGCTTCGAAATACGACCCTTTGGAACCATTATAATCCAATTTTGACTTTAATATAAAATAATATTTTGAGATATTCCTAAGGTGCCCCTCTCCTCCCTTATAAAAGGGCACCTCCTCCCCCTCCTCCTCACACCAATTTTGAGCACTCAAGCTCGGCCAACCCCTGCCATTTTCTCCTCTCCACTTCCCTAGAATAATCCTAGAGGTCCTGGTCTTCTCCAAAGACCAATCTTAGTTCCTTAAGTGGAGGATTCAAAGAGGCGTTCCAAAGAAGAGGTAATATCCATTACCGACCTTTTCAATTTCTTTCTTCTTCAACTTCTTCTTCTTTAGTTGTTTCATGATAAAGTAATAACATCAGTATTACTTACATACTGATATGTTATTATAAATATGAAACAACCCTAATTCACCTTCTATCCATCCTACGGAAAAAATGAAATCACCGCGCGTGCGTACGTACGGAATACTGTCTCCACGCCGTGGTGTAATCTATTTTCCACCATCACCTTACAAGGATGGGTATAATGGTGTAATGAGTAACTATATATGATTATTATGAATTAATATTGATACTGAAATAATATACATATACTCCAATACAATTCCACGTTCATAGGAATGATATCATCACTCGTGCGTATGTACGGAATACCGTCTCCACGATGTGATGCGACTCGTTCTACCTGATCATCATTACATAGTAATTATATAACTGAATTGAATGAATAAATATGATATATGTTACACTAATACCATTATGGATATAAGGTATCTATAACCTTAAAAGAAGAATAAGAATTTATTCGACAAAACACGCATAAGAACAAAAAGTTATAAAGACCCGAGTAACAAGTAACAATGAAATATTACTAACAAGAAGCTAATAATATGACCATATATGATATCATATCAATATGTATGATTCTGGAATAAGTCAATAACATTATTTAAACCATTATACAGGAGATTCGGACACATACAAAGCAAATCGGACCTAAGGTAAGGGAAAAATCACAATCTCATTTTTATCCGAGATTGTTTATTCGTAAGTATTTACTGGGGTGTATTTTATCATCCACATCCATGTTCACTCAATATGTAATATTATTTCCATCCTTCTACAATATTTTATATCCAATTTTACCCTTCGGTGAGTTTTTAGTAAAAGATACGAAAGGAATCTTTTGTCGTTTTTTTTCGTACGAGGTACTTTTTGACTTTTCCGACAAAAGTACGAAGAATGTTTTTTTTAACTTATACGGCATGAATGGATTTTTAAAACATTATTTCCAAGAAGCTTCCTTTACAAGTTTTAAAGTTTATTTTTAATCAAATTCTTTTAGTTTATAATTGTATGATATATTAAGAAAAGAAAAGTGTTTTTGAATAAGAAAGGATATTTTCCTCAAGAATGGAGTACAAGTGTTTTATCAAAATTATTTTCCATCTAAGATAATAAAGGGTTCTGTTTTTATCCCTATTATTACATTGATTTTATCATGTTGTGATGGAATTATTTTTATGAATTCCTTTATCTTATATGAATTGATTTATGATGTCATGATGTTTCAAGAATCCCATTTTTGTTACATGTGTTATGCGATGATGTATGTTTTATGATTATGTGGAACACATAAGAAAGGATTCATTATAAGATGGGTGGGACCTATATCTCCCTCCAATGCATTGGGTAAAGATTTTATATCTCATGAGATAGACATGGCTGGAACGGAAGGTTATTTCGGTTCAGTGATACAGGACTGAAACGAGGAGTGAACTCGGTTCAGAAAGGGACTTTGTCCACTAAGATAGTCTTGGCAATGAGTCATGACTAACAAGAAATGATTTTCCATGATTATGTGTGCATGCCACAAAGTTTCAAGTCTTTTGTTATGATTATGGGGATCTCATTTTCACTTCTATGATTTATTAAGATTTTATGATCTCTTTTGCAGGTTATGATTTTCAAAAAGATATGATATGATTTTTATTTCCTTTATTGCCCTTGCTGAGCATTTGAGCTCACCCTTTTATGTTTTCTTTTCCCCAGGTCAGGAATATGGATATTAAGTAGAATATGCAAAAAGGGACCCTAGATATGATGAAATAAATGGGAGACACTGTATAAGATTTATGAACCAGTTGTTTATGTTTCCCAGTTTCTAAAGACACTATACCTATACGGTCCTTTGTGGTTTTGTCATATGTTGTAATAAGTGTGCTTCAATTTTGAAGTATTAACAATGTATGTAAAGTATGGGTCGTTATAGATATGGTGCATGGTACCTTGATACATTGTACCTACATTGTATAAGCCAAAGGTAATTTCCCGATAGAAAAACACAGCTTGAGGGGATCAGAAGGATATATAATATTCATCCTCTGGGGCCATATGGATTTTATTCTTCCATGAGTAGCCATCCATGAATTAAAGAGCTTCATAGCTAGCTGTTTCATCAATTAAAAGCTCTGTGACCAGAACTAGAAAGTCATCTTTATGATAATGCCGGTTAAGATATCTAAAATAAATGAAAACTATGATTTTATAAATATTATTTTTCACTTGGGAAATTTTTGAAAACCACTTGGGATATTGAACCTCTATAAAAAGTTATCCTTGATAATCTTATCGACTTCAGCTTCAATTTTAGAGGTAAGATTCGGGGGGTGATATTCTTGTTTTTTTTAAATACTCGATGATATTTTTTAAAATACAAATGATGAGTGTCTACATAGGATTAAGGCCTAGAATTTCTTTATACTTCCAAGAAAATATATCTTGATGTTTCTTAAGAAATGAAGTATAGATATCTTTCTACCCATAAGTCATGGCTGCACTAATTAGAGTGGGGCGTGGGTCTTCTTATTTACCCAGATTTATTTCTTTGAGCTCATCCAAGGTGGTAGAGACACCCTCCTCAAATTCTGGAGGTGTGTCCCTGATATATTCTTCTTCTTCTTCCTTACATGTCACTTCTTCTATTTTCTACATTCATAGTAGGTGATTAAGAAAAACTTTAAAAGTAAGGGGACGAGTCGGTATTTGAACATCCTGAAGATGAGGCCACCATTTACGACCCTACTGATGATAAAGGGTCTTCCTAGAGCATTGAAGAGGATATGATGGGTTGGGAATAAACATCATTGTCTTCATATAATATTTCTACAATTTTTATAGTATTATTAGTGATGCAGAGACTTGTTGAAGTTTTGTTGATGAAATGAAGACATCTCTATTTAAGCCTTCATCACTGTTTCATAAATCAACAATTTATTCCATGCTCTCAGTCTCAATTTCCGCAATTGAAATTATGGAATTCATTGGATGAGTTCCCAAATTTGGGTTTATCATTTCAATTTCATTGATATGAAACACATAATATATACAAAATTTTTGAATGGGTTTGCTGGGATCTTTTCCAGGCCATTCAAGGAATTGATTCTGGTCACCTCCGTTGTCACAAAACTTGTTTCCTTCATGTGATAAATTTCGACCTTAATATATTGATATTAACATGTTTTTAATGGGGCCTTTTCAACATTCAATGACTCTATTTGACCATTTAAAAATTCATTGATACATTGGTGGTGTGATGAAGGAATGGATGGATGTTGATGTAGCCAAGGCCTTCCATGTAGAAAGTTAAAGGTGGTGTCTTGAAGGAAAACCATAAAATAAGAATTAGAAATAAGATCCCCAAACTGAGTTCTGAGTGTAATATTGCCTAAAGTTTCTTGCCCATTCTTGTCATAAGCTTGTAAAATTAAAGTTGAAGGAGATAAATTAGATTCAGTGAGGCGTAATCAATGAAGTGTATGAATATAAATGAGGTTGAATCCTAAGACATTATCAATGAAGGATCGTCAGATGTCTATGTCATTGACCCTAGTAGATAGATACAGGGCCTGATATGTCCATGTACAACACCATCTTAATAATCATCTGTAAAATATATAACTACATGAAATTCTTCAGGATCATTCTCTACATGGTAAACCTCAACATCATCAACTCCGGTTTCAAACTCTTAAGGACATGGAAAATCATCAATAAGTGCTTCTCGAAGGTCTTTTGATAGATTCAAGGCATCCAAAATCAAGAACATGGTCTGTACTTGGACCAGCTGTTTTAAAATATAATAATTTTGGTCCAGAGGTATGTATTTTCTAGTATGGAGATGTGGTTTTGCAGGTGCCTTGGATGTTGATGTTCCTGATGTATATGTACCTTGTGTCGAAGAAGAAGCTAGAAATACTCATGGTTTTCATATATTATAATGACTGGGTCTATCTAATTAGTTAAATAATGATAGTGTAACCTCTAATCAGTCCTAAAAAATAATCATGTTAGGAATGGACCTATCAAGCATGGAAGAATATCATTTTTCCTGTTGAGCCCACTGAAGGGCTCTTCCACAAGTTTATGCCGCATATATGGTTCGAGCAGGGGTAGGGTTAAAATAGAGGTTTCTAGAATATCCACATCTTCCCCTTTATCCTAGACCTTGGATTATTACTCTAGTTCTCCAATTAAGTATAGTGAAATTATTCTCATCATAACCAGAATCACCATCGACATAGGGATCTGTTAAATGGATAACATTGGTGGAACCAAAGATGAATTCTTCATCTGATGAATATTCTCCTTAACATGACAATTTGGGTTGAGCCATTTGGAGGGGAGGTTCCCATTTTTTTGAATTAAATGGAATTAAATTTTCCAGAGTAAAGGAAAACCTTGGCCTTGACACGAGCTTTTCTTCTTTTGACCAATATTCATCCTTCTAATCACGTCACTTCTTTTAGGATTTAATTTTAGTGGAATTATTTTCTATTAAAGGTGGCTTTTATGTGGAAAAAATGTCAGAATACCCAATTAGTTGTTTCAAATACGTTCATATAATTTAATGTGTTCGGTTGATTGTTTTTCTGATCATCCAATCAATATATTTATGTGCATTTTTACATATAACATTCTACCATTCTCTTTATTCCTTTGGATCAATAGAAGTAACAGATGCTACTTGGGATGAAGAAATTTTCAGTTTCGCTGTTCCAGAGCCTACCATTTTTGGAAATAAGTTTTCAAAAACAAAACACCCTTGAATGCGATGCCCCAACATTGGTGAAAGGGGCAATAATTCAGAGAATCTTCATCTCATTATTTGCTTAGTTTTTTTAGCCTATTCAATATATCCAAATTTGTTTCCAATGATGAGGTAGAATAATCTTTTTTATTTAAGTCCTCAAACTCTTTTTTCCCTTGATCTCTTTGATCATCTAGATGATGAAGTCATTGCTACTGATGCTTAGGAGGTGGAGCCCTTTGAAATGATGAAGGGTTTTAAGTGGAAGCTAGTATGGGTGCTTGACTGAGTGTGACTGTAACATCCTCTATTTTCTGTATTCTTCATCCCAGATCTAATGGAATTACATGAGATTTAGATTTACTTTCCACTATGGAATTCTCCACCTATTGGTAAATTGAAGAAAGGTCTCAAAACCCTCATTTGTATTTCACAGGGTTTAGTGGAGTGTGTAACTCATCATGCAAATTTTCCATACAAATTGGTAGTAATTCTTCCTGAGGGTGTTACAGATTTAAGGAATAAGTTAATACTTTCCATCAAAAAATGAAATCTGAAATGCTTTCATTTTCCCTTTGTTTTCAATTTTTAAGATAAAAAACTATTGTCTTTGGAAGAGTTGAGCTAAATTGGAGAAGGAATTTTGGATATAGATCTTCCCATCCAATAATTGATCCATATCAAAAACTTGTATACCAAATAGAATCTGGTCCCTGTAATGATTTCAAAAATCATATGAGCTTTACTAATTCTTTTTTTGAGGGGTTCCTGTCATAATATCACAACAAGAAACAAAATTCTTTAGGTGTTACTTTGGTTCTTCAGAACCATTAAATATTGGGAATGCAGTATTCTTTAAATTTGGTGGGGGATGGATCTGATCAATCCATTCACGGTAATCTCTCTTTTCCTGCTAAACTGGTGCAAACCATTATTCCATAGTTTCTAATCAAGTTTTTAATCCCTCAATTATGTTCATAAGAATTTGGGGAATATCTGGATGAGTAGAGACTTGTACAGGTACACCAGCTGAAGCATGAATTGGTGTAATAACCAGTGAAACCACTGGTGGTGGTGCTATTTTTATTTTTCATGGAACATCCATGGGAATAGGCTTATAAGGATGTGTTTGATCATTCCCTAGCTATGTACCCAAAAGAGGGAATTCATTATCTGTATTTGCAGTTGCAAAAAATAAATTTTGCTAAGGATATCCTAAAGGATGTGCAAGTTGAGTATCTACTTGGGGAGCATGTCTAGCAGAAAGGATTCTTCAAAGTATTGTTTTATTGAGTTTTTTAACTCTTTAATGTCCTCTTATTACTATGAAAATTTATCTTCAAGTGAAGGATATTGACAATCTACATTTGAAATGTGAGATAGGATATCAATTTTACATTTCCCCTTATTGGAAAAATTTCAAAGTGGTGGGAGTTGGTTACTTGAGGGCATACCTAAATTCCGGGTAAGGCTTGGATTTATAATATGGAAACCACCTTAATTTTCTTCCCTGTGTACTATATTATGGGTAATAACATTATCTTCTAATTTCTAAGAACTAGACTCGTTATTTTTAGGATCTTTTTCAATGGTTTTAATGACAATTACTAACGCATAATTCATTGGTGGAATTATGTCAGTATCATTTTAAGATATTTTATTTTTGTATCTTCCATGAGACTCTATTCTCCTATATGATGAATTCTTGAGAACTATTTGATAGACATTAACATTAATGGAATCCTTGGGTAGTTCAGTAGTACATTCTCTTTGTGGCTTCAGCCCTAATCGGGAGAGAACTGACTTTTATTAATGAGGGGATTGTAGAAACCCAAAGCTTGAAGTACATGGACATTACATTAATTTTTTGCGGAATACTAAATACACAACAAAAACAGACACACAAGGACCGTAATAGTTTAGTGACTTTGGAAACTCAGAATTTAATCTTCTAAACGTGGTGAAAGATCTTCAATATCTCCCATAAAGATCTTCCCCTTTTGTTTTCTTACCTAAAACCTTTCTTTAAATCCCGGGGAAAAGAAAATATATAAAGGGTGAGCTCAAATTCTCAGTAAGCGTAAGCATGGAGAAAATAAAACAAACCATATACATTTGAACTTAAAAACATGAACATAATGTTTAAACATCAAAATCTTGAGTTGTAAAATAAATCTTGGCAGTATGTAAGGTGTAGATCATAAAGGAACATAAATAATAATAAAATAGCATGGAAATAAAACATAAAATTGGGGCATACATTAAGCACATTTTATTATTTCCACAGTATGCAAGGAATTACTGCCAAGACCATATTAGTGGACAAAGTTCCGTTTTGAATCGAGTTCACTCCTTGTTCCAGTACTGTATCACTGAACCAGATTAACTTCTCGTTCCATCCATGTCTATCTCATGAGATATAAATCTTTACCCAATGCATTGGAGGGAGATATATGTCCCACCCATCTCATAATGAAATCATTTTTACTTGTGCCACAACATAAACATAAATCATTCATCATAACCCAAAGAATAAAAACGGGTTTCTTAAACATCATCCCATATTAATGTAATCCATATAAAACAAATGGATATCATTTCATCATAAGAAAAGTGAAACCATGTAAATCATATATATATTATACTTGAAACATACACATACGAAATAATGTCATCTTAGATGGAAAATAGTTTTGATAAAACACTTCAAATGAATTATTGAGGAAAATATCCTTTCTTTTTCAAAATCATTTTCATTTCACAAAATGCCATGAAATTTTAAAAGAAAAGGATTTTGTTGAAAACAGTCATGAAATCTTGTAGAGTAAGCTTCATAAAAATAAGGTGTTATAAAACCGTAAAAATCTGTTCATGCCGTATAAGTTAAAAAAACGTTCTCCTTGTACATTTAACGGAAAAGTCAAAAAGTACCACGTTTGGTAAAAAATGAAAGATTCCTTACATACCATGTAGTAAAACTAAAAAATGGGTCAAAAGTACATTAAACATACATGAAAAAACTTTTATAAAACATGGAAATGGATGATAATAATAACCCCAGTAAATACTTACGAATAAACAATCTCGGATAAGAACGCGATTGGAATAATTATCCCTTACCTTATGTCTGATATGCTTCTTATGTATCTGAAACTCCTATAAAATGATTTAAATAATTTAATTGACTTATTAAAGAATAATATTCATTTTTATGATATCATATATGGTTCACTTATGACTTTATATTACCCGTTCTTTTGTAAATTACATGTTAAAGCAGTGTTTTGGGTAAAATCATTTCATTTATCATACGTGTTTCGACATGTTGCTCTTGATATTATTAATTATATCTTGACTTACATAATTCCATAATTTAAAGAATTATTTATGTATAATATATATTCAGAATATAAATATATATGATAGATTGATAAATGGAATGAAATACACCGTTCAGGGAGACGGTAGGTCGTACATACACATGAACGCTGTTTTCATTTCCCTATTGAATTAAATGGAATTAAGTTAATGAAACATATATGTACGTAAATCCAATATCATTATTATGTAATATATTTCAGGATTATTAATTATATATACTTTATAATCATACTTGAATGGTTAATCATGGAAAATGAATCTCATCGCGTTCGTGGAGACGGTAGTCCGTACATACGCACGAGCCATGATATCATTTCCATGATCATGGAATTGTATTTAAGTGTATGTATAATATTTCCGAATCAATATCACTTTACAATAATCATATATAGTTTTTTATTTACACCATTATACTCATCCAAGTTAGGTGGTGGTGGAAAATAGATTACACTACGGCGTGGAGACTGTATTCCGTACGTACGCGCGCGTGGTGATTTCATTTTCTATAGGATGGATAGAAGATGAAATAGGGTTGTTTCATATTTATAATAACATATATGTATATGAGTGATACTGATGAAATTAATTTATGATGAAACAAATAACGAAGAATAATTAGAAGAAGAAATAAATTGGAAAGAATCGGTAAAAGATATTACCTCTTCTTTGATGCACCTCTTCTTAACCTCCTCTTAGGGCACTAGGGTTTGTCTTTTGAGGAGACCAGAACCTCTATAATGTTTCTATGGAAGATTACAAGGTAAACGGGCAGGGGTTTTCTGAGCTTTAATTCTCAAAATTGTGTAAAGAGAAGAGGGAGGTGATACCCTTTTATAAGAGAAGAGAGGGGCACTTTAGGAAAAAACAGAAAATATTATTTTATAATAAAGTCGTATTGGGTTTATAATGGATCCAAAGTGACTTATTTCTAAGATAAAGTGGGGATGGTTAGATATCCTCTCAACCAATAGGTTTTATACAATTTTAGGTTACTATTTTAACCTTATCATTTTGATTTAACTCTAAGTTAAATAATTTAACTTTTACCGTGTCTTCTTGTTTTTTTAAACTATATGATTAATAAACATACTATAACTATCCAAAGAAACCCCAAGTGATTCATTATTAATATATATAACCTTATCTAAGTCATTTTTTTGAACCTTTTATTTTTAGGAATAGAGTAACAATTAATAATATAATATTTGTTTTAAAAACTATTTTATGTCAATTTTGACACTATTTGGTAACCAATTTTTATAAAAATTATAACAGCATGATTAGTTATAAAAAAGTTAATTAAAAAAATAATAACATGTCATGTTAACCTATAAAATTATTGAAATTCATAAAAAGTCTCAAATTACAATTATTTGGGTATTTATAATATAAATTATGTTAGTATTTCATTAATAAAGAAATTACTGCATCATCATTGTGTCATAAATAAATTAAATTATTTAATGTCTAAAATTATAAATAAAATACCATTATGTAGGTAATCTTTTTATATTTCTAATTAATATTTATAGTCTAATTTATATTATGTATAACCCTATATTAAAAATGTTTTAGTTATTAAACATTGATTTTAACTATTTTAACCCTTCTTTAAATAAAATAATAATAAATGTCCTAATATAATCCAAGTGGACCTAAAGAGTCATATTTTAATCCTAATGTTTTTTTTGGTCGAATTAAACTTATCCAATATAATTAGGACAAGTGTTAGGTTAATAGTAATATCATTTTTACCCTTAATTACCCAATTTACTTTTAACCGTGGTAAATAAAACTAATAAGTTACTATTCAACAAATATTATTTTTATCTTATTGAACTAAATTTTACTCCTTGATATTAACCATGTCTCTAAGATTTTTGAAATTACACTCTCAGAAGCGGTAAAATTATGTTTTATGGAAATTTTCAAATTCTCCTAGGAGGTGGGTAAAAGACGGTAAAATGTTAAATAAAATATTTATATATCTAAAATTATTTTAAAATGACTCCAATGAATTTAATTGAACTTATATAGGTATTATGTATCAATTTTGACCTAAAATAAATTTAAATAAAATAAATAATTATATACATAAAAAGTCAGTTTGTAAATAGAATCCTAGTGTTTTCAGAATTCCTCAAAAATTCAATGTTTTCAGAAAAATACCAAAGATTCACCCTAGGTTAATTTCGATATTACGAATCCAAAAATTAAGTCCATTTTGAAATATTAAATTTATAAAATTTAAAAAATTGGGTATTACTATTCATAACAGCTAGTTTATATAATATTTTAATAACATATCGTTGTTTTGGGAAACTCGGTACTGCGTACAACACACACTATCGTGGAAGGTCGTGATTGTGTGTAAAGCAAGACAAATAAGGGTTGCATGTAGTGAAAGCTCTCTTTGGTGTTGTGTACAAAATAATTCAACACTTATTTCATTTATATATTAAACAAAATCAATACTTAATGTTGCGTAGAATAATTTCTACAAAATGAATTTGAAATTGTGTCTAACACGAGCCAAGAATAGTGTTGCATATACGGTGTTGCATATAGAACAAGCTAATTTTGGTGTCATGTACAACACAAGACATTAATGAAATTAAAAAGAATAATTCTCATAAAATCATGGGTTGTTATATTCTACCCCCCTTAAAATTAATTTCTCCCTTGAAATTTTTTGGGGTTATAAATGGCTTACTACTTGAAAGTTTCATTCAGAGAAACCCACATCGTAAACAGGAATACTAAAACATAATTTTAAAAAGTAAAGTATGAAACATAACGGTTACCCAAATTAACTCATCACTGGGTTTCCACATAAGAGAAAATAGGTGAAAAAATGGATATGGAAGAAAAATCCAACCATTATGTTCTGATGAAGAGTGGTGGAGGACATGGTTATGAAAAATCCAACAATCACAAAGCCATAAATTTGTGATGATCTATGGTACCATATGATTCATTAGATATGAGGACACTAGGACAACATTTTTGGTTTTCAAGATAATTTCCCTAAAGTTGAAGAAATTGAATTAGAAGAAATACTTAATTTATTGCAGTACAATATCACCGTTGTTCGTGCCTTGAAAAATTTCCACTTCATCTCTTAATGAAATGAAGTTGAATTTTTCATTCTTGAAGTGTTAGCAGATCAGGTGATATAATGATGGGTCAATCCATCTCTCTCAAACAAAATGTTAGCAAAAGTTATCAAATATACATAAGTCTATCTATGGTGAGGTTAATCGTATATGATTCCAAAAATAGACTTATACTTCATCTATCATACCGCTTAATAAAATAAAGCTAGTTTCTACTAACTAAGGACTTCATGTAGGCCAGTGGTAGGTGATAAAGGCTTGTCGCACTTCAGTTGTGGGTTCGATTCCCACAACCTTGTCCGACGTGATGGGTTGTTGCCCGTCCTATGAATTGTCCATTTTCTAAAAATATACTATTATAACATAACAAAAAAGTTCTAGCCTTAAAAAATACAATCTGATGTATAAATTAATCGATTCCAATATTTAGATTTATCCAAAATACTTATGTCCAATCTCACAGTATAAATAAAATGATTACATGAAAGGCCATCTACCAAGCATTGAATACAATCATTTATCACCCATATATCATAAGATATATATATCTTGTAGGTCAAAAAATCCAAACATGTGAATTCCTTAATCATGTATTGTCTTGAAACATGAGTATACATTGAACCTTAGTGAAAACATGAATTTTGTCAAAAGTTTACTCTTTCCACATACCAAAATCCCAAAATTCGGTATACTCAAACCATGATATCACTTTGTCCTTATACTAGTCATGAGATCATTAATACTATCAAACATCTCATTATCTCCTTATCCTTTCATTATGCACATATCATCTACCTTCCAAAAATATTTGAATAATATTTCATGGTTACTAGTACCATTCATCATATACTTTCAAAACTCAAGCAAAGGAAACAGTGTAACAATATTTAGATTTTTCTTTATTCCATAGTACCGTACATTATTCTTTATAAACATAGAATCGTTACACTAACTTCTTAAACCACTGACTGAGCTTCATCATTTTTTCCATCTCATATATCATTTGTAGTCTCATCATCATAATCCACATAAATTCTACCCATATGACCATGCTGATTCTCTTTATGAGATTTTCCCGTAGGGCATTGGTTTGCATAATGCCCGTACATTCCACATTTAAAACACTTAACCATTGTTGATGTCTTAGAAATACCATTATCCTTGTCCAAGGTGTTAACAAAACCTTTTAATTTACAATTACTAGATTTGTGTCCTTCTTTTCTACACCCAAATCATCTTCCAGTTCCTTTGAAACATTCTCCCTGATGCCTCTTCCCACAAGATTTAAATGAGGGAAATAGAGCTTTCTTTCCTCTATGATCATCATGAAACTCCATCTTTCTCTTAATAACTGAGTCGGGAAACTTACCAAAGTTGAGATTATTGATCATACTATGAGATTTCTGATTAGACATAATAACGATATGTGGATGTCCAAATCCAATTTCATTTGGTTTCCAATGAATAATTTCATTCCATTGTCCATAATATCATCCATTATCGTGAATCTTCATGTTTCCAGCCATTTTCTAAAACCCAAAAAGAATAGTGTGAGAGGAAAAAATCATAATCATGGGGGAGTAACTTCAATATCTAACATCTTAGGTTTAATTATAATATCGTTACCATAATTATAGGACTATAACCTATACTTATACTTAACCTTAGGGACATCCCTATACATATCTTAGAAATATATATATAGATCTCACCAAAGATTTCACATACTAATTTCCAAAGGTTAACTAAACCTTTCCTCTGATACCAACTGTAGAGACCCAAATCTTGAAGTACATAGACATTAAATTACTTTTTGCGGAATACATAATACATAATAAAAACATACACACAAGGATCGTAATAGTTTAGTGTATTTGGAAACTCAGAATTTAATCTTCTAATCGTGGTGAAAGATCTTCATCATCTCCCATAAAGATCTTCCCCTTTTGTTTTCTTACCTAAAACCATTCTTTAAATCCTGGGGAAAATAAAACATATATAGGGTGAGCTCAAATGCCCAATAAGGGTAATCATGGAGAAAATAAAACAATCCATATACATTTGAACTTAAAAACATGAACATAATGTTTAAACATCAAAATCTTGAGTTGTGAAATAAATCTTCGTAGTATGTAAGGCATATATAATAATGGAACATAAAACAAGATAAAATAGCATGGAAATAAAACCTTAAATTGTTACATACATTAAGCACATGTTATGATTTCCATAGTATCAAAGGCATTGTTTCCAAGACCATCTTAGTGGAAAAAGTCCCTTTCTAAATCGATTTCACTCCTCGTTCCAGTCCTGTATCACTGAACTGGATTAACTTGGCATTCCATCCATGTCTATCTCATGAGATATAAATCTATACCCAATGCATTGGAGGGAGATATAGGTCCCACCCATCTCACAATTAAATCATTCATACTTGTATCACAACGAAAACATAAATCATTTATCAAAACCCAAAGAATAAAAATGGGTTTCATAAACATCATCCCATCTTAACGTAACACATATAAAACAAATGGATATCATTTCATTAGAAGAAAAGTGAAACCATGTAAATCATATAGATATTATACTTGAAAATTACACATACGAAATAATGTCATCTTAGATGGAAATGGTTTTGATAAAACACTTGAAATGATTTCTTGAGGAAAATGTCCTTTCTTTTTCAAAATCATTTTGTTTTCACGAAATGCCATGAAATTTTAAAAGAAAAGGATTGTGTTGAAAATATTCATGAAATCTTGTAGAGTAAGCTTCATGAAAATAAGGTGTTATGAAACCATAAAAATCCGTTCATGCTATATAAGTTAAAAAAACGTTCTCCTCATATTTTTAACGGAAAAGTCAAAAAGTACCATGTTTGGTAAAAAAAAGAAAGATTCCTTACATACCATGTAGTAAAAGTCAAAAATGGGTAAAAATGACTTTTAACATACATGAAAACACTTTTAGAAAACATGGACATGGATGATAATAATAAACCCAGTAAATACTTACGAATAAACAATCTCGGATAAGAACAAGATTGGAATAATTATCCCTTACCTTATGTCTGATATGCTTCGTATGTATCTGAACCTCCTGTATAATGATTTAAATTCTATCATTGAATTATTAAAGAATCATATTAATTTTTATGATATCATATATGGTTCACTTATGACTTTATATTACCTGGTCTTTTATAAATTACTTGTTAAATCAGTGTTTTGGGTAAAATCATTTCATTTATCGAACGTGTTTCGACATGTTGCTCTTGATATTAATACTTATATCTTGATTTAATTAATTACAGAATGTAAAACCCGATTTATATATAATATATATTCAGCATATAAATATATATGATATATCGATAACCGGAATGAAATACATCGTTCATGGAGACGGTAGACTGTACGTACGCGTGAACGCCGTTTTCATTTCCTTATTGATTTAAATATAATTAAGTAAATGAAACATATATGTACATAAATCAAGTATCATTATTATGTAATATATTTCATGATTATCTATTATATATACTTTATAATCATACTTGAATGGTTAATCATCGAAAATAAATCTCATCGCATTCGTGGAGACGGTAGTTCGTACATACGCACGAGTGATGATATCATTTCCATGATCATGGAATTATATTGAAGGGTATGTATAATATTTCATAATCAATATCACTTTAAAATAATCATATATAGTTATTTATTTACACCATTATACCCATCCAAGTAAGGTGGTGGTGGAAAATAGATTACACCACGGCGTGGAGACGGTATTCCGTACGTACGCACGTGCGTTGATTTCGCTTTCCGTATGATGGATTGAAAATGAAATAGGGTTGTTTAATATTTATAATAATATATGAGTAAACTAGTGATATTTATGTTAATAATTTATTATGAAACAAATAAATAAGAATATGTAGAAGAAGAAATTAATTGGAATGAATCGATAAAGGATATTACCTCTTCTTTGATGCGCCTCTTTTTAACCTCCTCTTAAGGCATTAGAGTTGGCCTTTTGAGGAGCCCAGAACATCTATAATGATTCTAGGGAAGATTATAAAGGCAATTTTCTGGGTTTGGCTGAGCTTGAATGCTCAAAATTGTGTAAAGTGAAGAGGGAGGAGGTGCCCTTTTACAAGGGATGAGAGGGGCACTTTAGGAAAAAACATAAAATATTATTTTATAATAAAGTTAGATTCGGTTTATAATGGCTCCAAAGTAATTTATTTTGAGAATAATGTGGTTATGGGTCTAAATCCTCTAAACCAATAAGTTTTAGACAAGTTTAGGTTACTATTTTAACCTTATCATATAGATTTAACACTAAGTTAAATAATTTAACTTTTACTGTTTCTTCTTGTATTCTTACACTATATGGTTAATAAACTTACTATAACAAGAAAAACGAACCCCAAGTGATTCATTATTAATACATATAACCTTATATAAGTCATTTGACCGATAAATAGATTTTTAGGAATAGAATAACCATTAATAATATAATATTTGTTTTAAAAACTATTTTATGTCAATTTTGACACTATTTTGTAATTGATTTTTTCAAAAATAATAACAGCATGATTAGTTCAAAAAAAGTAAATTATATCATTAATAACATGTCATTTTAACCTATAAAATTAGTGGAATTAATAAAAAGTCTCATATTACATTTATTTTGTTATTTATAATACCAATTATGTTAATATTTCATTAATAAGGTAATAACTACATCATCATTGTGTCATAAATAAATTAAATTATTTAATGTATAAAATTATAAATAAAATACCATTATGTAGGAATTGTTTTTAGCTTTCTAATTAATATTTATAGTAGAATTTATCTTATACATAACCCTATATTAAAAATGTTTTTGTTATTAAACATTGATTTTAACTCTTTTAACACTTCTTTAAATAAAATAATAATAAATGTCCTAATCTAATCCATGTGGTCCTAAAGGGTCATATTTTAATCCTAAGGTTGTTTTTGGTCGAATTAAACTTATCCAATATAATTAGGACATGTTCTAGAGTAATAGTAATATCATTTTTACCCTTAATTACCCTATTTACTTTTAACCGTGATAAAAAAAAGTAAAAAGTTACTACTCACCAGATATTATTTTTATCTTATTAAACCACATTTTACTCCTTGATATGAACCGTTTCCCTTGGATTTTTGAAATTCCACTCTCAGAAGAGGTAAAATTATGTTTTATGTAAATTTTCAAATTCTCCTAGGAGATGGGTAAAAGACGGTGAAAAGTTCAATAAAATTTTTATATATCTAAAATTATTATAAAATGACTCCAATGAATTACATTGAACTTATATAGGTATTATGTATAAATTGTTACCTAAAATAAATTTAAATAAAATACATAATTATTTAAATAAAAAAGGGTTTTTAAATAGTAACCGAGTGTTTTCACTATTCATCAAAAATTGAAAGTTTTCAGAAAAATACCAAAAATTCATCCTAGGCTGATTTCGATATTCCGAATCCAAAAATGAAGTCAATTTTGAACGATTAAATTTATAAAATTTCAAAAAGTGGGTATTACTATTCATAACGGCTAGTTTATATAATATTTTAATAACATATCGTTGTTTTTTTAAACTCGGTATTGCGTACAACACACGCTATCGTTGAAGGTCGCAATTGTGTGTAAAGAAATCCAAGTCAGGGTTGCGTGTATTCAAAGCTCCCTTTGGTGTTGGATATAAAATAATTCAACACTTATTTCATTTACACATTAAACAAAATCTATACTTAATGTTATATTGAATAATTTCTACAAAATGAACTTGAAATTGTGTGTAACACGAGCCAAGAATAGTGTTGCATATACATTGTTGCATATATAACAAGCTAATTTTGGTGTTGTGTACAACACAAGACATCAATGAAATTATAAAGAAAAATTCTCATAAAATCTCGTGTTGTTAGAGGGATTGTAGAAGTAAATAATCCCCCAGCACTTTAGGCTGGGGTTGCTCCGGTTATTCTTCATCAAACCTTATAACATTGTTTTTTATAGATGAAATAAACAAGACTCAATCATTATAGTCTAGGGTGACTCTTGAACTTTTATAGCTTAGATTCGTGCAGATTCTCTTCTGATTTTAGGAATTTTGGTTTGTGCATTGGTTGGGTGCATTATCCGAAAACCACTCAAATCAACTGTTTCATAAGAACACTATGCTATTTCATACATTTTTGTAATCTGATGGCTGACGCTCTCTACGTGAGAGGTCTAATTAAAATTTTCAAATGCTTGATGAAAAAGTATCCACAGATCTTTCATTATTTAGACCTAACACTGATGGGACCTAGTTGAGGCATGTTTTTGAGCGTATACTTGGTTACATACAAAATCTTTTGATTGTAGCTGACCGTGGGAAAAAAATTGCATGAGAAAACATTTGGTAGGGTTTTCTGATTTTGGAGTGTAGTAAAATGGAATGATTTTTGTGCACCCCATCCTTTGATACGAACACCAGATGGGGTATTATAAATTAACCGGCGTAACCTCTTTAGAATATTAAGGCATGTGAGATGAAGGGTTCTCTGTTGCTTCTCAACTTTTGGATGTTTGGGAAATAAGATAGATTCCATGTTTATTTGGAATTGTAATCCTTACATTACCATTAAATGACTTTGATATTCATCATATGGTAATACCATAGCTTTCAAATGATGAAGAGTTTTCCATAAGATGAGGTAGACATCCTGAATGCAATCTTCTTCCATCAATTGTGGAATTTTGTATTGAGATTTTTCCAAAGGCCAGAACATGACTAGTACTTATCTTTAATCCAATTTCATTATCATGTTCAACATATCTTCATCATCTATTACTATAGGTTTCTCCACTTATTCTGAACAAATTGTAAACTTCTCGATTGTTTTAATAAAAACAATGGGATCCGTCATTTTTTCCTATGTTACATTAGAAAAACAATGACCCATGGGAGGTTCAAAGAATGATTGTTCCCTTAGGATGCCTTCTGGTTGAGAAATAATTTCCCCTGTTAATGACAAGGCATCAGACATTATTGTCCTTTTGTTGGAAAGTGCATCGAGAAATGCGGGATTTTTCCTTACTACATTGTCTATTAAGGAACTGTCCTGAAATGAAAAATAATACTATGGAGAGAACCTTCGCAGTGAATGACATCATGGGGAGGACCACAATGTTGGATTATAGAAAGGGATAAATCCTCTTGCATCTTGGTCTTCTAGCCACACTGATGGTTTTCAAGGCTCTCATCTAGAGATAGGCTCTCTAGATTGACCAAATTTTCATGAATCAAGCCTTTAGGACGATGTTTCTGATATGTAATATTAGAATTACTACTATTACTCACTTAATTTGGTAATGATTGGGTGGAATCTTGACATGAAATAGTTAAATGTATGATGGATTCATGAAATCCCTCATTAAGAGGAGACAGATCACAAATTGGATCTTGATTTTCCAACTGTGTTTGGTTATACTTGTTCATGGATTATCTGTTAAACTTAGTTAGGGCCACTTTTGGAGAGAATTGGTTATCATGGACAGGTGTATGTGCCTGCCATGGAGTGGTCATCAGAATGGGCTGATTACCTCCAATTGGATAGGGTGTATGTTCCTGATCCTGTTGTCCGTATGATATGGGGGAGTATGCCCCATAAATGTCATGGACTAAAACAGAGGTATGTATCTGCTCTGGGATGGAATAATGATGTGTCATCCCAGTTGTGGGGATAGAGTTATGTGTCTGTTCCCCTAGTACTACTGAAGTTGTTGTTATGATATTCTGGCAACCTTCCAGAACATGGGAAGGAATTTTTGTTTTCTCTTTTACCATTTCTATGATGTGTTTGGTGACTTCAGCATCCATAATGGGAATATATGTCCCTTCCATATCTAGAGTATATGTATGTGGCTACTCCTTTAATCCTTTTCCTGTTAGTGGATATTGAAAGTACTTATTTATGGGGGCATAGAGTTGTGTGTTCCCCAGATTTTTAATCAGAGATTTCTGACTGAATTTTCTAGGTGCTGCCAAATTAGAATGCTGGTAGAATTTATGAATTTAGGTAGGTGTATATGCATGCTGGATATTGTTTTTTCCAGAATGGTTGATAGAATTCTTTCAATACAGACAGACAAGAATGATGGCAGAATTGGTGATTGTAATTAGGTGTATGTTCATGTTTTCAAGTTTCCACCACATTTTATTGGTAGGATTCCTTAAAAAAAGTTAGAGGAGCCTTATAACTAAATGATAATTTGTAACCAAGTGTATGTGTCTATTCGTGGTACTCCTCAGATTTACCTAGCAGGATTTTTGGGTCGCTACCAGACGAGTCTGCTGGGTACCACGATTTGGACGACGGGTATATGTTCCCACTCATTTTTTTCCATCAAGTTAGGTTGATGAACTTCTTAGTAGGGAGAAAAGGTAATAAAATTCACCCTATTGGCCGGATTTTATCCCTAGCGGTTTGTCTTGCACTCCCAAGTCTGAGGGAACAGGGCTGAACAACTGATGGAAACACCCCCATCATATTGGGGGTTTACTTACACACAATTCTTCGGGCGCAAATTTTTTGTGGGATTCATTGGTAAGGACCCATTAATTTTTTGAATTGAGGCTATGAGTGTAACGACCCAGAATTTTGAATAAATCTTGTTTCCTAATTTTATGTGTTATTTTATTTTGTTTTTTTATACTCAAAAAAAATGTTTCATTTGATAACATGAGTATAATTAAAATGAGACCATTGGGTTTTGACTGTTATATGACCATTGGTCAATATGACCCCTGGAAACTAAACGTTTTGATTATTGTCTCTAAATACAAGTAATCTTGGTTAATTATTATAGAAAGAAGATTTGATGGCCTCACCCAGTAGTCTTGGACCGATCGAAGCCCATCTAATAGAACTTGGGAAGGAGGTAGCACCACTGGGCTTTGCTCTGGACCAAACCCAAGCCGAACTTCATCGTGTGATGCTAGAATGGAATCTCCATTGCGAGAAGTTCAAAATGATAGAAATTACTACTCGTGCGATGTTAGCTAAGCCTCCCTCAGATTCTCTCACCTTAGCACACCTTACACTTAGGTCCTATGCTGGTGTGATAAGGGGCTATGTAAGGAGACCGTAACTGCCTTGTGTAATCCTTTGTTTTAAATAAAAATTAGGATTTATTTTTATGATGAAGTTTATGAATTTTCAAATGACCGGATAAATATAGTATGCATATTTTTGATGAATTTTAGAAAAAAGATATTTTAAAAAAGTTTATGTAAACCTTAAATAATTAAAAATGTATAATGATTTTCAAAAAATGGTCTTCTACAATTATGTTTAGTACGAAATTTAGAGTCTAATAAGATCAACTTTATTTTTGATGAATAGTAAACTATGAATAGTGATTTTATGATTAGGAGTAGAAATGTGTCCAAATGGATTAGTAATCTCACTTAAAGAAAGTATTAATATAATCCAGGCACCTTGATTAAGTAATGTGATTCAATAAAATGGTTAAATAACGGTTTCATAAATTATTATTCAAGTATTAGTTTTTTCGAGTGAATAGTGTATTTTAATTAAAAATTAAATTAAAATTATTTTAAAAAATTATTTTTATAAAATGGATTTCATTTTTGAACTCATAGCACCGATATTATGTTATAGTAATTTTTGGGGTTTTTTCTGAAAAAAATGAATTTTCGGTGAATAGTGTATTTATTTAAAAAATAAATTAAGAATTTTTAGAATTTTTTTTTTATAAAATGGAGTTCATTTTTGAAATCAGATCATTGATATTTGGTTAAGGTTAATGTTTGGGATTATTCTGAGAAAGTTGAATTTTTGATGAATAGTGAATATACAGTTTTTAAGTTACGGGTGTTTAATGACATCATTAAATGATGTATTAAGTATGTAATCAATATGGTCGACTTATGAATAGTAAGATAAGGTATGAGGTGTCCCAAGTGGCCAATACCATGGGCAAATACCATGGGAAAGCTCATGGTTTTTCCAAAACCACTAATGAGGTGTCCCTTGGCCATTAATGCCTTGTCCCCTCACTTTCCCTATAAATACCAAGCCATACTCTCATCTATTCGACTCCCCACTCTCCCCCAACGATTTTCTGGTCTCATTACCTCCCAAGGAATCATCCCAAGGTGCTCCCAATCCCTCAAGGTCCTAACCTTTGAGTTTTAAGAGTTACGTTTTAAGGTAAGGGATCTGATCTCTCTCTTTCTTTTCAAGAAATCTATTTTATGTAATTTCTTTTATACTCCATGTTCTTATGTTAAAGGGTGTTCTTTTATACTCCTATTACTGCCCTTTTCATGTTCACATGATGAGATATTCCCTCTTACTCTCATTATTTCGTTTTATGAAGTTTTATGTGGCGTCGTTAGGCTGCCGAAATTTTTGTAACAGATTCTTTCTCCCTTCTCATTTTTCAAGATCTATTTTCCATGTAAAGTATTTCAAGTTCTTTTTTTTATGTTGGGGTATGATATCTAAATTTATCATACTGATATTTTATGATCATATGATGAGAGACCCCATTTTATCACTTCAATTCAGTATTTTAATGTTTTAAGTGGCGTCGTTAGGCTGTCAAATTTTTTAGTGGTTCTTCACCCTTCTCGTTTTGAAGTCCTACTTTCATGTAAATTCTTTCATGTTCCTTTTGTTATGTTGGGGTATGATCTCTAAATTTATCATACTTATCTTTTATGATCATATGATGAGAGACCCCATTTGATCTCTTCAATTCAGTATTTTGAAGTTTTAAGTGGCGCCGTTAGGCTGCCGAATTTTTATGTGGTTCTTCACTCTTCTCGTTTTGAAGTTCTACTTTCAAGTAAATTCTTTCAAGTTCCTTTTTGTTATGTTGGGGTATGATCTCTATATCTACCATTCTGATATTTTATGACCATATGATTAGAGACCCCATATTATATCTTCAATTCATAATTTTGACGTTTTAAGTGGCGTCGTTAGGCTGCTGAATGTTTAAGGGATTCTTTCACCTTTCTCATTTTAATGATCTATTTTCATTTCAAGTCTTTTGAGGTTCCTTTTTATTATGTTGGGGTATGATCTCTATATCTATCATACTTATCATTTATGTTCATATGATTAGAGACCCTATTTGATCTCATCAATCCATTTTTGGAAGTTTTATGTGACGTCGTTAGGCTGCCGAATTCTCATAAGAGAAATATTATTTTTGTCTTCCATTCATGTTCTTCATTTCATATGGTATATTTTCAAATTTCATTACCATGTTCTTAAATCCCTTATATTTTGTCCCTCTACTGTTTTATGGGTCATTTATGAATGTTTGACCCATGTCCCCTCTCTTTTCAATGTTTCCTAAAAACCTTGTAACATAGCCGTTATGCTGCAGAATTTTCGTCTCAAAATGTCTCTCTCTTTTTTATAATGATATTTTATTTTATTAAGTGAATACTCAAAGCTCTACCTTCTATATGGGTATTCACATATATACCAAAATGTTCTATTTTAAATTCTGGGATTTACATACATGAAACCCACTTTCCCTTTTCGTGGGTTTAAAGTGATGTAAAGATCATGTCTTTAAAGCAGTTTTTAAAACGTTATGATTATGAAATGAACCCATTTATTTTATGCTATATGGGTCATTTATGAAATTTTTTATGATGATATATGTGGCTCACATGATAATTAAGGCAAACTTAAGGGTGCACCCTGATAGCACTCCAATGCATTGGGTATTGATGTAACCACTAGAGATTACAATTTCCACGATATCTTGGTGAATAACCATTGTAATTTTCGAATGAAAACTTAGGGATGGACCTTGGTGATATGTTCATGATTGTCAATATTAAATGTTGCAGCCACATCTTCATGTTATGAAATATGTTATTTTTATTATGATATGCCTCATGATTTCTTTCTCATGCCTCAAGGTTCTTTTCATGACCTTATTAAAGTATCTCAAGTTCACATGTAAAATGTTTCTCTTGTTTCCCTTACTGGGCCTTCTGCTCACCCTTTCTTTTGATGTATGTCCCCAGGTTATGAGATATCGTAATGAACCTAGGATCAACATGAGGAGAAGCCTTTCAAGTTTATAAGAAGAATCTTTTATGTTTTCATGTTTAAAGTTCCTGGTTTCCAAGACACTAAACCTTAAAGATCCTCGGTTTTGTAAAATATAATGAAAGTTTATGTGATAAAAAGGCGGGATGCTATAATGAGTGACCTCTTGATCCATATACCTATAGTATGGAGGTACTAGTTGTTGCGTTTTGGGGATAAAGACCCAAAACTTTTAAAGACGGTGGTTGGATCCATCTTTTTATTGACCAACGGTCATCACTGACCGGATGGTAGAGGGTTGTTATTAACCTAGAGAGCCTGTCGGGATGACTCTAAGGTTGGGATAGTAACGTGCCGATGATATTCCCTTACTAGCACATTGGATACGCAGTGTTAAATATGTTAAATTGGTGATTGTGTCCTTCCAATGGATGAGGATCCAGCATGAGCAGCAGCCAGGGAATTCACGAGTTCATGTTTTAGGGATGCCATTTTGGAATAATGATAGTTCGGAGAAAACATGAAAAAAAACAATACACTCCATTATAGAAACAGATATTAGATGGATACATGCGTGATCGATTCCTTTGTCTGGCCTTTCTTTATCAATTGGTTGGGGCCTGAATGGTTGGTAAAATTATTTACTTCATTGAGGATTCATGTCAGGTTCACCATTTTTGTTTCATAGATCCTTGGAATGTGTGTTCTGTTATAAGAGTAACTACTTCCAGGTAGTTTCTATTTGATATATTCATGGAAGTGGAAACATCCAACATTTCTTTATCCAAAAGGAACCTGCATTCCAAAGGCAGGCATTCATTATGTTTGAAATTAGGATACATAAAAAAATAAATTGTTCAATAAGATGGGAGGTCAGACTCATCAAAACCTTTTAGGGTGGAATTATTGTCTACTCTGGGACTCTCTTTATATATTTGATATATTTTCATGAATCCTTATTAATTCACAAAATATAACATAGGTTCCCTTGTAATTTGAAATCAATTATTATCTTGTGTGAAATTTAAAATCATCCATATGTATTAGATTATATTCAGTAATGGAGATATCCATATGTATTCAAGGTTCAACATCAATGGTATCCTCTCATATACTATTTAGTGATTATTTTAATCATCACTATGATGATTGTTTTTTAAGCCACTTTGTGGGGAACTCTATAATTTATTGTCATCCATGGAGATGAAGGTTTGTTTTGATGTTGGTATCATACCTATAAATGGGCTACATACGTATCCTTGTGAAAGGAATCAGAACCCTCATAGTTTAGTGCCACTTAATGGGACACATCATACCTTTTAAAGTCATGTTATAAGGACCCAACCATACAGTTTAATGTCATGTGGTAAATATATCTAAGAGAAAGGTTCTTTTTCAAGGTTTTGTGTAGGACTTATGCCTAATCAGCTCATGTAACTTGGAAATAATATCGGTTTCAATGTAATATAAGACCCTATTAGGAATATGACCTAATAAGAATAGGTTTTATTTGAAGTGTTCAGGTTGAACCTCAAGGAGGCTTCCTATGAATCTCATTTGGATGGGAATCAAAGCCCACGTAGTTATATAAGTCTCATAGGGGAGTGTAGTCTTTTGAGAGAAATGAGTTTGGGATTACTTACTAAAAAGTATTCCTTGATAATTTGGGGGTTTAATTTGGGGATTATTCCTAATGAGGGTGCCAAAATTAATGTAATTATGGTTGGATTCCTAAAGAGGTTATCCAGTGAGCTTGGCCCCCAGGAAGGCTTCCCACGTATCCCAATATGGTGGGAATTAGATTTTTTATAATTCATTCATGGTTTGTGAAAATGTTGTCATCATGACAAATCACTATTCCCACATGAGTATTTCTTAGTGTGAGAAACAAGAGGATTTAAAAGATTCGACAAATGAACCAAAAATTTTCCTTTTCTGTTGGAGGTAGAGGGCACACCTATGGTGACGACAGTGGAAGAGGGAAAGGTGACTATGGAAGAGGCCGAGGAGACGAGCTTTACCTATATTCATTTTACATTGGACAAGGGTTAAATGTAATGAAGGAGTGAAGGTGAAGGAAGTAGAGAGGAGAAAGACTGAAACCTCCAACTTAAATGGTTAGGGGCTTACACTAGGATGGATTCCCTAAAATTGATCCTGGAATGGGATGGAGAATTTTCCTTTTCTTGAATGGAAAAGAATGTGTGAACTGTGCCTTCCATTCTAGTGACCTGAGGTTTCAGGTCTTAGAGACGAGAAGGGGAGGTCAGAACCCAAGCCCCAATTTTGAAAACTTGAAACTTCCCATCATTGTTCCTAGGAGAAAGGTCCATGTAACTGTGGATATACAAACAAACATACACTACATGAATCCTAACCCCATTGTAAAAAAATGTGGGAAACCTCTAACTATGGATATATAAACCCAAATAGGATACATTGATGTGTCTTTCCCAGAGGTTTGATAATTCCGAAGGTTTTGTTGGAGGTTTCAGCATTAACCCTTTCAGACAAGGGAGACGATGAAGAAGAAGCCTTTCCATGAATGGATCTGAAGAAGGATTGATGTCTTGTATACTGAATCGAACGTGTGATTCAAATAATGGCACCCAATTAATAATCTGTCACACAAGTATGGGCACAGAAGTAGTATTGGGTGACCTTATGTTCACTTAAGTGACAAAAAACCTCGATGTTAATACTTGGGTGAGACTTGGATCAAGCCTTTATAGGTATTCACAGGTATTCCTAGAAGTGGTTCACTCAAGTTCTTGTGAGAGGAATAGGAGTCGTGCAAGAGGTTCTGATTTAGGGAGGTTGGGCACCTCATGCACACTTGTGTTATGAATTTCAAACACTAAAGGGACCTAAGTCCTATGACCCTATTTTAATTCCTCCTCTCTAAGTGTTAAAGGACTACTTTAAAGGTTTTGAAAGGATGGGAAGAATCACTTGGGTGACTAGAGAAGCAATTAGGCTTCTGGGAAATTAATCTGTACAAATGAAGAACCCAAGGGGTTATTTATCCGAAAAAATAAGACTCCGGATGAAAGGATTTTGGTCATGAAAGTATGGTTGCACGCCAGAATTGTGGCCTGCAATTATATTAATGTCAGTCAAGTGTCCCCCCATGTAGGATTGCACACCGCCACTGATTTGGCCAAACTGGTGCACCTCTTTTTGGACTTATCCAAAATAATTTCCTCATTCAGTTTCAACATGGAGGAACATAGGTGTTTACATGTAGGTACCTTTGGCACCTCTTTGGGGACATAACGAAAATAATTGTTCCATAACGCGGGGTCTGCGCCCCCGCAACCCTAATTGGGATCAGTGCCTGGCTACGGTCCCCACCCTTTTTGGGATGATTCCTTCGCTATCTCCCCTGACCCCCATGGAAGATGCTGAGTTAAAATATGAACTTCTTGAGCCTGTTTGGTGAAACATTACAGAAATGTGCATGGAGGACAATCCATGGTGTCTAAAGAGGTGTTTAGGGGAGTCAAATTTTGGTGTCGTTGTTGGAAGAACAGTTACTCAGGCATAGTGAACTTTAGTTAGAAATCCATATTGCCTCACCCTCCCCCTTTCTTAATTACCAAATATCCTTTTATTTTTTATCTTGATGAAAAACCAACATCCTCTCTATCTCTCTCACTCATTTTCTTTGAAGCTAGTTCATGCTCTATGGGATCTTTTATCCCTCAAAAAGATTCTATAGACAATAAAAACATGTATTAGTTCTTAGAATTGATATAAAAATCATTTTATTCCACCACTACATAATGTAAGAACATATAAATATTTCACCTCCAAATCTTCCAGACCCCAAATATGAACCACCTTCCAATCATGGTGAGAGACCAAGGAAGTTGGATTTCACTATTGTGGACTAAAATTTACCATCCATTTATGGCGATTTACCATAATAATTCACCCACCCATTTAGGGGCACACTATTAAGATTAAACATATAATTATTCAAATTATCTTGAATATGATGCAACTTAGTGGGATTTAGAGAAAAGAACAACACAGACACATTTAAACTTTCATGAGGTTTTCGATAGCTTTCACAACCAAGGTGTATCTTCATATGAAATAGGATTCTTAGTTATCCTTTTCTACTTGAGTGATAGAGCTAAGTAATAGCTAAAAAGTGAATCTACAGATTCAATCATGACATGGGATGAATTAGAAAAGGAATTATTGGACATGTAGTTTCAAACAATATAGACTATGATGCTCTAAAATTAAATTCAAAAATTCACCTAAGAGGATAGATACTTCTCATAAGAAGCTTGGGACTAATTCAAATAAATGACCTAAAAGTTTCCACATCAAAGAGTAAATGTGTGTATGAAAATTAAGTTGTTTTATCTAGTACTCCAACCTACTGAATATATGGTAGTAGATGCCGATGATGATAGAATACTCTTACTCATGTTGTTGGAAATCATTCAAGCAGTTCTGGATGAAGTCTATGATAGTTCTAGTATTTGGAATCATGATATAGGACAAGCACATCATGGAATTCAGCATGTTGATGAGACCTTGTAGCTCAATACTCAAGTTGAGGCTATAACAAAGAAGCTTGAATCATTTCATTTACCTAGTGCGCCACCAACCCTCCTGATCTAGAAATGGAAATACGGTCCTATGATATGTGTGAAGGTTTCAATCATACCATGATTTTAGGGAAGTTATGGAAGAGTATTAAACTAAAGATTGTAATTATATCAATTAAAATCAATAATTCCAAAATTACTAGCATTTCTAATAATAAAAACAATAATAATACTACCAGTAGAGTCTAGCTCAACCAATATAACAAATTCAAGGTTATTTTCAATAGAGGTGTGGAAGGGTACCCAACTCCTCAACCAAAACAATAATTACAACAACCTTTACCTAGATCTCACCGCTACCCTCCTGTACAATATAATTAGTAAAAAAAATCTCCACCAATACCACCACCACAAGCCCAACCACTCCAAACCAATCTAGAAAACCTCCTCACTTCCTTCATTCAGAAGGTTGGATAAAGTATGAAAACCCATGAAACAACTATGAAAGACCACAAGGATGCATTTTGAATCATGGAACATCAAATGAGATAGATTGAAAATAACTTATCTAATCGGTTACATGGTAACCTTCCTGGTAATATTGAGGCTTATACTAGGGAGGAGGCCAACGATATAGTGGTTAATTGTGAAAATGTTCTAGATTTTCAATAGCCACATGGAGATAAAGAAAAATTATTGAAGATAATTAGATAAATCTGGTAAAGGTACAACTCAAAATGTAAAACCATTTGAGGAAGATCTAGTTGAAAAAACCTAAAAAGGTTGATGAATACATTGAACCACCTATATACAAGGCACATATTCCCTTTCTTTAATGAATTCAATAAATACACGAGGAGTGGAAATTTAAAAAAATTATGGACTTGGTTAAAAAAATGAATATGAATTTCCCTTTTTAGAGGAGATTGAACAAGTACCTGCTTATGCATGATTATGTATGGAATTAATCTGAAGTAAAAAAAGAAAATTGAGGACCTAGGAATTATTTCTATAAATGGAGAGTTCTCTTTATTTGTTCAAAGGATTCTAACTCTAAATATGTGATTCCCTAAAATTTCACAATTCCTTTCACTATTGGGAAATGTAGTTTTAAAATGACGTATATGATCTAGGTGAATGCATCGATTTAATGCTCATGAGTGTTTATAATAAGATGAGGCTTAGAGAATAGAAACCAACAATGATATCACTCCAAATAGCTGACTGTTATATCAAGAATCTCTATGGAGTTCTTGAGGATTTTATAGTAAAAGTTGAAAAATGTATTCTCCACATTAACATCCTTGTTCTATAAATATAATAGGAAGCTGATATATCCCTCATTTTTGGAAGACCAATCATCACCATTGGAAAATTGATGATTTATTTTAATAGAGGGAGATTTGGTTTATAGTGGGTGAAGAGAAAGTTTTTTTCAACATGAAGAAAAATATTGATAAAATAAATATGTTGAATTTTTTTTCAAACCATCAATCTTGATAAAGAAAAAAGGCCATTTTGAAGGTAAAAATGACCAGAAGATACCAACTCCTATTAACAAGGGATCAAGTTCTCTTAATAATTCTCTTTGAAATGCACCTGTAATGAATGAGGTCATCCCGCCTTTAATCCCCTCAATTTTCAAAACCCACTTAACAAGGGTTATCAATTAAAAACAAAAGTCTTATAATTATAAAAATTTATAACAATATACAATAAATAAATCCCTATATTGGAGGAACCTAGGGTTAGTTGAATAATATAGGGTTGGGTAGTTTAGTATTTAGAATGTATTTGAAGGGCGATAGAAGTATATAAAGGGTACATAATCTAAGAAGGTAATAAAATTCAACAATACACAAAGTTGGATCAATACACAGAATTAAAGTGTCATGAAGATTAGGGATTTACAAAATCATGATTTTCATATCATGTATTTAATACACGATGTGTAATTTTTGAATTTAGGTTTTATAAAACTGTGAACCTAGGGCTCAAAACGCACCCTTCCCCCTCGGTCTGCCTCTTTTCATAGACATGAACCCTCTCTTACCCCTCTGATATCCCTCAACTGAACCCAAGTCCCCCTTGATTCCTTTTCCCCTTCCAAAACACTGGATTCATCTCCTACTAACTCTCTCCTTTCCTTTACCTATATAATAAATGACCATAAAAAATGGTGCACACCACACCCACCGACTGCATGCTTGATTGCTAGTACAACCCTCTATGACCCAAGCAACAGAGGGAATCCCACCCTCCACCACCCTCTAATCCATGTTATTCATCATATTCATTCCCCACCACATATGTATCTACTTTAGTTGACACACAATTATCTTCTAGAGGATCACATGGATATTACCATACCCACTTTCATATGTGCCTCTATTTCCCAGGCCCTATGCACCAGGTCCACTTTATCCATCTCTAGGCCAAGATAATGTGGATAAAACAACTTTAGATCTCCCTCCCTGGAGCACATACACATCCACTATAAGTTCTAATGACTCATGGATAACTTTATCCTAAACCCTATTACAAAAATGTGATAAGTGACTTACAAGGAGATCTTCCTCATGTTACATGCAACATTAGAGATGGGCATTGACTTCATCCACATCATCCATGGTTGGAAACCATGGGAGTTGAGCTTGTGAGAATTTTTTCTTGTATCAGGAATTTATTCAATTGATTTCATCTCATACCATATATTTCCTACCCTACAACATGATACTAACAAGGAAAAGGCTACTTGACTCTATACCAGGATCACTAGAGACAACTAGAGTGAGTATGACCCCCACACCATGAAAGAAATAAATCTCTTAGGTGTAGCTCTCTCGATCCAACATAGGGCCCTAACCCTTGCATGGATAGAATGTGGTTATTCACATGATAGGGTAAGCTGTATTGAGGTCCTAATTCTAACATCATCCATGGGTAGTCCCACCATAGAAATGGAATGATTGTTGAGTGATTTCTTTAAGACTTTGTTAAATATGAACATTAACATTTTAATGGGTGCATCATTCATCACTCTTCTGGAAAAACATCATGATTCATTAGAGGTATCTCGACCACACAAATCTATTTCCCTTATTGAGGTCCTCTATATTCTAATTCTCTGTAGAATGTGGATTCTCACAAAAGATGGTGAAGTATACTATTGAGTGCCAGAATATATAGAGGATGCTGATGAGGCCCCATATCAACATGTTTCTGATCCTCCATCAACCCTAGAATCACCACATCGTCCTTCTTATTCCACCTCATCCTCCACCACCACATCTTATACGAATACCATACCACCCCCACTATTCCCAACCTTATTACCACACCTATCCCTACCCCTTCCACTACACATCCCCAAACATCATCTATTATAACCACCCCAAACAAATTCTGATTCTCCCACTAGTATATTCTAGTGAGCCTATGTTAGATATTTGGCCACATGGGAATCCCATTAATTTCCCCATCATTCATTACAAAATCTACTACACCACAACTCGTACAATATTTCATACACTGGCCTCTCTTGACCCTTAATTAGTCTCCAACCCTATGAAATATTCTACCCTTACCAAACTACCCTTAGAGTTGACAGGCCCAACTACCCAGTAGAATATTTTTGGTAGAGAAGGCCCAACGGGGTAAGGTACCAACTCTCCATCATCTTCTAGGGTACCATTCATCAACCTTAGTGCTAGAAAGATGAAAACCATTAGGACTAGTAACTCTCACACATCATCCAATCAGATATATTCCAGCTCCACGACACCCACTATAACATCTGATCCTATAACCACAACATATATAGAAGAAATCACTAGGGTGAGATATCCATTTACACCATCTGTTCAGGAGAGAATCTTAGATGAACAACTCGATAATTTTGATTATTCTTAGTATATCTTGGCCCCTCCCCTATTTTTGTACAATTTTAGGTGAAAATTTTTTATAATACATGTATTCCATTTCACATTGACCTATCATTAATTTATTATATTCATGGGATACCGAGTTTGAGTCATTATTGGTTGGATTATTTTCATTTCGCCCCTATATTACTTTATCCATGTATAGTTCTTCTACCTCATCCATGGTAATCAATTTGCTTCTTCCACCACAATATACCCTCATACTTCAGATGACTCAACATATGATTGACATCGATTTCCAACATGAGGATATTTCACTAGATATCAATTTTTAGTAGATCCCCCATGATGAGAAAAAATTCATTTCTAACAACATGAGATTCTTTCTCAGAACAGTCTTGAGGTGATTAACCCCAAAAATCATCCGAGTGATCTCAATGATGTAGCCAACCATTTCTATATAAGGTAACAAACTTATGAGAAGATGGAAAACACTTGATTGATCCTTTTTTTCCATGATCATGGATGACGAAGTCACTCTTAGTTATTTATAGGAATAACACAATATTTGATATTTTTCTTTATTTTCATCATTGTAATTAGTTTATTTATTTTTATTATAGATGTTTTCATAGGTCTCCATAAAAATCATTTTACCCATATACCTACATAAATATAAGATGCTTCTCATTACTATTCATTATCTGAACCTGACAATTTCACTACCTTCATTCTATTTAAACTGTTGTACTAATGTTTTATCTAGTGCATTATTTGTATTCATAGAAAATTATGTAGGTAGCCCAAATTGAAATCATCATCCACTGAGTTTCCCCATGGAATTAACACTCACACATAGAGATCATGATTTCTTAAATTTATTTTCAATGTTTCTATTTAATTTTTCCTATGTTATGTCTATGATATCTCTCCCACAATAATTTCTAGGATAGTATGAACATTGTATCATTTTAATTTTTGGGGAGTCCTTCTTTAAATTTCTTGTATATAAAGTTGGATTATTGATTGTTTTTGTTTATCAAGGAGACCATTTGCATTAGAATCATGAATTCATCCTAAAAAATAATTGCACCAATTTAAATAAAAGACAATATTAGTTTAGAAATTGTTTTAAATATATATTTTACTCATGTTATATTTTTATAAATATTGAAGAGTTTCGTAATTTAATTCAAATTCAATTTTTTGAAATTTATTTTGATTGCCTTATTACTTGATGTTATACCCTAAGTGATTGCTAGTAATTTTTGTATACTCCCATTCCGGAAGGGATTATAGAAGAAAAATTTTAGATTCCTTTCCTAGAAAATTTCATGAGATACACCCATGCTATGTAAACTAATCAGAACATGCATTGAGATATTACTAAGGATATGAATGAACAAATACAATTTATTATGATTTAGGTAATATTTGATGAGATACAATTTCCCAAAACCTTCCATACATAATTCCTTATTTAGAAAAACGTTTCCATGAATAACCCATTTAGGATGAACCTATTTCAATATGATTATCCATTCCTACCAAGATTTTTCTATTATGCATGATTAATCGTTGAAAATGTGTGGGGGATTTTCATATGATGGAAACAAGTTTAATTTATTGAGGAAATGTATTATGGAATTTTTACCAGGATGATATGACATGATAACTTATTACTCTTGGAATTTTATTCCTACCCACTTGATATGAGAAATATAGAATTAAAAAAGGAAAATGATTTTGTGTTGTGTATTAAAAAGGTAAAAAAATATCCATTTACACACCGATGAATCCTCTAATGGATTATATCTTGTTAGGGGATGAATGTGAGATCTAGAGTGAAAATTTCATTAAAAAATTAAATAAAAGAAAAATACAAAGAAAAGAACATGTTATACATTTTTGATACTCACTTGTTATAAACATGGATCCACTTTGAGATTCTTGGTGATTATACACCTTCTGATATCAAAAGATCCAATTCATTGTTTTTTATGTTTATCATGAATTATAATTTAGATATAACAATACTTTTTAGATTTTTTTTTTAATTTCTTTCAACCTTCTCTCAGCCTTAGATTCATTTGAACCCTTTTTTTGGAATCCCTCATGATTTATTTTTTATCTTTCTTTACAAAGTGGATATTATTGAACAAATTAAATCCTATGGTTAGGAACATTTATTCTGGTAGTGAGAAAAACTCTAGTTACATTTTTCCATGAGTGATGAGAGAAAATTTATTTTGAGATAAATTACAAAATGGGTATATAATTTAAGAAATATTTATTAAACTGCAATTAAAATAATAACAATATGGATAAGAAACTTAACTATGAGGCATGGATGATTTTCTATAATAGATTTATTTTGGAGGGAGAAATGTTTTTATAGACACTTGGTTTTATTTTATTGGTTATAATACATGTTTTCTATTTTAAAAAATATTTCCTTTGGAATCCCTATTTGGATTCTCTTTCCTTAAGGTCAATCATTTGTTCATGTGTGGGGGAATTTGATTAGATAAAACTATATATACATTCTGGATACATTTGTTTATGTTTTATTATTTAATTATTCAATATAGAATTGGTGTTTGGATTATTTTTTTAGGAATTAGGAAAAATTAACATAAAGGAATAAATTATATAAAATTTCCAAAAACATCCTTTACACATCATGTATCATATACATGACATGTAGACTCCATTCATAACATTCTTGCTGATTCACATACCAACCCATGAAGATTCTGTATGATGCGAAGATAGTAAAAAATGTGTAATCCCATTACATGACATTCAAATTTCAAAATTAAAATCCCTATGAAAATAAATTTCATACATACAATGCATAGATTATACAACGTGCAAGTTTAAAGTCCTTTCCTGATCAAAAATACGAATTGATTATTCTGATGGAAAAATGGATATGAGATACAAGACATGAAACCAACTTACATGATGTGCAGATTTTGAGACCCAAGACATTTAATCCAGTACAAAATGTGTAAGACTTTCACACTTTGTACTTCTCATACCTTTTTATATTTTCATCAACCATCAAGGACCAAAAATATCCAAAATTTTATTTATTCTCTCATATTCTTCCCCCGTTACTTCTATTTTTTATTACACCTTATTCTAAAATAGATTTATTTCATTCCATTTATTGTTTTACTGAATCAATCTGAGTTTTTAATCAATATTAACCCATTCTCCATAAATTAAAATATCTATTCCATTTTTATGATTTTTTCCATCAATATTTGTTCTTCTTCATCGATGCTTGCATCATTCATCATACTATCTTCATTCAAAGTAAGTTTGTAATTGTTTCTTGATTGATTCAATTTTATATTTCTCATTATTCATTGTTCATCATGAAGAGATTGTTTTTTATTAGTCTTGAATTTACTATAATTATTTGATATTTATTCTTTCCAATTTAATATTAGATTTTATTTTTTACAACTATTTTAAAATTATGCACAATATTTTTATTACTTCCTTTATTTTCATCATCCCCACCATGCATGGAAAATCCACCCATGGTTAGGGGATGACAATAGTGGTGTTTCGAAAGCAAGTAATTCGTTAAATCAATCCTTGGTAACCCAAAGGCAAGTAATTAGGTTAATAATAATTTTTTATCACATGATTTGATACAACCTTGATGATGGGAGGTACAATTGAATGAGCCTAAACTAATTAGAGTAGAGAAGGACTATGACCTTTATACTATGACAATTTATTCATAGAATCCATAATTAATGTAGTTTTGTCTTCAGATATACCTTGAGCATAGGATAGTTTCATCATAGGTAGATCTAATTGGTTTGACAGAAAAATTGGTGACTTTTTATCCTCTATTTTCTACACCATATGAATATTCCAAGAAAAATCTAAGATTATATTTTTTTAAGAGCCATGGGATTGACTTAGATCCCTTCCTTTAAATATCTATATTAAAACTCCAAACTATATAGTATTATTTAAACCCCCAAACTTGGAGAGTAAAAGTGAAGAATCCTTCCAACGGTTTTGTTTGATTGTACTCTGACCTTCCAGTAGTGTTTCTGGGATCGACCCCACAATTCAACATTAATACGCCATAGTAGTATGTATAGTTTGAAATTATAAATTATGATATTATCTCAGCCCAAGATAATTTAATGATTTGTGTCGGAGGTAAAGTCAATAATGATTGGAGATAAAGATATTGGGTTTTCACTAATCATTTATTTTGATATATGATTAACAACATGATCTTCCATGAGATTCCTCACACATTGGACAATAGGAAGATTGAATTTTATGAATGTTCAATAGGTAATGAACATATAGGAAATGATAATTTTCTCCCTACATATCAAAAATTTTGGAATAAAAACATGATGGAATATCTCAAAAAGAGGGTTAAATGTTTTGTATGTGGAAAATAGGGTCATATAGTGAAACATTGTCAATTAGTTCAAGTTATTATTTGTAGAGAACATGGTAATTAACCAAAAAAATGGACTCATCCTTATCTTATTGACTAAGTAAGGATCTATTATATAAAAACCATTGAAGTAAAAGGATTGAAATATATTTGTATATGGATTCAAAAATTATGAATATTGAAATATATAAGGATTGTTCAGTTTATGTTTTTCTTTATGGATTTGGAAGAATATTTTGAATGATTATGATGACCTTGAAATGTGATTTAATGGTGAGATGATGTTTTTATTAAGGGAAATATAACCCTTAATGTAATATCCCTCCCCACACTAATTGTCTTGGGAAGAGGTATAACATTACTAGGCCTTGGTTGACATCTCCATGCCACCAAAGGCTATTAATAAATGCTATGGAATTCATAAATAAATGGGGGATGATTTTAATTTTGAAAATTAAAAAAACAATATAACTATAATAAAAAAAACCACTATATTATGAATTAGAACAATTTAATGAATCTCGAAGTAATACTAATTAAAAAAAACTTCTACAAGAACCATATTAGAGTGTAAAGAGAAAACTAAAAAATATCAAAAAATGGCATATCTAGAAACAAATACCAATAATCTCTCAGATCCAACACCACAATCCACGCCCAAGGTATTAAAATTAGTCACTAAAGAAATGAGATAAATTTAATTTACTTGTGACCGGATATACAACATTTAAAAACAGAAAAAGGTCCCTAGAAGGGGGTGAGTATAAAACTCAGTAGTATTTCCACAAATTACTTCCTTACTCACACCACTATGATATAAAATGTTATCACATTTAGATAAAATAATTTAAAATAGTTTATCTCCAAACTAAAACCATTTCTAGAAAAATATTTTTATATATAAAGAAACCAAATAATATTTTTGAACCATTTATAAAATCAAAATTGGAATAACCCATTCCATTCCACACAACCACACATACACACAAAAAAAGGCCCAATATTGGTGTTACCATTTATAGTGTAACTTTACATCCATAACTCGGCCCTTTGATGGTGGTACGTAAAAGGAATTATCCATCCCATTCAAGTAATTACAAACCCTTATTACCAAAACCATTCCAAAACATTTCAATAAAAAATAATAATTTTTATTCAAAACACCTTTTCATCTATTTTTTTACTTCATTAAAGAGTTTTTTTTCAAAAAAATCATTTTGAAACCATGTAACTAATTTCCATTTCCACAAAACAACTAATTTTTAAAATTTCTCAAACCATAACTAAAGTGGGTTTCTATAAAGCTTTGAAAATGAATTTCAAAATTAAAATCAAGAAAATAAACTAATTTTAAATGAAACCTTCAATTTCTTATGATAAGATTTTATAATTAATCCTCCTACCTCATAACTTTGGAAATAATAAAGAATGGTCTTATAACGCCAAAAACATTGCCTAGATCATCCAAAAAAATCCTTAGATCCTCTTCTCTATCATCAATTTAGTCATATCTGATCATTATTTTCATACCAAACCATGAATATATCCCCAATGTATAATATATATTGATACAAGATACGTAATAAGAAGAAAACCAAGTTAAAACACCAAGAAGAAGTAATTAATATGGAATTCAGGTATCCAATACTCCATGATTTTCCAATGGATTTCTATCAGATCAAGCGGAAAGGTCTCCAAAGCTTTGTACGGGAGAGGAATTTGAGTTAGGTTCAGGTTAAGGGAAAATGGGTTAAGGGGATTGTTGGAATTAGGTCCACAAAATCTGGATATATATATTAACAGTACACACTTTTGGCGCAATGTTGGAAAATTCGTGCACAAACCATGCACCAACCACTACCTCCAAAAACCCTACACAAGGTTATAATTCACAACTAGAAAACAATTTTTTAACCATGATAAGCCCCTCCAATATAATTTTCATAGTTTCTTGGTTGTTTTTCATGGTTTTTAGTAATATTTCTCAAACTGCGAACCTCTAAAAAATCCTCAAAAGATTCAAAAACACATCCCAATATTCTCAAACATAACCCAATAAATTTATATACTAAAAATAAAATAGTATATGTTTAATTACATAAAACTTTGTGAGTTAAAATTAATATGTTCCGGATGTTTAGATAATTATGTTGGGATAAAGAGATTATTGATTTGGATAATTTAACTTGGATAATATTGATGGTCTAGGAACTGATTAATGATTTAAAGACAACATTATATATGTTTCCATAGATAGAGTAAACTAAATTATTAGATGTATAGAATATAAGTAATAATTTGTGGTCTTATTTATGTAATAAGGAAGAATACTGGTTTTTAATGAGGTTTTATGGTAATTCAGGTTATTACCATATTTCAAGAGAATACATGATGAAGGTATTCAAATGTTTGGTATGTGATAATTAAAAGCTACTTCTGGTTTTAATGGTGATTAGTAATGATTTAATTATGGAAATTTAGTGACATTATTTCTAATGTTTTGGATTTTAAATATTTTTAAGGTTCATATGGCTAACAAATAATGAAATAGTTTAGGTTGAACTTTGGTTGAGGCTTCAATGTTAAATGTATTACTTCCCCATATGAATATTTGTGCCTAATTTCAAGTAGAAATATTTTGTGATGATAACAAAATATAGACATGTTGAATTAAAATTGCAATTATGGATATTATGTTTTTTTATTTCTTCAAGAATAAAAAATTCACCTTTATGTAGTAAGATATGAAGTTGAAATTGATCAATGAATAACTCAAGGGTGACATTGTGATTATGAAATGAAATTAAATCAACTAAGTATATATTCTGATAAAAATTATTATACTTTAGTAAATTGAAATAGAAATATTATACATGAGCCAAAATTTATAATGAATAAAATAGTTCCTTAGATCAACACATATTTTTGGTTTTTCGTTCGTTAACCTTCAATAGATCACCCAATTTCGTGTAATCAATGATATTTATCACCGTATATTATTATTTAGGTTTTTTTCTATTCCCAAATAATCAATTCCTACCTATGTTATCCTATGTGAAAAAATTTATGAGTTACATTAGGTAACTGTCATGTTTCCAACTTTCCCTTTTTAAGGGGTTTTTTATTATTCTTTTCTATGATGAGGGTTTTAATGAATTAATTTTCAAATGTAAAACCCTTGATGGCCAAGATTAATTTCATGGGTGAAATTCATTTTAAGGTGGGGAAGAATGTACCACACAAATATTTTGTCATTTTTTAAGAATTAATTTAATATTCCTGATATCTTTAATTACTTGCAATTATAAATTTATCTTTCATTACAAAAAATTCAAAAATTTGGTTTCTGTCACATGTAACAATGAGTTCCATTGAAAGTCTACATGATACAGGACATTGAGCATTAGTGAACCATAAAATAATAATATTTTATATAAATACATTATAAACTATTCATTAAATAGATGGGTAAAAATTAATTAAACATACCTATAAATTCTTTACTAAATATAAATTTATTTATAAATTTCTAGTAAATAATCAATCAATTTTTGGTAAAGTAATAATAATTCATTATAATTATATTTTCTTCAAAAAATATTATTATTAAATTTTACTATGATAAAATATTATAGATAAATTAAAATAATTTTATAATATTTATTTTTTATAATGATATTAATTTTCTAAATCATGATATAGAAATTAACTTAGGGTTAAATTCTATGTTTTTTTAGAAAATATGGATTTTTCATTGAACAATAAATTTTTTTTTGGTAATAATCTCTTATATTTTCCATAAATTATTTACTTTAAGTTCCTAATCATGTTCTAATTAACATCTATATTATTTATTTATATTTAATATACTTATTTACTTTTTAATTAACTTTCTATTTAATTTTAGTATAGTTTTCATTGAGGGTTAAGAGGGGTTTTTTAAAAAACTATTTAGAAGTGCATAATTTTTGTCCATTTTAATTAATCAAAAGAATACCTAATGAATAATTTTTTAAATTAAATATATATATTACAAATAAAAAAAATTGGTATTTATATTATGATTATTATTAGATATAGATTTTATATGAAATCATTTTGTGCTTAAAAAATAACCTTATTGAAAGCTCGATTTTTCATCACTCCTATGAATTTTTTTTTTAAATTTTAAATTTTAAAATTATATAAAATTTATTTTATAAAATAATCTAAATTTATGAAATCATAAGATAAAAATTATCTTAGGGTTAATTTTAGATATTTTTTTGAAAAGATTAGTTTTTTGATGAATAGTGAAAATATTAAATATTAATTGAAAGAAGCCTTTTTTTAATATATTTATAAAGTTAAATTATGTATTAATTTGGTTTTATAGTAAAATTAGTTTGAATATATATCCACTAATACAAATCAAATCAATGGAATCAATCTCATTTATAATTTTGATATAAAAACATTATGAAATTTTGAACATTTTTTCTTCAAAAACCCGCCTTATTATCATGTATGTGGGAATAATTTTAAATTAAAATCTTCCAAATATAAGAATTAAATTTGAATAAATGGATAAAATATAAATAATAATAATTATATAAATTTTCTAATAATTTTAACTCATTTTCTGACCAAAATGAATAGTGAATGTAGTAAAAATTAATTATCACGGTTAAGGTAAAAATAGATTTATTGTGGGGTTAATCTAAAAAGATACTTGTATAAATGACATAAAAAAATGTAAAAAACTGATTGGATGGAAATATATACACCTTATATCTTGTATAGTTTATAATGTTCCATTTTGGAATCTTTTGGAATGATAAAAATGTGGGTATGATTAAAATATTTCCAAACATTTAATGTTTTTCACTCAAATCACTTGTAAAAGGCCGCCCTATATCCTCTATTATGAATTCATTAAAACCATTTAGTTTTGAAAAATATATTACCAAATCACATTCGAAATTATATTCCCTCAATATTGAAGCCTTATTTTTGTAATAATGAAATCCTAGGAAGGATTCAATTGAAAAACTAAGCAGGATACCCGAAGAAGATATAACATTCATCCACATGAATTTTTTTTTATTTATTCTTCCACCCAATTTAATTATTATTATATAATTATTATATATCATCATAATTATATTAAATATAATAAGATGTTATTATGTTAATTTAATGACTTACAACCATCTCCACTTCCATCATATGTCTAATGAAATCATTGTTTGTGTGTACGTTGGACTGCCGCCCCACGAACCTATGTTGTTCGTTGTTCCATTACCACTAATCACTATTGTAAATAATTATAGATTTTATATTTATATATTATAATTAAAATATTATTATTATTTTTTAATTATTATACCACCCATACTTTCATGATTTCAATTTCTTTGGAATATGATAATGTCAGTCATGTATACGACAGACTATCTCCTCATGAAGCAATACGATTCATTCATGCTTCATATTGAAGGTATTAATGATGTGTTTAATGGTAATGTGTGGTATAAATGACATGAAAATTATTTTATTAATAATAATTTATTTTTTTAACTTTCATACTATCAATCCAATAAGAAAATGAAATCAACGTTAATGCGTGCGTACAACCTAATATCTCTAAGAACGATGTATTTTATTTTATATCACAAAATTATATAGAATACTAAAAATACATATATAGTGAATATATATGATATTTATATAATGGTTATAATTATGGAGAAAAATTAACAATTACCAAACTAATAGTAATAAAAAATTAAAAATCCAAACATATATGTAAAACAAAGCGGTTATTGCCTGAAACACGATTTAAACATAGAATTATCAATTAATGGGTAATAAAAGGCCACAATAAAATAATAAATTGTATGATATATATTAATAGGTTTATTTAACATAATTATAATAAAAATATATTTACTATATAAGATTTTTTATTGAGTATGATGAAAGTCAATAGTTAAGGTAAGGGATTTCAGTCTTAGTGTTTACATCCGTGGGATACATGGAAAATTCACCACCTAATTATTTTTTATGGTGTATATATGACCCATGAATTAATTTTAAGATTCATATCATTATTATTTTGGGTATTTAACTATCAATTTTATGATCTCTCTTTCAAGGGGTTTACAGTTAAAATTTTACAAATCGATTAGGGATTTTTTTGTCTCAATGCTTCTTCATTGGGGAATAAGTTATGTTATGCACTTATCCTCCTCTATGAGATATATATAATGAAAATTTCAAATGTTAAATCCTGAATATAATTATTTTAATGATATTATCAATTTTATTTATTTATTTTATTTTATTTGTCTTGCAATTCAAATTTACCAAAGTGGTAAGAGTTTTATGTTGTAATTTCATCATTTATCAGAATCATTTTCTATGATTTATAAAAAATGGGATCATATGATATATATATTTATATTTATATATTCACAAACTCAAGAATTTTATTCTCCTGGGTTTTCTTAATTTTCAACTACATTTTTATGATCATTTTATATCTTTATGTCCTCAAGAGTTCAATATAATTTTATTTCGAAAAGTTATCTTTTCGTATGAAAACATTTTTTCCTTAAATACCATGTTTTCTAAAAATATTTTAAAAAAATATTTTTAAAATAACTAAAGTGATTTATTAAATTAATGATTAACCATATTTGAGTGTTTAAAATATATTTTAAAATGAATATTAATTTTATTTTAATAAAAATTCTTTTTTGGATATTACCAAAAATGTGAAAGGAGTCATTATTTAAATGTGTATGAAATGAATGAGACTTCCCATAATCATGGCCATTATTTTATTTTAGGTTTCCTATATATGTTTTGAATTTTATTTTGAAATAAAAAAATTTAAAAAAAGTTTTAATTTTTTTAAATAGGAAATGATATTTTCCCCATTAAATGTTTTAAATCATTTTAATGATCCCTTTATAAGTTTTCATGAATATTTTCATTGAAAAATATTTTTAAAATATTATAAGTTTTATTTTTTTTCATGGAAATTCAATTTTTCTCATGAAATATCCTAAGTAATCTTTTAAAATTGTTTTCCATCTAATATGGAATCTATTAATATTACCTATGATTTACTATGGATATAAATTAAGGATACCATTATTATTCTTTATATGAATGGTTTGTTATGAAATAGTTTTTATGAAACCCATTTATCTTCCATGGGTTATACCATGGCAGAATTATTATGAAACCCACTTCTTTTTCACAGGTTATTGTATGATGAAATAATGAAATGATTATGAAACCTACATCTTTTCCATAGGTTATGACAAGATTAAATGTTTATGAATCAAATTTCATTTGATAGCTTATGATATGATGAATATTTTATTATATTTTGGCACACTTATGTACAATTTTCATTATGTGATAGAGGTTATGTTATAACCAACAATGATGGCCACATTAGAAACATGGACAATAGTTACATTATAACCACATATTGGTGGGACTTATATATCCCTTAAATGAATTATATAAATATTTATATGTCATGAGATATATTGATTTGGAACTGGAAGTGAACTTGGTTTAGTAGGGCAATTTTTCCTATGTGATACTCTTGGGAGTGAACCTTAACTACCACGACGGTTTAAGGAGTGAACAAATTTCGATACGAGGAAAGGGATACCACTTTGGATAGTTGTGTGTCCCACCCAGGAGGGATATCCACCCACAAAGTGCCCTTATTTTTTTATAAATATCCTTTAATACTAAGGAAATTATTTTTTATGCTTATGTGAATTCCAAAAATCCATGTATTATGCCAATGTTATTCTCTTTTAGTACATCTTATTTGATTTACTTATGATTTATGTCTTATAAAAGATCAATATTCATTTCATGATTGTAAATTCTGATATTTCATTTTTGGGTTGTGGTTTTCATATATAAATATCTAATTCTCATACCCTTATGTCCATGATATGCTTATGTATTTCCCTTGTTTACCCTTACTGAGTATTTGAGCTTACCCTTTCTTATGTTTCCTTTCCCCAGGTTATAAAGAAGAGATTAAGTAGGTTATGACTGTTATGATTACTATTGGGGAAGATATTTTATGGAAACACTGAATATCATTCAAAAAATTAAGTTTATTATGTTCCATATTCTCTAAGGGACAATAAAATTACGGTCCTTAGGTGTGTATCTGCAATATGAAATGAATTTTCATATAAAAAGATGAAATATCCATGTTTGATAAGTCGGTGTTACTATATAATAAGATTATATTTAATTAATATATATGATATAAAAATTATTCATGAATGTTGAATTATTATATACCATTCTTTCATTCCATCGATAGAAAATTGAAAATTATGTTTTTACATACATATAACCTACCATATCTATGAATGGTGATGTTCATTACTATATCTATTATTTTTATTGAAGAACATAAACTTATATATATATATATTATGTTATTTATAACATGTTTAAAAAAAATTAGATGATTTAACCATGATCAAGGCCCATGTACTGAAACAATAGAACCAAAAATCTTCTTAAAAAATGAAACAGTTAACACACGAAATCGAAAATTTTAAAAAATAATTCATGATAAATTTGTGTTAGAATATTATAAAGGGATCATAATGATATAATAAATATTAAAATTATTATTTTATAGAATTATAATAAATTTCCATATATTATATCAGATGATAGAACACTTTCAAAGAAAGCAGAGCTTGTAGTAAGGGTTTCATGTTACAATATCATTGTTTATCACGATTGTTTATGGTTAAGTTTTTGATGATAAAAAAATATGATCTACCAATCAAGAAACCCAATTATTTTATTCTATATATTTATTACATGATAATACATTTTTAAATTTCATTTCACTCACTTTTTGAACTCAAAATACTGGTAGAACATTATTTAAGGAAATATGAAATTATTTCCTTCAACAATCGAAAATATTTTTTATTCTATATCCATGTTTTAGATTTTTTCAAGAATCTTTTTAATATTATTATATTATTATTTATATTAATTATTACCCATGAAATAATTTTTAACAAAACAGAAAGGAATCTTCTTATTGTTTTATAAATAAGGAACTTTTCGACTTTTTTAACAATAGTATGAAGTGAATGTTTTCATTAAACATATACTAAATGAATAGAATTAAATTAATTTCTACTATTTTTTTGAATATTTATTTACAAATTTCTTATATTATTTCAAAATAAAATATTTTCCATAATATTTGGGATTTTTTTAGATTTGAAGTAAGAGATATCAATGTGAAAATTATATTCTTCTAAAGAAATGTCTAAGTGATCTTTGAAAGGGATTTTAATCTATGATGAAATCCTTTAATCTTAAATAATATTTAATAGGGATATGTTTTTATTATATAATCCTTATTATTTATTTGGATGGTATATGATTATGAAAACAATTTATTTATGAAATAAATTTCTTTTTCATGGGTTGTCATAAAATGAATATTTTATGATCTTGTAGAAAACATTTGTATGATTTTAATTATGTGATGGTTTGGACCAAAATTATATATCTCTCCAATGCATTGGTTATAAATGAATATATCAAGAGATTAAAAATATTGGAATGGAGAGTGAACCTACTTCAGTAATGGACTCTTTCCACTATGATAGTATTTAGAGTGAACATTGACTACTATGATAGAATGAATAGTGAACCCAATCTAGTATGATAGTATTGGTTTTGATCCATGAATATTAAAGAAATTATTTTCTATGACAATATATTTACCCTAAATATATTTATTATACCAATTTTATTCTCCCATGGCTCAGGTTCTTTGATTATTTTATAATTCAAGTCTTATAAACTACCATAAATTATTCCATGACTCATGATTATGATCATTGGTATACATGGTATGGTTTTAAAATTCTAATATCATGTTATAATTCCCTTATTCTCATGATATATTTATTTTATCATTGATTTATCCATTTTTTACCCTTATTGTGAATCTAAACTCACTCTATCTTTTATTCTCTTTCCCCGTGTTATAATGAATTGTTTTTTGTATGACATTTCTAAGAAGGGTTCATGTTATGAATAAATAAATTGTAGATGATTTAGAAATATTATGAACATGTTTCTTATGTGTTCATGTTTCTAAAAATATTAGAACTATACAATTTTGGCATGGATCATTATGTTATGTAATGAATATTAACCAAATAATATGTAATAACTATGCATAAAATGTATGGTTAATTAGTAAATCCCACAGTAAATTTTTTTTTAAATAAAAATTAACTCAACATGACTTATTAAGGATATTAGTACACATTTATTCAAATAACTTATGATTTTTTAGCTAAGCCTTTAGGATTTTTAATTTTGATATTATCTAATTTTAAACTGAGATTAAAGGATATAGAATTATGAGATCTCAAATATATAATATTACTGGAATAATAAGTGAATCAATATACATGATATATTTTTTAAATATATTATTTCAGGTTATAAATATTGTGGGTTGGATGTATTGAGAAAACTGGGAACTATTTTAAATTGAAAAATATATAGAAACAAAAAAAACCATTTATAAAAGGAGAGATATCCCATGAATTCCGGAGTAGCTATGTTTTGAAGCAGAATATGGTGATAGAAAATGAGAAGAGACCCATGATAATAATTCAGTCAATATAATTTCATCTAGACTATAAAATATTTAAATGCACAATGTCTCTAAAGAATAGTAATACCTAGTAAATTATTAGTCCAACATAATTGAAGTATCTTTTATTATATCCCATGATTTTAATACATTTACATTAGTATGATGAGTTTTCCAGAAATAGAGGTTCTAGAATAAATAATTTCACAAAAAAATAGAGTTTAAGAAAATGGTATTCCATATAAGGTAAGTGAATGATACCGGCCAAAATAATGTGTGTAACATACAACATAACTTGTGACAACTAAGAATTTATAGTGATAAAACATCTATGACTCAACATGATTTTAGATGTACAAGGAGTAGGATTTTCAAAATGATGCAATCAATTTCAAATAATTGTGTTCTATTTAATTTCTTATTCTAAATTTCGTACTTAGGTGTGGGTCATACATGAATTAAAAAAATACATGTCTCTACAGAGATATTGAGGTTCAAGTATTATTGGGGATAATTTAAAATAAGATAAAACTTTGTAAAAGGGGGACACTTGATTAACCCCATGGTGGTGTCATGATCCCACTTGGATCTACACATATATCCAAAATATCAACAATTACTTTAATATTAAAGATCAAATTAACCCTATTACTTCTATATAGATTGCATCTTATGTCCCAATAATAACATAATTCCAAAATAAACTTCATAGAAAAACTCAAGATAAACTAATGCGTTATATATAACTCAATAAAGTATTAAAACCAAAAATAGAGAATGTGATAAACAGATTAATTCAATTAGTCTCTAATTTAATTTTTAAACCCAATATAAATCTTAACTGATATTACCAAAATTAATATACTTATTTCCCAAATTACATCAACATCAAATAACATATCAACTTGAATGATTTTAATCATGTATTATTTATGAAACCTAATATAAATATACCAAAAATGAAATTAATCCCCTTGGAATGAAATCGCATAAGGATTAAAAAGGGAATTTAAACCATTGAAATTATGATAATCCTTTGATATTTCAATACTTAAATAAAATACAACAACATCATAACTACTCAAACCCTACATATAGACAATTATATCTTTCAAATTTATTCACAAACCATTAAATAAGAATTGTTTTCTTATTCCTTAATAAATCATCTCTATAATAAAAATTATGAATCATGTCTTAAGATTAATCAATATAAATACGATTATTTTTCATATTTTAAATATATGAAAAAATATTAAAATAATGAATGCCATTTATATATTGTATGATGTTTATTCATAATCAACATATAAACTTTCCAATACTTTTTTCAAATGTCCTTTCTAGTTTCCTTCCTGGTAATTCCTTATATGGTATTGCTTTGTATAATTTATATACTCCAAAAATTCTAAATATCCCCTTGTTCATTAAATTTCTTTAGGTTCTTATTCCCGCAATCTTAACAAGTATGATTTTGAAACTATTTTACTTCATGTTATTTATGGCATGAACTTGTATATAATTGGTCTTTATTATTTGGTGAACTATGAAACTCACCAAAGTTCAGGTTGTGAATCATAACTCCAGATAGCTGGTTTCGAGTAATAATAAAGTTTTCACCCAAGATCCTATCTTGTTTAGTTTACCATTCACACAACCACCAAATTTTCCTTCACACCCATTATTAACCTGGTTCCTTCTGGTTCCATCAATTTACTAAACCCAAAATAGTTACTATGATTAAATGAAATGAAATCATTATAAAAATGATATGATGATGTTAAATACTAATTAATCCTTAAACATGTGATCTCATATTCAAGTCTTTTGGTTTAGTGAAAAAAATATTTTTCCACAACATACTAATCCTTTAAAGCTATATAAATATTTTAACTTATGATAAAAAACCATCATATATCTCCATTATGCTTTCTCAAAAAACAATATCTTAACCACTACAGATATTTATACCCTTTCCTTGATTACAAATGTATCAATACAGGGATTAATAAACCCATAATAATGAGTTCTATAGTAATAATCTCAATTTATTACATTCCCATGATCTTTTAGGTTAAGATTTTTATATAATTTGGAAAACCATTACATTATATATGTAATACTGACATATTTCATCCATTTTTTGTATAAAAAAGTCATATTTTTAGGTTTATAGTCCTATTTCAATCATGGAACACTTGTTTTATTCAAGGCCACTTTGCTTTATTTAGAGCTAGTCTTCATTATAGTTAATACTTATCCTTAGGAATAATGAAACACATATAAAACACATGTGATGAAAAGACAATTCTTAGTAAGTGATATTAAATTAGACACCCTGGTAATACACTTTAAATTATTGAAAATTGGTAAAGATGTTTTATTTTTCACTAAAAAACCATGAGCACAAAATAATGATTTATTTACTTATGGAAATAATTTTTTTGGAATGTTTTCATAAATCCCTTAATATGTAATAATAATGGTCAAATCATAATTCGTGATGGTTTCTTATAAAAATATTAATAAAATTTACTTGAAAATAAACCTTTCACCCTTAGGAGTTTATAATTTTTTTAAACCATATGCTCATTCACTTATATTATGAAATCAAACATTTTTTTCATAAAAACTCATCAAAAACATGATAATAAAATACATAGAAAGATAAAAATGAAATCAATCACATGAATAATAATATGTGATATAATAATCACAGAATGAATAATTCTAGATATCATAATATTTCATTCAAGGTTTCATTCTAGTACATCATATATAAATAGGTTAGACATACTCTAAATACCCAAGATAGTTTTTCTCAATAGAATTACTGATGCATGAAGGGGATGTCTAATTTTAGGTCCCACTAATTCACTTACTATATCCAATCAATTAATTATGTGAAATAAATTAATAACAATGCAATACCTAATCAATATAAATATTCATATTGAACAACTAACATATGAAATGTCAACATTTTCCCAATATAATGAATTGGAAAACATGATCATAAGATATTCATAAAACAAGTTCAATGTTATAATTAGATTATATCCCAGGTGAAACATAATTATTTTTGAATAATTTTGACATAGTTGAAAACACCATTATAAAGTCATTAAAAATTATCATTGAAACAAATATGTAATATTAAAAACATTTAAAAAATAAAAATTCCTAGAATAATGGGAATATGATTTTCTTTGAAAAATTATTCAATACATCATATTATTATTAATAAATAAAATCTTTTATAATAGAGGGAAAATGTATTCTTGTATTAAACATTACAAAAAAATTATTTTGTGATTTTAAAAGAAAATTAAACGTAGAAAATTTGGGAAATTTTAAAATGATTTATTTTTGAAAATTTGAAAAGAAAGTAAAAATTAGTTGAAAAAGTACCTTAAAAACATTTATTCCATTGTAATAACATTCTTTAAATTTTTAAATGAACACATACATGGAGGAAATTCTTTTAAAATAAATTATTTTAAAATGGTTTTAAAGAAATATCAATTACATTGAGTCTTGACTTGCTTCATATGTTCTCATAACCTTGAATAAAAAAATTATAATAATTTAATTTTAAAGAACTACATTAATGTTTATTATTATTACATTTAATTCATTCATTATCATGATTCACGTTTTTACTAAATAATTTAAATTTAAAATTGGGTTTTTGTACTCGCTCACTTTTTAATTTCCAAAACAAATTTATTAAGTTGACCATGGTCAAATTGGATGTGTTTGAATCATATAAAGAATATTAGACTTTTTATAATTATCTTATCTATATATTTAATATAATTTTGTAACCATCTTTGTAATGTGATCATGAAAAATTAATTACAACACTTTGTGTAGATGATAGTTTATACATATAAAAGCGCGATGTTTCATTTTTTCAAAGGATGGAATGAAGGAATGTTAAAAAAAAATATTTCTATAATCACAAATATATAATAATTTTTAAATATATTCATTAAAAAATATTTATGAACAACGTTGTGTGATCATAATAAAAAACGAATCACATCGCTTCATGAAGGTAGTAGTCCACACATACAAACAAATGGAATTATCGTTTCCCACTAGATTGGAATGTAATAAAGTAAGAAAATTGTTATTTTTTTGAATAAAAAATATTTCCTAAAAATATTATATGTTGATTAATTACATCATTATAATAATCCATGTGATATAGTGATGAGAAAATAATCACCTCACTTCATGGAGGTGATAATGAACACATAAAACCGACCAAAGTTTTGATTTGGCATTAAATATAAAATGTGAGGGAAAAGAGTTTTTCAATCAATATACTAAAATATTATTATATTTGAGATACTTATGTTATTATATTATCATTTTTATGATATTTTTAAGTAGTTTGAATAAAAAATAAACTTATAAGAAATCGATTAAGATATATATATCCTCTTTTAATATCCTCATTTTTACTTATATTAATGTTATTGAAGGTTAAGATTATGGCCCCTACAGGGAATTGATAAAATTAAATGGAAGCATAAATGAGAATTTTGGGATGATTTTTAACTAACCATGTGAGATTTAAATGAAAAATAATAACATCACTTCATGAAGGTGGTTTCCCATATGTACACAAGAGTGACATTATCATTTTTCAATAGATGGGAAGGTAAGAATAGAGATAATATTTTATCCCAATATAATCATAAACATTTCATAAAATTTTTATACCTTCATTAATTACTTATTTTTATTCACCCATTTGAGATGGTAATGAAAACAAATCTCATTACTATGTGGAGGTGGTAGTCCACATGTATGCAGAAGTGAAGTGTTCATTATCCATTAGATAGAAATTGTAGTGGAAAATGGATATAAAATCACATAACTATATTTAATTTTAGTTTAGGTAATTATTTAATAAAATTATAATGGTTATGATTTTTTTTAATAATATATATTTGTAAATAAACCTAAAAATATTTACTTTAGACTTATACCTACTTTTTGATATCATATATAAAATTGAAATTAAGACAATTGAAAGAGAATTTTATGATTATTAAATGTAATTTGGAAATGGGGATGTAAGTATAGAGAGTAATTTTGTGATACTTTTCAAATAAAATTGAATTGAATTTTTTGTTTTGAAAATACTGAAGTGAGTCCCTTTATAATGTAAAAATCACATCATTTCCATAATTTTGTAGTATATAAGGGTCATGGATGTAATTTTAAAAATTCCAAGTGTCACAAACATGGAAAATGAATAATAGGATATAATATTTCCCATAAAATTAATATAATTGAATATATTTATGGGGTTATAATGATTTTCAAATAATTTTTATACATAAAAAACCATTTGAGGTCATTTTCCAGACTATTCCCAAAATTGGACAGTAAAGGAATCAATATGACTATATAATTAGAATATAAATTTTTATACCACAACTAATAAATTATAATTATCCATTAAATTCATGTAAAATAATAATTCATACAAATAATATTACTTATAATGTTGGTAAAATCAGTTACTTGATTTCCCCATTGCTTGCACGTGCACTACATCGACGTCGTGTAAACATTCAAGGTAACTATGTCATCTCTAAAAATTTAAAAAAAAATTACATCATTAATATAGTTTATTATTAGTCATATTTAGAATTTGTAATCATTAATATTTTATTTTTATCTATATCCATAACATGAAAACATAACAAGTGAGAGAGAGTGACATTTTGTAATTACTATTAACTTAAAATAATATAAAGGTTACAGTCAGAGGAAAGTGGAACCAAAATGACATATTTTTTAATATAGTTTTATTATAATATAAATAAAATAATCTAATTAAATAATGTCAGTTTTCATATTTTTTTGATACTTTATCCCATAGTTTTATCCTTGTTTAAGCCATTTTTTTCTTCCACCACTTTAACAAGCATTAATAATAACTAATATTAATTACAAGCAAAATTGAAATAGACGTTATTTAATAATTTTAATAATACTATTAAAAAAATGGATATTGTTTTATAATATTTATCTTCTATAAGTCCTAAAATTTACATTTATAATAAGTTTATAAAACACAATGAAAAATAGTTTTTAGAAAAAATGACATTTTTAGCATAAAAATGATTTTATACCAAAATAATATATAATAATGATTTCCATATAATTAATTAAATAATTTTTTCTAAGAAGAAATTTATTTAACATTTAATAATATCCAAAACTAAATGAAAAATTTAAATTACTTTTATTAAAATAAAGGAAATGATGATCTTTAAAAAATCCATATTTTCCTTTCATAAGAAAATCATAATTATTGAGAAATATTACAAAAATTTGACTTAAGATTATTTTAAAATTCTTATTAAAAATATAATTTATATTATATCAAAAAAAACTTATATAAGTTGTCTAAATTAATCATAATGTCCACATACATTATAAAATAAAAAACATTTAAAAGTAAATTGTATTTTTGAGGTATAAATTTAATTTATACTAATTTCTTATCTAGTTAGCATCAATAGATGACTATTAATTTATTTTATAACATAAATTATTTATACATTTCATTAATATCATACATAAATGGTGATTAAGATACTTTTTTATTAAAATACTTTGCTCAAATATATTGATTTTCTAAAAATATCTTATTTAATATTACATGAACTTATTTAAAATTTAGTTCTTATTTTCTGATAATTAATTAGTAAATTTTTTATGATGGAAAAATTCCCTAACTATATTTCATAAAGATATTAAAATAGTTCATATTAACTAATCAAATATATATGTTATAATATTTATATTTAAATAATTATAATATAAATCAAAGTTAGTTTTAAGCTCAGTAATTCATGTGTTATATGAAATCAAATATAATATCATTCAAAGGAAAATTACACAGTGAAATATCTGGGTGTTACATTATGGTTTATTTATGAATCATTATAGCGATAAATAAGATAAAAAATATTACATGCACTATTTACTGTTGATTTGAAGTTGAGGAGGGGTGGTTGACAGTGGATTAGGCCAAGTGGTGGGATAAACATGAAGATTAGAATGGAGTTGCCTAAGTTAAATAGAATGTATTTGTTTATAGAAAAGTTAGTGATAATATTTTTTCACTTAATATGTAGTTAAAAAATAATTATCTTTATCTTATAATATTAATAAAAGTTATAGTGTTTGTCTTGTGTAGTAGGACTATGTTTAAACTATAAAAATCCCATTATTGTTCCATGTGAGTATGATTTATTTTATTCCATTAATTGGGTTTTTTTCTCTAGAGTATCTATTTAGGTCATGTAAATTTATAATGATATGTTATAGTATTGTTCCCTTATATAGATATTGGCATCCGGTGCTTCTAGTTTCAGATTTTTTTCTTTTCCCTTAAGAGAGGTTTTGTAATGATGTTATAAAACATGGGTCATTGGCATAAATAATATCACAGTGTCTCACTTATTAACATGTAATGGTGAAGCCCTATGTCCAAGGAATTTTGGATTAACACCGTTAGGTCCCATAGTGGTAGTGTTATGTTATATAAATAGATATTATGAGGATCTTTATACATTCCATAAAAAGTAAAAATGTTATATGAGTAATGATTGACTGACTGACTAACACTTCCAACTTCATTCCATAAAAAGAATAAAGTGCAGTGGAAATTTTGGGATTCATAAAGAGTTATGATATTATCTGATTTCATTGAGCACCTAAGACAATTATTTTTTATTATGATGATTTAATCACATTACAATGAAGGAGGATATTATATAAATCATTCAATAATTAGTTCTTGTTGAATACAAAATTACACTCATATATGGATGAATATACCATGTTAACAATTCTGGTTCTAAATGATACATTAAGGGCTTGTGGTCTTGATTTTTCATGGGGTTTGGATGATCACAAACCACTGTTGGAGTTTATATGCAATAATAACCACCACGCCACTATTGGTATGAAAACATTTGGGGACTCCAAAGGGTGATCATGTAGGTTACCCTTGTATAGGAAATATATTGGATAATTTTCTTATATGGGGTTGCAGTTATGGAGGTTGAGGATAAAGAAGGGGAAGGTGATCATTGTATGAATGAGGACATCTTAAAGCCATGTGAAATCATAAGCAAATAGATGATGAAGTACATTTGAGTTCTTGAGAGAGATCATATAATAAATAATTTCTAAAAATGGTATTCATTATAGAGGATTGGTTGGGGTATATATCTATCATAGAGGTTCATCGGATCCCTGCAGATCATTTTCAAGGTAAGTGGGGTTTCTTATTTTTAGGTGTTACTTATATAGTTGGACTCGGTGTAACAAATATTCCATGTATCACATCTAAGTATATACATTCATGATTAATCACACATTATCATCCAGGGTGAGATAGATATCATGTATTATGATTCCTTGATGGAGTACTTGGCGGGAATTGGGGATCGATAGTATAGGCTCCTTTGAGGGAAGGATTACCATTGGTGCATGTTGTATGGTAGTATGTGAACCTTTAGTAGAACAATTGGTAATTAAATAGTAATATTAAATCACAAATCCATATTTTTTTATCATATGTTTTTAATTTTTAGGAAATATAATTTATGGTGGGGAGGATATAACAACCCTTACATTTAAATTAAATCCTTCAAAAATTATTTAAATTTTTTTGGAGCTAATCATTGAGACATTTTTGATAAATTTTCATCACTAAGGATTGAGTATAATATAATATGAATAATATTTTATTTTTATTACATCCATTCATGAGCATAAACATACACTGATCTCTCTTAAATGGGGCATTATATGGAAATTCTAAAAATTCAATCAATATCTTATCAATTGGTTTACCGTAGCGGTGAAACAATATCTTTGTGATTTTTTTGCCCTGATACCTGGCCCAACATGAGTGTTTGAATCAAAATATAACAATCCCTAATATCATTATTTTTAGTAAAATTTATGATATATTATCCTTTATAAAACCTAATTAAGGATGAGATAATTTAGAGAATCAGATAATCCAAATTTTTATTTTCATTAAGGGATCCCGAACATATCCTAGTGTGATTGTAGTCTTCACCAAAATTGAGTCCAAATTAAATGTATATATCTTTATATTATTCTTTTTTTATTTCATCATAATATTTATATCATAATTATGAATTAATTTCCAATCATGAATTTTTTTATCCCTATTTTTTTAATTTTTTAAATGAATTTAACTAACTTTATTATTGAATTTCATGATTATCTTGGTAGATCATCCGTGAATAGATTAGGGGAGGATGAATAGATCTTTATGGATATATTACATTCCCCACTATTGATTTATGTGATTCCATGGTTTATTTTGAATATTTGATCATCATCCAGTAGTGTGTTTCCAATGTATAGAATTATAGACACCAATACAATTATCTCTCAACTAGTAATTATAATATATGGATGAATATAGGGATTTTGACCCTAACAATAATGATGGGGGAGTAGGGATACAAGAAAACGAGGTTTAAAAAAAATACTAAATGATGACCAGTAAGGGATTACACTATTTGAAGGGGAAATGGTGATGGTTGTCTATGTGTTATAACCCAACATCCCAATATAAATAGTAAGAGGTCATTGTGTTCATGTGTATGGGGTGGGGGTGAATTAGGGTGAATTGAAGTTTTTTATTATCTAATGTTCAACTAGAACCTGTCCTAAAATTTTAAAAAAACACATTGAATTTGTCATAATTATCATAGAAAAACACAACCAAATGTAAAAGAAATTAAATAGGAACACACACCAAGATTTTACATAGTTTAAGAAATACAAGTAGAACATATAAATGACATGTTCATATACCAAATAATCACTAATCCAATAGTTTATGGTTGTAATCATTAGGGAAAGATCACATTTCTCATCCAAGATTCACAACCTCTTCATTTATTATACTAACTACATTGCAAGAGGGTTATAAGAAATTATAGGGTGAATACATAGGATGAAATCACATCCATAAAGATAATATAAATAACACCAATCAACTGTGGGTGTTCTCCACGATATTTGAATCATCACATCCTAATCATTAACAGAATTCCAAATATACTAGTGTTCTAATATTGATCTGTAAAAAGAATTATCTAGTCCTGAATCACTCATTAATCCTATATTTTTAATACATTTCACAATAGATTATATGTATTTATTTATTTATTTCTCATATAATACATTAATACTCATATTTACTTACATAAAAAGTATTATTACCTTAAAGATCCATGTAAGGAACATGACTGATCTTCCACCAAACCAGGTAGTCGATCTGATTCACTATAAGGCTTCAAGGAAATTATTGATCTCCAGGTGCTAGAAACTAGTTCATGGGCATCAAAAGAATGACTTTGAGAATTATTTCCACAAATTAAAAGTTTAAAATAAAATGGGATAAATAAATGCAGGATCCAAAATGAATAAAAATTAAATATAGGTTATCACCAACTAGAATGATCAATCCCATTTTCATAAACATAAACATGATCCATAAATAATAGGTTATAATAAAGAAATAAAAATGATTGAAAAATAACCAAAAATAAAACAATCAACTCCATAAAAACCTAAACAAACTCCATGAAGCCCCCAATTGATAACTACCACCAAAGTCACCCCACTTCACCCTCAAATAATTGAGGACAAATCCTACTGATAACATAAAACCTAAAATATATATGTGTGTGGTAAAAATACCAGGAAGCCACTATAACCTACAAAATATATGAAATATGTTTCATAATGAAATTCACAAATTATTGTTTCAAAATAAACTATAAATTATTATATACACATATAAGTTACGGAAAACTAAAATAATTTTATAATCCACCTCCAAAACAATTATCTTTGTTTTACAAAACTAAAATCATTTGTTTGAAAATAAATCCACCAGAATAATCCATTTTAAAAACAACATACACCAATATCATTTTTAAAAACAACTCATTTGATTTATTTAAATGAAATAATTTTACCTGACAGAGACACCTCAAAACCAAAACACCCATTTTGAAATAACTTTAAATCACCGAAATAAGTGTTTTTAATTTTTTTTAATTTTTCCAACATCTTTAAAACTATTTTGCCAAAAAATAATAACCCAATAAAACCTCATTAGGAAAGTATAACTATAGAGAACCATATACCACAAGGAATATATCACTTTAATAACAGTAAGGTTCCATAATAATGAAATAATTTTAAATGATACAAATAATCACTAAATAAATATTTCCTCAGTCATTAGCTAAACATAAAATTGGATGTGTAAGGGGATCTACCCTAGGATTCACAACATGTGATGAATAAAACTGTATAATAGTATACCAACCTATGAAACAGCTACATATATGCACTAAATTTCAATCCACATGCCATAAAACTATATTACACAAGCCTCATTATGAATAAAACCCCCCACTGGCCTTTAATTCTAGAACAACTGGAGGGAAACCTGTGGAGGGTGAAAAAACCAGTGGAAAAAATTTAATCTCCCACTTAGTACCTCATTTCCCATGACCAATAAATTAAGTGAAGAATAGGAACATACTAACCAAGTCTAACACAAAAGGCATATCCAAAACAACCATCAACCCTAACATAAAAAATTGAATAGCCCCTTAAATCAAAATGAATCCATAACATATATAATCACATTCCCACATAATGGGAGTTAAAAAATAACATGGTGACAAAAAACTAATGTAGGGGGTAAAAAGGGAAGTGGAAATAAAGGGGTATATTCACAACTACCATTTAAAAACTAATGTTCCAACTGGTTCTTTAACAATAAAATAGAGTCCGGGATTCTAAGAACTTTACTATCTATTAAAAACCATTTAAAACATTTTGAGTGGTTTAATGAAACCAATAACATTATTAAAAAATTTAATATATTACCTTTAATGAGGGTCTACTTATTTGAAAACCAAATCATGGTAAAAGTCTATCCATTTACTTTATATTTTTTTAAATAAATGATAATGATTATTTCAATATGGTTAAATAATATACATATTTTAAATCACCATTTGAAATAATTTATTTTACCCCTTTATAAAACACCTTGAGGTCAATACCTAACTTTAAAACCAAAGTCCCCTTAAATCATTTTCCACAAATTAAAAAAAAATCCATGTGAAGTCCCTGATAAAAAAAACTGAAAACCATTTCAGAAAACCATACATACATTTCAAAATATTTTATAACCTATAAACAGTTCATTTAAAACATGAAAAACAAGGAATTCACCTAGATTTTTTTTTATTAAAATTTTAAGACACAAATAAATGGTTTGAAATCACCAAATATCAATCACATATAATCATAACTTCATAAAAATGGAATTTAGAATATACAAGAATATTTTTAATTCATAAATGAAACACTTTCATAGAAACACCGACATTGAAGATTCATAATATAAGATAAAATGTTTCAGTTTCTAGGTTGATCATCCAAAAATACAGTATAACCTTCTTTATAAACCATAAGAGACAAAAAATCTTGGTTAAAACCATCATAAAACCAATACCAAGATTACACTCTAAGATAGGTTTTATAGAGAGAGGGAAACCTTATAAAAAGTAATAAGGGAGAGTATAGGAGAAATAGAGGATTAAATGACGTGGAATCACATGGAAATCACTAAAGGGAGGGAAATAATAAAGATGAGGAAGAAGATAGAGCTCTTACGTGGCTCCCAAGTTCCAACTGATGTATATGGACGGGAAAAGGGTTTAAACCCCTTTTAATTCGAAGTGGTATTTTGGGAAATACCTAGAAATTAAACAATTAATCTAACCATATAGATTAGTGGCATAGTTTTCTAAACTATATTCCAATTCTACACAACCCACTGACTAGAAAAAAAGATCCCATAAAATTTTTCCACATAGTTTCAAAATCTCTATGCCAACTATGCAGACACACTACTTAGGGTAGAAACCCCTTGCATTACCTCTCATATGGAACCACATAGTTTGAGTAAAATATGCACCTCACCTCATATACACCCCAAGCCCTGCATGGATTTTGGTGAGCTCCACACAGTTTTTTCAAATTGATTGGAAGCTGTAAAAAAATGGATATATCAAAATCATTGTCCCACCCACATTGGAACCTAATGGTTATTGTTAATTTTGTGGAATAACAACTGTCCTACCAAAAATACTGAAAAAACATAAAAATGTGTCCCAAAATCAATAAAAACATGAAAAACACAATATTAGATAAAAAACAATGTCAAAAAAACTATCACTTGGGGGTATCACAAATGGCCCACCCTGAAACTTTCTTCCCCCCAAAAGTCCACAGTTAAACAAAACAGGTAAGAAGTAATGATAGATCCAAGGAGGAATAAACCCAAAATAATCACTCTACATGATTTAACCATGAAACCATCAACTTAAATATTTTAAATGATCAAAATTAATAACCACAATATTCCCAAACGTCTCCGAATAAAAAAATGAACTTCAAACAAGAAGTCCATTATATAAAGTAAGACCTAACATGGTATCCCCACCATTTGGAGTTCTTATAAAATGGTCTTACCGCCATTTATAGATCCTCTAACATGGTGGTACTAATCATAACTACTGATACATTCACTACCAAAAAACCAATAATCCACAAGAGAATCTTTCTCTCAAATTGAAATCAGCTAAAAACCTCAATATAAGTAAAAAAAGCCTTAAAAGAATAACAAGAGCTCCCACATACAGTCTTGACCCACACATATAATATTGGGTCAGAAACTAGATCACCCTCACATGGTGCATCCCAAATGACCAGAACCAACACCATCTAGTATACTAAACTTTTCTAGTAAATCTTAGACACTAGTTACATAATCGTTCACCCAAAGACTTTCTTATGTCCCAAAAAAGACTAAATCAAAATATCAACACAAGAATATATGTAACCCTAACTCTAAAATAATTTTCACCCAAGAAAAAATACATCAAAAGAAATACTTATATCCAACTAAAAAAACACCCAAGAGGGAAGGGGAAGCATTCCACAAAAATCAAGACTTGGAAAAAATGAAATTTGATACATCCCTAAGAACATCCAAAATGGAAACATCCATAATATACCATAAACAATATTTGAATCTCTAAAACCATGATTGAATCCATGAATGAAAATTTTCCAAAAAACACATCTATAAGGATTACAACTGAGGAATATTTCAAAAAACAACTTTGAAAAACTTTTAAATATGACACAAATTGAAAAAACCAGGGAATAATATTTGTGATATAAGACATAAGGGTTTAACATGCACTAAATCCCCACACTAGAATCATATGAGAGATCACCTACCATTATAATGATAATTTTCCCCAAGCTCAGGCTCATTTGATTTCTGGTCCTCACTTGCTAGGTTGTCCTTTTTATAACTATATATAACTAATGTATCACCATCTATATGATGACATGAATAGAAAATATTCATTCGAATGGTCTCATTAACTGCCACCTAAAAATAGGCCGAACTACATGAAAATATAAATTAACAAAATTTAGATGAATACCACATTCAAATAAATTATGTTACTCATAATTATCGATGACAAAATTTGGATAAAATATGACCAACTTCAAAAAGTAATCGATATACTCCCTTACTGACCAGTCACTATGATAAAGGCTGACAAGAAAAATTTCCTTTTATAATTTCATAACATCAAGAAAGAACCTATAAGGACTCAGCCTTAAACGTTACATAATCTTTAATTATGTCAAGAATTCATATTGAGGATCTTTTCAGGATTAGATTTTTAGAGAATTTGGCCATAACTATTACCTATCAACTAAAAAATTACATGTAGGCACTAAAAATCAATATCCATTTTTTTCATAAAATAAAAAAAATCTTAAAAAGAAACATTTCTAGTTCTATGTTTTAGATAACATGAATTTCCATAGATCCTATCCTTGACCCTATTCTTCTTTAAGTCCCATGGATAACATTTCCAAAACTTGGGATGAGCAAAAAAATCTCAGTAAGGGTTATAAAATAAGGAAGGAAAACATCAAACCATCATTAAATACAAATCAATGAAACCATACTTTTTAGTCATAACATACCTTATGAATTCATAGTATTTATGAATAACACACAAAAATCATGAATCATAAAGTTGACTTATAACATTCATAACACACTTACATTGTAGCTATCACAACTACATAGGGAGTCACATTTGGAATACCCATCACATAATATTCCCTAAATCTCTTAGTAGAATCATTAATGTTTAAATATGTCATGTTACCCAATGCATTGGAGAGCAATCTCGGGCTCACCCGCCCAAGGTTTATCACAGAACAACCTGTATACGTAAACAACACCCAATAATGAAAACATAATCATAACACATAACACAAGAATAGAGGGAAGATAACATTTCCAAATTCCAATTACAATATATCATATCAATATATTGAAATAAACAATGCTTTATCAAACCATTTTCAAAAGAATTTAATACATTTATTAAAGAGATTTTTGAATCAAAGTGTCCCATACCACTTTAAAGATTTTAAATGAATTATAATTTGATAACATTAAATTCCATATAAATATATCATAAAAACCAATTTGAAAACACGGACATTAATGATGAATATTTAGAAGAATAAATCTATAAAACATTTAAAACGATATTTCAGCTAAGGAGTTTTTAACTAAATGAGAGACAATTGAATACAAATAATAGAGGAATAAAATTTAATATGAACTTTATAATATCATGAAAAGAAAGGGATTGTTTATATAATATGCCAAAGGATAGTATATAAACAACACAATAGTGAATATGTGCATAACAACAATGAAGTCTCAAGGGAATGTAAATTGAGACGAAATCCCATATAAAAATATTATCCTTATATTAAGGATAAATAAATTACATAATAATGTTTTACAAATAATAATACACTCAATATAAGTGGATATTATGTGCGAAAGAATTAGAGGTTATTCAGACATATTCATAGCACGACATAATCAAGAAGTTGATGTTTAACCCAAAGAATTGAAATTCGGTGAAGGAGTTCCCTTACAGAAATTTGACCGCCTAACGACGTCACTTTAAAATTCAGAAAATGAATTGATGAAAGAAAAAAGGGTATCTAATCAGGGAAATAAAATTTATATAAATCAGGATATATAAGAACATATCCCAACATAATAATTTGTAAATTAAAATATATAACAAAAAGAAGTATTTTAAAAAGAAGAGGGTGAAAGGTTCCCTTACCAATTTGGTAACATGTGAAACATACAACCCATAAAAGAAGGACCATACAATGAAGATGTAAATACCCATAAATTAAAGGATATTACACAAAAAATACAATCATTTACAGTACATACACCACACAAAATGAAATAGTGGTAAATATAGCATGAATCTCCTGTGAATAAAAAGTGAGATGAAAATACCTTACCACGTTGTAATGAATCAAGTCGTATAACCAAAAGTTAATAACCACAAAATGATTCCCATAATGACATGAATATAAATATAATCATGATAATATATATTAAATGTTAGTCCACAATACACCACATGCAATAAATTAGTGGCGAACAATGGAAATCTCATAGAATTAAAAGTAAGATAAGAAACCCCTTACCTTGTGTCCGACATGACTTGTTTGTTCCTTATTCTTCCTAAATACTAAAAATAAGTTAATTTATAATTGATTAAAACAAGTTTTCAAGATTATTATTCCTTTTATATCACTTATTACCATGTTATAAACAATATGTAATCATTTAAGTTAATAATGGATGTTTTGTCGATATTTGGTACTTGAGTGAAAAAATAAACACCATATAATTACAAGTTGACCATGTGGTCAAGAGTAAATTATCTCCAGAATGATATTAATGATTCAGATATCATATATATCATATATATCTAGTATATATATGTATTTATAATAGTACATAACATTTGGAGATAAGAAATGAAATGCACAGTTCATAGAGATGGTAAGTTGTATGTACGCATGAACGCTACTTTCATTTCTATTTCATATTTTAATTGAATGAAAAGTTAATGATAAATAGTTATATTATAATTCCAGTATAATATCATATATAATTTCAATAAATATATCCTTTATATGTCCCACATATGTAATTAACGAGTCATATCACTTTGAGGGGGCGGTAGTCCGCATTTCCTCAAATGAAATTATCACATTTTCCCATAATGGAAACCATAAAGGTATGCTATAATCGAAAAATATAGAAGAATAAATAAAACATAAACATAATATATATCATATATAAATACATTTCCATCATAATGGCCACCATGAGAGGTGGTAGGAGATAATCGAACAATCATAGTTTCGTGAGGTGTTAGTTTTCCATCCATAGAAACAATATGTTCTTCACCCATTAGATGGAGGTGTGTGTAAGTGTAGTTCAAAAAATTTTCACAAAAAAATACTAGTATATTTTGGATACTGGTGTTATTATAAAAGAATTGAATAAAAAGAGTTTAGGTATTGGAGATGTAAAATAAAATAAAAGAAGTTTAGAGAAACTCTTACCTTTAATTTGGGTAACTCCCTTTGGTTTGAACCAAAAGGGTTGGTTGAAGTGCCTTATGACTAAGGTAAGGACTATAGGTAGAATAGAGGGATCTTGAGATCTTATTTGGGTAGGGTTTGTATAATCCAGGGTTCTTGAGAGGTGAGAGGAAGGAGTTATAAGTGAGGGCTTTTTATAAGGGGAGGAGGGGCTCTTTAAGAAAGTGTGAAAATGTTATTTTATTATATAATGATATTCGGTTTCTAAAGGTCCCAAACTAGATAAAGTCGATGATACGATGATTCGTGGTCAAAATAAATTCATCCAATAGGAATTGTAGAGGTTTGGGATGTTATTTTAATATTTTTAATCTTATTTATTTAAATAATTTATTAATAAGGTAAACACTGCATCATTTTTGTGTCATATATAATTTTATTTATTTTATGTCTAAAAATTGTAAAAAAACTCCCATGATGTAGGAAATAATTTATATTTACAATGAGTATTTATAGTAGAAAATAAAACTTATACAACCCCATGTAAAAATTAATTTATTAAAAGATATTTGGTTATGTCATTTTTGCATTAACTTTAAGTTAATTAAAATAAAGTGTCATTATCACTCCCATGTGGCTCCATGGGGTCCCAAATCGACCCAAGGATGCTCATGGTCGTCCATGACTCATCCAATAAGGTTAGGAAAATTGTAAAGGTAATTTTGTATTATTAAAATATTCATTTTACGCCGAATTAATCAATTTACCTTTAATTGTGGTAAATAAAAGTCAAAAGTTACTGTTCACTGAAAAATTATTTTCATCTTATTGAACAAAATTTTACTTAATAATGACAACCATGTATGTTTTATTTTAAAAATTCAATTAATAGAAGAGGAAAAATTTCATTTAAAAGAAAAATCCAGTTTTTTAACTACAACTTAGTGGTTTCACTCTTCATCAAAAATTGGAGTTTTTTAGAAAAAATACAAAAAATTCAGCCTAAGATATATTTGATATTCCGAATTAAAAAATGATGTCTATTTTACAAAATTAAAAAAAAATATGTTGAATTAATTAAATTAAAATTAATTTCTATGTTATAAACAAATAAAATGTTTTTAAGAAACAATATCTATCAAAAGATTGACACTTGTTTATGCCCAATTACAAAGGAAAATTAATTCCAATGACCAAAATTGGATTAAATGGTAAAAAAATATTCAAAATTACACTTTAAAAAAAATAAAAAGATAATCTAACCATATAAATAAATTAGATTAAAAGACAGTTTTGAATGAAAATATAGTATTTTTCACAATTCATCAAAAATGAAATTTATTAGATAATACAAAAAAATTTACCCAAAGTAAATCTTAATGTACCGATTCAAAAGAGGTATTTTATTTTGTAAAATTGAACATATAAAAGTGACTAAAAATAGATTAAAAGAGGATTCTCCATCAAAATGCGGTAAATCAACCTTTTAAATTATATTATTCTTAAAAATGGATTTATTCAATTTTGAGCCTCTAAATTTTATTGGATAAATGTAAAAACATTTAACAAACTTGTATAATCATTTCTTAGTTAGTTTTGTTTATTCCCACCAATACAATGGCTAGCCGTTAACATCCATTTATGATAATAATATTATATTATTATTTTTTAGTATGACCCAACGTTGTGTGCAACTGAAGATTTCAAAGAAACCCATTGTTGTGTATCAGGTTCGCCATTGAACATAACATCCCCTTTAAAGTAGAATTAATATTTAGTTCACAAATATTAATAAATATGAAAAATTTTATGTTCTTTATTTACCTGGGATGTTACAGAACCACTGAATAACTGACATCCTAAAATGCTCCCAAGAAATACACTCGACTAAAAATGGAAAGAAAGTTATCCACAAAATTCACCCATAAATCATCAGGTTTTCCAAGGGAATTCACGATCATCTCAATTACATTCAAACATCTCACTTATTCCAATGAAACATGATTACTATTTACAGAAGGTCTATTTGGATTCAATAATTACAAGAGCAGATTTGAGCTTAACAAAGGTTCCTCTTCCACCATTCCACTCGGAATCTGGGTAGGTAATAAAAATAGAGAAAACAATTCAACCATTTTTCCGGAAAAATCAATATAGACATCAACCAATTCAATTCATGTATCAAAAATAATAAGCCAATGATCCCAATACAAGGTAAGTGTAAATTCAAATACAACAAGCCCCCAAATAGGGAACCCACCAATTGAACATTTCTTTTGAAACCACCATTTTTACAAAGGTATTTTTAAATCAACCTACTCCAATGTGTATTCATGAAAACTAATCCAAATGTAGAATTAAAATAAAAAAAAATGGTGGGGGTATAGAAACATTTTCTCAACAATTCAAGCCACAAAAATACATTTCAAAATTATATTTCATTTTGTAAACTAAGCTCCTATAAAATACTCATTAAAATAGTTTCTTTTTTTTAAAACACCATCCACGAAAGAAAAGGACATTTTTTAAAACACTATATAAATCTATTTTTGAAGTATACCCATTCAAAAAAAACCCTTTATTCTAAAATATAAAGATAAAAGAAAACCATGCACAATAAAGACACCACACAAGAATTAAAACAAGATTCACATGAACCATATCCATAAAGGGCATCAAAACTCTTCTTAATCCACCTCCATGATGTAAGAAATCACATTTGGAGAAATCTATAATTAAGATAAGTATATATTGGATAAAAAAGGATGAAATAGAGATTTAAAAACATTGTCCACATGGTTGGTCGTCCATGTTCCAGTCACGTAGCACACCCTATAAATATTTAAAGCTCCACCACATGATAACCACATGATTTATTGGTCCATGTGAGATAAATCTGCAGATCAAGATCACCCCCACCTTTTCCTCAAACCAAATAATGTCCCCAATGCCACATAAATAATAAAAGGGGATAAATACATCAATTAACATAAAAATATATCATAATAATATAAAAAAAACCAAATTCTTAATTTAAAAACCCAAATTACCCTAGAATATTGAGGCTTGGGGTAATAAATTTCCAAATAGACTCTCCCCACACTTACCTCTCAAGCACTAACAACCTTATTCTCCTTTATAATTGGAAATCCATAAATAACAAGGGGTTTATTGAGTATCCCTATAAAAATCCAACTCAATATGTGAGCGTTTAAACCTTGTCCCAACCAGGATCCTTGGGATTTGATACCATTTTGTAAAAAAATAGGTTCATCTTCATCCGAACATGGTACCCTTACCAATTCACTATAATATTTGAAGGGTGCTCTTAATATCAAGGGATGAAAACTAGTGAATGAGAGTCAAAGGAATCACATTTGGAATGATTTTTTTCAAAATCAGAGTTCAAAAGTGAGTATAACAAATAAATGAAAGATCCAAAATGCAAAAATATACCATATAGGTCATAACCAACCAGAATGATCAAATACATTTTCATAAAAAAAATAAATTTTACATATACATGAGGATATATAAAGGTACGAAAAATATAAAAATATTAACAAAAAAGAAATAAATAATAAATCAACCTGATACGATTTCAAACCAAATCCATGCAACATCTGGTTTCTCAACACCACCCACCTATCCCCATGTTGACATCAAATAACATTGAACATATCCAACTAGGAACATGGAATAGGAACTATATAGGTGTGAGATAAAAATACTATTAGTTCACCACAACCTTCCAAATCTATGAAATATACATCAGAATGAAATTTACAAATTTTATTTTAAAAATAAAATAAAAATCAATATTTCCACAAAGATGTTATGAAAAACCCAAAAAATTCGATTTGTTTTTGTAAACAAAATACATACATTTTGAAATCAAATCCACTGACCTATTCTATTTCAAAAACCAAATACACCATTAAAATTTATAAAAAACTCATTTCATTTGTTTAAATTAGATTGGTTTCCTTAAATAATTTTATCAACCAAATCCAACTCAAAACCGAAACAAATTTTTTTAAATAAATTTAAATCACACACACAAGAGTCTTTGAATTAAAAATAGTATTTCCAATATCTTTGAAAACTTATTTTCCAAAGGAAACAACCCAACACAACCTTATAGATTAAGAATAACATGTTTTCACTATATATCACAAGGAATATATCAATATAAACAAAAAAAATGATCCATAACAATTAAAATAGGAAAAATGATACAAATAATAACTAGATCAAACTCCCATAAATCAATAAACAACCATGCAATATAATGTGTAAGAGAATCTACCATCGGATTCACAATGTTTAAACCATAAAACTATATAATATTATAAAAAACTATGAACCAACTAATTTCATGAATGGAGAAAACTAGATGAGTGTAAACCAACTAGAGGAAAAAAAGTTCTCTCATTTAATAGACCATTTACGATTATCAATATAGTTGGTGGGGGAGTAGGAACATATAATAAAATACTAACACAAAAGATATAACCAAATCTAAACACACCCCTAACACCCAAAAATGAATAGACCCTTAAATAAAATGTACCAATAACATTGAAAAGAACATTCCCACACAAGGGGATCACAAACATCACATAGTTATAAATAACCCATGTAAGGGAAAAACAAGGAAGTAGATATCAAGGGATGTATTCAAAACTACAATTTTAAAATAAAAGTTCCAATTTGGAATTTGACACAAAAACCTGTCTTTGGAAGCCATGCCCTTTTACCTTTCATTAGAATAATTTAAAACATTTTTAGAGGTTCAATGAAACCACTAAATTTACTAAAACATTTCAAAGATACCGTTAGACCAGGGCCTTACTCTTTGAAAACCAAAACAAGGCCAAAGGGAATCCAATTCATTTAAATTTTTTTAAATAAATCATTAATAAGATATGCTTACTTTTTATTACATAGAATTCACATTACATAGAAAAAAACATAGGTTCTTTTAAAGTTTACTTTCTTGAAAATTCGGAACATAATACATGGAATCATACATCATTATTCTAATCTAAATGAAAATGTTATTCATGGGTTCATCCTAAGTTTCTTTTACTGAATATCATATCCTAGAGACATATATCAAATGGGAAGGGGTGAGCATGAACTGAGTAAGGGGACCAGTAAGGTGGTATTTAGCATGTGATCATGAGCCAAATCAATAATAACATGAGGTATAAAAATAAACATGATTAATATATAATGAGACATATAATAATAAATATAACATGAATCATAAAAAGAAAATTTTTATATAACACTTAAATGATACAATAATAAGAATATAACTATGTTTTATCACCAATGTGTCATATATCAAAATTACCAATACTATTCACTAGGGTATGATAAAACATGACATATTTGGAGGCTAAATATTTACCCAATACATTGTAGTTATATTAGTGTGAACCCTTTATATTTCTTAATTTATTTGACCCTAAAATATCAAAATTAACTATTTAATTAATAACCCACAGAGAATAAAGGATGAGTTTCTTATCAAAATCATGGAAAACAACAATGCTTAAAGACATGATCATTACATAATTCATTACACAAAAAAAGGAATGTGGATTTCATGAATTTGAACACACAAAAATATAAATTATATTAATATATAGGTGAATACCCATGTATAAAGAAATGGTTTGGGTATTCATAATAAAATATTTTTTATGTCAAATAGAGATATTGAAAAGTAAATTTGGTAGTATGAAAGTTATAAAACATGGATTCAGAAAAGGATAAAATGAGAGAGAGAAAAAGGGAATCACATTGTTAAAAAACTAATTTAGTTGTATGGTTATTATAAAAATAATATCTATTGAAAGTATCATGCCCTATAGAATATGTAAAAAATCATAACCACAAGAATGTAAAAGTAGATGATGAGAATTCCCTTTCCTTGAATAGTTGCTCCTAAATATTGAGGATGCAACATTGGGGGAATAACTACACATTTAAGGTACTAATTTGGAGGTAAAATGAATATAACTTCGATGATGATGCATTCATAGTGAAAGATAATCATGAAATGGGTGAGTATTTATAGAAAACGTTGGGGAATTTTTTTATAATTTCCAAATATAAGTCTCGGAACTCTAGGATGGGGAAAATGAAAGACCATTGGATTACCTATGGGTTTTTGTCATGGTTTTGAAAATTTGAGTCACATTAAAAGATATTTTAATATATTATAACCAAAAACCATTTTTTAACACTTCTTTGGACATGGAAAGATATGTTTTCTAAAAAATAATATTTTTAACAACAACTTGTCCATTTTAGACTTTTTATGTCACTTACAGGTTTCTAAATTGTTTAGAGGATATTAAAATACATAATATTAAAAAAATAACATATTTTAACTCATGTATTTTTATTTAATAATTATTAAATCATTATTTAATAAAAATTAATTCATGTAACATACTAAAAACCCAAAACTATATTTTTTAATATTCATTGAAAAAATGTATTGTATAAAATTATCAAAAATTATCTATAACATAATTTATATGTGATGATTTAAAATATAAAATTTAATTTATCGAAATAATTCTCTAAATATGATAATTTTATCTTTTAATTATAAAAATCATTATTTATTGAAAAATTTCTTTTTTAAGACACAACCAAATTGCTAGCACTTATAAAAATATAATAGGAAAATGTAAAATTATTATATCATTTATATTTAAATAATATTATTAAAAATAGTTTTTTTTAAAATATTATTTCGAATAATTAAGTTTATTATTAAATTTTATAAATTTTCTAAAAGATAAATCTGGTGTTATTTCATTCCAAGAATCTATTTAACATATAAGAATTACTTAAACATGTAATATATTAAAAAAAATATTATTAAATATGATTTATGGTGTAAAAAATTATTGATGTAAAGAAAAATAAATTTTAAAAACTAAGGACTGGACTTGTAACCCGTTTAAACACTTACGTATTCCCTATGGGAACAATGTGAAATAGTTGTAGTTTCATAGGGTGGTTTAGCTGACATTGGCCTAGTATTAATCTCCACTAACTTGAAATTCTCTTCGAGGATATTTCATTCCATCCTCACTAATTGAAGATTGTATTGGACTTGGTCAAGGGAGAACCCCAATGATGATACCTCCCTTATATGATCTGAAAAATGAGATTCAAATGGTATGACTCTAATGGTTTAGGCCATAATTTATCCTTTCTGTAACCATTATTGTTTTCAATTTATCCCTATACACATTAATTATAATAATAAATTTGTTACCAATGGGTATAGTTCCCAATGGTAAAATAGGAAACATGACATAATGACCAAAATCTATAATTGACCAACAGTCATATTACAATTCTAACAAACACATTTATCTCAATAAATAACACATTATTCTTTCATTCAATATTCACAGCAATTACTTATAAGGTTATATTTTGATTTTAGAAGATGTTTATAGTTTTAATAATATTTTGGTTTCATTTATATAGTGTATTTGTGGGGGTGATAATTATTATAGAGTAGGATGATCCAAATTTTACCATTTTATATTTTCTAATTTATATTTTTTAATTAATTGTAATGTTTTTATTTTTCACGGGTTTTATAGCTGACTAATGTAAAGATATTTATTAATTAGATAAGGTTTTTTTGATTCCTCTATTTTTTACCTATTATAATACACATTTTTTAGGAAACGAATATCATTTAAAAAGATAGGGTCATTACAGTCTTCCCCCCTTTATAAATTTCATCCATAAAATTTCAAATCATATTATTAGTTTACAATAGGTTAGGGTACTTCTATTTAATTTTTCCTCTAGTTCCCATATTTCTACTTCATAAATATGGTACCTCCACAAAACATTTACAAGGTGATTTTTCTTATTGGTTAAATATATCTACCAGCTTCTCCTCATAAGATAGGTCATTTTACAGTTGTACCACCTCAATATTCGGTACATGTGAGCGATCATGTATATACTTCCACTAGAGAGATGCCTATAATACATCTAAACATTAGATATATTTGATGGAATTTCTAAAAGACCGGCCACCTCTATGAAATCATTGATTTTAAAGAGGAAAATGTACCTAAGGCTATGATTCACATTCTTTCCAAATCATATTATTTTATTCCATGGTGATATCTAAAGGAAATTTTTTTCTCTAATTTAAAACTTCAAGTAACTTCGTTGGTTTTCAACATGGTTCTTCGTCTGACTCTATGTATATTTTATATGTTTTTTGGATGGAATTAAACTTTTCTTCCATCTATTTCATGATATCCAGACCATATATCTTTCTCTGACAAACCTTATCTCGAGATGTAGGATATCTACATCACTTACCATATAGAGCTTTATTGGAGGGAATTTGAATAATTGAGTAGAATTTAAAGTTATATGGGAACTTAACAAATGGGTGGAGTAAATCCCACACACCTTTAAATTCCTTTGATAATGATCTAATCATGAAATCAAGTGTCTGAATACTAATTTATGATTGTACATTATTTTGGGGATGGTATGCCATAATTAAATTCAATTAATTATTCATATAATGTAGAATAGTTAACAAAAATATAGATGTTAACCATGGATCATGGTAATAAACTATTGAAAGTGTCTCCCCATTTTCCCTCAACACTTACTTTACCTATATCATCATAATTTGGCCAAGAAATAATTCATCCCAAATATAAATAAATTGGAAAATCCTGGTGATTTGATCCACTATAATCCATATCGTATTGTTTCCATTGAATGTTCTTGGGAGACAAGTGATGAAGTATATAATGATATTATCACACTTCCATGTTGGTGTGGGAAGTGGATTCAATACCCCTTTAGGAAGTTGTTAATCTACCTTCACTTATTCACACACCAACCACATTGCAGTGTAGTCCACAATATCCATTTCCATTTTATCCCACCAACAATGATCATGAAGATCCCCATACATTTTAGTGCTTCTTGGATATATAGAGAATGTAGAGCTATGAGTTTCATCCATCAGCTCCTTCTTTTTCTCTTGGATAGATGGGATATATATGCTTGAACAAAAGTTCATTACATATTCTTGAAAAATATTTACATCTAGATACATTAAATTCTTTATAAACATTATATTCTTTTTTATCAAAGGATTATCACATTGAGATCTCATAATCTCCCCTAGTAATGATGGTGGAGAAATAATTTTGGATAGGATGGATGATGTCCCTTTCCTTATGAATCCCAGGTACATCCTTACTAGGTCCTTAATCAATGGATCACCTTAAATCATCATCATTAATATCATAATATGGTCTTTTATACTTGATGCATCAGTGACATTGTTTTTTTTTCAGAGTGACAATGAATTGAATAGTCATGGTCATTAAGAATATCCAACCATCTTTTTTAGTTCATGTTCAATTCAATTTTCATGAATATATTCTTCAATATTTTATGGTACGCATATATATATATATATATCACATTTCATCCCAAAATTATAGTGCCTTAATATCTTTAGAGTAAAAATGAGTGTAGCTAACTCCATGTTATTGATAGGATAATTATGCACATGAGGGTTTAATAATCGAGATTCATAAGAGAACACCCTATTATTTTTAATGGGGAATCACACAAGACCTTTCATAGATACATCAATGTAAATAAAAAATCCTTTTTTAATAGAGGGTAGAGTGAAAAAATGTTCATTAAAAAAGCATCATCAATTCTTATAAACTTTATCCACAATAATATTTCCAAATGAACTTATATCATTTTTGAGTTAAATTGGTTAGTGGATTAGAAAGTCATGAAATATGTTTCTAAAACCTATATAATATCCAAATGAACCATGGAAACAAAAAATATAAATTGATTTTGTAGCATTAGAACACTCTTATATAGCCTTTGTCTTAGGAGGTTGAATTGATATTACATCATTGGATAAAATGTTCCCCAAGAATGAAAAATTTTGTACCCAAAATATTCATTTTCCAAATTTTCCAAAAATATTCTCCATCCTCATAGTTTTCAATATAACCCTTAAAAAATCATCATTCTCCTAAAAAAATTCTAATATACAAAAATATAATTAATAAAAACTAAAATGAATTTATCAAGGTAGTCCTTAAATACTGTATTCATAAAATCCATAAATATAGTTGGAGAATTAATCTAGATTAAGATCATAAAAACAAAATAATAATTCCCATATCTTGTTATAAAGGTAGTATTTTGAATATATTCTTTCTCAAAAATAAATTTATGATACCCATATCAGTGTTCAATCTTGGATAATAATTTAGATCCACCGATCTGGTAAAATAAATCATCAACCCATTTGAGAGGGAACTTCTTATTCACTGTGATACCGTTATGTTCTCTATGATCAATGCATCACCACATTGATCAATACATATTATTCATAAAGAGAATGTGGGCTTCCCAAGGAGAAAAAATGGGTAGGATAAATCCATTCTCTAAAATATCATCAATTTATTTCATTTGTTTATCTAACTCCACATTTTAGATTCTATATGTGGTTATCTATATCGTCTTGGATCTAGGTTTAGGTTTATTGGACAATCCTGCCTATCTTTCTTGGGTAGTTTAGGTAACTATTTAGGAAATAAATAAATATAAATCTGAATTATAGGGACATTTTATGTCCTTAAAAATTCATTTCCTTCCCCCTATTCTTTGATTATCTCCATTAATAAGGCAAGGGGAGGTGCTTCTAGACAAGGCTCTGACTGTGAAATCTATCCTTTGAAAATAACTACAGGTTTACCATTCAAGACTACTGAAATATCCCTACACTTATAGTTTATTTTATCACTATACTTTGATATCTATTCTATCCCTAGTATAGTGTATAATTCCCCCATGGTAATTACATATATATTTGGGATGATATTTTAAATTATAATGTTAATTATAGGGTTTATATACATTTTTGAAGCTAGGATAATCCCTTAGGGATTCTTACATGATAATTCTACTTCTAGTAGCATGAGTATTTATTATATATTCTTTGTAAATGTAGATGATGTAATGGAATGTGTAGAAGTAGAATCAAGAAATTTACTTGCTATCTGTGAGAGAACAATGAGTGTACCATCCACCACATCATTTGGATCCTCTACTTTAGCCATCATGATAGTAAATGACCAACCTTTCCACCTTTTACTTTGATGAGGTAAATAATAGTTTCCATATATTATCTTATGATTAGTAAATTTATTGGAAAAGTACCCCAGATCTCCTCACTTGAAGCATTGAACGTCAAGATAGTTCAAAACTATATTCACTTTGTCTTTAGTGTTGAGAGGTTGAGGCTTCACCACACCATGAAAGTTACAATATATATTCCCATATATTTTTCACTTATATTACTTTCCAATACAAAAAAAATGTCCCAGATACTTTTCCACATATTTTATCACATGGTAAGTTTCAATTTCTTTCCTTCTATTCTATAATCAAAATTCTTCCATCTGTTTGCCTATATTTTTATCTTCTATTCATTCAACATATGTGACCACTGCGTATCTCAAAACTCCAATTAACACTTTATATAACTCCACAAAGTTTCATAATATCTTTCATAGACTTACTTTTCTAAATTCCTTTTTATTTGGGGTGTCATTCCACTGAAGAATCTATGAGCCTTTTCCTTAGGATCCTTAACAAAGATATAGGTGCATCGAGAAATAATTGAAATGTTAATTTCATTACTTCACAATAATTTATTTTCCTTCTTCTTTGGCTCTAAAAATTCATTCTCTATTATTTTCAATTTGAATAGGGAAAATATATTTTGAAAAATATTCCCCTAAACTCCTACCACTCCATAACATCAATATCCATTATTGGATTCATGTTTTAAATAGTTTCCACCACTGATCAACTTATAATTCTAATTATTATAACACCAAGGTGATATTATTTAGCTATGAATAGTGATGTATATTAAAGATATTTCTAATAGTGGTAATTAAATTTTTAGAAATCAATGGTTCTGTAGATCCACTAAAATAAGGCTGTAGTTGATGCGTGAAAGACTCAATGAATAGTTTCTCACTTCGAGGTGAATCTGGTTTCTAAAATTGATTAATGTTATTATTCATAAGTTGATTCATCATCCCAATTATTGTTTCCGTTCATGATTCCATCATGTTATGAAGGCCATAAATTCATCATTTACTACACTCATCATCTATATGGTTTATCCTATTTCCCACCATTTTTCTAACAGATGGAAACCATAGTGAGAAATATGTTACTTTTAGGAATCCTGTAATTCTAAAGGGATTTTATGTCTTAAAAAATCATGATTAAATATTTTTTAACCTCTTATAATAATAATTATATTTTCTATTTATCCTTTAAAATGGTTTATAAGAATTATATGAATAATCAAACATATTCCCTATGAGTTTCAAACCATGTGTGCATCAGGGGCCATTTTTTTTCACCAGTTCCCATTCCATTCATGATACATATGATGTTTTAGAGTTTTTACCCCTAGATAGATTTATTCTATATCCACATACACTTGATGTATCCATACATGGATTTAATTTTTTATGGAAACCACTCACTTAATACTTCACCAAAATTCCAGGATGTTTTCAATATTTATACTTATCCCTTGGGTTTTTACTATATTTTTTCAAGCCATAATTTCCACAAATAAATAAACCATCCTATGATACCCACTATGGAATCCCACCATTTTATTACATAAATTTTTTCTTACATAGAAAAACACATATGTTCTTATGATGTTTATTTTCATTGAAATAAAGAACACAATACATGAAAATATAAAACAATTATTATAATCCTTGTAAAATAATTATTAATGGGTTAAACCTATGTTATTTTTGTGTTATATCATATCCTGAGGACACACGTCAAAGGAAGGGGGTGAGAATGATTACAGTAATGGAATAAGAAAGGGATACATTGAATATGTTATCATGAGGCTCATCAATAAGAACACGAGGTATAGTAACATAACAGGATCAAGATAACATGATGATTATAATAACAAAAAGAACATGAATAATCAAATGGAAATGTGGATATAAAATTCAAATTATATATTCATAATCATATCACCAAGGTTTCATATATCAAAATTTCCATGGTTATTCACCAGCGTATCACAAAAAATGTAATATCTAGAGACTAAATATTTAACCAATGAATTGGATAAATATAAAGGAACAACCATCATATGTATTAATTGATGTGAAAAGTAAATATCATCATAAATTATTTCATTAATAGCCCATTGAGAATAAAAATTAGGTTTCTTATCATAATCATGGTGTACAAAAGTGCTTAAAGACATGATCATTACATCATTTATAACCCAAAAAATGGGATTTAGGTTTGATATATATAAATACATGAATTAATAAAGTATATTAAAATCTAGTTGAATACATATAGATAATGAAATGTTTTATGAATTCACAATATAATAATTTCTTTTGTAATTGAGGGAAATTGAGAGGTAAATTCAATAGCATGAGAGGTATAAAACATGGATTTAGAAAAGGGTAAAATGAGAGAGAGAAAAAGTCTCTACTTTATAAAAAATTATTTTAACTATATAGTTTTTATGAAAATGAAAATAATTCAAAGAATAATACCCTTTAGAATATGTATTAAAAGTTACTACTTGAATGGAAATGAAGATGACTAGAATTCCCTTACTTGGACGAGTTTCACATAAATATTGAGGATGTAACCTTAAAGCATAATGAAAAATTTAGGGGATCCATTGGGAGAATAAAAGGTAATAAATTTATTTAATATCGATTGGGAGTGAAGGGTAAATGAAAAATGGGAGTGAATTTATGGATAAAGTGTAGGAATTGTTTAATAATTCCCAAATATAGGTTTTGAAAATATATATTGTTGAAAATAAAAAAGCATCATCTTACCCCATATTTTAACTCATAGTTTGAGAAATTTCTGTCACATTTCAAGATATTTTAATCCATTATTACCCAAATTTTTTCTCAATACTTATTTGGATATGGAAACGTTGTTTTTTCACAAAATAATGTTCATGAAACCTAATTCTCAATTTTGGAATAGGGAAAGTAACTTATATGTTTTCAATTTGATTAACATATATTAAAATAATTAATATTTATAAAATAAGATAGTTTAGTTAATTAGATGTGGTTAAATAATTATTAAATCATTATGATATAAACATGAAGTCATAAAACAAACTGAAATCCCAAAACTATATTTTATACTAATAACTGAAAATTAATGAATTTTAGAAAATTATAAAAAAATCACCTTAAAATAATATTGATTTTCATGTTTAAAATATAATATCTATTTTTTCAAAATAATTATATACATATTATTATTTTAACTTTTAAATATAAAAATTCATATTTAATAGAAAATAGATGTTTTATAGAAACAACTAAATTTCCGATACATATAAAAATTCACTTGATGATTATAAAATAATGTTATCGTTTATTTTTAAATAAGAGTTTTTTGAGATAAAATTTAATTAAAAAAATAATACTTATAATTACTAAATTTATTATAAAACTATATATATTTTCAACAAAAAATTATTTTTAATTTTAGTCTAATAATTAATTTATCAAAATAGTTTTACATAAACATAAACATTATTAAACATAAAAAATAATAGAAATGGGTTTGATGAAATAAAAATTTTATTTACACAATGGAAATTACACTTCAATAAACCAATTATTGGAACGTAAACCATTATTACACTGACATACACTTTATGGTTAGGGTGTGCAATGGTGGTAGTTTCAGGTGACAACTAGCCTAATATTGATTGAGTGGTAATCTACACTAAAATAAAAATATATCATATGTGGTTTTATTAAAACCTCAATTGTTCAATCATAGATTAGATATGACCATGGTAGAACCCTAGTGATGCTACCTCCCTCCCAAGTTCTAAAAATATGGGTTTCAACCAAAATTGATCTAATGGTTGAGGCCGTCATTTCTCCTTGTAGAATCAGTTATCCTTTGTCATTACTACTTCAAAACAATAATTATAATGGTAAAATGTTTACCAATGGGTATAGTTTCTAGAGTTTGAACAGAACAATGATTATATTTACCAAAAATCATACTACTATTCCAATGGTTACATTGCTCCCTGTACGTGCCACTTAAATCTCTCACTAAATATTCAATACAATTTTTCTTAAGGTTATATTTTCATTTTCTAAAATACTTATTGGTTTACTAATATTTTGTTTCATTTCAATAGTGTCGGTAGTTGAGGTCATGATTTTAACATATTAGGGTGATCCATATTTTCCCATTTTAGATTATATATTTTTTTTAATTTTAATTCTTTGAATTTTCATTGGTTTCGTAGTTAAAAAATTTAATGATGTTTATTAATGAGATAAGGTTTTACTGGTTCCCTTATATTTTTTACATGTATAATGTAATAAAACATAAAAAAAATCTTAGTAAAACAATATCATTGAAAAATCCTAGGTTTTTATAATAAATTAACTTTCAAATAGGGAAAATAAAATACACATTTAAAATAGACATTTAAAATACTGTAAAAAAATACATTATAAAACACTTTTTTGTTCAAAAACACTCTAAAACCCCAAATTCCATTTTAAAAATTATTTTCTCTCTTTTAAAACCAAAACTGGGTCAAAACCTGAATACACAACATGAAAACCATTCAAAAATCCATAAAATCATTTCAAAAAATATTACCACCATTAGACAATCAATTTCAAAGATAAAACTATGGAATTCACATGAAAACGCAATTATCCCAAGATCAAAAAAATTATTGGTACCAATTCACCAAAAATTTATCACATATAATCATACATTCATAAAAAAGTAATTTAGAAATAAAAATAAAATATTGAATGCTAGAATGAAATAATTACATAAAATAACTTTACTATAAGAATATGAATATAGTCTAAAACATGTCTCCTTCAATGGTTACCACACAAGAATGCAAGAAGCCATCCTCTACAAACATTGGGAGACCAAAATCCAAGGCTAGAACTATCCCAAACCCAATCACTATATTTTGTAGTGAACTAGGGTTCCAAGAGAAAGGTAAACCCTCAAAAAGAAAGAAAATGTTATAATAGAATATAAAAAGAGGAATAAAAACCTTTTTATCACTTGGAAATTAATAAATGGAACTTAAGAATCAAGAATAGTATGTATATAGAGCACCTCCTTATCTCCCAAGTGTTTTATGATGTATTTTTATGTGAATGGGTGTGAAAAACCTTTTAATTCAAAGAGGGTATTTTTAGAAATACCCAAAAATTAATTATCTAGAAAAACAAGGTTTGGATGCATGGTTTTCAAAACAATCCACCAACCAGTTTCAACCCAGTTCCAATAAAAAACTCCCAAATAGTTTGACAGAACAGTTTCCCAAATTGTGTGCCAACCGTGTATAGTCCGCTTCTAAGGATAGGAACACCATAAAATTCTCTCATATGTCACCTCATAGTTTTAGAAAACTATGTACATAACCAAAGATACACTCTATGAACCACATGTCTTTTGGGGAGATCTTCATGGTTTGAGAAACCACGCGAGAGTTATGAAAAATATATTTGTCAAAAAGAAAGACCCACAAGAAAAATCACTACACAATTTGTACTAACTTTTTAGAATAGATGTGGTCCTTGATACAACATCCAAAAACATAATATTCTTGCCTTGAATAATCCAAAATGATAATTGTCTCAATATTGAATAAAATAAGACAAAATCAACAACACCATGAACCATGGGGTGTTATAAACCATCACTTTTAAATTCAAATTCAAATCTATCAACTAACTTGAACTTCCACTTTCTCAAATCCATTCATTGTATTTTTTTCAACTAAATACCCACCATATAAAATTATATTAGTAGTTAATGGTGATTCCAAGAACCACAAAATATTCTTGAGAGTTCTGAATAATTAATTCCATTTTAATTATTGAGATTTAAATATTCACAATGCATGAACTGTAATTGTTGTGAATCCTATTTTTTTCTACACCAGTTTACATAAATTCCTGACGTATGGAAGTGTTATCTAGTTATTTAGAGTGAAATATTTTTTTATAACATCATGAATCTTAATATTCAAGGCCCAAATATTACAGTGAATTCACTCCACTAATGAAAACATTTATGTATTATGACATGATTCAACTAATGATCAAAAACACTTATGATATTATATGAACTTGACATATGAATCTCCCATACCGATTATTGATTAATCATATACAGGTCAACAAGTTTAAACTCATATAAGTCTGATGTGGTGTTTATAATTAGTTTCATTATGAATGAATCATACAAAAATTTAGTTTTTATTGATGAATTTGATATACTAGATATATTAAGATAACATGGGTCTGATATAACATGACTGTGTCATGCATCATTGGAAAATAATAGACTAACTTGATATCAATCAAGGTAAACCTATTTATTTTTACATAGCCATTCTGTTAGAGCATGATCTTTTTCTTCTTTATTATTCATGAACCTTCACATCATCCAAATCCAACCAAATAAATTATCTAAATAAATTAAATTTAAAAAAAATACAACATTATAACCTTTGGTTGTAACATTATTTCCATTTTATTTTTGTTTTCAATCTACCCATGTAGAAACTATAGACATGTTAAATCCATGCTCCATATAAAAACATACCCAAGTAGAATCCATGTTCCTTAATTAGATATCCATGTTCTAGGTTAATCCATCCAACTATGTTGCACCTATATCATGAAACGCCGCATATAGAAATTCACCCAATTTGAAAATAAAATTAAAAGGGTTTCTCATTCCCCATACCTAATCACATCCTTATATTCAGTACACTCTTTATAATTTCAAAACTGAGTAAATGAGTATTGAAAAATTATCTAAACATATGTTAGTTAAGGCTTCATGAAGTAAACAAGAGAATGTTTCTATTTCTACAGGTACATAATATAGTTTTTTTTATTTATATCAAACAAGAATTATATTACATATCCAACAGATATTGTGTCTACCTCTATCCTATTACACGTAAATAATTTGAAAACCAACACAAATACAAAATATAAAAGAAAATAATTACTTAAAATTTTGAGAGGGTCTTTGAACCACATTTTTATGGAATTTTTATGAATTTAGAAGATCAATCGATGATTCTCAAACATAATTTATACAAGATGAGTTTTAATGATGTATTACAAATAATGATAAGTTCCAAAAAAATATAATTTCATAATGTTTTACTCCACCTAATACTTTATTATGTGGTAATAGATCTCGATATTCATTGTGCGAGAGTTTTTTTCATGAGACCTTTTTAACTCGATGGAACACTTTTAATCACAATAAAACATCATTGGTTGACGTACCAATTATACAAGAACTTATAACTACTAATTCATCTATATCAACTGAGTACAAGACTTTAAAACATGAATATACTCTTTATCTTTATCCACAGTGATGTACTATCCTAATTTTTACATATTAATCAAAAACAATTAATCCAAAGAAGAAAGATCGGTCAATTTTTGTTATTACAATCAGAAATACCTCTAGCCTCGTACATATCTAATTAAGAAAACAAATACAGATCCTATACTACATTGAAAACTAAACCATATATTATTGTTTCTTGAATTAACTGACTATCCCCTTTAAATGAATGAAATGTACTTCCTTTGGATAACTATTAAAACTCACTTCCATGTTAATAATGATATAACATATCCATCATTGTTTTTGTTGGATATAGTAGACACCAAAAAATTCTTTGGTACAATGCTGATTCTACACCATTTTATTAATATGCTTTCTGATTTCCACTCCTACAATTGTAAAAGTTGAAGCTAGTTTTCAATATTTCATTCTTAACTTTTTTAAAAACTCCCTTAAAAATTCCACACATGGGATGAATTTTTTTCTTTATTTTCCAAATACTTGTAGTCCAAGAAGGAAATTCATTTCTCTAATCATAGACATCACCACTTTTGAACACAATAATTATGTAAATTTTTCAATAAAATTATGAATTTTACCACTAAATTTAATATCATAAACATACACCATCGCCATGAACTTATCTACATCGACAATTTCAAATTGTGGTAGTGATTAAGAATTCCCCTCTTAAACTCTAAATTTCTCAAATACATATCCAGCCATAAAGACCAAATAAGAGGCTCTTAATTCAAACCATATAATTCATGTTTTCAATATGAAAACCTTTAAATAATTATCTTTAAAATGAAAACCTATCGATTTTTTTATTTATAAGTCTTATTTAAAAAAATCCATTAGGAAATTTCATCTCCATATCCATTAGATAAAATTTGATCTTATTTTAAAGTTTTAATACCATGAGAAATTTTATTGAATCCTTCATTTCAATTAGTGAAATTATTTCCACAATATAAACTCCTTAAATCAATATATATGTTGTACATAATAGTCTCTATTTATTCCATACCACTCTTCCATGTCCATCAAACATATTTTTATTGACCCATTTTGTATCAATCATATTGTGATATCTAGGTCTATCCATAATTTCCTATTTTATATTCTTATTAATTGGGTCCTGATATTGGTTCATATATTCACCTTTGATTCATCCTTTACCGATTCTTTGAATTATTTTGGTTATACATCTTATATTTGAGTTTTTTCATTATTATTATCATTTTATGAGTTTGTGTTGGGGAATATTTTCTTATGCTAATTTTTCATCACTAAAAACAAAATCTTTTTAATATTATTTGAGTTACATATTTACTTCCTTCAATAACATACTCATCCTCTGATTTGGATACATAACCATCATAATTTTGAGGGTTTTTAATTCACATGAATCTATATCCACTTATCATTCCTTAACACATACTTAAACAAGTACTTAACTATATAATTTTATTTATTCATTTTCAACACATTTCACATCACTTCTTTCATCCATTTTATTTATCCTTTTATTTACACCTTTTATTCTTTATTCTTTAATGAGTAGTCTAAAAATGATTCTTTATCAATAAAAATATCACAATTTCTATAATTCCCCAATTTATTCTAAATGAAATAGTTATTTTTTTGAATAATTTAAGATGTTTAAATGATGGTTTCTTAACTCCCATATTTAATATGGTATTTTATCTTCCATGATATCAAGAAATTCTAAATTATGAGTGTATAAATCCACTTACAAAGTTTATTTAAAATATTGTCAAGTGATGTAACTGTTAATCAATATATTATTGGATATATCATTTAATATGAAATTTATTCATTCCAAAAAAAATAATTTTTTTAGGATTCATTTTGGAAAAAACATTATGATTTATTAAAAATTTAACTAGGAAATATTTAAGCTTAATATAAGTATATGAAGTTCAATTGTCTTAAAATATAATCGTTTATGTTCTTCGAATCTAATTATCTATACGTTTTCAAAAACAATTATGCATTCTAACAATTCCATCATAGACCACATAAACATAGAAAATCCCACCATACTATAGTAATCAATAAATAATAAAGAATATATCCCCATTTGAGTTTCAATTTTATTAATTTGACCACACACATCAGTATGAACTAAACCCAAAATATTTAGTTCTCTATTCTTCTTTAGATTTTTGGGTTTTCTCATCATCTTTATTGTGACCTAATCCTTTTATATATATTATTAAATTATTTATATACATAGATATCCAACAAGTATTAAACAAAGATAATAAGGCCAAGTGTCTTTGGAAGATTAGGTTCATAATACATCAAAAGAGAAATTTAACATGAAATCATTATTTTATTCTCTATAATGAGCCCCTAAATAAATTTTATACCCTAAAAAATCATTGGATAAACTAAGGAATACATAAACGAATGGGGTGAGATAAAAATACTAACAATGGAATAAAAATTATAAGGAAATATAATGTGTGAGACATAGGTATAACTTGATATTATAAAAGATAAGGTTGATGAGTAATCCAATAGAATCCCAACATAAAGAACTTGGTATCATAAGATCATATAAACATAGGAAATGTTGTAGTAACATATAACCTGAAATAATCATGAGTTAAGTATAAATTCCTAGATAATATCACATGGTGTAAAATTCTTGTAATGGGCTAGGTTTAATCCCTAATACCATACATAACTTCTAATGTGAAAAATATTTACCCAATGCATTGAATAACTATTTGGATATACCTATCATAACATGTACAAGTTTATGTGATCCATAAAAGTAAATCAATATTAAGGAATAAAAACTAAAAATTACATATGGAATGAAATGGGTTTCATATGAAAAAATAACTTATGGAATGTATTATCTTATCAATGTAAGGGAGAATAATCTAGGTATATATATGAGTTAAGGCTAACTGCCTAGACAATATGAATTGGTGGACAAAGTCCCATAATTGGTTTGGTTTACTCCTTAATACCGTAAATAACTTTTCATGAGACAAAATAATTACCCAATGAATTGGATCACAATCTGGATACACCTATCAAAACATGTACATGCTTAGATGTTCATAAAAGTAAATCAATCTTAAGGAATAAAAATATAAATTACATATGGAATGAAATGGGTTTCATTTGAGAAAGAAAATTATGGAATGTAATACCCCATAAATGTTTGATAAAATATTCTAGTTATACATGTGAGGGTAATATATACATAATTTAGAATAATTCCATAATAATAAATATATAGGTAAAGTGATTTTGAGTGTGAATGCTCATAACCCAAAAAAGGGTGTTCTTGATATATACCTTACATTGAGTATAACTCATCACATATATTCTTTATTTTTAAGAATAATAATCTTATGATAATTATATAATTTATTTAAAACCAATTTCATATTTTTTATCTTTTTTATTTTATTTATTTCTATTTTATATTCAATTACATGATCATTTAACTTCATGTTAGATGTTTTGACAATATTTGGAAGATAATTCCAGAATCAATTTGGTTAGTTGACTAAGGCCAAAGATATTATTAATTTATCATACCATCAATAATTATAACCAAATAATTGATAATTTTATACATAAATTATTATTTTATTGATAATAATTAATTTGTTTTATGAAAAATGAATTGTGTTACAATTATAGAGACAGTAGGCCGTAAATAAGCATGAGTAACCTTTCCATTTTTCAATGATCATGATGAAATGAATTTTTATGATATTTTTTCATTAAATAATTATAATAATAATATAAATATAATATCATTTGTTTAAATACAAATATATTTTCCATCAATGTTATGTGGTATAGAAAACATAATCACATCAATTCATGGAGGTGGTAATCCACACATAAATGCGAACAACATTATCATTTTTTAATAAATGTAATGGTAAGAAAAAATATGATATATTAACATTATAAAATTATAAATATGTAACAAATATAATATATATATATATATATATATATATTAAATCCATCATTATAAACAATTGTGATAGGTGATGATGGATAATGAATTATATCGGTTCCTGAGGTGGTAGTCCGCCTTTCAAATGAATGATGGTTTCACATCCAATTTGACAGAAGAGGAGATAGATATAGATTATTCCATTAAAATAATAACACTATATTATATGGTAGATATATTATTATTATTATATCATCATGATTTAATAATATTTTAGATATGTGTAAAAAGAAATAAACAACACTCGGGTAGGAACGATACCTCTTCTTCAGATAACCTCTTAATGATTGCACAATAAGACTTCCTATGAGCGTTTAATGGTCAAAATAAATTCATCTAAGAAATGGTAATGGAAGTAAGAAATGAATTTTGGTAGTTATTGGCTGAAAATTTTTCGATCTTTATGTGTTAATAAAAGAGGATAGGAAGATCCATTTTATAAGTGAGAAGTAAATTTTATGTAAATGCCCAAAGATATTCAATAATGGGAAGTCACTATCAAAAACAATTCCACAAACATTGATCAATTATGGATCTGAGGGAATATTTGGTCTATAAATACCTCCAAAATTAAAAATAAACATGTTTTAAACATGTTATTCCCTCTACCTCTATGGTTACTCAGTTTTAGTGTTTTCATTACAGTAACTAGTATTTACCTAGGTAATTTATCATTTCTGAATAAAATTTAAATAGGAATTAGTATATAATTTGAAAAACACTAATTATTAATATAATATCCAATTTTTCAAATAAAAATCCTATTGTTTTGTAAAATTACTTTTAACAGGAGATCATGTAAGCACAAAAGTCTCATTTTAACATTGATTGTAGTAATAATTTTTTATTATTTTTTCTATTAATTATGAAAAGAAATTAAGGTGAAATTATTACCTAATATTAATTATGATAATTAAAAATATGTAATAAAATTTATCAAATTCAATTGATTTAATTGGATGAATTTATTTTAAAATTAAATTCACAAAAAGTGACAAAAATAATATTTTCATGAAAATGCATTTTCAATCAATTAATGATCTTATATTAACTATATGACTATAAATCACCATTATATGAATTTAAATTAATATATATAGATAATATATAAATTTAAATATAAATATTCCCTTAGTATTTTTTTATTTTAATTTATTAAAATGGGTATACTTTATGCACTTAAAAATAGTTTGTAGAAAACAATTATTTAAGAATTAAAATAATCCTATACCAAGATAAAAAATGGTAATTAAAATAAAATTAATATTATTATTATTAATAAAATAGTTCATATTTAAGTTTAATAACGAAACCAAAATATTAATGGGAGTGTTAATTAATTAATTTGTTATAATAAATGATAATACTTGAAATATCGTTAATTTATAAAATTGACTAGAAAAAAATCATTTCTGAAAAATCCAAAACATTACACCCTATGTTAATAATATTATTATAAATAAAATTTTCTTAATGATAATATTGAAATAATTATGTCTAATTTAGGCTTAGTGTTTCATTTCATGTACTATATTAAACATAGTTCTATTGTTTAAAAAAATCAGGGCGCTACATTATTCCCTCATTTTGGAATTTATCCCTTGAAATTTTGTATTACATACTATGGTGAAAATAGTTAAGGGTGCTTATACTTCCCATATTCCTTTAGTTCCATATCCACCTCTTAGTATTTATAGTTCCGTCATAGTACTTTGACAAGGTGAGTCATATTGTGTTGTAGAATTTTATCTCCATGCTCCGAGATCTTCATAGAATTCTCTACATAAGAGAGATAATTTTTACTTGTACAACCTTTGAATGCAATACATGTGATTTATTTGATATATACCAACTCAATTGGGATATATAGAATGTGTTTTATACTTAAGAAACTTTTGCTGGGAGTACTATTTGATAAGGAACATATCTGAAGAGATTGAGAATATCAAAGGGGCTAATGTTCATAGGGATTATATTTCCCTTTTTCCAAAATCTCACGACTCTCTCTCAAGAAGATGCGTGGAGAAGAAATTTATCCTTAAACTGAATCTATAGTAATTAACGATAATTTTAAACATAGATATTTTGTTGTCTATGAGTGGGGGTAATTTGTTGCTGAATGATCATGACATTTTCTACCATTTTCTCAAGCATTTCAAGTCCCAAAAACATATTTTCACCAAATTCAACCAAAATTGTACTTTATATATATATCTTCTCATATATGGATTCATTATGAGCCACTTGGGTTCTTGAGTGAATGATATTATTTTATGAGAACTCAAATAAAGGACGATATTTATACCATCCTCCCTTGAAGACCATCAACCATACTCTCAACATGTATTCAAGTGTTTTAATCTTATACTCATATTTTCCATCAATTTGATGGTGATAATACATAATAAATTTCAAATCAATATTTAAATAATGTTGTAGGATATTCCAAAACCTAGAGTTAAATATTGAATTTTAGTTAGATATAATTCATAGTGGTGTTACATGCAGCCTCACCACCTCCTTGATGTATATCCTTTCAAGTTGATTTAGGGAGATGTCTTCTCTAATTTCATTGAAGTGAGTATTATTTATAATATGATCCACCACAATCTATATTGGATTATTTCTTATTAATTTGTTTGGATGACCTGGGAAAAATAATATGGTGATGTTTTCCCATTTCGATGTTGGTATGGGTAATAGTTTCATCATCATCTTATAATGTTTCTTTTTGGACTTAAAATTCCAACAAACTATAAAATTCGATGTATATTCTATGATATCCTTATTCATTTTATCCCACTAGTAGTTCTCTCTATGATCTTGATACATATTCATGCTCACTTGGTGGATGTAGAAGGTCGATCTATGTGCATCATTCAACAACTATTCCTTTATCTTAGGATTTGATAATACACATAGACCCAACCCAAATCTTACAACTCATTCTTCATTGATATTAAACACTCAAAATTTTACTTTTCTTATAGATTACACCTTCTTTTGAATTCCCACATCATCATTTTTAGAACGATTTAGCTTTTCTAGAAAGAATGGTTGAGAAATCATTTGAAAAAATATTTATGATGTACCTCCCTTTATAATTCCCATGTCCATCTTCTTTAATTGTAATAAGATTGGACCCTTCTTAATTCTCATCATTGATAAGTCTATCAAATCATTTATAATTAGATCACATAACACTTTATTTTCCTTACGAAGATGTTAGTGGATTAATAATTAATAGTCTTAGATCAACTCTAACTATCTTCAATGGTGTTTATTAAACTTATTTAATGTGATTATATATTTTTGGCACATATGATCTGAATATATTTAACAATTCTCCTAATAGAGATAATTTTTCCAAATTTTAAATGAAAAGTTCATTGAAGAAAATTCGTGATCATGTTTTTGATAGAACTATTCATGAACTATACACTACCTTGAGGTATAGACTATCACATTATTGATATATATCCATACATAGACCGAGACCTTATTTAAAGAATTAATATATAAAAAATAGTTCTACACTTGAGGGAAGTGTGAGGACTTGTGTAGTGATGAGACTCATATTTAAATACTTAAATACCTTTTTTTATTAATTGGTCCACATAAAATTTACCCCCTTCTTGGTTAACATGGTTACCAGATTTGATAATTATATGAAGTTTCTCACAAATTGTCAATAATATCTGGCTAGTTCAAGGTAACCATGGATATCTATGAAATATGATGGTCTCATCCTATCCTCAATTTTCCATATATAATAAAGGTCCAAAAATATCACATTTATATTGATAATATTCCCTAGGAATGATACTTCCTTCATCTATAACTCACATTTTGAGTACTTTTCATAAATCATCTCCATTCACAAAGACTTTATCACAATATTCAAGTTCTTTTCAAGATCCTAGTTCTAATGGGGTATATCATAATATCATTTATAATGACTACCATATTTATTGATGCAGTCTATAAAAACATGATTTATTAAGTCTATAAAGACTTATAGATCATTAGTGTGTCCAAAAGGCGTCACAATGAACTCATAGTGTGCATACCTTGTTATAAATGATGTTCTGTTAAAATTATTCCTTCTTCACCCTTAATTGAGGATATCCCCACAAAAACTTTCACCTTAGAGAAATACTAGTCCCCCCATAGTTGATCGAACAATTCATTTATCTATGACATGATATAATTTTTCATTATCATGATTTTATTGTGTTTAGGATAATGAATGTAGAGGTACATTAAACCAGCATTACTATTGGAGAAGATGACTGGCACACTCCACGATGAAGCACATAAATATATAAAACCATTTTCATGATTCTCATTTGATTTACTTTTTTGTACATCTAACTCAATTGTGTCTATTATGTAAGGAGACTTTGATAGGGTTAAAGATATAAGTTTATGTTTGATTGAGAACTGAACATATCAATCAAGATAAACAGTATACATCTCTTCATGGAGCATATCTATATAATAAATTACAATGGGCATGTGTTAAATTAGTTTTCTCTCCTTTGTCTCAATCTTTTGGGCTATATAAACCACTACAAAACCTATGTTTAATAGTACTGATATTTATCAGTGATAGAAAAAACACTGATAAATGGAATGTTTATCATTGATAAAAAAAGTGACGATAAATTTAAGCTTTTATTAGTGTTTTTTGTGATGATAAAGGAAACCTTTATCAACTCTTTATTTTTAGCACTGATAAATATTTCATTCATGAACACTTTTTTAGGACTGATAAAGGTCCAAAAAAATTAAATGAAATAATAAAATAAAATAAAAATAAAATGTGTATATTAAAAAAACATAACAAAATTTATTCAAAAAATAATTCTTGATAAAAATGAATAAATTGGTTATACATTATTAAATATTAATTTTTTTATTAATTATATAATTATGATAATTAGTGGTATTAAATTTTATGCATTAAATATATAGATATATATTAATGTATATAAATATGATTTATATTTTACAAAATATTTATGCACATTACATTAAATAGTAATATATTTATTAAATAATGGGTTTTAATTAAAAAATAATATGAATTAAAAATATTGACTAATTATATAGTACTCGACATATAATTGGATGTCATTTTATTTTTCAATTTTACATATATAGATCAAATATATGTTATATTGATTTCACATATACATAATTAATGCACTTGTGTATACAATAAAGACACATAGACCTTGTCAATTTTTTAAATATTGTTAATGTGTACTTATTCTTAATTTATTCAAATTCAGTCATTTTTAACATATATGCATTCACATTAAATTAGATATTTATTCGTAATGTTAAAAAAAATTGACAATAAATATTTATAAAAAAATATATTTATAAATGTAAATTAACTATATTTATACAATTATATATTTATAAATAAAAATAAATAAATATTTTTTTAAAAGTATTTATATAATTATTAATAAATAATTATATATATTCAAATAATTATAAAATATATAATAAATTTACTTAAATAATGAATATATTTTTTATATTTATATATATTTATTAAATATATATGTATAATTATAAGATTATATATAATGATATAAATATAATTTTTTAAAAATATTTTTACAATTATAAAAAAATAATTATAAAATTATAATAAATATATTTAAAAGGAATATATTAACTATATTTATATTTATATATATTTATAATGTATATATAAATATTAAAAAAAATTATTCATAATTATAATTATAAATCCTTTATTAGCGCTGAAGTAATAAATGCTGATAAAAACAAGTTTATCAGCACTTTTTTGTGCTGATAAAGATGAGGCTTTATCCGGGCCGAAAAGTGAGCTGATAAAATAAACGTTGATCATCGCTATAATTTTAGTACTGATAAATATTGATTTTTTCAGAACGTTTTTAGTTTTGATAAAGTCTTACCTTTATCAACACTAAAAAAGCGCCGATAATGAGTCTTTTTTCAGCTCTTAAGTGATAAGTGATGATAAAAGGACACTTTATCAATTCTTATTCGTATGTTCTTATAAAATAAAAAATCCTAACCATGTACAAACTCTTGATGATATTAGAAGCTTTCTGAGATAGCCACCTACTACTAGTGCTTCTCCATGGTGAATCGAATCTCAAATCACACCACTTGACTACCTCTCGAAGAGCTCTTCTGACATCCAATGTTTGATTGATGTTAGGGTTTCTAAAGGGGGTCTATATTTTCTTCAACCTAGAGAGGTAGGCGTTCTGATTATCTTTGGGCATTATTGGTTTGGTTAATTTCTTCTTCAATGATATCGTATTTTGTGGCCCAGTGATTGTATACTAGTAAGGTTGGACTTTCGATTTTCTCAGTTTCCGATTTTGATTAACCTCTTGATCAATCATGCAGATTTTATTGTTTCTAGACTTGATGGTGATACAAGGAGTCACAAGGAGTTTTTTTGTTGTTTTATTTTGTGTAAAATTTTCAAATTTATTTCCCTAATCTATCATACAAATTTTTCATTTTTCATTTTATCAATGGTATTCCATACAAGTGAAATTTTAGAAATCAAAACTGGATATTTTGTGTTTGAGGGAGTTGAAGGAAGGTTAATGGATTTATTTCATATTATATAGAATCATATCTTCTTTTTTCTACTTATTTGGGGTTTTGTGGTAATCTAATATATGTATTCATCATGAATGTTTTTATTAAAATCCATTTCTACAAGTTTTATTTATTTTTTAGGCCAAATCATTCCCATTGTGTTGTTTTTCATTCCTTGGTGCTCATTGCTAGCCCAAGGGGGATCAAGAATGTCCCTCAGACACTATCATGTACCAGATCAGGTGTTTGATATATGGTTGTATTGGGTTTGTTTTTGAAAATGTATCTATTGTTAAATATGTTGTACCATTTCTAACTAATCCAACATCATAGATCTCTGCACTTTTAAAAAATCATTTTTATTTTTTCCTTTAATAGATTAATCCAACATTATTTATAAATCCTTTTAATAATAATATGTGAATTATTATTCCTTGATGAAATGTACTATTTTCAAAATACATTATAATTTTTCATCATAATCCTACTCCCCCTCTCTAAATAAACAACCAAAAAATATCCTTTTGGGATTACCCCTTTCTAGTTATACCACTTTTTTTGAGACTTATACACCACTATAAGAAATTATAATTTCTTTCTCGGAAATAAATATTTTCAATAATTTTCCCCCTTTTGAGTATATATTTAACTAATAAAAAATGTATTTACCTGGAATCACTTTTATACCTAGCTATAAGACTTGTAGAAAAATATAATGTCAAAAACATTTACTGTAATTTTTTTGGTAAATAATGAATCTCTCCCACTCCATGATATAGATTGATATTCCATCCACAAAATTTGAAAATTTTATTCCATTTTCAATGGGTGTCAACATGGGTTTCCAATCATCCTTTTGAAATCTATGAAACACTTCCCTCACATACGTGTATTGGGAAATAAATATCCCATGAATTCTATGAGTGGCCTATAAACTAAGGAAATTTTCTTCTCACTAATCGTCAACATTTAAAAATTGTTCATTGTTCATGTAGAAAATTATTATAATCGTTTATCTGTTGGATCTCTAAATATTATGTCCTCCACATTGATAAACACTTTCTATCTAACCATAAAATTATTTTTTATGTAATTATTATGATCAATTCTACATTTTTTAAATAAATTTTAACTAACAGTTCATATGACCTACAATAATAGGATCTTAGTTCTTCTTTCAATTCATACATCACCTTTTCCAATTTACATATGGTATCCTCATATTAATTCATGAGATAACTATCTATTTGTTTTTTGTAAACTTCCTATTAGTTTAATCCATTTGTAAATGTTAATTTTATATCAAGTCGGAGTAACTTGAATTTCCATGTGATGGGTCAGTGTGGTGATATGATACCCTAAGATTCTTTATATGTGTGAAAATATTGATATACTATTAATTTTAAATGTAATAATTCATTAGGTTGATACATCACTCATTCTAATATAGATTCAAAACTTCTAGTTGATTGAATGAGAGTTTATTATGTATGTTTATCATATTTTGGTTTCTTAATACTCCTTAATTTATTATATTATATTTTCAATTGTTTATGGGATTTAAGAAAGATTTGATATGGGGTAATTATTTCCTTAATTTCAATTACTAATTTTCTTCAACATACTAATATTATTTGAAACAATCATATGTTGAGTTTCCCTTATTATAATTGTCAATAACATTCACTTTTTATAATTAATATCTTTTATTTATTTATTTTTATATTTTATGGATTAAATCTTTTATGAACCTAATAGGATGTATATGAACCAAAAATCGATTCATACTAATATTATAACAAACTAATATGAATATGGATTTAAAGAGTTCATCACTTTTACAATAAAGCATGCAGACAACCCTTATAAAATCATTTGTCCTGTTTACATTGTTTTTATTCAAGACAATTTAGTCTAGAAAAGTTGGAAGAACATTTAATTTTTCATGGAATTGATAAAATATAAATTTTTATGACTAAATAGGGGGGGAAACGTGTACATCAATTGGGATGATACTATGATTTATGAATCATTTGATATTAATACCTTTGTAAAAGAGATGGAGATACAAGGAAGATAAGGTAATGGAAATTCAATATGACCTTCTTGATTGTCTAATGTTGTTTGGGGAGTTAAATTTATGTTATATGAAACCATTTCATATCAGTTATACTTAATAAACAACATTTTAAGCTGTATTGATGTAATATAATTTGAAAGCTGGAAGTGGATGGAGTGACACCAGCTTTACAGAACTACTTGGTATTTTGAATGATATACTACCAGGATAAAATGAACAGCTATTCTGAACATATAATGATAAAATAATGTTACTTTAAATGGGATTAACCTATAAGAACTTCATGCTTTTACAAATTGCTTCATATTTTTTCTCAAATACCATTAATAACTCATGAAATGCCCAAAGACTAGTACAGATCAATAATTGAAAAATGAATCATGTCCTTCAAAATATTTATGGTAAATTCATATCATTCTATGATTTTGAAGACTATATGGAATTTAGGAAACTGTGAGATAATTAAATTGGATGGCAGATAAAAGAATTAAAGATGGGAACCTACATCATCAAGCAGACTCTCCTTAGTAGATGAAAATTCATTAAGATTTTCCTAAATTTGGAGATAATGCAAGAAACATTCATCTTATGTTATCAAAAGATGGAATAAATCATGTGTATGGAATGATACTCATAAAAGTGAAAAATTCACATTGATGGCCATGGTGTATGGAATGATAAATGAATTCCCTACTTATGGAAATTCATTAGGCTGTAGAATTAAGGGAATATTGTGTGGCTACATTTTTGAAAAACACACATAGTTAGTTTGGTCAAAAAATTCCTCGAAGAATGTATTTTTATGAAATGTAAAATTTTTACCATTATGACATAAATTCTGATCCTAGAAGATAGCATTTGATGGGAATATGGAACAGGGTACAACACAGTCCCCATCAATAGGTGATCAACTTTAGAAAAAAGTAAAAAATTTGACACTGTTTTTGGTAAACCATTTTTTAAATACTTTACAAAATTAGGTTTGATAAAGAGATAAATTTTCTTTGAATTACCGTATTGGAATTGTTAGTATGTCATTCATTTTCTAGATTTCATTCTGGTGGAAAAAAATATATTTGATAGTGTTATTGAAAAATTATGAAATGTTCTTAAAAAATGAGAGATGGAATCTAAGCTAGGTTGGAATTGATTGAAATGGAGATATGGGAAGAGTTGGCAACAATAAAGGGTTAATGATGGAATTTTATTCCTCCATAAGCTTACAATCTGTCCAAATAATAATAATTTATAATTCTCCTTTCCTTACTAGTGTAAAATATCCACATGGTTTTTTGTTAAATATCATGAATTTTGTCTCAATGACTAATTTGAAGTTCCATGGACAAAAATCACATGACTGTCATGTTTTGATGCAAGATTTAATGTCTGGTACTTTATATTTCATTCTTCCTCAAAATTTACGGCATACATTAACCTGACTCTCCTTATTTTTCAAATCCACGTGTAGTAATGTTGTAGAACCTTTTATGTTTATATGTTCTTCCCACCGTCATTATTTGATATAATGGTCCACCTTATGGTTCACTTGGTCGGAGAGGTTAAACTATGTGGTCATGTCCATTATAGATGTATTTTCCACATTGAATGGTGAGTAAATTTTTTTATAGTATATTTCATGAATTCATGTTTTCAAGATGGTTGTATTGAAGAATGATATATTGTGGAAGAGGCTATTGAATTTTTTACCAATTATATATTAGATGTTGAATGCATCATTCTACCTAAGTCTCATCATAGTGAACACCTAATGGGTTAAGGGATTATCAAAAGTGTCATTTTTATAATTACCATGATAAGAAAGGAGTAATTACATCGTTATATATTACATAATAGTGAAGATGATGGCCCATACATTTAAGTCCAGAAAGAAATTCTTAGAGATTTGAATCCATCAAGGGATGAAGAATGGATATCAAATACACATAATCAATGGTTTGTAGGATGGTTCAGAGATCAAATTTATAAGGAGTTATATGAAAATCCAAATTCAATTTCTGAAAGACTTTAACCCACAGCCAGAAGACCAAATTCAAATATTATATCTTAAACTAGCTTTGTAATCAATGGTTATACATCATATATAGAAGAACACAATGACATCAGTTTGATGAAAAATAGTGGTGTAATGCTTATGGTTAAAGCATTGCACATATTTGGTTACAAGGATAGAAATCTAATTTATTAAAAATTTTCATATTTTATCATTATCCAAAAGATATACAAGTTGGATTATACATCATTTAAAGATATTATTATCCATTTAAAATGGGTTGAAAATATCAATGTAGTGAAAGTTGATGAAATGGGATTTGTAAAGATGAATTTTAGTGTGGAAGGGTAAAATATAATTCGTTCATATTGGCATGACAAGAAGTGAAAGTATTTTCTGTCTCTGATCCAACAAACAAGAATTAGTCTATTGTACAACTGGAAACTAAAACAAATGTTGATTCATGTAAAAATTCAATCTAGGATAACCCTTTCTTTCGGAGATCACAATCATTTCATGTCAACCCCAATATAGAACTTGTCTTGTACATTAGAGGGGACCGTAAAGAAACGATTTTGATTCATGATATGGGAACCAAATCATTGAAACCTTTTAAAAAATAGGGTTCAATGATAAGATAATTTTTTTAATATATTATGTTTTCCCTCAGAATATTATATGTTATCTACTACTCTAATATAATCTAAATGAAATTTCTTACTACTCATGCTGAAAATTCCTTCTACACATAATATAATAACAAACTATAATGAAGGAAATCATTTTGAAATATGTAAGGTAATGTTATAATAGAATTTCTTTATTTTACTAAAAATTATATATTGAAGGGTTGATTTAATATACATTATTCTTTATAGAGTTAATTTATTTTAGAATATTTCTATCAATGTGTCATGCCTTTTTAAGAAGACAAATGACACTGTCTCTACTCAATCATATAGGCAATCTTGATGTTTTCACAGTGAAATAATTGTTCATATAATTATGTATTGTTTAATATTTATGTTTTATTTATTTTTAGTATTAAAAACATAATTTTTTTATATAGGTTGATTCTTTTGTTCGAGTTGGAGTGCTCTATCCAATGTTCATTATTCTTCTTAAAATATTTTCATCCATACCGTGCTGTATTTATCACTTTATTTCATTTTTTCTACATTGCCTTTGTAATACGAGATATGACACTACCTTTTCCCAATCACAGAAGTAATATTGATATTTACATAGTAAAATAAGTTTCTATAGAATTAATGTGTTGTTTTATATTTATGTCTAATTTATATATTTTTTCATATTTCTCACATAATAAATGTTTTCATATACATGGGGATTCTTTTGTTTGAGTTTGGATGATCTTTCCAATATTCATTCTTATTCTCCCTTAAACACTTTTCAACCCTATAGTGTTGCATTTGTCACTATGTTTCATTTTACATCCACTGTATTTGTAGAAGGAGAAACAATACTTACTCTACTCAATCACAGAGGTAATCATGAGGTTTTCCCAGAAAAATAAATTTTCATAGAATTAATGTATTATTTAATATTTATGTTTAATTTATTTCTTTTTAGTATTACTCACATAATAATCTTTTTCTTATAAAGGGGTATTCTTTTGTAAGAGATGGGGTGATCTATCCAGATTTCATGCTTCTTCTCCGATAAAAGCTTCTCACCAATGCAATGGTGCATTTATTACTTTCTTTCAAGTTACCTCCACTGTCTTTGATTGAAGAGAAAAGACGCTACCAATGCCCAATCATAGAGGTAATCTTGATATTTTCATATTAAACTAATTGTCTATAGAATTAATGTATTGTTTCCTTTTTATGAAAAACTTATTTATTTTTAGTGTTAATCACATAATAAAACTTATCTTATATAGGTGGATTCTTTTGTTCGAGTTGGGGTTCTCTATCCAACATTTATTCATTGGGTCCCTAAAACATTTTCACCCCTATAATGGAAAATTTGTCACATTCTTTCTAGTTACCATAATTTCATTTGAAAGAAAAGCAATGATACAACCTCTTCTTAATTAAAGGCATAATGTTGACGTTTTCATAGAAAAATCAATGTCCATAGAATTAATGTATTGTTTCATATTTATGTTTACATTATTTATTTTCAGTATCACTTGCATAATAATTGTTTTCATATACGTGTGGATTCTTTTTTTTCAATTTGGGGTGATCTATCCAACATTCATTCTTCTTATCCCTTAAAACCATTTCACCCATATAGTGGTGCATTTATCACTTTATTTCAAGTTATCACCACTTCCATTTTTGGAAGAGAAATGATACTACCTATGCTCAATTATATTGGTAATATTGATGTCTTCATAGTAAAATAATTGTTTATAGAATTAATTTATTATTTAATATTTATTTTTAAATTATTTATTTTTATTATTACTCATAAAATAATTTTTTTCTTATAAAGGTGGAATATTTTTATTGATGTGTGTTGTTTGAAGCCTCTCATATAGTGTTGGAAATTCAACAAGTAAAGTCAAATGAAATCAAGGTAACAATGACATTAAGGATTTTTTTGAGACTTTGGGACATGTAGGAATCAACCACACCTCAATCCGACACATTATGTGACTAGTATGACTCAATGTACCTCTTTCTATTTTTAATTGATATTAATTTTAGTAAAAAAGACAACTAACTCAATGTGTCAGTTAGGATTTTAATATTGATATTTGACTCTAAAAATTTTCTATCATGGAATACTCCTAAAATACAGTAATATTTTCTTGATTTTTAGGGAATCGATTCATTAATTATTTGTGACATGTTGGAATCTGTCTCACATAAATCCAATACATGATGTGATCCGTACGAGCCAAAGTGCTTGTTTCATGTTTGAAAGGGAATTTTAGTAAAAAAGACATGTGACGTGCTCAAAACTGATAAAACACATTTATATTGTATTGATCCATTAAGAAAACAATCCATATATGATTTTCAATGTGTAGTAATCAACCACCCCTCAATATGATGTATAGTGTGACCAGTATGACTCAGAGTATGTGTTTATTTAAAATTGACTTCAATTTTATAAAATAAAATTGATCTACTCAAAACCAATCAAACAAATTAATATTGTTTAAATAAATCAAGATAATGATCCATAACTAATTTAAGAAATTTATGAACTGGTCTCACCTTAGTCTGACGCACGGTGCGACTGATATGACTCAAATTACATGTTTTTATTAAAACGTGACATCAATTTTAGTAAAAAAGTCTAATGAAACTACTCAAAACTGATAAAATTATTTCAAAATTTTTAAATACTTTAGTTAAATGATACTTAGGTCATTTTTAATGTGTAGTAATTATCTTAACCTCAATATGATGCATGGTGTGCCTAGTGTGCCTCTAGGTGTGTCTTTTTATTTAAAGTTGAAATATATTCTAGTAAAATTATAGCTGTCTGTTAATTTATTTATTTATATTATTATTAAATTTAGAATTTTTTTTATTACAAAGTTTCATTGTTTTTCTCGAGTAAGGGTGGTTTGTTCAGAAATAAAATGAGTCAAGTTAGAATTAAAAGCAATATTGATGTTTTTGTATGTATGTAATATTTTTGATGTATGTAATTGTATGAATCAATGTTTGAAATATATATAATATAACATTTTCTTATTATAATTTTTTTAAATTTCATTTCATTCAAATAATGTATTGGTAATTGGTTTTTGTTGATTTATTGTGTATTTATGGTGCTGCGGTGTGCTATTACAACACTCTTCATTATGACTCTTTATCAGTGCTTTTAAAAGCTTTGATAAAGGTTGAATTTATTAGCACTTATAGAAGAGATAATAAATGAACCTTTATCAATGCTTTTATTAGTACTGATAAATAGTTCATTTTGAGGTGTTAAATTAAAGTACTAATAAAGGTCCCATTTATCAGTGCCTTTTTAGCACTGATAAAGGACACCTTTATCAGCACCTTTTTAGCACTAATAAAATACTAGGGCTTTTAACCTCACTCATGTATCAACACTTTTCTATCACTGATAAGGGAAATTTCTAGTGATGTCAAAGGCAATTTTTTTTGCAGTGATATTTTTTCATATAAGTTAATAATATCCAGGATTGAGGATAAGATTCTTGGGGAGATTCATCGTTCTCCTTACACTTAATCAGAGTTGAATTGGGATATGAAGAGTGAAATCACTTTCTCGATAGTTGATGTTGAATTTATATAATGATAGAAATTATATTCCCAACATAGCATTAAACTATACTAAAAGAAGTTAGATGAGATTTTCTGGAATATTTAGTCAAAAAATATTGACTAGGGAGGAGTTATATACTTGGGATAAAATAATTTCTCACTAATGAAAATATAACCTATCTCAGTTGTTTCAAACCATTTGGATAGCCATGGAAACTGTTGGTATATGGGCTGTAGGGATAACACTATACCAATGGTTTATAGTGAACCGTTGGTATAGGGTGGTTAGGATTTCATTTTACCAACAGTTCATGAAGAACCACTAGGATATATATATACCAATGGTTCAAACCATTGGGATAGCTCCATTTCAATAGTTCTGAACCATTCTTTTATGAATTTAGCATTATTATATACTAAATCATTGGTATAGGGGTTTAGAATGTTATTTTTCCAAAGGTCTAGTTCAAAACATTGGAATAGAGGTATACCAATGGTTATAAAACCGTTCGTATTGACCCCCTAACTCACCATCCAGTAGCATCTCCACAGGCCACTACACCTACAATAACTTTCAATCAAAACATCAAAAAATAGTCAAATCAAAGAACACCTAAAGTGAAAAAAATCTCCACCCTACAATGAAACCAATAGAACCTTCTCAACACATATATCATACAATAAAACAAATATTGCAACCTAAAATAGCAATAGACTAAAATAAAAATAATTATAACATATGAAATCAATTGATTCTTTTAACCAATGAAAAAAGAACATACAAAATATCTCATATATTCATTCAAACCAAATCATAAAACATAAAATTTCATAAATATTGAAAAAAAATGTAATAGATTAATTTGTCCCCTATCGCCATCACAATCTTCAATGTAATATTCAGCCTCATCCTCATCCTCTTCCCCTTCCTCCTCATCATCCTTGGACCTTCCCTCTTCATTTCCATCATCCATTTCACCTTCTACATCATCATCCCTACACTCTTCCTCATGTTCATCCTCTCCATAACCAACATCCTGAACTTCATTGTCCCAAACACCACTAGGACTATTTTCCAATGCACTATATAATGTACTCATCCTCAAAATATATGCATCACACGATGTGGTAGTCACTATTGTAAGTGATGGACATTATACTTCCATCAGTTTCATAAATTCATCCTTTTCCATTTGAGCATGTTCTTCCACCTGTATGGGCCTTTTTTCTACATTTTCTACCTTAGCCTCATCTTTTTCTACCGGTTCTGACTTGGTGTTACTCAAACCTTCACCTGAAGTGGGTCAATGCATCTCTGAGACAATACTCTTCCTTGTTTGGCAGCATAGTCTACTTTGTCGCTCATCTCCCAAAACATAATGTATGTGATTGTTGGGGCCAGTGTTGTAGGGTTCTTGTGTATCAAGAGCCTCCAAATAATACTGTTACAAATATAAATATACTATTATGATAAAAAAATAGATATTAAAAAATTGAAATCATCAATGTAAAACTTTCAATTTTATGTTGTGTCTATTCGTTTAACATGATTCTTTGCTTTTTAATTATTCCCGAGAAAACTTTTTTTCCTCAACATACACATCCTTAAATATTTAAAACCTACTTCTATAATTAAAATGTAAATTCACAAAATTATTGGAGTCAAGATAAAATTAAAATACTCTCTAAAATTCTTCTAATATAATTTTTCAGGGAAATAACATCTATGAATGAAAATGATATTGAAGAAATAAGATCAAAACAAGTTCATGAAGGGCTATTAAAGGTGGAATAAAAAAATAATGGTCTAAAATTAAATAAATACACAATTAAAAATTAATTTGAGGTAAAAGGCACAGAAATTTCAGACTTAAATAACTTTACTCTAACTAAAATTCTAGAAAAAATTCATCCATTAAAAAACTAGAAAATTTCTTTTAATTTAGTGTATTTTTGAAAATGGAGATAGAACAATCTACACATCTTATTTTAAGATTTGAGATATGAATGGTTGTGGATAATTTTTGGGTGAGATCATTTTTTGAGTTATGTAAATTTGAATCACATCAAATAATTTTTGTTTAATTAATTTTAATTTATTTGGACTAATTAAATTCATAAAATTTTGGATGGGTTAGGACTATTTGGATTAGTTCGATTTGGTAAAGGTTATCTTATACTTTTTTGGACTTATTCGTATCTTTTTTCGGTTTGGTTTGGATATGTTAATTGGCATACAACATTTAAGGAAAAAAACAAATAATTAATCTTTATAATCAATGAAATATAAATTTCTTCTCCTATTTTAATGAAAATAACATTTTAATTGAAAAATTAAATTATAATTTTTAACTTATAAGATTATCTTTTATTATCTTATATTTATTTCAAATTAAATAATTTAATTTCGATATTGTGAATAAGAGAAAACAGAAATCTAATCAATATTCTCCTATTGTCTAGTTCATATTTCCCTTGAATTTCTTGACATTACCTTTATTTATGTGTTTATATTCCTTTCAAGTTGTTTTTACGGTTTAATAAAAAATGGTTAGAATTACAGTGACATTAAATTCTTAAATTTGTCTACGAACACAACCCATTAATTATTACCCAGCATGTATACATTAATGAAAAACAATTTTTCATTCATGAAGTTAATAAACATAACAATACATTCATCTTCGCACTTAATTATCATAATAATTCATAATGTAATTTATTCATTGATGAATAATTTATTTTTATCTTGAACCCATCTAAATTTAATTTTATTCACCTAATCCATGAGATTAATCTCTCCCTCAAAATGTCATTAGAATCTGTATGAACCACTGTATAGGTTCTTTATGAGTAATTGGAAGAGAGTGTGACTATGTTCACGAATTTTTCACGACCTAAAACTTTTTTGATGATCCTGTTATATATCGTGTTTTTGTGTTATACTCTTGACATTTTTAATATATTATTCATATAAAAATACCATCATCTATGATATGTATTTCTCATAAGATATGATGAGTTCATATCATTCCTATGATGAATTTTAAAGTTGCACCTCTTAAATAAGGTCCTCTTGAGTAAGTCTAAAATTCTATTTATGGAGATATATAATGAGATACATGACATGTTCTAGATAATAAAAATTCAAACATGTGGGAAATTGTTTAGAAAATACCGAGTCAATAACTATTGAAATCGATTAAATATATATAGACCCACATACAAGATACCTAATTACTCAAATTTGAGTTATCTATTTAATTCAAGGATAGTGAAAAATATTAATTTTTCTGTACAATCATTTTAAAAAGTTATTGTAAGAGGCTATTAAAATTTAATTATGGTAAACTATGTGCTGGAAAAATATAAATATGCTAGAATTTTTAAAAAACTAATGTGAATGATGGTACCCTGGAAGAGAGTGACCACAAAGGCCATGGAGAGACTATAGAGTAAATACAGTGTAAGGAACATGACACTTATGAATCTAAAGTTGATGATAACCGTAGTTACAATGATGATTCTGATTCTGATGATATAAATGACCTCACACAAGACGGTGTTGATGATGCACAAGATCACACAAAAGATAGAAAAGATGATCAGGAATATTCTAGTTCATATATGTTAGACACAAAAAATGATTCCATTTCTTCCAGATAGGTACTATTTATTTCCATGAATTTTTTTACCCCTTTTGTGTAAAAAATGATTCAAAATATCTACATATAAGAATTAAATATTCATGAAACCAAAAATAGTTGGAGAAGATACAGTGGACTATATGGATTGTTTTATAGCACAATAATTTCTTCCATAACTAGAGGATAAATCAGCTGGTTTTTTATCATTTAAAATAACTAAGGGTTCATTTTCATCAATTATTTAAATTTTCTTATGACCCTTATATCCCATGATTAGTAGTTGAAAAATAGCTGGTTTGGTTCTGTTCCTAAAAAAGACATTAAAAACTGGTAGAAAAGACATTTTCAATGAGTAATCTTTTATGAATATTTTTCAATATGTGTTTTCAAACAGATATTATATTGAACTAAATTTTTTTTACATGTCCTTTTAATAGAGGATTCCATTGTACACAAATAATAGGATGATTACAGTACAATGTTCTCTAAAATTTAGGTAGGAATATCAGTCTTGACTGAAAATATAAAGAATGAATTTGGTAAGTGACTTTTTTTATTTTAGTTCATCAGGTGATTTTCATAACATGGATAGCTATTTATTGATTTAGATTATCATTGATGACATAAAATTTATTTTAAAATTACATTCCTAGAAAAATAATTCTATTTATTTTATGCTTGATGTTTTTTAGAGAAAGAAGTACAAGTTACAAGAATTCTCTTAGGTAAAATAATGTTGATTCATATGAGATTTGGGATTTCATTATACTTAAATATAATTTCCCCCCATTTTATTGTATTTTTTTTTTGTCCTAGATATTTTTGGTGCATGTATGTGTATAATGTTATCCCATTAAAACAAGCTCACCAGGTGGAAGGGCACTCTATAAACCTAATGTGGAGAGATGAAATGGGAATTCAAAATAGAATCCAATCCAAATTCAAAGGAACTTATATATTGAATATGGAATTATTACTATAATAATATTCCTAATGTATATTATGAATATAAAACATATAAAAGATAAATATAAAATTTATGAGAACACGAGGACCCAATAATCACGATTCTAATAATATTTCTTGGTATCAATGGAGAATAACCAACTATATCCATAATCTATGGCATATCGATAATGTTTGAGAAGATAGCCAACACTCTAAATACTTTGTTGAAGTGATAAAGGCCAAGTGATCCAATTAAATATGGATGGATGTAAGGAATTGAAGTTGAAAATTACAATATTCTTCTATAAATATTTATACAAGCTGAAGATGTGTTCAAATGCGGAGTTTTGAAGGTCCCTTGGAATAATAATCACGAGGAAGTACAAATACTATATTTGGTTATAGACATAAGAAATTTAAGAGATATATTCAACTAGTTGGAGATTATATAAATAACCATTCAAGAGGTGGTAATTTTAATCATTAGAAACTAGACATTTCAAGATATTTTCTATTATTCTTTTTAAGAAGTAGGATTTTCTTATACTTAGTGTTTTATAGTGGAAGAACTATGTCTCCGAACTCAAACTAAATATAGAGAGTAGTATGATTTAAAATAATATCCTTATAAATGATATTATTTAGAATTTAATATATAAATTAATATTTTTGGAATCTATATATGCATTAAAGATTCTCTAATAAACCTTAGTGAATGTAAATTATCTCAAATGGAGGTTAAGGGGAAAATAGTAAGAGATCATTTTAACACTATCAATGAATTGATAAATATTTATATAGCACATACAATTATAGACTTTACCTTATATAATTCCACTTATAACTTTACATAGGATCAAATAATATTAATTTATGATGATGAAATTCAAGATAATAACTATATATCCACTAAAACCCATAGATGACCGACTATATTTTATTGGTTGAGATCCATTACCAATATCATGAAGGATATTAAACACTAAAATTTTAGTGTTTAAAACACCTCCACTAGATATACTATTATAATTTCAATTTTTTCTAAATAAAAACAATGACCATGTGGTGTATAACACTTATTTAATCAATCAATAGTAGCAACATTGGAAGGATTAAATACTCATTATAATGGTATTTCCAATTTCTAAATCTGATATACATTAAAATTATTTAATAATATATCCTTAAAGTTATTAACAATATATATTTTTTTTATCCTAAGTTTGATTTCATTATAGAAAAAATTAGATCTCAACCTTCATTACTTTTAATATTTATCAGTGAATATCAGTTTCCTCAATTGTATGATTTAAGGTCTACCCTTAAAACCTATCAAACTAGTTTTTATTTTCTAGAATGGTAATTTGTAAGCTAATTGACCCCAATATTTTCGTGAGACATAAAAAATTAATTATATATAAGTAAATGAATGTTACACATACTTCCTGTCATGGTCCATCATCATAATATTCCATAAAGTGTGGAGTTATGTCATACCATCCATGTTTTTCTTGTTTTTTTAAAGATTCATAAAAATATTAAATTATTAGAAATTAATTATTTATGAAAATAATGGTAATTTTAATTTAAAAACCATAATTTTTTTAATTCCTTGAAGTCAATACTCATAAAATGAGTAATCATTTTCTAATAATATTCTACTAGAATATCATCCATGATAGGTGTAGCCTCTAAATCTATGCCAAATATTTCATGTTAGACACTATACAATTCATGCTTATAGCCTCTCCTAAGCTCACCTAATTCGATAATACGTGCTGGACTCACAACATCACCATTGGAAAAATTAAAATGAAGTTGGAACTAAAATTTTAATCAAAATAAATAAATAATAATTTAACATTTAATCCAACAAATTTTTTTACCCATATTTTTTCCCAAGTATTATTCTTTATTTCATTTGGATGGTTTCATTAGAAGAGTGGACAGATGGGAATGATATCAATGTATTTGGATATAATTTCCAAAAAACTCCCATATTACCATTTCATTTTTCCAATAATTTTTTTTCCTTCACTGTACTCCACCATTAGCTGTGTGTGGTAGTTCCACAACACATGTATGTGTGTATTCCCCCACCACTTCTTTGTAGTACCAGTGGTCAAAGAAGAAAAAAATCACATCAATAAATATTATAAGGAAAATAAATTATGATAATAAAACTTACTAGGGTTATATAAATATACCCAAGGTAGTATGATTTGTGGGAATCACTGAATCCTCAAGAACTGAAGAAACATCAACCTATACATATATGGTGGGTCCTAGTGTATGATCCATAAGGTCATAAGGTTTCAGAGCAACAATTGAAGAATAAATAATGTAGAATCCCAATGAGAAATATGTAGAAGGAAAAGATGATGGAACAGATGGATGTGAAAATAAATAATAAAAATGATGAGTAAGAATCATCAATAGATATAAGAAAGAGAGATAATGAGGCTTAGATTAAAATTGTGGTGCAACAATTGGTGGCCAAAATATCTCAGGTGTCTGTAAATAAATCTTTATATCAAAAACTGTGTTAGATGGCATGTCAGAGGAAGGGATGGGGTGTGATTGGACACACTAACTGGAACACCTAACTATACTACCACCACCTTGAATCTCTAGCGTTATCACTAGAGCTACTATGGTAGTAAGTGATGAATAAGTTCATTAGTGGTAGATCCTGATTAAAAGTTAAAAACAAAATTAACGGCATAAAATTATATGTTATTGATATATATATTTAAAATAAATTACTCGTAATCAGAAATAGTGGGGGGATTCCCATCTCACTCATTGGGAGATTCATGTATTCCTTCTTTTTTCATCGTTGCTCCAGAGTGTTTTTCATTTCCTGTATTTGAAAAAACATAGAATTAATTATAAATCCATAAATAATGTTTTTAAAAATAATAAATAATATGTGACATGACTTAATGAAATATTTACTTTATTAATTTATTATAGTAATATTTCTACCTTCAATTTAAACAAAGAATAAAACACTTTACTCTGAAATGTCTCTCATCTTCTCAATGATACAGAATGATGATTTATATTTATCATTTTTTTATGTTCCTTGCAAAAAATAGAAATTTTGTAACATATTTTTAAAATTACATGATATTAAATATATATATATATATATATATATTCAATTTACATACTTTATGTAGTATTCAAATAGATCACAATTAATTAAAATTAAGAGATGTGCCATATCCCACTCTTCAAGGCATAATATAATCAATGTATATCATCCATGAATTACACATTATTTGGGAAGTGGTTGAGAAATAGTTTCAATTTTTTCATTCTATTATTCTTCATTTCTTATTGGTCTGTTTTCTCTTATAGTCAGGTCGGAAAAATATGTTGAAGAAAAATCCTTATATTCTTGATCCAAGTAACCTTTGGTGATTGAATCTTCTGGGTGATTTATTTTCTGGAAATAATTCATGAATGTGAACATGTTTATTTCAGTTGTATTCATACAAAAAATGGTCATATGAGAAGTATTTCAGTTAGAATTTGTATATTTAGATGCAATTTTCATGTGAAAAATGATAGAGGAAATATTTTCTCTAACTCATACAAAATTAATGGTCCCTATACCAAGAATATTTTTAAGAAACACATTGAAAAATTCTTATCACAATTATCTCTAATTAAATGGAATAACTGAATAACTAACACCCTTACATTATTGGATAGAATATAACAGATTTCTTTTGAAATCAAATCATACTAAGGAGGTGATAACCATAGGTCTTCAATGATTTCACCTTCAAATCTCTTGTTTTGAACCCTTTTGATATGTTTCTTGAATAACCATTAGTAAAATTAATAGTCCCTAGTACTTCAATAAATTGATTTTAATGCAGGTGTCATTACATAAGAAGAAAACTATACATTCCATATATTTTCATTGATACACACATGATGAAATTATGATCTGATTCGCCAACCCACCATGTCACACCAAGATCATAAATCATATTTTTTTTCTTTCTATTGAAATTTAGATGAATTAAAAGAAAAATTTCGCATATATTCTTTTCCATGATAGTTTTTTAAGATTAGGGCTGAAGCTTCATTTATAATTAAATTATTTTTAATTTTCATTATGTCCATGCAATAAAGTAAAAAAAATTGGTTGACTAATAAAAAAACTCAAAGAAGATACTCCTCGTCTTCCAATTATAACAGGTTTCGGGGGAAAAATTCTTCATCTTTATAGATTTCATTTGACTATTACTGAATGAAGAAATAAAATCAGTAAATTTATTTAGAACATCATTACTAGACATACATTGAGATAGATTGTTGATCTTCGTATAATTTTCAGATATGTGATGATGATTCCTATATGGATAGTCCATTGAAAAGAATCTTTAGTGTCCTATAAATCTAAATATATAGAAATAATTTTTTCCTTTTTATTAGTAATTCTTCATACAAATAGAACAAGATAGTTTTCACATAATAATCTATCTATACATCATTGCATAAATATGAAAATAATTTTTTGTCCATATAAGTGTAACATGCATTTGAAATTTTTCTTTCTAATATGCATCATATGTGTGCACGCCCATATTTGAAAGAAGTTTAAACCCTTTTATCAATGGTTGCATATATAAATATAAGTCACTTTTAGGATCAAAAGTTCTAGATATGAGTATACTCGTCAAAGTGAAAGGTTTTTTCATACACATCCATGGATGAAGTATATAAATGTACATGAAAACTTTCCATGTGTTGTGCAAAGTAAGAGTCTAAAAAAATAGATTAAAACCATCACATGAAATACCCAAACACATATAACACATACTATCTGTGAAATTAGGATTTAAATAATAAATAACTTCAATGAAAATCTATCTATTGGGTGAACCAACTCATCCTACTTCTTTTTTATCTCATTATCATTCCATCGCATTTTTATTTATATTTCCATAGGAATAAAGATATTTTAGAGTCTTGGGATTAATGTAGAGTTCCAGATTAAATTTTTGGCACACCGGATGGTGTTCCATCATCTTTTGGATTCCTTTGGAATTTCCCACATTTTATACAACCATTCTGTTCAGTAGTCTCCTCTATGAATAAGTTACAATCTTTTGGGAAAGCATGATTTTTTTGAAAATCCAAGTTCCTCAACTAACATCCATTATATATAGTGGGTTAAGGGGATATCTGCATCATCTGAGAGTAAGTCCATCAATAATATAAGAATATAATCAATGGAAGTATTATAAATACTAGACATTGTTTTCCAATGAAACATTCAGATTAAAAATTGAATCTTCATTATTTTACCACATTGCTGGTATACTGGATTCGTGGAAGCATCATTCAATTTTCTAATCCTGTAAACATCATCATTTTTGTTAGACCCATCAGGTGTTCTCATATAGAAGTCTTATTGGGTAGGCGTCCCTACCTACACTTGATGACAAATAAATAGAAAATTCTCATCTAATAAATCCACTAATCCAATCCTCACTTTTGTATCATAGGAATTTTTAATTTTCATTTTCTCTTGATTTTGATACCATAGATAGTAGTTTGATTGAAAACCATATCTGGTTATGTGGTTGCTAAAATCGTCACAACTAAACCATTACCTTACAAAACAATTATAACATGGTAAATGTATGTGACCATTATCTGAGATATTATAAGATTAAAAATCTAAAATTATGTCCAACTAGTTTTGAAAATTTCTATACATCCAATCAGTTTCATACACCCAACTTCTATCCATTCTATAAAAAAATGTTATATATAACTTTCTAAAAGAAATAAAATAATATTGAATTTTAATAGGAAATTTATTTATGGAAATGATAACTCTTCAAATTATATGAAACCTTAACCGAGACACTAGTTCATATGAGACCCATAATATAAAAGAGAACAAAATACTATATATATATATAATAAAATAATATAAATATGAAATTATTATAATGAATTCTATTATATCAATGATTAATAGTGTGCCAAATCTCTCAATGGTCAAGGATTTAATTAGTAAAATGTATCTTACGGAATATAAATACCTAGGGTGTTATTAAAATGAGATTTAATTGAGTGAATAAATTAATGAGACATAAAGGGTTGTCAGATATATTCCATAGTGACTCTCCCCTTTAATTCGTTATGGTTCATGTTCATTTTATTTGGTTTAGTTGTTTTTGTTTAATTAAATTTAATTATCTTCAATTAAATTTTGTTTTATTTGGGTTAGGTATTTTTTATTGATTTCTCCTAGTTTCATTCCTTTTGGGTTTTATATCATTAGTTCAAGTGCATGTGGTTTTTTTTAATTTTTTTTTTCAATTTCGAATATTTTGTTTCAAAGTGGGTTAGTTTGGTTCACATCGGTTTTATTTACTTTGGTTCAAATCAATTTTATTTTTTTAGATTTTGTGTTGATTGATTTTGTTTGATTCAACTTGTTAAAACATGGTTCTGTTGAATTCGGTTAGTAAATTTTGTTTATTATTAGTGAAAATGTGGTAGATATTTATACTAGAAGCATAATTGAGAGTTGTTGTCCCATTTTTGTAGAGTGTAATAGATGCATGAGGGTTCATTGGAGAGAGCCTAGGAGAACAAGTGATTCACATCAATCAAATATATCCTTGTATTAAGTTATCATTCAGACAATGATTCAAATATATATCTTGATTATAAGATTACTAGAATTCATATTTTTCATTCAATAAATTATGATAACATTTATAAATTTCATATAATAAATTCATTAAATACCATATTCAAATTTTCTCAATTTAAATCATATATCATGTCACCTTTATGTATATTCACAAGGTGATTCCATTATATAATATCCTGTAACATCTTATTCGGAAAAGGATGTTAGAAATCATGGTAAAGAAAGATCATAACACATGGCAACGTTGATTATAATGCCATGTGTTTTTATTTAAACATATAATTTCAGAGATAAAAGATGAATTTCATCATACAAATTTTTGTCACACTACATTAATTTGTGAATAAAAATAAACAATGATAATATAATAATAATCATATTCCATATATGGTTAATTATAGAGAGACCACATCATAATAGTATATTCCACACCATAACAAACTCAATGTAAGAATAATCTGGAGTATTAGATGATTTGATACATGATGATGAAGTGACAATGTTATAGATGATATTGAATTAGAGTATAAAAAAATTTGTAAGAGTGAAACTCACGGTATCATTTCATTTTCAATAGTAAACTCAATGTATATATGAGTAATTGATTGAGTATCACACCCCAATGTTGTATATTTCACTATGATGAGGAAGTTTTTGGTGTAGTTTAGACCCCATGATAAATTTGTGTGGTTTTGGAATGTGATGGTGGATTTTATCACCACACATTAAGAATTCCACACAACATTTATGTGTGATTTTAAGAAGAGTAACAATTAGACACATTGTAAAATTATATTTACGTTGTAAGGATCAAAACATTGTAAGAATAAATTGAAAATCACGAGGAATCTAAAATATAATCCCACAATGAAACTATAGGACCACACTATAACAAGTCTATATTTTAAAGAGATATGAAAAACCATTAATCCTAAAATAATTATGTATATGTAGTAAATCATACAATAATTATTTATGATGTGTAACTATTAAAAATGAAAATAAAATGTAAAATAATTTATATGTAAGTTCCTATAAAAAATTTAATATTAATTCATATAATACTCCACTTTATGTACAAATGAATGGTTATAAAATATAATTTTCATGTTCATGTTCAATACTACACATACACATGAAGCTTATTAAAACTATAGTATATAAAAAGAAAATTTTAATGCGTATGGAATAAATATTTGATAGATGCATGACGTTTTAAATTTCATGTTATAGATAAGAAGAAATATTATATACAATTTATAATAGTTACTAGATTATATAATGAGTTTCTCTTAGTATAGTGTAGTTCTCACATAAATATGAAGATTGTGAGTATATAATAACACTTAAAACTATAAGTTATGAGAAAAATTAGTTTCACTAAAAATCATATATTCAACTTTATTATTCTAAACCCTTGCTATAGAAGTGGGATAACAATGAGATAATCTTTTATAGAAACCAAAAACATATCTGGAGTAACTGTTGAAGATGAATACTAAATGATATATAACACACCAATTTTATGTTGAATAAAAACTAAATAAAAATAAATTCTTGAGGATAGGTCATCATGGATTATAAAGAAGACAAAACCACTCTATGGTCTCACCATTAATAGGAATTAGTGGTGTGAGTGTCATATGGATTCAAGATCAGGATTAGATCTGGATACAGATAGAAATGGAAGTTCTACTAGTGATCTGGATATGAGTGATATGTGATCGAGATGTGAGTACTACTAGGTTTCATGATGGGATAAGGGGAGCACTCAAGATTTGATTTGGAGGAGAGGTGGGGATGATCACCCATGATGCAATTTTATGGAATACATATGCCAAATGTTTTAAAAAACCATTGGCTTAGGTAAGATATCCAAATGGTTTTTAAATAAAATGTTGGGACAACCTATCCTAAAATACCATATCCCTGCAGTTTGTCCAAACTGTTAGGAAAGCTCTGTGGGTATAGGGGTGATTTCATAAATTGTATCTGTTTTTTAGTCTCAAATAAAGGAAAACCCCTATTTTGAGCTAATGTTTTAATAATTCAAATAAACATGAAATATATGAAACAATACATAAAACTAGAATCAGATAGTATTCTCACTATTATTGAATGAATAACTTGCATACCGTTCACCACATCCTTGTTAGGATCCAAATCAGTTGTAGTGATATCATATTACCTTACTTGTTTTTTATATTTTGGAGGGTTTTTAATTTATTTTCACCAACATCCCCTGTTTTAGGGAATTTCATTTTATAATTCTCATGTTCTTTGTAGATGAAACATTGCACCATAGGCTCAGTATTGATCTAAAGCTTATTTTATTTATCAATATTAGTGGGTTTATTCATTTACCTTTAGCACTGATTAGCCCGATTCAAATTTTTTAAATATTTAAATCAACATAAATTTCCAACAATATAGTTTTTAGGGTTATCTTTTCCACAACTTTGGAATGTAGGATGTTGGTTTTACTTTCCTCTATTATATTTATCTATTGACACTTATGATGAATAATCTATTTTATATTATTTTCTCTAGTCCCATGATTCCATTGAGAGTCATCGATCACCATATAAAATGTTAAGAAAAAAAACAATATCCAATTCATAATATTTAATTCCAAAAATACCTAATTATATTCATAAACTGAACATTAATCCACTAATGAAAAGGTCCACCTTATATTCATTTTTAATGAAGAAGCTGGAGGCGTAACTTGAAATACTTGTGAATTTTTTTCTCATACACTATGACGGACTCATCTTCCATTTTAATAATTTTGAGGAAATCCATCTCTATATTATATTATAGATTTTGGGGGAAATAATTATTAAAAAATATTTTATTTAAGTCTTCCTATTCCATGAAATTAGTATCTAGTTTGGCCTTTCTATTCTTGATCAGCGTCCACCACTAATCATATTCTCCCTCAATACGATAAATATACAAAAAAAATTGTTTCCTTCACTAAGAATAATTTGGTAGATATTATCTTCTCAATTAATTTAATGCATTTTTGTATTGTTACGGGGATATAATATACACTAAATCTAGGAGAAATATTTTTCTTAAAAGTCTCATATGAAACATTCTCTTTCTCAGGAGCAGTAGGGATTTTCATATGATTCAATTTATTATTCATAAATTGAGCTGGTTGATCCAATAATACCATGATTTTCTCATATCCACTCCCATAATGTTATGTATAACATTGGGGAAATAATTTCAGTTCCTATTATATTGTTTTTTGGAACAGTTTATCCAATTTCATAACATTAACTAAAAGAATAAAAAAACTAGATGAGAATACCTTAAAATATAAAAGGAAAACATATAAGTTTATAAAGAATAACTTATAAGTTATATGTTTATCCTAATTTATTAGTATTTAGGTTTGAATCCCGATTATCCATGGTAATGATTCATATTATCTATTCTAACATAATAATTTTATCATGTCCTTTATAATAGTTCTTAAAGGGTTTGTGAATTTCTAAAACATATCCCCCAGTAGTGTAAAAATATGTGTGCAGCAAGGCCTATTTTTCATGGAATAGGTGATGATATAATTAAACCCAAAAGCTATATTTTCAATGTTGTTACCCTTAGGCTTGACTGTGTTCAGGAAACAACTAATTGAAGTATCCGAACATGGATGTAATTTTATGGAAACCACTCTCTACATCCTTCACCAAACATCAATGATATTTTACAACAGTAATTATTTTATAAAGTATTATCAATAATTTTTTCTAGACCTATTCCTTTAAAATAAATATAATTGTCTTTGATACCAACTATAGTGACTAATTCTTTTAAACATATTATTACTTGATTTTTAATAATTAATATCCAATAAGTATAACCTAAATATTGGGAGGTATAATGTCATTAGAAGACTAGGTTCATAATATATAAAAAGGAAACTAAACTACTATATCCTTATTTAATTCTCCATAATGATACCTTAAATCCATTTGAGCTCATATAACAACATAAGATTGCCTTGGGAAATCATAAAATAAAGGGATGAGGAAAAGAACCTAGTAAGGGAATGAACATGATAAAGAAAAGGAACATGTGAGTCAATAGTATGACATGATATCCTAAAATATAAGTATTATTATTAATAACATAGAATAATAACATAAATAACATGATATCATAATACCATATAAATATAGTATATGTTGTAACAACATATAACATGACATAAACACGAGTCTAGGTTTACCACCTAGAAAATATCAAATGGTATAAAAAGTACCATAATTGATTAGGTATACTAAATAATCCAATAAGTAAAATATCATGAGACAAAATATTTACCCAATTCATTGTAGATTTATCTCGGTGAACCATCTTAACATCTACATGCTTATGTGTGCTACAAAAGGAAATCAATATTTAAGAATTAAAATAAAAATTACCCATAAAATTAAATGGGTTTCATTTATAAAACGTAATGGAATGTATTAACCCATAATAAATATGGATAATATGACAATTTTATATTTGAGTGAAATATATAAATAATTTATAATCATTACATAACATTAGAGATATATATAAATATTTTTTGAGAGATAATGGTCATAATTGAAAGAAAATCGTGGTTTACTGAGATATTTAACCATAAGTTTGACTCATCACAAACATTCTTTATATTGATGAATAATAAAATTATTTCAATTATTTACATAATTAATAACTTTTTTCAATTTTATTATTATTATTATTTTATTTATTATAATTTAATATTAAATTACATAATTATTCTGATTGATGTGAGATGTTTTAATGATATTTGGAACATATATCTGAAATCACTTTGGTAAGATGAATAATATCAAATAGTTTATTAATCCATAATATAAATAATAATAATAATGAAATAAATAAAAAATTTATACACCAATTTAACTTTTAAATCCACCCATGAAATATGGTTATGGAAAATGAACTATGTTACAAACACTGAGATGGTTGTCCATTTATACGTATGAGTAACTTTCCCATTGTTCAACGATAATGATCGAAATCAGGTAAGTGTTATTTCATCTTTAAATAATGATAAATATATCATAAATATAATATTATTTATATAAATACTCTTATATATATCATCCATGTGATGCGGTAATGAAAAATGAATCACATCATTTCATGGAGGTGGTAATCCACAAATACGTATGAACGACATTATAATTTTTCAATAAATGGAAATATACAAAAATATTTTAAATATTAATTTTATAAAACTAAAAATATTTCATTAAAATAATATATATATATATATTAAATCCATCATCATAAATAGATGTGATAGGTGTCGGTTGAAAATGAATTAATTCAATTCGTGAGGTGTTAGTATGTCGTACACACAAGCAATGGTTTCATTTTCTAGTTGGTGGATGAGAAAATGGATATAAGTTATTAAATTAAAATAATAAAATCTTAATATATTAGAGATATATATGTTATCATATAATCATGGTTTAAAAATTGTTTAATGAGGGGGAAGAATAAATAAAAAAAACTTCTTGGTTAAGAAGAGTATCTCTACCACATACAACCTCTTTATGTTTACACCAAAAGCCTTCACAAGAGGGGTTTCTAATAAAAAGTCCTATAAGAAGTGGTAAGGGAAGTAAATAATTAATGTTTTTAGGAATTTTTTTATAAAAATATCATTTCATGTTTGAATAAAAGAGTATAGGATGTTTCCTTTTATCATGGAGGAGTGACATTATTGTAAATACATAAAACTATTCAATAATGGGAAGCCACTCTATAAGAAAGTGCCAAAAAATTAATAAATTATGGAGTAAAGGTAATATAAAGACAATAAAAACTCATAATTAAAAATAAATATGTTTTAAGTGCATCATTCCTTTTACCACTAGGGTTATTAATTTTATCATTTTAGTTTTCACCAAGACAAATATTTTTTACCTAGGTAATTTATCCTTTAATCCTATAAATAAAATGATACTTAATATATATTTTGGGTTCTATGATTATAAATATGAAATTAAATTTATCAAATAAAAATGACATCTATGAGGAAAATTAATTTTAACACAAGAAAATGCAATGTAAAAAACCCTGTTTTAACCTTAATTGCAGTAATTATTATTTTTTACTATTTTCAGTATTCATTAGGAAACAAATAAGCAGAACTTATTAAAAAAGTAATTGAGATAGTTATAAATTTTTAATTCATTTTATAAAATTTAATTCACATATTTTTAAGAATTTAACTTATAATTAAACCCACAAAATATGATAAAAATAATATTTTCAGAAAATTGATTTTTTATGAGATAGACACTCTTATATTAAATCTATGAATATAAATCATAATTATATGAATTTTTATTCATAAAAATTGTTATATAATATGAAAATTTCTTGATGATCATTATTTATTGGGGTTTATTTTAATTAATTAATGTGGATAACCTTTATGCACTAAAATAATCATTTTTATTCATAAAAATAAACATATACCAAAATCATGAAAATTACTAATTCAAATGAAATTAAATAGATCATTATAAATAAAATGGATCAAGTTTCAATTTAATAAAAAACCCAAAATATAATGGGTATTTAAAATTAAACAATATAATGATAAGAAATTAAAGTATTTGAAAAATTGGTAATTTTAAATTTTCACTTAAAAATCAATCATTTCAGAAAAATCCTAGAATTTATCTCTAATTTAATTTTAATATTATTATTTCATAAATTAAGTTAATTTTATCCAAAAAATTTATAAATCATAAAAAAATAATAAATATATTTTCTCACAAAGAGTGATAAAAATCATTTTTTAAGAAAACATATTTTTTTGAAGAATAAAATATCTTCCTTAAAAATTGACTGATTATTTACTAGGAATTTGTCAATAAATTTTTATTTATTGGGTAATTTATATATATATCCTAATTATGTTATTACTATTCATACCCACTAATTTAATTTCCAATATATAGTAGTTCTATTTAAATAATCATGGTTTGTTTAGGCTCAATGTTGTGTGTCGTATATGCTATCAAACATAGTTTTCTTTTTTAAAAACTCATGGTGTTACAATATTTTCCATTAATTGTGTATAAAAAATATTTTCTATATTCCTATTCATAAAAGTAATATCAATATCAACATTTATATTATATATTTTCTAAATAATTTGATGATGAATTTTACAGAGTGTTTTATGCCACAAAGTGTTTTCAACTTATATATTATAAAAAAGAAATATCTTTGATGTCCACCTAATATAAGTTTCCATTAAATATATATCCCAACATAAGAGAGTTTTCATTATTTTATTTGATATTTCAACCTTTCTTATTGAATTTATCTTCCAATATAGAGTGAAATAACTAACTCACACTGAAAAATTATTTCATAGGACATCAATATAAATAACATCAATATTATATAATTTATGTTATGTTAAGTGATTTTTAACACTTCCATTGATATTTAGTGCTCCATAATTTCCAAACTAAATTTTTTCATAAACACTTCCTTTCGTATTATAGAGAAGATTCAAATTACCCATAATATGGGATGAGAAACCACTATAAATAATTCACATACTATTTTTATTGATAGATTTCAAATCTAGATCAATAAAAGTATATTTTGTAAAGACCCGTAAATTTCAAGGAAATTTTTTTTTCTTAATTTTCTTTGGAATTTTACAAGAACGCAGATTCTTGACGGCGCCTGATTCCGAGGCTCGGTCTGCCCGAAATCAATTTACGAAGTTTGGCTCGGGTACGTTTAGTGAACGAACGAGCGAGAATTTCTATCTTTTGAACTGGTGCTCGGAATCGAATTCTGAGGGCACCAATGGAATCACATCGTCGGTTTTTGCTTAGAAACGCCTCTTTCGGAGTTGCGTTTTCTCGGTTGTGCTTTTTAATTTTTTGGGGTTTATGTTAAGAAATAAAATAAAGTTGTACGACAATTTTATTTCATTTCACTTAAAACCGCTTAAAGACCACTTTAAGCTACTTAATTTGGGTTGAAGCAGATAGGGTGCAATTCAAAATATCCTACCCACTTGGTAGGATATTTGTGAGGTGGGACCCACATGAGCCCCACCGTTTCTTTTCTTCTTAAGTAACGCACCCGCACCCCCTATTAAACGAAGTCAACCAACGTGTTTCCTTAATTTCATAACACCTCTATTTAATTGGGCAGTTAAGTTTTACAATTAATTCTTTGAAATTAATTGTGAGTGTTACGTCGTTTGAATTTTGAAATCGTTGGCAGAAAGCAATAAAATAAGGCCTTATCCTCATTTTATTTTTGGGTTGGGAAGCGTTGCGCTGAGTTTTCCTCTCCTACTCCTCCTTCGCGAAGAACGCGAAGAATGCGCCACCTCTGACGAAGAACGCTCATTTTCCTTCCACAGAATTTTCCCCCTTCCGCGGCGAGTCTCTTCAACGGATCTTCTTCTTCCCCTTCATCGTCAACGGATCGACGAACAAGCTCGGAAGCGGAATAGGGTAGCGAGCGACGACGGCTTCGCCTTCCATCGAGTCGGACGAACACTGACGTCCCCCTTCGACGTCGTCATCCTCGCGACGCCATACCGCGACGAACTTCGAACGACGATGCCTCCTTCTGATCGACTTATACCCAAGGTAGGGGTTTGACTATTTTAAGTTGGTGATTCTTTCCTTCGAATGTGAAAGATAAATCTATTGGGCATGTTCCAATTTTTATTTAAATTAAAAATTGTGAAGGTTAAACGTTTTACGCCAACTGCTATCGAAATAACGGGAGGGAATCGGTCCGCACAAACACGGCCGATACCCCTCCCCCCTTTGCTTTTCTTCGGTTTTGATTAGCGAAGACGGTATTGCATCATTGCACCGTGCTTGAGCGAAAGGAGACGGGCCACGCCGGAAGGACGCGGTGTCGTCACGCCGCGCCGGACAAATTTGCAGCCATCCTGGAAGTGGCGGGCGAAAAACCGGCCGCTGGAGAACACGAAGGAGGCGGCCGGAACCCCGGCCGGCCCTGCGCTGGCCGGCCGTTATAGGGGAAAAGCCGGGGGGGTTACACCCCCCGGGTTGCATATGGCGCGGCCCCTTAAAGGGGGCCCCCGTTTTAATTTAAGAGGGGCGGAGCCCCTCCCTTAGGCACGCTCGCGCGGCACGCTGGCCGCGCCGCCGCGCCGCCACGCCGCCGGCCGGGCCGGACTTCCGGGCCGGTCCGGGTCATCGGGCCGCGTCACCGCCCGGTCCGGGTCGACCCGGTTCGGCCGACCCAGGGATTACTGGGTCGGGCCGGGCCGGGCCCAGACCCCCTATTTTCAGACTGTGTTGGTTCAAATGCCCATATCATGGGCTACGGACCTCCAATCGACGCACCGTCAGTTGCGTAGCGATCCTTGGAACGAGACGGTCGTTTTGGTTTATCGCACTCAAGGTTTCGGATTACTTTGAGTTTGTCCGGGTTGGTTCATACACGAAACCAACCGGGCCCTCGGAGCGGAAACGCTCATATATTGAGCTTTGGACGTCCGATTGACGTTCCGTCGACTTTGTTGAGTTTCTCTTAGTGAGATGGATCTTTTGGATTACTCCGCTCGAGGTTTGGATGCTGTCGGAGTGTGGTCGGGTTGGTTCGCTCACGAAACCAACCGGGCCCCTGGAATGAGAAATCCAATAACTCACAGACCGGTCGTCCGATTGACGCGCCGTCTATCTCATTGTTTTCTTCATGATGAGATGGAACCTTTGGCATAATTCTCCCAAGATTTGGTTGCTGTTAGATAGTGGTCGGGTTGGATTGTACCCGAAATCCAACCGGGCCCCTGGAACGGAAAAGATGATATCATTCAGACCAGATGTCCGTTTGACGAACCGTCAGCGGCGTTGGTGATCACATTGAGAAACGGTCCCTATGAGTATACCCTATGAGTGTTCGGGGTATAGTTGAGTTACGGCCGGATTGGTTCGCACATGAAACCAACCGGGCCCCTGGGACGAAAACGCTAATAACTCACAGACTGGGCGTCCGATTGACGCGTCGTCTGTTGCGTTGAGACCCCTATGACGAGGTGGTCCTTTGAGATACTTGTTCATGGGAATTTGAAATACTGGGAGTTTTGACCAGTAGCTCGTGGAGTGGACCCTCCCAGAGACGAGCGTGCGGAGTACAGAGACCGTGTAGCCGGCTGAAACCTGACGATTGCTTCACCGACTCGACTCGGAGTGAGTCGACTAGCCCAGTGGACGGAGCGCCCGGTATTTGACGACAGACCCACAGTGGACGGAGCTCCCGGTAGTTGGCTGCAGACCTGCGGTACTCGACAGGAGGAGTACCTCTATAGGCTATTAGGGGAAGCGCCCGGTATTTGGCGACAGACCCTCAGCGGATGGAGCGCCCGATAGTTGGCCGCAGACCCGCGATACTCGACAGGAGGAGTACCTCAGCAGTCTTAGGTTAGTGAGCAGTACCTCGGAGTCGTGATAGGACCACTGTACACTCCAGAGACGAGGCTCTTCAGCAGTTACGTTTTCGATAACGAAAATCCTGGTTTGAGCTGAGACTTTTGACCTTTGTGTTTACCTCATGATTGAGATGGGTCACTCGATAACTTAGGTATATGTATGGGCATATACCTGGGTAGTGGTTATCCGTTGATTTCATGATCCTTGTGTTTCCTCATGATTAAGATGGGATACTTGATAACTTAGGTATATGTATGGGCATATACCTATGTAGAGGTTATCTATTGAGATCTTATTTGTGGTTATCCTTGTTGGTTTTAGTGAGACTTTGAGGGTCTCGGGGTCCCTACTGAGTATCGTTATACTCACCCCTGCACGGGCTATGCCCGCACCTCATTGTGTTGGTTGCAGACGACGGGCAGTGCTGACAGAGGCCGAGTGTTCGAGGAATAGACGGTACCCAAAGGTGGACTACACGACGAGCCAGTACCAGGAGGTGGACTACATGATGAGTCAGTATCTAGAGGAGGACTTCATGGAGAGACGACACACGGAGGAGGTTGACGGGCGAGAGTGTTTAAGAGGTTATCTGTACCTACCCTTCAGGTAGGATCCGTGGCGGACGATCCAGGAGTGGCGCTATCTGTACCTACCCTTCAGGTAGGGTCCGAGGAGGACGACCCAGGAGCTGCTTCCTTCTTCCAGCTATTTTCCTTTTTCTATTGTACTTTCGTTCAGTTGTAGCCGCACTTTCAGTTGAATTTGTATTCTGGCCCATTTACTTTTCAGCACATTCTTTTGTACTTAGTGTTTTGCTTCCTCTTGTACTCTGTGGTGTTTTGTTTACTTTTATAAAGGCAATTCCTTCCCGGTTATCGGTATTTTCGCCTTTGGTGCTAGTCGCCAGCCCCTGGCCTATGGAAGGCGGGCTTGGGGTAGTCATGGCACAGGCCCTGAGGACGGGTTGTGAAAAATTGGTATCAGAGGAGTCGGTTCTACTGCAGAACTCAGAACTCTGATTTTTTCTTTCTGTGAAGCAATAGTGTTAAGAGTACCGAGTGTGGTTTTCAGTTCAGGGAGTCCAGTGCTGGTGCGGGCGGACGACGTATCCATACACCAGGACCCTGACAACTGATTTCCGACTTTGTGCATGAAAACAATGATTGCGTGTGTGTTTTCAGAAGTTTTTTTTGAATATCAGCTCAAACCAGGTCCGCTCACCAGGTATAATTGTTTGATCGTGTCATGTTTGTATCTTTCAGGATGCCTCCCCGCGGAAGACCAGCTAGAGCCCCGAGAGTGGTACGTACTGACAGCCCGCCGAGCAACATGGCCTCAGTACATGGCCCTATCCCAGTTGAGGCACCAGCAGAGGCACCAGGGGTACTACTACCCGTTGGGCCACCGATGCCACCAGCCCCAGCAGCAGAGGGTGCACGTCGCTTGAGCGCACTGCACGAGTTCCAGCGCCAGAGGCTACCCAGGTTCAAGGGAGGGACGGACCCGCAGGTGGCTGAGGATTGGATGGAGGCTGTGGTGAGAGTCTTCAGGCTAGTGGGGACGCCGACAGACTTCATGGTGATCCTTGCTACCAGCCTTCTTCAGGCAGCAGCAGACATATGGTGGAGCCTGATTCTCCAGATGCATGACGAGGTGACACTTCTTTGGGCAGACTTCGAGAGCCTGTTCCGGGTAGAGTTTGTACCAGCCACTCTTCGAGCGGTGCGTATACAGGAGCTACTTTAGCTGCTGCAGGGCATCATGACAGTGGCACAGTATTCAGTGAGGTTCACAGACCTCTCACGCTACTCAACAGATATGGTACGGGACCCGTACTTCAGGGCCCGAACCTTCGAGAAAGGGCTCAGGTGAGATATTAGATCTTTTGAAGTTTCTCACAGCATTCCGACGCAGACATGGGTGTTAGAGAGAGCCCTCTTAGTGGAGAGTTTCCTTGCTTAGCAGTCTCCCGCAGCAGGACCCACCACTAGCCGGCTAGCGGCTGAGTCTTCTACAGCAGGAAGTAGATAGATAACGCAGAGGTCCAAGAGGACCAGACCTACCGGTGGCCGACTACATGACTCAAGTTCAGTTGTGCAGGGAAACTGGGGTGGATTCAGATCTAGATGTGCCGAGAGTGGACAGTGTTACTCCTGCGGCGGGATTGGTCACATGGCACGTGACTGTCCAACCCGCCACACAGATGACCAGCAGTTAAATGAAGAACCTCACAGGCAGAGTTTCGATCAGGGCAGACCGCAAGGAGAAGGCGACCATGGAAGAGGAGCAGGTCGTGCAGTTGGAGGTGGATGACGCTTTGGGGTGTTGCCACCCCCACCACCAGGAGGCCGACCCCGACCACAGGGGACAGGAGGACATGGGAGAGCTCAGCTTCAGGCTGCTGAGACCTATGGTCATGGAGCTCCAGAGGCAGATGGACAGGAGCGAGACTTGCTCCAGACCTGGAGGCTATTGATCATGTTTCTTCTAGTTTTGTTGTTGTTACATTCGTGTCTTTGTATTATGAGCTGCAATAATGAAAAGACACTTATCTTTGTTAAGTTTTCTTTCCTGTCCTTTTTGTTTGGTTGATACTGAGTGGTCCCGGTTAAGACTATTGACTTGACCCTCACTTTCGAGATTTCTACTGGAGGAGACCTAGTGACCTCACACTAATGCCGACAGTCTGACTCGACCCTTGGAGGCAAGAGTGACAGTTGGATCTCTTGGTAGTTACGTCGAGGCCTTACGACGTCATCCATGGCATGAATGCATCATTCATGTTAGGATTTCCTGTATTAGGCAATGAATGTGGTTCATCCAGGGGATGAGACCAGATTTATCTTATTGGAAAAGAAGAAATCATAGAAGCTCTTTTGAGACTAGAGAAGGTCCAGGTCATCCAAGAGCGGATGAGGACAGCAAAGGGCCGACAAAATCCTTATGCTGATAGGACTTGGAGGCCTCTAGAGTTCGAGGATGACGATCTCGTCCTTATACGGGTATCACCTCGACGAGGTTTACAGATATGTGGCCAAGGCGGCAAGTTATCTCCGAGGTTCAACGGACCTTTCTAGGTCCTCAGCTGGGTAGGCGGGGTGGTTTACCGCTTGACCTATCCACCTCAGTTGCACCAGGTCCAAGACTACTTCCACATATCTCAACCGAGGAGATACATGCTCGACCCTTCACATATCATCGACCATGAGGAGCAGGACAATGGTTATGGGGTTACTTCCACGGAGGTTCTAGTGGGGATCGAGGATCGACAAGAGCAGATCCTACGAGGACGATCAATTCCCAGGGTTCGCTTTCTTTGGCAGTATAGAACCTCCAGGTAAGTACATGGGAGAGGAAGGCTGAGATGCATGGTCAGTACCGTTTTTGTATCCCTAGTTTGTGTTGAAGCTTTACGGGGACGTAAAACCCTGAGGTGAGAGTAATGTAAAGACCTGGAAATTTCAAGGAAATTTTTTTTTCTTAATTTTATTTGGAATTTTACAAGAACGCAGTTTCTGACGGTGCCTTATTCTGAGGCCCGGTGTGCCCGGAATCAATTTCCGAAGTTTGGCTCGGGTACGTTCAGTGAACGAATCAGCGAGAATTCCTATATTTTAAACCAGTGCTCAGAATCGCATTCTGAGGGCACCGATGGAATCGCAGCACTGGTTTTTTCATAGAAACACCTCTTTTGGTGTTGCGTTTGCTCGGTTGTGCTTTTTAATTTTTTGGGGTTTAAGTAAAGAAATAAAATAATGTTGTACGAAGATTTTATTTCATTTCACTTAAAGTTTCTTAAAGACCACTTTAAGCTACTTAAGCTGGGTTAAAGCGGATGGGGTGCAATTCAAAATATCCTACCCACATGGTAGGATATTTGTGAGGTGGGACCCACACGAGCCCCACCGTTACTTTTCTTCTTAAGTAACGCACCCGCACCCCCCTATTAAACGAAGTCAACCGACGCGTTTCCTTAATTTCTTAACGCCTCTATTTAATTGGCCAATTATGTTTTACAATTAATTCTTTGAAATTAACTGTGAGGGTTACGTCATGTGAATTTTGAAATCGTTGGCATAAAGTAATAAAATAAGGCCTTAGCCTCATTTTATTTTTGGGTTGGGAAGCGTTGCGCTGAGTTTTCCTCTCCTCCTCCTCCTTCGCGAAGAACGCGAAGAATGCGCCACCTCTAACGAAGAACGCTCGTTTTCCTTCCACGGAATTTTTCCCCTTCCACGGAGAGACTCTTCAACGGATCTTCTTCTTCCCCTTTATCGCCAATGGATCGACGAATAAGCTCGGAAGCGGAATCGGGTAGCAAGCGACGACGGCTTCACCTTCCCTCGAGTTGGACGAACACCGACGTCCCACTTCGACGTCGTCATCCTCGCGATGCCATACCGCGACGAACCTCAAACGACGATGCCTCCTTCCGATCAGCTTATACCCAAGGTAGGGGTTCGACTATTTTAAGTTGGCGATTCTTTCCTTCGAATGTGAAAGATAAACCTGTCGTCCATGTTCCAATTTTTATTTAAATTAAAAATTGTGAAGGTTAAATGTTTTACGCCAACTGCTATCGAAATAACGGGAGGGAATCGGTCCGCACAAACACGGCTGAACCCCTCCCCCTTTTCTTTTCTTCGGTTTTGATTAGCGAAGACGGTAATGCATCGTTGCACCGCGCTTGAGCGAAAGGAGACGCGAACGATGCGGGCCACGACGAAGAAACGCGACGCCGTCGCGCCGCGTCGAGGGTACGAACGGGGCCGCGACCGAAGTCGGGCCACGCCGAAAGGACACAGTGTCGTCACGCTGTGCCAGACGAATTTGCAGCCATCCTGGAAGTGGCGGCCGGAAAAACTGGCCGCCAGAGAACATGAAGGAGGCGGCCGGAACCCCGGACGCCGGCGCCGGAAGGCGCGGGACCGCGGGGTCCCGAGGCAAGAAACCGGCCGGCCCTGCGCTGGCCGACCATTATAGGGGAAAATTCGGGGGGGTGGTTACACCCCCCGGGTTGCATATGGCGCGACTCCTTAAAGGGGGGCTTCCTTTTAATTTAAGAGCGGCTGAGCCCCTCCCATAGGCGCGCTCACGCGGCACGCTGGCCGCGCTGGCCGCGCCGCTGCGCCGCTGGCCGGGCCGGGCCGGGTCATCGGTCTGGGTCACCGCCCGGGCCGGGTCGATCTGGTTCGGCCGACCCAGGGGGTACTGGGTCGGGCCGGGCCCAGACCCCCTATTTTCGGACTGTGTTGGTTCAAACACACATATCTTGGGCTATGGAACTCCGACCGACACACCGTCAGTTGCGTAGCGATCCTTGGAATGAGGCGGTCATTTCAGTTTATTGCACTCAAGGTTTTGGATTACTTTGAGTTCGTCCGGGTTGGTTCTAACACGAAACCAATCGGGCCCTCGGAGCGGAAACGCTCATATCTTGAGCTTCGGACGTCCGATTGACATGTCGTAGACTTTGTTGAGTTTCTCTTAGTGAGACGGATCTTTTGGCTTACTCCGCTCGAGGTTTGGATATCGTCAGAGTGTGGTCGGGTTGGTTCGCTCACGAAACCAACCGGGCACCTTGAATGAGAAATCCAATAACTCACAGACCGGGCGTCTGATTGATGCGTCGTCTATCTTGTTGTTTTCTTCTTGATGAGACGGAACTTGTGGAATACTTATCCCGAGATTTGGTTGCTATTGGATAGTGGCCGGGTTGGATTGTACCCGAAATCCAACCGGGCCCCTGGAACGGAAAAGATGATATCATTCAGACCAGACGTCTGTTTGACGAACCGTCAGCGGCGTTGGTGATCACGTTGAGAAATGGTCCCTATGAGTATACCCTATGAGTGTTCGCGGTATATTTGAGTTACGGCCGGATTGGTTCACACATGAAACCAACCGGGCCCCTGGGATTAAAAGGCTAATAACTCACAGACCGGGCGTCCGATTGACGCGTCGTCTATTGCGTTGAGACCCCTATGACGAGGTGGTACTTTGAGATACTTCTTCATGGGACTTTGAGATACTTGGAGTTTTGACCAGTAGCTCGTGGAGCGGACCCTCCTGGAGACGAGCGTGCGGAGTACAAAGACCGTGTAGCCGGCTGAAACCTGACGACTGCTTAACCGACTCGACTTGGAGTGAGTTGACTAGCCCAGTGGACGGAGCGTCCGGTATTTGGCGACAGACCCACGGTGGACGGAGCGCCCGGTAGTTGGCCGCAGACCCGCGATACTCGACAGGAGGAGTACATCTGTAGGCTATTAGGGGAAGCGCCCGGTATTTGGCGACAGACCCTCAACGGACGGAGCGCCCGGTAGTTGGCTGCAGACCCGCGATACTCGACAGGAGGAGTACCTCAGCAGTCTTAGGTTAGTGAGCAGTACCTTGGAGTTGTGACAGGACCACTGTACACTCCAGAGATGGGGCCCTTCAGCAGTTACGTTTTCAACAACGAAAATCCTGGTTTGAGCTGAGACTTTTGACCTTTGTGTTTACCTCATGATTGAGATGGGTCACTTGATAACTTAGGTATATGTATGGGCATATACCTGGGTAGTGGTTATCCGTTGATTTCCTGATCCTTGTGTTTCTTCATGATTGAGATGGGTTACTTGACAACTTAGGTATATGTATGGGCATATACCTAAGTAGAGGGTATCTGTTGAGATCTTCTTTGTGGTTATACTTGGTGGTTTTAGTGAGACCTTGAGGGTCTCGGGGTCCCTACTGAGTATAGTTATACTCACCCCTGCACGGGCTATGCCCGCACATCGTTGTGTTGGTTGCAGACGACGGGCAGTGCTGAGAGAGGCCGAGTGTTCGAGGACTGGACGGTACCTGGAGATGGACTACACGACGAGCCAGTACCTGGAGGTGGACTACACGATGAGTCAGAATCTGGAGGAGGACTTCACGGAGAGATGACACATGGAGGAGGTTGACGAGCGAGAGCGTTGAGGTGGCTATCTATACCTACCCTTTAGGTAGGATCCGTGGCGGACGATCCAGGAGCTGCGCTATCTGTACCTACCCTTCAAGTAGGGTCCGAGGAGGACAACCCAGGATATGATTCCTTCTTCCAGCTGTTTTCCTTTTTCTGTTGTACTTTCGTTCAGTTGTAGCCGCACTTTCAGTTCGGTTTGTATTCTGGACCATTTACTTTTCAGCACTTTCTTTTGTACTTAGTTTTTTGCATCGGCTTGTACTCTGTGGTGTTTTGTTTACTTTTATAAAGGCAATGCCTTCCCGGTTATCAGTATTTTCGCCTTTAGTGCTAGTCGCTACCCTCTGGCCTATGGAAGGCCGGATTGGGGTAGTCACGGCATGGGCCTTGAGGACGGGTCGTGAAATATTTTTCCATCCCCACTAGCTTTCTATCTTTGTAATAAATTCCATGATGAGTTGAGATATATTTCAATATCCTTATTGTAAGAAATAAATTTGTATTCTTACTCTTTTAATGGATGAAATACTTTTCAAAAAGAAATTATATTGAATTAAATTACATATATTCTTCTTTTTTTCTTCTATGGAAATAATTGTCTCTTCTTTTTCTACAATCAAAATTTTGTTTCCAAATCAATAGAAACATAAAAATACCTATAGAATGAATTTATATTCCAAAATTACGAATATAGTTTGATTTTATTCTGTATAATTCTAAACTTTTCTCAATAAAATGACACTTTTCCTTATTTCAATAAGACATCATGAGGAAAAGGTATGCACAAAAATGAGACATAATCAAATGAAAAATCTTTTTGATGTCATCTCTCCCAATATCCATATATTTAATATAACTCGATGATTATGGATATATTCATGATGATTTTTAAAATTATAGTAAGTAATTATTCCCTTTAATATTCACGTTTTATATCTTCTTTTTTTATGTTTTATCAATAAGTCCAAGGCCACTTTGACCCTTGTAATTGTGTATTCAAGAACTCAAAGAATCCTAAAATGTTATTATACCTCATTCCAACCATTACATTAACTATTTATCTGATAACATTGAAAAAGGTAGCTCTTTCTTTGATATACCTATTTTTATTTCAGACACTATCTTTTTTTATCAATTATACTAATTCCACTTTCAGTTTCTCAATATTTGTTTTTCTACTTGATGAGAATATTTATATTTTTAATTGTTGTAGCCTTATCATCAATATTTAACATCAAATTTGCTAATTATTTCAGTTTCACTTGATCATTTTTATTTACATACCAAAAATTTATCAATTTGATCAATTTTTTATTCACGTTTATCATTATAACTTGTGGATTATTTCATTAAACCTTTAACCAACCTGTTTTTTTTTCTTTATAGGTGAAAGTACTCAAGATACCTCTTAATTTCACTTTGAGTTTAACATATCCCTTTGGTTGGTCAGAATATTCTAATTTATATTTCTATATCTCCACTTTAGCCATCATAAAATCTTCCATGATTGAGATGACTCTATTTCAATAGCTTGTAAAGAATCATCCTTAGAATTATGTTCATCCTTACTTACCAATACATTCCCTAAAACTTTCTTTAGCTTGCATTTCTTACATTAATGTTTTTTCTAGGGGAGAACTTATTTATTTTTTTTGACTGAATTAAATCACACCATCCTTAGAATGAAATCTTTTTGGATACCCAGTAGTCATGAGAATAACATTTCCATAAAAAATCAAGCTAATGGAAGATTCCACCAAAATATTCCTTTTATTATATTAAACTCCCCTAACATAAGATATATGAAATCATTATAGACATATTATTCTTCCTTTTTAATATTCTATATGTTATGATTATCCATAGATTATAATTCGGGTTCAATTATTCATTTTTTTAAATAACTTTTGAGTTTCACATTCATTCCAAATATGACTAGATTTCCATATAGATTTGAAATACATAATTCCCTAGTATTTAATTCTAGTGTGTTCATATTCCGATCATAAATTGGTGGAAATATTGGTATGATCTATTTCACTATATGAATATTGTTCATCTAATGACCATGTATATCAATATGTCCAACCACTTCAATAAGATGATCAAAGAAACTATAAATATTTTCTCTTGAACTCATATTTAGATCATCAAATATTTTATGAAGATCTTGAAGATTTTCCCTTTTCATTTTCTTATCACCTTCTAAAATATTATTAATCCTATCCCAAATTCTTTTGGTGGTATTAAAAATATTCAATTTAATATATATTTTGTTAGATAATACTCAAAACAACTCATTTCAATCATTCGAATTGACATTCAATAATCCCCTAACTTCTTCTATCATTTATATCTTTGTGGTATCACTAACATGAATTCCATGAAATATTATTGAGAGAACATCAATTCAAAAGACTATAAATTTGATATCATATATTTCTTCATTACCTAATAATCATAACCATAAATTTTTTACACCCTTTGTATTCTTAACATTATCCCTGACAATAACTTTCTCCGATAGATCCGACAAGAAATAACATATTTTTGTAATTCTTATTATAGTTACCTAAGGCCCGAATATATAACCTAGGAGGTTGAATTAAGGTGAGTTGAAATTTCTTATGAAATAATTTCTATCTAAATATTGTACATGGGTATTCAAAGACACCAATAATCTATTATAATAATTACACACAAGATGAAAAAAATATAGAATAATTAAAGATGCATGAACAATGAAATTTTTCTTGGATCACCAACACTGGGCTATATCCAAGGATCACACAACGATGATTTATTGATATAATAGATAATAAATACTGCCCTTGTTTAAGATTATGATATTTAGGGAAAACATAATACTCATCCAAGTACCATATTCAATTTATCCCTTATAATCACTACTTCTAAATAGGCTTTCAAGAAGTGATAGTGTCGACACACTGGTCAAAGTCATAGGAATAGTGTTAGTATAAATAACACCAAATATTAAATGGTGTTCTCTATATTGATTTGATATTTACCTATTAATATTCAATTGGATGAAAAAAAGTATTTTTTTATAATAAATATATTCAACAATAATAATCTAGTCGATACTCACTGACATTGTATTGACCCCGACTCTAGTAATCCAAATCTCTTGAACACTTTATTACATTGGCATAAAAACAAGAATTATAATCATGAAGAACCAATCGGTTTAGAATTTTTTGAGAACTAGATACATTCATGAAACCAATTTTATAGGGGTAAATAATAAAAAACATAGTAATAGAAAACATTTGTCATCATTGAACTCATTCCACGATCTTCTTCATATACATTGGAAAAAAACAAAATATGTGTGTGCTTTGATGCTCACTATAGGTCACATACATTATAATTTATCAAGAATCAACAAATCGAAATAAATATTTAAATGTAAATAAGAAAAAACACATGAAATTTAATAAATAACTTTTTTATCTTAATTGGATAAGGCATAACCAATTTAGTAAGGAAAATAACTTTAAACCCAAGTCATTTAATCAATAATAGATAATGAAATCCATACAGGTATAATATAACACTAAGAATATCATAGATAATAATAAAAATTTATTTCAAAATAAAATAACTACTTAATTATTGGATTTTATGATCTCAAGAATCATGATACCTCTACTATCAAGACCGTTCACAAGATATTTGAAAACTATTGGTAAAATCAATCATATTTGGCAATCAAATTTAACTCATAAGGCTTGTAGATGCATCGAGGGGCCACATATATCCATCCCCAACCTATAAATAAATTTAAAAAGAATTACTCATATATATAATAATCAAATTAATTCATAAATTATTATTCCATATCATCAAATATTTGCATTTATTAAATCATACGGATTTATCAACATTTCCCCAATTAATCAAATTACATTCAAGGTAAACACCTTATTGAAATTTGGTATACATTTTATGAAATAATAATATGAATCATAAAATAATATTTAGATTGAAAATAAATTTAATTTAAAATAAAAACTTATTGCAAAAAATTGATTTCTTTAAGAGAAAGAAAAAATCACAAAATAATGTGATATTACACAATAATTTGTACATCTTTTCTAGCTCTTAAATTGTATACCATTGAAAGATAAACCTAAAAAAATAATTAATCATCATGAATAAATATTTATTCATGTTAAATAAAACAAAATATTATTATATACACTGCATAATAGTGAATGGGTGAATTTTATCAAATATGACCCAATGAAATTGAAATTGAGACGAAATCCCTAACAACCCAATAATTTTCATGAAAAATCCATTTAGATGAAATAATTCAAATTTAAAAGTAAAATACCATGAAATATTAATTATTCGTGATAATACACATAAAAGGGGAATTAATTATATCATATAAAATAAATTATATGCACAATAATAATATATGCCTCAATAATAACAAGTTGAGATGAAGTCCCTTACATAATGCTTCCTTCTGGTTGAATGTTCTTTGACCTACTATATAACAATTTTGAGCACTTTTTTACTTAAAAAATCATAATTTTCATATTTATAATATCACATACAATCCTATTATAAATCATTACCTCCTAGTTGATAATAACGTTTCATTATTTTGATTATTCAGGGTGTTAGTTACCTTGTTTTCTCATGCGTGGTTTGTCATGAATGTTTTGGTTCTTGGGTATTGGATATAGATACACAGTAACCAAAATTATAATAAATTTATTAATATAATTTTAATCTTTAGAAAAATTATTAGAATCATTAATGAAGGTTGTACTGTGAAAATAAATCTCATCATTTCATGGAGACGGTCAGCCATACATACGCATGAGCGACAATATCATTCAATTAACGAGTGAAAGGGTAAGGAAGTAGGTGATATAATAACTTATAAAGAATAAATTTCAGGTTATCTATGTGATAAATATTCATAAATTTATATTTATTAATTTCAATCTAAAGTGCATGTGGAAAATGAATCTTATCACTTCGTGAGGTGGTATTCTGCCGTAAACAAGATCGATGTTGTTACATTTTAAATGGAATAGAAATTAATAATTTACATCTGATATTATAATTAAAAATTTAAATTTATATAATAAATATAATATATATACATTAAATCTATAATTATATTGAATCATGATAGGGTTTGATAGAAATAGAGTTACATCAGTTTGTGAGGCATTAGTCCGCCATTCACATGACTGAAAATTTTCTTGAGGGATCTTCTTTAGGATTTAAAACAGAAATACTTGATATGATGGATTTATGATCAAAACAAGTCATATATGATGTTTTTATAGGATTAAGGAATTTTTTAGGGTTGGTCTTGGATGATCCAAATGACCTTGTAAGTGGAAAGAGGGGAGGATAGTGGGTGGCCTTTTTTAAGTTAGGGAGATGACAAATATGCTATTTTTGAAAATAATCAATTACAATAACATTTTATTCTTCATAAAACACAGAAAAAGGTTCATTATAAAACCATGGAGTTTTTATGGTCGGACTATATCTATAAAATTGGGTTTTTATAAGTTTTTTCCTTATTTTAACCATTATATTTTAGTTTAACCCCGATAAATTAGTTTTTACCTTAACAGTGACAATTAAATTTTACTATATTTACTATTCATAATTATCAAAACATAAGTTTAAACAATTATATAATATGAAATATTATAATTAAAAATATTAAAACCATTTTTAAAAACTAAATTCGCAAAATTGGAAGAATCCAATTTTAAATTATACGTACATACACGAAGAAAAAGCATGACTCTAAACAGAAAATTGGTATAAATTTCAATGGTTTTAATATCAAAAGTCAATATGAAAATGATTATAATAATCTAAATTTTATTTATTATAATATAATTTATCTAATTTACATTAAAAAATTAAAATATAATTTTACTTTGTGAATAATTTAAAAAAATGTAAATTTTAAGTAAAAATAATTTTTTTCACTATTCATTGAAAAATGAAACCTTTCAAAAAATAAAAAATATTTATTCCAATCTCATTTTTATTTGGAGATTTAAAAAATAAATTTAATATTATCAAATAAATATTATTAATTTTTTTAAAAATAAATTTATATTATGTGTGGAACACATAACTAAACTGAATTTTTGAAAAAATATAGTTTTTCGAAATGATTTATTTTTCTTTTAGATGATTCATGTTTTATTTATAATCAGTTTATATCCATTTAATTTATTTTATTCATGTACAAAGTATGTAAATTTCATCATTTATTTAGTAATATTTATACTAACCAACATAACGAGTAGGTTAAAATGGCCATGTTTAAATATAATTTTAATAGAGTATTTTCTTTTAAATTTTTTGTTACATGTATCACATGTAATCAAAGATATTGAATTTATTTTATAGGAAATAAATCATTACGTATCATGGTGTAACATTATTCCCTCTAAAAAAATTCCATCCTCTAAATTTCTTTGAAATCATATTCTAAATAGACGAGGGTTGTTCTTCTTCATATCATCCTCAAGTTCCCACATTGCACCCTCCATTTCGTGATTTATCCATGGTACCATTACCAATAAAATTACACAATTCTTTAATATGTTATACATATTATCAATAATTTTCATGGTTATCACAATAATATAGATTACTTTCCAATGCTATTTTATCATAAGTGAGTACATGCTTTTGGTATGGTGTGGACTTCTTTAACAATAATATATGGAACACAGAGTGTACATTTGAGTGACATGGTAGAATTTACAAATGATAAGAAACAATTATAATTATTTTAAAGATTTAAAATGTTTATATATCTCTAGGGCTCAATTTACAATTATTACCAAACCTTATGACACACTTCCATGGAGGTAATCTCAAGAAAGCATTATCTCCCACATGGAATTACCAAACCCTCCTCCAATTGTGGATATAAATATTTTTAATACCTTGATATACATTAATATTATCCTGAATAGTATATAACTTTATTATTGTCTCATCATAATGTTCTGGTCCTTCAAGTTTCATTTCACCAACATCATCCTATAAATTTGTATTATGAAATCTATTGAAATATAATACATCAGGTGGGGCTAATTTAATTCTTCAATAAAACCTATTGTATTAGATAAAATATAACAAAGGTGAATTTTGATCTTATATACCTTAAAATTCAACAGATCATGACCTAAACATTTGTTCCAATGGTTAAAGAGTTTTCTTTCAAACTATCCATCCGTATGAGGATAGTATGCACTGTTAAAATAATGCTCAATATCATGAGACATAGGAAGAATCATCCATAAAGTCAATGTAAAATAGGGATCATGATCAGAAACGAACAAAATAGGTGTGTTATGACGTATTAAAATTTATTAGTATATATCCTTTCTATGATATCAAGAGGTAAATATTTTATTATAGAGAGGAAATATGTATATTTAGTGAGGTGATAAACAATAACCCAAATTTCATCATTTTTACTATGAGTCTTTCATAGTAATGGGAAAAAGTACAGTATAATGTCATCCTATTTCCACAATATAATAAAATATGTTACACGAATTGTCTTGGATATTTCATCTCAGCCTTGACCTATTGAAAAACCAAGCATTTTGATACGTAGTCTAAAATTTCCTACTTCATGTTATCCAACCAAAAGTGTTCCCTCAAATCCCTAGACATCATGGTGCTACTAGGGTTTATAGGGAAATTCCTGTTATGATCATCATCAAACAATTCCCTTTTTATATCACATATATAAAAGACACATGATCCCGTTCCCAATTTCAGATCACCATCATCACAAATGATGTCTTCCATTTTGTTATTATTCATAGCTCATATTTTAATATGAAAGATCCTGTCATTTTATTGATAACTTTTTGTTTTTTATAATAGATATGGGTTCACAAACATTTGGAAAATGACTGATGTCTCCCTTTCCTTAATAATCCCCAAAACCTTCTTTAATAGAGCTAAAAACATATGATCCCTTTTAGTCCTCAAATAGGTCAAAACATTGGGTGGTAGTGTATTGATAAATCTTAATCATTTAGTAGACCAATACTTCTTATTTGTATTGTATTGAGCTCTTTCTAAAAAAATATATATATTATAATTTTATGATGCATGTATATATCACATGTTTCACCATAGTGATAATGCCTCTATATCATAAATGAAAATATTACAACTTCTAAATGAGGATCATGGGTTGGATTGTTATGTTAATGACAATTAATTTTTTATGATGCATTTGAAATTACTATATCATTTTGAATTATTACACAACAAACTCCCTTCTACAATGAATCACTATATATCAGAAACACATAGTTTCCAGATGATAGATTCCAAATTGTAGAATTAAAAAAATCTCCTCATTACTTCATCAAAGCATTCTTCAAATTACTTTATAAAAAAACATAACCCCTACCTATAATCATGTTTAATGAGTAAGACAATTGGTCAAAATTATGAAAACTAAGTGAGAGTAACCTGCCATACCAATGATACAACACACCTCAGTTGTGTTTTTTATCGTATGACAATCTATGAAATCATTTTTCTTTATAGAATTCAACTAATATTTCATCCATGGAGACAATATGTCTAGTGAAGGAGACTTCTTGAGGATAGTAATCACACATAATAAATATCCAGTATAAATATTTACTTCTAAGAGTATTAGGAAGAATCATAAAGTGATTCTCATGGTCCTAATATCTTTTATAATACACCAATATATCATCAAATAAAACCACAAAAAATTATCATGATATTTCTTGAATACTCTATCTATTAGATACATAAAACCATATGGTGGATTATTCAATCCCAATGGAATTACTATATACTAAAAATATATATAACTTATTCGGAATACTATATTTGGAATGTATTCCATATTTAATAAAAATTTATGTTACTCATAAGGAAGGTTAATTTTTAAAAAATATCAGGCAACATTAATTTGATAGAATAAGTAATAAATGAAAAGTAGGTGATACATTTTCTTTATTTCAATAGCACATATTTCCCTATAATAAATTCATAGTCACATGGATCCATCTTTATTCTAAAAAAAATTAATAAGGGTTCAACGAGATGAAACATTGGTGAAAATAATCCTTTATCACATAACTCCTCTAATTATTTCTTTAACCACACTAATTACATAGTTTCTATTATATAGTGATTCTTTGATATTGTTCATACATCTGGGATAAAATAAATGAAAAAATAAACATAATTCTTTTCTAGATGTCTAAGAAATTCATTACGAAATAAATCAATGTATTTTTATATAATTTTTACATCATCTATTTGAATATTACCATATCCATCCATATTTGTTTTTCTCTTCGTCCCTAGGAATCTTATTAAGTAGAGCTACAGGTTGTGGATATAGACATGTATTAAATGATGATTTTTCTTCTATAAAGATAACGAGTTCATCATATTCAACATGAATCACAATTATCTTCTTCTTGAATTAAATTTTCCCATCATATTTTTAAATCTAGTCCTTATAAAGGAATATATTTAATTTAACCATAGGAATAACAATATGGTTTGAAAATAAAGAGTATTTGTGTGTTATAATTAGTACTTCCAAAAATATCATTTTTATAGTGAGACTTACTCTGTGATTTTTACCTAAAATACCCCTTCATAAAGTGTTAGAGAAATATCTATTTTTTATAAAACGTAGAAGATATAATATATTCGTAGGATTCAGATTCCAATTAATAACCATCTAAATATAACGATATAATTAATATACCTTCCACCATATCATTTGGTACTACCACCTCAACTGTAGTGATCACATATTCTTGGCCTTTTCCCCTTGGAATCTTCTAGAGTATATTCCCTTGACGGTTAGGGAATTAATTTATACAGTAACCCATCTAGATATAGTTGAAAAACTGATTAATAGTGTTTTCTTTTAACCCTTTTCATTATTTAGCCCAGAGATCCTTATCTCTACACTATTAACAAACTCTTAAGGCATTTATCAATTTACTAGGATAATTCATTCCACATTTCTCAGAAGATGGAAATTTCTTTTTTCAATTCTTCCTATTTGAAACATTCTACTTTTGTAGTCTTCATTGGACCTATTATTTTCTTGATTTAACTTGAAAATGTAGGATCTATAGAATTGCATCTATGTTTTTATGGAATATAAAACTATTTCATAATATGATGAAAAAATGTGGGAGAAAATAACCCATCAGATAATTGTATTAATCCACTAAAAGATATGGTCAATCCAACACTCCATATTGCGTGTGTAATATAAATTATACACGGATAACCTTGTAATGGTATACTCATAATTATCATCACATTATTATTCATTTAGTTTTAAGATGAGTAATATTATTTTCATTTTAGTTTATTTCTCATGATGGAATTTTTTTTTAAAAAATTTATATTTAAAATATGTCCATTCTATGTGTTCTATTTCATCTTCCTCTATAGTATTCTAGATTGATGACCACCATTAATGTATAGAACCAGTCTTAAACATCACATAATCATGTTGTTTAGTGAAGAATTTACTTTGTTTCACTTTGATGATATTTTCATGTTTAGAGTTATAGAGAGTTAGAACATAACTCAAACATAAAAAAATCATAAAAAGTGGTCACATCCAATCAATAACCTTTTTTCTCATAATACATTACTTTTAAAATAAACCGTAATTTATTTCACGGGAAATATTATTGGCTATAAACTTCACTCCTACAATTCCCTTACCAATCATTAAATCCTATGAAAAAACTATATATAAATTGGAATGAGAACAAAAAGATCAGTAAGGGATACACAATAAAGAAAAACTGTTGGCCAACTAAAAATATTAAAACACATAAAAACCGTATAATAAGAAAAAAAATCACCCTTAATAAGTAGTAAATACTTTCCTTTGAATATAATTTAATTTCTTACCTTTTTTATAATATCAAAATTACAATAAAACCCATTAAAATAATAAATATAAATAAAGGAATGTTGGGACATTAGTATACTCAAATGGAATAACAAAGTAGTCAAATTCTATATATATCACTCATTGAAATGGAATGACCATACGACAGAATTCAAAACCTGATGCATTGGAGGTTATAATGTAACCACCAGTCCTTGGTTTATCATTAAGGCACCCATCATCAGTTTTTCATGTAACCACCGGTCAAATTTAAAAGTACCATTATATAATAGAATCAAATAAAATCTAGTAATTTTCAATATGTCACTCTTAAAATTTTATTTTCACTAACAAGAAAATATTTCATGTACTAGAAACAATCAATCCATTTTTTGAAACAATTTTTCAACAAAAAAATTCCCATAAATGTAATAGGGGTTTATTTAAATAGCATGAATCCTTATATAGGATATCAGATATCATAATAGACATAAAATTTAAATTATAATCCTTTTATATCCATATAATTACATATTTAAATTTATATCATGAATTGAGGAAATTATTTTTCTTCTAAATCATTAAACATTTAAAACTCTATTTTTAAATCAAAATGTCTCATACAACAATGAAACATTTGAATCATGAACCCCATGAGGGAAATATATTTAAGAAACCATTAAAAAAACATGATAATAAATAAATTAGTAATATTATATATCAAAGGTCACATATATACACCCCATAAAATAATGTGAGTATAAAACATCAAAATATGCCTCAATGGAAGGAGATTGAGACGAATTCCCTTACATTGAGTCTAACTCGTCATGTAGAATATTTCTATTACTGAATAATAAAATTATATAATTTTTTAAATTTTTAGAACCTTTTTCTTGTTTATAATTTCTTTTATATCACTTATTATCATTTTATAACAATTTATTCATTATTTAAGTTCATGTCTCACATTATGATGATATTTTCTTTATTAGCCCAAAATGACTTCGTTCGAACGAAAATGGTCAAAGTGTACATTATTATATCATATCAAAAATACAATTTTTGAAATAATAACCATATTTATATATCAATTGTTCTTTTAATAATAATATTGGATTATCTTTGTGGAAAATTAACCAACGTTACCATTATGGAGAGGGTCGGTCATACATATGCATAAGTAATGGTTCCATTTTTCAATGATCATTATGGAAAGAAGGTCAGTCTCACTTTATATTTTCATAATGATCATAATATATTATTTATAATATTAATCATTTTAATATACTTATATATATCATCCATGTGATGTGTTGATGAAAAAACGAATCACATCGCTCCACGGAGGCGATAATTCACATGTACACTTGAAAGACATTATCATTTTCCTGTTCATAGATAGATATGAACATAAATTAAATATTATATTTTAACAATTTTTAATATTTAATTAATATCATACATAAAATTTAATTCCCACATTAGAATTTGTCTTATGATATGGTGGTGGAAAATGAATTTCATCAGTTCGTGAGGCGGTAGTCCACTATACACATGAAAGCTGACTTCTTTTCCCATTTGATGAGAGTGGGGATGGATTTATGTGATGATATTTACATAATATTATCTAATCACATTTAAGACTGTAGATATTTTATTTAATGATGACTGGACAGTATTTTAAGGATGTGTAAGTAGAAAATAAACAAAAACAAATGAATAAAAATGATTCATCTTTATTAGAAATTATCTGTTGTTTAACACCTTATTCCCACTAAAGAAGGTGTCATATCTAATATAAGAGATCTCGAATGTGGGGAGATATTATAAGAATATATTTGGATATGTATTTTTCAAAAAAAATATTTTTTTATGTGAAAAAAATATTAGAAGATGTTCCCTTTTTTATGAGAAGAGAGGGGCACTCTCAAAATTTTTCAAAATATTAAATTAATAAAAATTATTTTTCAATTATAAATGGAATAGAAGTGACTTATATAGAATATATGGGGATTAAAGGTCAGAATAATCTCATATTATTATTTTTGGACATCTTTTAGTCACATTATTACCCATATAATTTAGTTATAATCCTTATTTAACAATTTTAACTATTACCATGATAACATGGATTTTCACTACTTAAGGGATAATATAATTTCAATAAAATGAAAAAATGCCCCTAAATTAATAATTTATTAAATTTTAATCCTTATACTAATAATTTTTCCAAATTTTAGAATTTTATTATTTTTATATCATTTAATAAAATATTATTTATTTCAAAATATCATTAATGTAAATTTTGACACTATTCATTATTTGACTTTTAAAAAAATATCATTACCACAATATATATTCGAATAAACTCTTTTATTAAATATCTAATATATAAATTTAATATATAAAATTATTTTAGGACATTAATTATAAAAATTATTTTTATTTAATTATTTTAAATATCATAAATTGTATATTTCGATTAATCAAACAGTTATTGTATCATCATTGTGCAAGCATTTAATGAAATTATTTTTTCACTATAAATTAAAAAAATAACTTTATTAAGATGAATATTTTATCATTAGAAATTATATTTATTTTCAAATATATCCCATATATAACCCCTTATTAAAAATATATCACTTATTAATAATAAGAGTATGATGAATTTGAGTATTCATTGAATTAATTTTTTAAAGGTTATATTCACACAAAAATGGAAATAAATGGTCACATAAATTATATTTTAATTATTATGGATGATAAATAATAATAAAATATAATAATTTCATGTTTTAGGGGTATTTTATAATATTTATAATATTATTTTTACCATTAATTACCCGATTTATCCTTAACCGTGGTAATATAAATTATTAAGTTTACTATTAATATTTTCCAAAAATAAAAGGAAAAAATATACTAATATTTGAAATTTAGATTAAAAATAGCGAATCCTTTTTTCAAAAATTCAATGCACAAATTTGGATAAAATAAATTTAAAATTAATCCCATAGACGGGACGAGAAAGCGGGTTTTGAAAGTGAAAATATTCAGAGTTTGCAATGTTTTTATATCCAAATTCAATATGTAAAAGATTAAAATGACCAAAATTGGATTTATATATGTATAATTTATCTAATTTTATTTTAAAATCAATTTAAAATTTAATATAAAATTATGAATTATTTCGAAGAAAATCCAATTTTCAATTTTAATGTAGTATATTTCATTAATTATAAAAAAATTAATCTGACCAGAAAAATAAAACAAATTCAACCAAATTTTTTATATTACTATTAAAAATAAGATTTTTTTTCAGATATAATTTATTGAAGTGTCAAAAACTTGACCTAAAACATATTTCCCATTAAAAGGAGATAAAACTACTTAAAAATACATCTTTTTATGCATAAAATTAGATTTGTTCTTATGTTATTCCTATAAAAATTATTGGATAAATGTAAAAGAATTTGTTTTAATATTGTTTCTCCTAGAATTGGTGATGATCTCATTGGTTTAAGATTCAAACATTTCCAAGAGGTTTCTAACAGGTTTGTTCGTAGAACCGGAAACATCCAATAATTCCATACCCATTTGAACCTACTTTCCAAAGGTAGGTGCTCATTAGTTGTGAACTAATGAGGCTTAGGTATTTACATTGGTCGAGAGGATGGGAGGTCAGACCCATCACACCTTTTTGAGGGGAATTATTATCTACTCCGGGACTCTCAATATATATTTAAGTTATGTTCGTGAATCTGTATTACATTACCAAGTATAAAATGAGTTTTTCTTTAGATCTGACAATCAATGATTAAATATGTAGAAAACTTAGATAATCTTTTATATGTATTCATGGTTCTTCATCGAAAGAGAATCACTTGTATTTGTTAGATATTCTTAGTCAATGGTATCCTTAAATACATAAAAGTCTCTTGGTCATTATGATGACCATACTGGTTTTAAAGCCACTCAGTGGGGCACATAAAGTTTATTGTCATTCAGATGGTCATGGATTATTTCAGAGTTGGGATCATACCCATAGATGGGCTACCTATGTATACTTTGTTTAGGAAAAGGAATCAGAACCCAGGTAGTTTGAGTAAAAGAGTATGATGTTTATGTATGATTAATGGCTCAAAGAAAGATGTCATAATTACTTTCACACTCTAAGCTCATGTAAGTCATGCTCGGTGTGAGAAACAAGAGGTATTGGTAAAACCAGAAAATTGTGCCATGAAAGATGAAATCATAAGAAATGACATGGGGCTTATGTATGTATGACTGCCCAAACAGATGAAGATTAAGATTTACTTCAGGGAAGAAATCCTGGAACAGGGTCCATAAAGGTATATGTGCTTTATGGAGGTTTGGATACTCTAATATTGGGGCTTACTCCTAAGGAAGATGCCCAAGTTAGGAGAGGACTTGTGATTGGGTTTTACTCATGAGAAGGAAGCCCATATCAAAAGTAAATTAGGACTGATTTAAGAGAAATTAAGACTGGGGCTTATTCCTGAGAAGGAGGCCCAGGTTAAAGGACATGAACAATTAAGGGACTTGGGGCTTACTCCTGAGGAGGATTCCCATATTTGAGACTTGGACTGGGTTTTACTCTTGAAAAGGAGGCCCAGGTTAAGGGAATTATTAATGGGGCTTACTCTTAATAAGGATGCCCAATATTAATGAGAACGTGGACTGAGGATTACTCCTGAAAAGGAGGCCCGTCTTAAGGATTATCTCATCTTTTAAAGGATGAGGTTGAATAAATGAACTCTCTAACTTTAGTGATGTAAAGATGTGTAAATCACTAGGTTTTTGAGAAATGCTCCACAGAATTCCTTTCAGATAAGGAATCCAACAAGGAAATCATGCCATAAATGGATTTAGAGAGAGTTATGAAGACTTAATCCTGAAGAAGAGAAGTGGATAGGTGTAAGATGGGTGAAATGGGCAGGATGGGCACCCAAAAAGAGAGGTGCGCACAAGTCCTGGTGGGCACGCTGGTAATGCATGGGCGCGCATGTTTTGGCCGCGTAGGTATACCTGCACGGCACATGGGTACTTGCATGAATTTTATCCCTTGGGGTAATACTTGGGCGAGACTTGGATCAAGCCCTTAGTAATATCCCTAAGGGATTCCATAAGTGTGGAGTGCTAGATTTGGTGAAGGAGCAAGGCGGCATGAAGTTGTGTCCATTTCCCTTAAGGGTTGGCCACTCAGGTGTGCAAGTGTTGATGAGTTTCAACACCTAGGCCTTCTACCCCCTCTTTAGATCATCCATTCAAGGTAAGAAGTTACCTTATAAGTGTTCAGAAGCTTTGATAAGAGACTAGGGTGATGGGAGCTCTATTTTGAGGTTCTGTAATTTTTTCCGTCCTTTCAAATAGGGGGCCCATAGGGGTATTTATAGGCTGGAGGGACCCCGGGCGAATTTTCAAAGAGGGTGCGCAAGTCACCTACGTGACCATTAGGAGGCACGCAAGTGTACTTGCACGACCATGAGGGAACTTGCGTGACCCAATTTCATTTGAATCCTTGTTCATGCCTTTGTTAATTTTTGATGTTTTTGTAAAATGATGAATCACTTTATGCTAAGGCATTTCCTTTTCCATTCGTTTAGACAATGTGATGGAATAGAGCATCAACAAAAGTCCCCCCTCAGAGTAGGAGCTGAAAGAAATGATGATGTAACTCTGAGGAATGAAGAAAACTAAGGAAGCTTCGGCGCGCAGGTACTGAGCGCGCAGAGGGCGGTGCACAGGTGTTGATCGTGTTGGCTGAAAAAGTAGAGTGTGCTAGATTTAGGCACACAGGGGTATGGTCGGGCCTATATATATGTGGCCATTTGTTTCCTATATCACTGAATTTCCAATTTTCGTGCTCGCGCCACACAATTCACATTCTCCGCGCAAGTTTATCTCTTTTCCGCTATTTCTTCACTGTCACGCTGCTGTCAAGGTATATGGACTTGCGCGGTGGTAATTTCATGCCAAAAAAATGCACAACATATCCACAATTTCGTGACACATTCATACTTGTCCGCCAAGATTAGACTTGTGCGCCTTAATTACTTAGTCATTTTTTCTGAATTCCTTCACAAATGATATGAAAAATCAACTTACATAAAAGTTAATTTATTCAAATTTTGTGCAGATTAAATGGATCCTAAGAGAATCGGAATGGATGATGAACTAGTAAAGAAAGCGCCTTGATGATATGATGAGCATCATTGGCCATGATTACTATACCGTCTGCGACAGCACTCTCCCAGATTTGGCTATGTATTTGAAGAAGTGTCATCGTGACTTCCCCCAGAGAATTTACTTTCCTTTGTATGGCTATGGTCATCTGCGAGAAGTTACCATTCCAGAGGAAAAAACTATCTCCCAATTTCTTGGTTCCAGAACTACACCAATTTTGCTTCATCAAATATCTCATGTGGATGAGTATTTATAAATGCTGGAACAGTGGAGAAGGATCATATGATACATCATATCCCTTGTATTCCAGATCTGAAACCACATAAGCCCGAGCTACAACAACATTTTTATCCATCAATTTTCTGAAACTCTCAGATGGATCAATCCAGAGTTTGGAGGAGAAGTTGGGATTTCTGTCCGGGAGGAGGTTTAAAGTCAACCTGGATATGGGCATACTGGGTGCGACAAAAATGTGCAGAGTTTGTTGCGGATTTGAAAGGAGTTTCAATATACGAAGCCTTCTGGGTTGGGAAAACATATGTTTATAGACATGATAACTTCATGCTGGAGATACTCAGCCATTGGAGCCCAGAAACCAATTCTTTCCATTTGACTCATGGATAAGTAGGAATCAGTCTGTGGGATGTCTATAAGATCTTATGGGCTCCAATTGTGGATGATATGTATGATGAATTCATCCCTCCCAAGGTGACTTGGAATGATTCAGATAAGACTCCGGCTTTAGCTTGGGAATTATTTAAAATCTTCCACAAGTTCAAGAGTTCAGAGACCTCATTAACTCCTTCCAAAAAGGATATTCATCCAGATGAGTGGATTGATATGTTTCTTACCAAAAATCAAGAGAAGGAACCAAAGGAGAAGAAGCCGAAGGAGAAGGGATCCACGAAAAAGAAGCCCAAGGAGAAAATGCCCACTCGTCCTACCACCTGTCCCAAAACAGAGAAGTGGGCTGCTCTAGGCACATTCTGTCCGAATCTGGAAGCAGGGTAATTTGAGAAGTGGGGATATGAGGTGAATCAAAGGATCCCAAAGAAGACTCGTCTGGAGGTCTTCTTGGCCATGTGGCTCTGTGTTTATATTCTGCTAGTTAGGGACTTGATGGGAGGCGTTAGGCTAGGGACCTTTGTTATTGCGGCCAAGTTGGCTGAGAAGAAAATTGTTGGGTTGGCTACCCCCATTTTAGAAAATATTCACAGGAGCTTACTCCATGTCTTCATGGGTAAGTCTCCTTTGAGAATAGTGGGACCATTCTAAGTTTTGTGCGGATGGATCGCCACTCACTTCAAGACATAAAATGTATAGAATGGAGTACATATTCCTGGAAGTTCTTTTAGGCAATCAGTGCAGGCATTCTATGGGATTGATCCATTAGTTCTCAATGCTTATGACATGAAGGTAAGTCTAAGAATGTATTACGAATTCAACTTCTTTCCTTATGAAAATACGCCAACAAGGCGGGTTTTTGATGACGGAACAACCATCCTGGATTTGAGGGCATACATGCTGGCCTGCAGAGATGGTGTGATGGTCTCCAGGATTGACAGAGAGATTATAAGCGAGGCCTATGATCCATACAGATTTTCACTTCAATTAAATTGTTTACAGCAGACTACTGTATCTCCCCCTGTACATGTCAGGTTAGAGCAACATCTGATGGTTTCCTGACAACTATGGTTGCTGACATCTCGGGAGAGGACCGGGGAAGTGTTTGAACTACTAGTTGATAAAAGTAGTAAATAACTTGACTACATGGTATTCCAAGCAATGGATAACATAATACCCTAAAGGGTGCTGAATCACCCAGTTTATCAGGTGGGGAAAATTAAAACGATTGTAGAGAAAGAAACTCTTCCACATGAAGGTGATGCTTCCCCACCTGAAGCTGATTCACCAGATTCATCATCTAGGATTGATTCACTGGATTCCCAAGATGGGGATGATGAGGTACAACAAGCAGAAAAGCGGCCTCGTGCCCGATATAATCCTCTGGTCAGAATCAAAAGACCTACTCCATCAACTCCTCTTGAATTACTACATTGTGGAAATGCAATCACCATTACTTTATAAAGCATTAGGTCTCATTTTCTTATTCTCTATCAATAGGTGCAGAAGCTCGGAGGAAATTAAAGTCCAATATTGTAGGACCTTCCTCGCAGCCTTCTAGTACACGTACTGAATATCTACGACCAGAGGATGTCTAGACATGGCAGACATTATACTGTGGTATTGAAACTGCCTGGCTTGAATTATGCGAGGGGCTACACCTCCCTGGAATAGGGAATCTTCAGGCTTCTACTGATATCAATTTCGAGAATACCCCTGATGAAGCACAGACTTACATCAGAGAGGTGGAAATGCTCATATATGCCACGGATGATTTTATTCCTGTCACCAAATGGGTGAAGGAAGTGATAGATCGTGGCGTCGCTGAGGGGACTGATGAAGAGTGGCACGATTACGTGGCCCCTGAAGATGTAAGTTTTTTTAACTTATTTGATTTGCAACTTGATTTCAGTCAAAGCATTGTTACTCAAGGAAGTTATTTTCCTCATCATTCAGCTTGCAAATAAAGGAACTAATGAGGTTCCATCACCACAGTATAGCCCTGGTGGTACTTCCATTGGGGCTGCTACTAAATTTTCTCGTGAGTCGGGCGAGATATCTCTAGGCCCGTAGGCCATGAATGAGGATTTGGACATGGCTTTCCATTATCCAATTCAAGTGCCTATAAGGGAGACTGCTGACACTCCCAAAAATCCAAAGAGACAAAGGCATCGAAGGAAGAAGTCCACAACTAAACGCTTCATCAGTAGTGGTAAGTCATTTGTATAATCATGAGTCTTAAATCATGAAAAAGATTGTGAATTTTCCTTGGGATTGCAGGGGCTTCTTCAATATCCCATCTGACGGAAAGGACTGATCCTCCCTTGAGGACCACGGAGGTTGCTGTGGAACAATCTCAAATTCAGGCTGACTTAGTTACTCCGGGAGAAGAGCTAGAATATGTTCCCAGTCCCCCTCATGCTAGTGTTGCAAGAAGGGAAGAACCTGCTTCTGGTAAGTTAATAACGATTCATCAAATGTTGAATGAAACATCGACTAACTTCCATTCTGTGATACTTGAGGTTCAACCCCTGCATTAGAGCTTTTGGAGGCTATTAGAACTGATGCCGTGATTTTATCTGAGGATGCAGTCCAGGGTCAGTAACTGCAGGATGAAGGTCACCAAGAAGACACATCAAATTTTCCCACTGGTGAGATTAACCAGGATTCAGAGATGACGTTAGATGAAATTATGGAAAGTAGCGCATCATTCAAAGATTTTATAAATCATGTTAAATTACCATGTCATTTAGAAGATTATGGACGTGAGTGTTATCCTTCGTCCTATTAAGAATAAATTCTTATTACATTTCTAATCATGATTGGTTCAAATGTGTAGTTCTGTCGGAGCAAGCTGCTTAACTACCCATGCCTGAAGGGGGTACAGAAAACCCTACTATTGCACAGACATTCGCACAAGTGGAGTTGAACCCAGTGGAGCTTCCTCAAACTCATACAAAAAATCCAGTCGAATCTAAGAAGTATGGGGAGGATCCTTATCAGGTTGCTGATCTACCGTTGGGTAAGGAATAACATTATTCGTGATTGTACATAATTTGCAAGACAACCGATTCTTTTGTTATCCTCCGAAACTAACCAGATATTTCAATTGATTATGTAGGGCCATCAATTTCAATGGTTAGATCCAGAGGTGAAGCCTCAGCCTCCACCCCATAAGGAATTGAAAGGGAAGAAACATGGGTCAGGGGGGAAGGAGCGGAACAGGGAACTTCCCTAAGTGAATTAATCCTAGATTATACTCCCCCATGTGATAGTGACGCTGAGTCGGACCCAGAAGTTCAAAAGGCATTCCAATTTTCACGACACAAGTAATAGAAGAACATATGGAATATCATATCTGAAGTGACTCTGGAGGAGCTATCATCTAAGATTCCTCGACTGTCATCCCTATTTTTCATATTGGTACTTGGCTGTTTTGGATATGAAAGGATCCATGCTGCAGTGAAACATGTCATTTTAAGAAGGGAGCAGGAGAAAAAGTGTTGTGAAGATATGACCAGGGTGAAGCTATCAGCCAATATTAGTGAATTTGAGGCTGCGGTATCCCAAGCTGAGGCTGACTATGCTGCCAACAAGAAGGAGCTGAAGCATAAGATCAATGATAAAGTCATCCAGCAGATGAACCTTCAGCAACAGTTATATGTTGTTACTGGGGAACTTGACCAACTCAATAATTTGCTAGAGGGAGCTCAAACGAATGGTATGAAAGCCATCGCAGATGCTGATAAAGCACTCAATCAGGCTAAAAAGAGTGAAATTGGTCGGGTGCATGAGCTTTAAGTAGCTGTTGATGAATCTCGGGATGTTGTTCATCAAGTGAAGACTTATGTTGACAGCCTCTTGTAATTTCCTGGAAAAGAGAAGAGACTCCAATCTGTGGACATCCTTCTAATCTCTTGTTCACCAAATGAAAAACGTTTTCATCTACAATCATTTTTGCACGTATTTTCCTACTACCTGCTTTAAATTTTTACATAAGCCAATGGGCCTAGTAAGTATAGTTTTATTTTTATTAGGATTATTATAAATAACCCTACAAACTTTGAATATTTTAATTGCTCGATATTACCTAAATCATAAAAAATGTATGTTTAGTGAGCTAGAACTTGACTTTTATTCATATTTCTCTTGTCTTTTGTGGGCAGTTTAAAGTCATGCACATCGGACATAAAGAGGCTAATGTTTAAAGTCGAAATAGCTATGACCAAAATGGATTAAAATTGACTCAATTCCTTGACAATTTATCTGAAAACATATTACCACACTCAAGTATGAGGGAAAATATGTAAACTATGACTTAAGAAAATTTGAATCTGATGAATGTTATGAAAAAGAGATAAAAGGCATTAGAAGAAGTAGTTCCCAAGAATGAAGTTACCATTATTTAACAAACCCGTTAGGGGGTTGAATTATGCAGGGCCACCTAAGGGAATTGGATACATAGTCAAATAAATAGCATCTTTTGGCTGAAAGATCCATTATGTAGACTACTTATGCAAGGCCGCCTAAGGGAACATGCTGCATAGTCAGGCAAAAGAACTCTCGGAAATTTACTTTTCTACTGCTAAGAAGCCAGTGAAATTTTATGGGGATTTAAAATTTCCAAAGTATAGAGTTTGCTATATGGAAAGAGGTACTTGAATATGGAGAAGATATTTTCAATCGATATTTTCTAAGAATTGGATTAATGTTACTCCTACGATGGTATGAACCAAACGTAGGGAAGGAAAATATAAACCATAGACTTGAATACTTTCAGATCATGAAAAGGAATATGGGAAAAATATGTTAAAGAGGACTATTTTTACGGATCCCTAGATATTGTCATTAAGACAAATAAGTACAAAAGATGTTTTCTTCCCAAGAATGATGTTACCAGTATTTAACAAACCAATTAGGGGGTTGAATTATGCAGGGCCGCCTAAGGGCATTGGCTGCATAGTCAAATAATAGCAACTTTTGGCTCACAGGTCCATTATCTAGACTACTTATGCAAGGACGCCTAAGGGAACGTGCTGCATAGTCAGGAAAAAGAACTCTCGGGTATCAAGCCTTTAGTGATTAGAAGTTAAGAAAAGGGTTATGAAGATCTGAAAATTGTTAAGGTACATATTATGACACATAAAAATGGGTATTGTTCAATATATGTAAAGATACATAGATCAATGCTAACCATAATCACGTTGTGGCTGGGTCCTGAATTGAAATATTGGACTTCACTACGTATCCCATAAGGATGGGAATCAAGCCATATGTAGCTCTTGAAATACAGTTTAACATCGTGTGGGACCAAAGTATGAGAGATTTTAGTTTAGGGTCATAGAGCTCAAACCATTATAAGAAATACACAGTGTGTGTTTTCATGGGGACTTTTCAGCCAGGGGACTGAAAGTGGAATTTGGGGTTAGGCCCAAAAGACTTGGGGATAGATTCAAGGGACCCTCGAACGTTCCTACGTATCCCATAAGGATGGGAATCAAGCCCACATAGTTCTATAAATACCTTCTGTTCAAATTTGGTTCGTACATGTGAAGGGTGAAAAGGGACTTTAGTGCAATGATGGTTTAACCCAAGATAAAAGGTTTAGGTATTTCCATGTACTCACATAATCTTGTTTTTTTGAATATAACATGATTGAAAATCAATGTAAATAATGATTCCCTCTCAGGTGAGGGTATCAAAGAATATTGTAGTTTATTGTCATACAGGACAGAAATGTTGTATAGTTTAACATCGAATAGCAAGGATGAAGGTGAACCAATGGAAAGATATTGATTATGGGGACAGTTTCACGAATCAACATCATATGAGATGGAGTTGAACCGATGTGAAGAGATTGGTTTTGGTCTTGAACCTTGGGAGGTTTCCTACGTACCTAGCCTGGAAGGCAAGGATCAAAGTCCACATAGTTCAATTAAAGAATGAATTAGTGATAAAGTTTTTTTGGGGACAACGACCTAAAAAATGATGTTGGGACTTACGCATGGTTAGCGGCCCAAAGAGGGTGTTATGGTTGATATTTTCTCTAATCTCACGTGAGTCATACTTGGTGTGAGAAACAAGAGGTAACACAAATGTTAACGATTCACAGTTTAATGTCATGTAGAACATGTGAAGGGACTACACAGTTTAAAGTCTTGCAGTTAGGACTATTGGTGCTGCACAGTTTAGTGTCATGTAGCAGGGAAAAAAATACAGTTTAACGTCATGTAGGACGTATTAAGGGATTTCTATACAGTTTAGCATCATGTAGTTAGGACGATGGGGAAAATACAGTTTAATGTCATGTTGGAAAAAAGTGGACTGTGCAGTTTAATGTCATGCAGTAACGACAAAAGGGGACACATTTTAACATCATGTTAGATGTATTAGAGACTTTTTCACAGTTTAAAGTCATGTTGGACGAAAAAAGGATGATACAGTTTATCATCATGTTGGATGAAACTGCAAATAGTTTAAGGTCATATGCATGTACCATCGGTTATGCAGTTTAACATCTTGCTGGATATAAGGGACTTCTGTACAGTTTAGCATCAGGTAGTCTGGACGTCACAGTTTAATGTCATGTTGAACATAAGTGGCAATAGTTTAAAGTCATATGAATGGACCCTAGATGGTGAAGATTAATGTTGTGCTGGACTTAAGGGACATGCAAATAGTTTAAGGTCATAGGCATGGACCGTTGATGGTGTATTTTTTGTTTATACAAAATACTTCTTCAGAAATCTGGCATTGGTCGGAGTAGTGATGAGTTCTCCATCCATTAAGATTAAAGAATATGCTCCATTGGAATAGACCTTATGTATTGAATAAGGTCCTTCCCACTTTGGTTCCATCTTGGGAGGTTTCTTTCTTGGTATCATTGGAGTTCTCAAAACTAATACTAATTCTCCCTGAACGAATGAACGAAGACGAGCTTTTTTATTGAAAGATTGTGCTATTTGATTCTGATAGACTTCCAAGTGGTGCAGGGTGCACAATCTTTTCTCATCTAACTGTTCCAATTAACCCAATCACTTTTGAGTTTGTTCATATGTAGATGATTGATCACAAATGGCTACTCTAAGCGAAGGTAATTGAACTTCAATGGGCAAGACTGCTTCCATTCCATATACCAGTGAATATGGAGTTGACCATGTTGCAGTGCGGGTGGTAGTCTGATAAGCCCATAATTCATGAAGGATTTTATCATGCCATGACCTCTTATCTTTATCCACCATATATAGTAGTATATTTGACAGAGTCTTGTTGAAGGCTTCTATCTGGCCATTGGACACTGCATGATACTATGATGAATGATTGGATTTGATGTTGTATTCTTGATACAACTTCTTCACATCGGATGAACAGAAGTTGGTGCCATTGTCCGTCAATATGGTATGAGGGACACCAAATCTTGTAATAATGTTAGAATTGACGAAGCTAACAATTCATTTAGAACTGACTTCCTTGAGAGGTATTGCCTCTGCCCAATTGGAAAAGAAGTCAGTAGAAGTAATAATATAATTAAACTCCTTGGCTGTAGCTGAAGTATAAGGTCCCACCACGTCCATTCCCCATGTGGAAAATGGTCACGAGTATTTATTTGTATGAAGCAATTCATGGGGTTGGTGAATGAAATTGGCATGTACATGGCATGAATGACACTTCTTTTTTAAATCAACACAATCTTGTATCATTGAAGGCCAAAAGTACCCAAGCCTTCAAATTTGATCAGACATTCTGTGTCCAGACTGGTGGGCACCAGAAACTCCTGCATGCACTTATTTCATGACTACCATTGTCTCTTCACCATCAGTTCATCTGAAGAGAACTCCATAAAAACCACACTTGTAGAGAATTTTCTCTAGGTGATCTGATCCATCATAAAGAGTAAAATTGTCCACAGGTCACCAGATTTTTTTTCTCGGCTCTATCAGGTGGAAGTGTTTTGTTTTGAAGGTATTCCCTGATAGGTGTCATCCGTCCTGTAGTATGACCATATGGTTCAGGAATGGGACTAATTTCATTGATTTCCTCTGTTTTGATATGAACATAAGGAGAAATTGTACGATGGTGGGAAATACTGATGGTTGTCTTGTCCCGATTTGGATCTGCCAGAGTTGTGGCTATATTAGCCAGTGCATCTGCTGGAGAATTTTGTGATCTTGGGACATAAGAAAACGTCAGTTCCGAAGGGAATTCCACCATTAACTCTATGACGTAATCATACAAAGGGATTAGTTATTGTTTTCTGATTGCATAATCCATGTTGACTTGTTTGATTACCAGGTCTGAATCACCTTTCACCTTTAAGTGATTCACTTGTGCTTGAAGAGCTAACTCCAAGCCTGCGATGAGAGCTTGGTATTCTGATTCATTATTTATACTACCTACTAACAATGAGAAGGAATAAGGTAACACTTCCTTTTCTGGAGAAATGATCCCAATTCTTAAGCCAACTTTGTTGAATTTAGGATCTTCCATTTTCCTCCCTGTTGGACTTCTGGAAGCACCATTGAAGTACATTTCCCATGTTTGGAGACATTCTTGAATAGAGAAGACTTCCTCATCAGGGAGTTCAATATCTGAATATGTGTCTTCCACTGAAGGATGTTCAGCCAGGAAATCAGCCAGAGATTGGCCCTTTATTGCCTTTTGAGACACATATTGAATATCAAATTGCTACAAGATAATTTCCCACCTTTCCAGACATCTTATAAGCATTAGATGACTAAGGATGAATTAGAGAGGGTTATTGCAAGATACCAATTTGACCTCGTGATGTTTCAGGTAGTGTCTCAACTTCGGATCTGCAAAGATTAATGCTAGGAAGCACTTCTCAATACTTGAATATCGGGTTTCTGCTTCAAGCATATTCTGACTGAGATAGTAAAGGTTTTTTTCATTCCTAGCATCATCTTTATGAGCAATAAAGGCACCCAATGATCACTCTAAAGCTGTCACATAGAGGATAAGTGGTCTTCCTTCAACAGGTGGCATTAACATTATTGGAATCAAGAGATACTTCTTAAGAATATCGAATGCTTCTTGACATTATTTAGTCCACTGGTAATTGACTCCCTTCTTCATCAATTTGGTGAAGGGCAAACTTTTGCCTGCCAAATTGGCGATGAAACGCTGAATATAGGCTAAGTGTCCCTGAAGTCCTCTCAATTCTTTCAGATTTTGAGGAGGTGACATACAAAGGATTGAATTTGTCTTCTCAGGATCGACTTCGATACCACGGTGGCGTACAACAATGCCGAGAAAGCTTCCCGAGGTTACCCCAAAAGCACATTTTAAGGGGTTAATCCTCAAATTATGTTGCCGAAGTTTGTGGAATATGACTTCCAAATCAGCCAAGTGATTAAAACGTTTCCTGGATTTGACTACCAATTCGCCCACGTAACATTCAACGAACTTCCCTAAAAAAGGTTTAAAGATACGATGCATGGCACGCTGATATGTTGTGCCTGCATTCTTTTGGCCTAAGGGTATTACCCGATAGTAAAACACACCCTCAGGGGCTCTGAAGGCTGTATATTCCTCATATTCTGGAGCCATTCAGATTTGATTATTCCCGGAATATCCATCCATGAAGGAAAGTGCTTCATAGCCAGCTGTTGGATCAATTAATTGTTTTGTAATCGGAACTGGAAAATTATCCTGAGGACAATGCTGAATAAGTTCTCTGAAATCAATGGAAACTCTAATTTTCCCTTTTTTTCACTGGGATAATATTATCCAAATACTCGGGATATTGAAATTCTCTGACAAAGTTAGCTTTAATGAGCTTATGCACTTCAGCTTCAATTTTGGAAGCATAGGTTGGGTGTGTTCTTCTACCAGCTTGTTTGAATCCTCGATGTTCTTCTGGAAAACCCAAACGATGAGTTGTAACATCAGGATCAAGACCTAGCATCTCTGTATAGTTCCATGAAAATATATCATGATTTTTCATTAAAAATGAAATATACATCTCTTTCTCTTCAAGAGTCATAGCCGCAATAATTAAATTGGGGGCGTGGATCTTATTTTGTACCCAAATTTATTTCTCTAAGTTCATCCACGGTGGTAGATATACCCTCTTCAAATGCTGGAGGAGCATCCCTGAGATCTTCCTCTTTTTGTTGAACATGTTTTATTTCTTCTGTTTCTACTTTCATAGTCGATGATAAATCAAAATGTTCATGATCAGAAGAGATGTTAAAATTTTAACATCTTGAAGAATAAGCTTCCATTTTTGAGCTGATTGATGATGAAGGGTATTCTTTGGGTAATACAGAGGAGATGATAGATTGAGAATCGACATCATCGTTCAACTCTAACATTTATATAACATCTTCTGGCCTGGTTGGCGAAGTATAGACTTGTTGGATTTCAACAGAGGAAATGAAGACATCTCTATTTGAGCTTTCATCATTGCTTGGTGAATGACCACTTTTTCCCATGTTGTATGGCTTGATTTCAGTGATTGACAGTATAGAGGTTTCCATAAGAGTATTTTGATTTGGGTCTATCATGTCAATTTGACTGATAGGAAACACATAATCTGTACTCACATGTTCTAATGGGTTTACTGGAATCTTTTCCAAACCATATGGAGCATTAACTTCGGTAATCTCCCATGTTGTGGATTTCTCATTTCCCTTCATTTGAAAAAATTCTGCCTTAATGTATTTAGATTCACATTTCTTGAATAGGGATTTATCACCATACAATGTCCCAAATTGACCATCAAAACAATATTTGAGACATTGATGGTATGATGAAGGGATAACCGCATGTTGATGTAGCCAGGGTCTTCTATGCAAGATGTTCAAGGCTGAGTCTTGATCAACAACCATGAAATATGAATTGGACACAAGATCTCCATACTGAGTTCTGAGTGTAATCTCGCCCAATGGTTCTTGTTCATTTTTATCATATCCTTGTAACATCATAGTAGAAGAAGATAAATCAGATTCCGTAAGGCCCAATCGACGAAGTGTACGAATGGGCATGAGGTTGACTCCTGAACCATTATCAATGAAAGCTCTTTGGATGTCTACATCATTGACCTTTCCAGATAAGTAAAAAGGTCTAATATGTCCATGAATGACATCATCTTCATCTTCATCAGTAAAAGATATCACTGCATGGAATTCTGTAGGATTATTCTCTACATGGTAGACTCCAGCTGCATCAATTTCAGTTTCAAACTCTTGAGGACTCGACAAAGCTTTGATGAGTTCCTCCCGAAGATACTTTGATAAATTCAAAGCATCCAGAATTGATAACATGGCCGTTATTTGGGCCAAGTGTTTCAATACATCATACTTTTGATCAAAAGGTCTATGTTTCTCAATAGGAACATGTGGTATAGTAGGGGCCTTGGAAGTTGATGCTTTGGAAGTTGATGCATCTTGTACCGGGATAAGAGATGGTAATTCTCATTGCTTTGGATGATTAGACCGGTTAGGTCTATTTTCTTGCTGAGATGAAGAAAATGGAACCTTTAACCAACCTTCTAGAATAATTATGCCAATACTAAGTCTGCCTTGTGTGGAAGAAATTGCTCATTCTTGTTGAGCTCATTGAAGGGCTCTACCATGAGTTTCTTCCTCATACACAGTTCTAGTAGGGGTAGAATTGGAATTGTTTCCTCTGAAAGATCCACGTATTACCTTGTATCCTGAGCCTCTAGAACTTCCTCTAATTCTTCTTTCTGATAAAGGGAACTCAGGCTCATAAAAATCAAAATTGTGACTGGCATACAGATCTGTTAATTGAATCATATTAACAGAACCGAAGATGAACTCTTCATCCGATGATGACTCTACCTGATTAGCATGTTGTGGCTGTTCCATTTTGTGGGGCAGTTCCTGTTGCTTCGAAGTAGATGGCATGAAATCTGCAAGAGTCAAAGACAACATAGTCTTTGACACATACTCATATTCTTCTGATTCTTCTTCTTTATTTGAATTTTTCCGTTTATTTGATGATTTTACCTCTGATGAAAAGGGTTTTGGTGCGGCATTTATAGCAGAAGGCACATTTAGTTTCTTTAATTGTGTTCCAAAAATAGAATGAGTTCGGTTGATCGTCTTTCTAACCATCCAATCATCATATTTTTGTGCATTTTTGTTCTTGTATTCATGCCGCTTGCCTTCCTCCTCTGGATCTGTAATAGTAACACTTGCAACCTGAGCTGAAGAACCATTCCGTTTGAATTGTCCCAAGTTGACCATTTTTTGTAGTAGGTCCTTAGAGACAAAACACTCCTGAATGGGATGCCCTAACATCTGATGAAATGACCAATAGCTGGTATGGTAATAATCTCTTTCCTTGTTCATCCTCTTAGGCCTTTTCCATTGAACCAAATTATTTTCCAGAGCCGAAATAAAGTAACCAGGAACATGTTCATTTCAGAAAGAGTGCACTTTGCTTTTCAAATCCTCAAATTGTTTCTGTCTTTGACCTGTTTGATCATATTGACGAAACAACCTCTGTTTCTGATGCTCAGGAGGTGGAGCCCTTCGAGAAGATGAAGGTTTTGAAATACGAACAAGTACATGTGCTTGTTTAAGCATAACTATTGTAGTTTCTTCTTTACCCATTCTCCTACCTAGAACTGATGGAATTACATGAGCTTTATCCGTAGTCTTTATAAGAGAATCTTTAACATGTTGAGCGATTGAAGTAAGGTCTCAAAACCCTCCTGTGTATTTCACAGGGATCAGCAGTGTGCACAAATCATCACGTAAATTTTCCACACAGATTGGAAATAATTCCTCTAGAGGGAGTCCTAATATTAGGGAATATGTCAATCCCTTCCAGCGAGCAATAAAATCTGAGACCCTTTCATTCTCCCTTTGCATACAGTCTGTATGATCAATAACTGTTGTCTTTGGAAATGTTGATCTGAACTGAAGAAGGAATTTTTGGCGAAGATCCTCCCAACCGATAATTTAATGGGACTGCAAGCTTGTGTACCAGACAAAAGAAAGTCCTTTTAATGACTATAAAAAACACATGAGCTTAACTGCTTCTTGTTACTGAAGGGTTCCCATCATAGGATCTCAATGAGAAACAAAATGTGTTAACTGTTGCTCTGGGTATCCCGAACCATTATAGATTGGGAATGTGGTACTTGCAAAATTTGATGGGGGGGGGGAATTTCAACAACCCATTCCGGGTAGGCTCTCTTCACTGGTTGAACTAGAGAACGCATTCCCTCCATAGAGTCCAACTGAGCTGTTATTGACTAAATAGTAGTTATTAACTTTTGAGAAACATCCGGTTGAGCATAGACCTAAACATGTGCAATAATGGGAGCTGGTACAGATGTGTTAGCTGGTACTGCAACCAACAGAAGCACTGCAGATTATTGTTGGACTTGACCCATAGGATTAGACCTATAAGGGTGTAATGATAAAGGAGGATATTCTTGATCCATCTTAGTAGCTGCAACATATTCCCTTTGCTGAATGACTCCAGCATTCTTAGGAGCAAGACTACTCTGAAGTAGTTTTGCATTCATCCTCCTCAATTCCTTCATTTCTTCCTCTAGTTGTGCAAATATTTTCTCTAGTGAGAGAGATTAACCTTCTCTAGAGGAAGGGTATGTAAATTGATTATTTCCTTTCCCCTTTTTGGACACATTTTTAAGAGGGGGAAGTTGCTTAGTTTAAGGATTACCTAGGTTCTGATTAATCCTTTGATTTCATGTACGCACACCTTATTCATTTGTGTCTGTGCGTATAACTTCTTGAGGAGGAACCTCTTCATCTGATACCTCTGAGTGAACCTCATCTGCTGGATTCACAACAACGACATTGATGACATTGATTGATGCATATTGCATTGCATCCCTTCTATCAGAATTTTTGCAATATTGTCTTCTTCCATGTCCTTGATGTGACATTGCCTTTTGTTGATTTGATTCCTCATGAACTTCTTGATTAACCGAAATTTGGAGGGAATATCCTGATAATTTGGCTCTTCGTTCCTCTTGAGGCTTCTTCCCCAATCGAGAAAAGACTGACATTCTCTGAGGGAGGGATTGAGGATTTGAAAAAAGTCCAAAGTCTGGTGGACTGGGGCTGTTCATGCAGTCTTTTCTCAACTCCTCGAATCCTATTTGTTGATTTTGAGGGTTGGGATAAAAGATTCCCCAGTCTAGCAAGCTGGGGTGGTTCTTGACATGCTATATCTGAGGCTTTTTTGAAAGCTATCCTGATCTTTCCGACCTTAGTCCAGAAATTAGCTGGATGCATCAACCTGCAGCAACTTTTATCACCCGGCTCAAAAGACCATTGGATGATTTCTGACACTTCTGTCACTTGGTGATGTGATTTCTTCAAAAGAGAGGCATGTTCCATATTCTCATTTTCTTGATGAAAGAGTAATTCAAAAACTTGTTCTCTGTATTCTTGATTTTTAGAAGAACTAGTTGATTCATGTTCTTAGGAAATCTTTTTATTACAAACAAAACCAATTGACTGTGGCCAGCCACAGGGAATAACATTGCATGAGACCATTTTCGGCGAGCTTTGCTGACTAGAGAGTACATTGAAATGTAGCGCTCCATGAACACCCCATCCGATGATATGAATACCAGATGGGGAATTGGAAATTAACTGGCGCAATCTTCTTAGTGCACCAATGCATGAATGTTGAAGGGTTCTCTACTGCTTTTCAGCCTTCGGATATCAAGAAACTGAGAGAGATGCCAAGTCAATTTGGCATTGTACCCCTTCTATTATCTTGATATGATTTTCATATTCATAATAATATTATATTTTCTTTTTAAAATGAAAAAGAGTTTTCCATATGTTGAGATTAATATCCTGAATTCCATCTTCCATCAACATCTCTGGAATGTCATACTGAGAGTCAGCCAGAGGCCAAAAGACGACTAGGACATCACCTTTCTCTAGTTGTTTTCTCATGTTCATAATTTCCTATTTATCATTAAATGAATATTCTTATACCTGATTAGACCAAAGATGGTGCTTCCTTGTTTCTTCATCAGATTCAACAAGATTGGTAGAAAATTCACTGATCAAACTAGAAGATGAACGAACTAGGGTTGGTTCAGAGAATGACCTAAACCCCAGGCTATCTTCCGATTGAGAAAGTGTTTCACCTGATAATTGTAATCCATCAAACATGACTGGCTTCACATTTGCATGTGCCTCAAGATAAGAGGTCTTTCTCATCACTACATTGTCTGTTGGAGAACTTTTCAAGAAATGTGAATCACTACTATAGAGAGGACTTTCACAACTAAATTCATCATCGTGAGGAGGACCACCAAGGTGGGTTACAGCAAAAGATGAAACATTTTTCTCCTTGGTCTTATGGCCACACAGAGGGTTCTTGTGGCTCTCATATGAAGATGAAACTTGGAGATCGACTAAATTGTCAAGAAGCGAGCCTTCATGAGGAATTATCTGATGCAGACCTTCGGAATTAATGTTCCCACTATTGGGAATTGAGGGAGTAGAATCTTGAGTTGCAAAAGATATTTGTCTTAGTGCATCAAGAACTCCAGAATCAAGTAAGGCCTTATCATAGACGAGCCTTTGATTTCATGACTATTATGGGAGGATCTTTTTCTTAGATGCCTTCTTACTCAATTTGGAAGATGTATGTGCCTGCTTAGGAGAAATGATCAGGTTAGGCTGATTATCACTGCTCAAACCAAGTGTATGTGCCTGACTTGGTTGTCCGTATGATATGGGGGAATACGCCCCACAACCCTCTTGGACTGGAACAAATGTGTGTGTCTGTCCCGAAGTGAACAGTTGATGTGTCACTCCACTAGTAAGGATATATTTATGTGTCTTTCCCTGAGATGCTACTGAAGCTGTTATAATATCCTGGAAGGCATCCAGAATATGAGCAGGGAATTGTTTCCGCTCTTTCACCATTGATAGAATATGCTTGGTTACTTCAGCTATCGGAACAGGGATATACATCCATTCCGTGATTGGAGTAGGTGTGTGTTCCTTCTCCTTTCCTTCTTTTCCTGTCAGTGAATCATGATATTACTCAAGTGTGGGGGCAGAGAGTTGAGTCTGCCTCCTGTTTCTCGCCGGAGCTTTCCAACTGACTTGTCTGAATGCTACCAAACCAGACTATTGGTAAGATTGATCAATACTAGAAGGTGTGTGTTCCTACTGATTTCACTCCACTGAACATGGTTGAGGAGACTCCTTCAACACTGATAGACGAGGCTGTTGGCAGTATTTATGAGTGTAAGCAGGTGTATGTGCCTGTTTATAAGTTGTAAACACATTGGGTTGGCGGGATCCATCGCATGTAGTCAGACGAGCCTACTTACTAGCCGAATATTTATAAACAGGTGTATGTTCCGGTCTATAGTACTCCACCAGAATTTCTTGGCGGGATTGGCATGCTGCTGCCAGGCGAATCAGCTGGACAACGGTATTAAAATGGACGAGTTTGTGTACCCTATTGTTTCTTGCCACCATGTTAGGTTGGTCGACTTCTCCGGAGTTGACAGAGATGAGAAACTTCTCACTGTTAACCAGTTTTCACCTTTGGTGGTTCGTCTTGCCTGTTCGGGTTCAAGGAACCGGAGCCGAACTCCTGGATACAACACCCTCATCATGTTGAGGGCGCACTGCCGCACGAGTCTGGCGGCGATTGTGGGTGGTAGCCCTCAGGAATGACTCTTATTTCCTTGAATTAAGGATATGAGGGACCTACTCATTCACCTTCTCAGAATATGGGAGTGAATGGTTGTTGCGTTCCGGGGATAATGACCTGAAACGGTTGGAGACGGTGGTTAGCACTACCTGCTTCTTGATCACTAGTCGTCACTGTCCAGACGACCAGGGTGAATTGTTCACTTGGAGGGCTTTTCGAGCAGCCTCCAGAGATGGAATGGTACCGTATTGATGGTACACCTTAATGAGTTCATTCTATACCCAGCATTGAAGATGCTGAGTAACTGATTTCGTCCTCATAGCAGACGATGATCCAACAGGAGTAGCAGCAGATGCATTCACAGTAGAGGTTTTCAGAACAGAGGTATTCACATATGTGAACCTAAGAAAATCCATTCTTGTAATTCAGAAGATCTTGGAAAAGAGTAACTGTTTGATATAACAAATATAATCAAGATAAGTTCGGCTGCTACATCTTTTGGATGAGCACATATGTTATTGATTGTTTTGTTGGCCCTCTCATTGAGTTTTAAATAGGGGCCTAACAAAAAATTAATACATCATTTTAACTTGGTTAAGGATTCATGTCGGGTTCACCATATTTGTTTCTCCTGGAATTGGGGATGATCTCATTTGTTTATGATTCAAACATTCCAAGCTGTTTCTAACGGGTTTGTTCGTAGAACCGGAAACATCCAATGATTCCATATACATTTGAACCTACTTTCGTAAGGTGGGTGCTTATTAGTTGTGAACTAATGAGACTTAGGAATTTTCATTGGTCGAGAGGATGGGAGGTCAGACTAATCAAACCATTTTGAGGGGAATTATTATCTACTTCGGGACTATCTTTATAGATTTAAGTTATGTTCGTGAATCCTTATTACATTACCAAGTATAAAATGAGTTTTTCTTTAGATCTGACAAACAATGATTAAATATGTAGGAAATTTAGAGAATATTTTATATGTATTCGAGTTTCTTCATCAATAGAGAATCATCTATATTTGTTAGAGATTTTTAGTCAATGTTATCCTTAAATAAATAAAAGTCTCTTGGTCATTATGATGACCATACTAGTTTTAAAGCCACTTAGTGGGGCAGTTGAAGTTTATTGTCATTCAGAAGGTCATGGATTATTTCAGAGTTGGGATCGTACCCGCAGATGGGCTACCTAAATATCCTTTTTTATAAAAGGAATCAGAACCCACGTAGTTCGAGTAATGGATTATGATGTTTATGTATGATTAATGGCTCAAATAAATATGTCATAATTACTTTCACACTCTAAGATCACATGAGTCATGCTCGGTGTGTTAAACAAGTGGTATTGGTAAAATCAGACAATTTTTCCATGAAAGATGCAATCATAAGAAATGACACGGGGCTTATGTATGTATGACTGCCCAGACAGATGAAGATTAAGATTTACTTCACGGAAGAAATCCAGGAACATGGTCTATAAAGTTATACGTACTTTATGGAGATTTGGATACTCTAATCTTGGGGATTACTCCTAAGAAAGATGCCCAAGTTTGGAGAGGACTTATGATTAGGTTTTACTCCTGAGAAGGAATCCCAGATCAAAAGGAAATTAGGACTGATTTAAGAGAAATTATGACTGGGGTTTATTCCTGAGAATGAGGTCCAGGTTAAAGTACATGAAAAATTAAGGGACTTGTGGCTTAATCCTGAGGAGGATGCCCATATTTGAGACCTGGACCGGGGTTTACTCCTGAAAAGGAGGCTCAAGTTAAGGGAATTATGACTGGGGCCTACTCCTAAGGTGGATGCCCAAGATTAATGAGAACTTGGAGTTACTCCTAAGGAGGATGCCCAATATTAATGAGAACTTGGACTGGGGCTTACTCTAGAAAAGGAGGCCCAGGTTAAGGATATTCTTATCTTTTAAAGGATGAGGTTGAATAAATGAACTCTCTAACATTAGTGATGTAAAGATGTGTAAATCACTAGGTTTTGATAAATGTTCCACAAAATTCCTTTCAGATAAGGAAGCCAAGAAGGAAATCATGCCATAAATGGCTTTGGAGAGAGTTCTGAAGGCTCAATATTGAAGAGGAGAGGTGGATTGGTGTAAGAGGGGTGAAATGGGCCGGAAAGGCACCCAAAAAGTGAGGGGCACGCAAGTCCTGGTGGGCGCGCAGGTACTGTATGGGTGCGCAAGTTCTGGTTGCGTAGGTATACCTGCGCGGTACATGGGTACTTGCGTGATTTTTATCCCTTGGGGTAATACTTGGGCTAGACTTGGCTCAAGAACTTAGTATTATCCCTAAGGGATTCTAGAAGTGTGTCACGCAAGTTTTGGTGAAGGAGCAAGGCGGCGCACAAGTGTGGCCATTTCCCTTAAGGGTTGGCCACTCAGGCACGCAAGTGTTGATGAGTTTCAACACCTAGGACTTCTTCCCCCTCTTTAGATATTCTGTTCAAGGTATGAAGTTACCTTAGAAGTGTTCAGAATCTTTGAGAAGATACTAGGACGCCGGGAGCTCAATTTTGAGGTTCTTGAATTTTTTCCGTCCTTTCAAATGGGGGGCCCACAGGGGTATTTATAGGCTGGAGGGACCCCAGGCGAATTTTCAAAGAGGGCGCACAAGTCACCTGCGTGACCATTAGGAGGTGCGCAAGTGTACTGGCACGACCATGAGGGAACTTGCGCCACCCAAGTGTATTTGAATCCTTGTTCATGCCTTTGTTAATTTTTGATTTTTTTGTCAATGTATTAATCACTTTATGCTAAGGCATTTAATTTTCCATTCATTTAGACTCTATGACAGAAAAGAGCGTCAACAAATATATAATATATAAATATCATTATTATATTTCACTAATTTTGGTTAATTTAATATTTTATGATAAAATTATGTTGTAGGCATAAAAATTGTTTTTTACATAAAAACACATCCTTTATATTCAGTTATTTTTTATTTCCATTTATAATTAATTAGTAACCAAAGAATTGATTTTTTAAATATCTTTAAACCATATATTCATAATTATGTTAATCTTGTTCATACCCTTCATTCTACTGGCTATGTTATAAAAGAAACATTTGAATAATAATATTTATTATTTCATTTAAACTCAGCGTGGAGTATCTTGTATGATATGGAACATACTTTTTCCTTTTAAAATCAAGAGATGTTACATTATCCCCATTTAATAAATTTTATTCTCCCAATTTAAACATGGTATTAAAAACTATAGGTTGTAATTTTCATAATACTATTGTTAAAATACGACATTGGAGAAAGGATTAATAAAACATCCACTTTAAATGAAAGAAATGGAAGTTTTCAGGTTATCTGGAATAACATATAAATAGGTTTACTTATAGTGAAACATGGAAATGGAAGAGAAAATTAACTCTCAATGACTAATAAATAGTGACAGAGAGTATGATCATGGGAATGTTAACCATCACAAATCCATAAATATATTATGGTTCAAAAGTCCTTTGACATCTCGATATAAAATGTAAATGGATGATGACTTTATTTCAAGAACCTTTTTTCTAAAGATGAGTAATTTCATTAACATCTATGAACACATGGATATATACTTACTTGAGATGAGTAACTTTAAACTTTAATTCATTTCCACTATAAACTCATCTTTTTCTCCAATTGATGTCTAATTAAGATGAATTTTTTATGCATGGATCATTAGAATAAATATCTATAGATTACATAATCCACAAAATATTAATATATATTACTCATATATTTATGCATTAACAAATAATAAATAGAATAAGATAATATAATTCTAAAAAATGAATAAACTAGTAAATTATAAAAAAATAACTTAACGTATAAAATTTTATAGTAATACCCATATTACAACATGGATTATTCAATAAATAACTATCCTTAATATCAATAAAACATATTCTATACTAAGATTTAAAACCCTAACATGAATGGATTTAATAACATATTATTCCCAGATAATTATTAACAATTATCTCAAAATATCGTCAATCACTCTTAATTTATCATACCAAAAATTTATTTTCCTAAATCAAAAGTCTATAATATATAAAAACAAATTCAATAAATAAAATCAATCACTATGAATCTACAATAAAATCATATATTCTTCCAAAAGATAATTCAACCTTTACTCCTTAAAGTTTACCTTGTATATTTCATTCTTCATCTCAAAAATGTAATAACCCCCAATTACCTCAAAATTAAAGATCATATAAACTATAATGGTTAAAAAACCCTTTAAACCTATGTATACCAAAAGTAAAGGAATTCTCCCATAATTAAACTTTTTTGAAACCATAATCATAAGGGTTACACATACCTAAATCATTTATCAAAACCAAACTATTAACTCCTAAAATATTTATGAAATACCTCTATCTATACATACGCTCATAATTTTATTATTCTATAATCAAGATATAAAATATTTCCTTATTATTTTCCAATATCACTTGAGAAAAAAATTATCACCACAAAATATATACATCAGGGTCTTTTATGATATTTATTTCCTATTTATCTTCTAGTAGATAATACAAATATAATTAATACAAATAGTAAAATCAATGGTTGTGTTCCTCTTATTGAATAATGTGGATTAGTCAAGTCACTGAAATAAAATAATATAAATACAATGATCAATAGAAATTTTATATAAATGATTAAGTTTTGGATATGTTAAATAGTTTCTTTCATGTGATTTGGATTCTCAAAATTATTTCAAGATCATATGAAAAATATATTCCCACGATATTGATGCAGAAATCACATTTATGGGATGAGAATGATGTGTGATATAATTCTCTTTCCATCTTGATAAACGATCATTAATCTGGAGTAAGGAACAACACTAAAACATGAAATGAATTATTTCTTGTTAAAATGAAAAAAATAACCATATAATTTATTTATTTATTTAACCTTAAATACATTATCACTATTTATTATCCTTCTAAATCCAATATCCAAAAATTTCAATAATTAACTCAAAGTAAATCACTTGAAATATAAAAAAGGTGAATAAGACTATGAACTTATAATCAACCTCAAACGTGTCAACCCTTGAATAAGTCCATAACTATTAGGATAAATTCCTAATATCCAATGTTGTCTATATAATCCTCTGATACCAATATTAAATAACTAGGCTTCATCATTAGAAAATCATTAGTTTTTTTAAAGAGTTTAATTTCTTTCAATTTTAGGATCTTTTTAGTTTTAGATTTTTAGAGAATTTGGACAGAAATCAAAATTAAAAACATCATAAAAAATTGTTCACTTCCTATCATTATTTATTTTTCCCATAAAATATTAATTTAAAAATACATCATGATCTATTTCAGGGAAAATATTCTCGGCTTCCAACTTAACTCCTACCATTCCCTTACCCTTCCAAAAACCCTATGAAAAACATTTAAAAAATTACGATGAGCACAAAAATCTCAGTAAGGGATACAAAAAGAAAGAAAATGTTTTGTCTTATGAAAATATAAAAACCCTTTGAAACATAATCATAAGTAATAATTTTATCCCTTAATAAGTATAAAAAACATAACTTTTAAGATAAGTTTTTTTCTTTCCTTTTTTAATAACAAAATTATTTTAAAACCCCTAACAAGAATTGATAACACATAATGGTATATTTGGAAACAATTATACTAAAATGGAATGATATTGCGGTCGACATCCATACATATAACTCTTACAAATAGAATAACTATATGGTTGACTACTATATCCAATTCATTGGAGGTTACAACGTAACCACCCTTTGTTCATTAATTATAGAACCATCCATCATTGGTTTATCTCATAACCACCCATCAAATGTCTATGTACCGTTATATAATCATAAAATATTAAAGATTGATATTTTCCACACGTTACTCATAAAATTTCATTTTCACTCATAAGAAAATATTTCATCTTATAGAAATATTCCATCCATTTTCAAAACACATTTTCAATGAAAAAATACCCACAAATTTAGAACAAGGGTTTCTTTAAAAAAATATGATAGATTATAGAGGAATCTAGAAATTCAAAAATACATAGAATGTCTTTTAAAATCATTTTATGTCCATATAAATTAATATATAAAATAATATCATGAAGGGAGGAAATGATTTTGAATTTAAATATATAAAAATTTAAAAATATATTTGTTTCTGACGATTTCTCCTGGGCACACGTGTTCGCCTACTTGAGTGCAACATGCAGAGCTTTTGTTACCCCGCATTCTTGCTTTCCAAAGGCGAGCAGCATTTGTTCCTTGTTGAGGATCATTTACTCGTTGTTCAAAATGGGATGATGGGATGTCAGTTCTTCTTTCTGTGGATTCCTCCTTGGAACTCGTCACCTAGTCCGGGTCTCCCTCATAGATTTAATACGCTATTTGTGAATCTCGTTCCTGGTACCATATCTTCATGGACACCGATTAAATATACTACTTCTGTCAGGATATTCCATGGGGTCTTGACATGGTTGCAACCCTCGGTTGGAGTAGATGACAACATCAGGCATGTCGGGGAATCTCTGGGTGCTTGGACATAGGAACTTGTATTCTTCCTCATAGGAGGGCATCTAAAGGGTGCATAACCCGAGGAATCCCACATAGAATTTGGAGAATCATATTCCATATTCATGTCTCTAAGGTTTTTCTCAGCTTCCCATGTTTAACATAGGGTATGCTGCCAGTTTTACATCAATCGGGGATAGTTACACCAAAGGCGTTCCTTCCGAGGTTTTCCTCAGGCATCTAATGTTTATCACGAGGTAGGTCGCGAGATTAATGTCATGATGAGACGGAATAAGAGTGATAAGAATATCACATTGAGACAGATCAGATTGGTACATCCCAATGAGGTAACGCCTAGAAGATGGATTGATCAGAACGCCCAATTAGGACAGATCTGAGGTGGTGCACCCCAAGGAGGGGAGATGTCACACCGTAATGGATTATCTGAACACCAATGAGGGCGGATCAGGGAGAGTTCACCCCAGAATTGGGGACACCATGGTTCACTATTGGCTGGGAATAAACCTGATGGAGTTTTCCTACGTACCATGTGTAGACGACAGGGATCAAAATCCACACAGTTCAAAGGGGTGATGAATTCGGGAGTACACAGTGGACAATGACCCAGAGACATGCTGGGGATTACACATGGATAACAGCCCAAGTACTGCTAGGACCAGTGAGGAGGAGGATGGCATGATCCCACCAAGATGTGGTGGCCCAGGTGGGAATCTGGATGGATGATGGATGGATGAATGAAGTGGAGGGGGAATGAAATGGGAGCATCACAAGGTTGATGGTGAAGTTGTGCTTGAGCCTCAAAGAGACCTCCTACATATCCTTGTGGTAGGTAATCAATGTCTGTGTAGTTTGGTGGGATGATGGGACACCTGGGTAGGAAACCCATGAGAATGGATGCATTGATGGGACCCAGAAGAAGTGGAACCTCTCGGTTGGGGCATGAGATTCCTGAGACACATTGGCTCAAGGGAGATATCAGGATGAAACATGAGTGGTGGGCTTGAGCCTCAGAGAGGATTCCTACGTATCCCCTTGGTAGGGAATCAAAGTACACATAGTTTATCTGATGAAGACTTATCATCGATTGGGGTTTTCAATGGCTTACCGCTGGATGAGGTCACAACATCTTACCACTGTAATGAAAATGGCTTACCTCTGAATGGAGGTCCACAGTTTAATGTCATGTGGGACGTGGGAGAACCGACGAGAAGGGGTTACGAACGACCGGGTGGTGGGCTTGAACCTCATGAGGATTCCTACATACGATGACTTGACATGGATAAAAGTCCCCATAGTTCTGGATGGTGTATCAGAGAACCGATGTGAAGATGGACCGGGGGTCCGATGGGTGTTGGACTTGAAGCTAATGGAGGCTTCCTATGTAGCATGCCTTGGCATTGATCAAAGTCCTCGTAGTTCAGGAATGGTTTCATCAGTGAACCGACGTGAAGGTGACCCTGAGGGGTCAATTGTTGGTGGGCTTGAACCTCATGAGGCTTCCTACAAACCATGCCTTGACATGGATCAAAGTCCCTATAGTTCTGGATGGGGTGTGTGTCGGCGAACTGACATGAAGATGGACCGAGGGTTCGATGGGTGATGGGCTTGAACCTCGGGGAGACTTCCTACATACCCTGCCTAGGCATGGATCAATGTCCTCGTAGTTCGGGATAGAATTTGGGGTTTGGTGAACCGATGTGAAGGAGGTCGGAATGACCGAGTGATTGGAATACAGTATGACGTCATGCGGGACAAGGGTGAACTGACGTGAAGGGGGTCGGAATGACCGAGTGGTGGCCTTGAACCTCATGGAGGATTTCTATGTACCATGCCTTGACATGGATCAAAGTCCCCGTCATTTGGGATGGTGTGGGGATTACACTCTAGTCTGCCCACATTGTTTATGGGGCTTGGCACACCGACACAAAGATGATTGGGGCCAGTGGTTGTGGGGCTTGAACCTCGTGAGGCTTCCTATGTACCATGCCTTCAAATGGATCAAAGACCATGTAGTTTGGGTGTACAGTCTAACGTCATGTAGGATGGGGGTGAAATATAGTTTAACATCATGTGAGATGGGGGTGTTGTCATGTTCGATGCTTACTCTAAGCCCACGTGAGTCATGCTCGGTGTGAGAAATAAGAGGAAACAGGGACCTGATGATCACATCGCGAAAGGTGCATCCATGTGATGTAGAGTGGGGATTATGCTTGGAGCGGCCCAGTGAGAGAGAGATTGGGACTTAATCCGAGATGGAGGCCCATGTGTTGCTATAGAGTGGCAATGGTGGATTGGGATTACGCAAGGAATCTTCCCGGGTGCCGCTATGGAGCGGCAATTGTGGATGGGGCTTACGCAAAGAAGCTCCCCGGGTGCCGTTATGGAGTGGAAATGGTGGTTGGGGATTACGCAAGGATGTTGCCCATGTGCCGGTATGGAGTGGCAATGGTGAATGGGGCTTACGCAAGGAAACTACCCGTGTGTCGCTAAAGAGAGGCAATCATGGATGAGGATTATGCAAGGAAGCTTCCCGTGTGCCGCTAAGGAGCGACAATAGTGGATGGGGCTTACGCATGAAAGCTGGCAGGGTGCCGCTATGGAGCGGAAATGGTGAATGGGGATTACGAAAGGATGTTTCCCATGTGCTTCTTAGGAGAGGCAATTGTGGATGGGGCTTACGTAAGGAATCTTCCCGTGTGCCGATAAGGAGCAGCAATAGTGGATGGGGCTTACGCATTGAAGCTGCCCGGGTGCCACTATAGAGCGGAAATCGTGGATGGGGATTACGCAAGTATGTTGCCCGTGTGCCACTATAGATCGGAAATGGTGAATGGGGCTTATGCAAAGATACTGCCCAGGTGCCGCTATAGAGTGGAAAGCATGGATGGGGAATATGCAAGGATGTTGCCAGTGTGTCTTCCTCATGTCTAGACATGATGGAATCCCAACCCACTGGTGGATTGGGGCCTCCATGTATCTACTGGTGCACAAGATGGATAATGCCAAGGGGAATTGTAATCAGTCCGAACAAATGGAGATGAAGAGTGTAAATCACATGCACAACATTCGGAATGCGGTGAGGGTAGAGTGATGAGGGAGGATAACTGTTGATCATGTTCGAAACACAGCATCCATATCGTGTTATCCAGAAATGGGGACAAACAAATGATGTTCGACTGTTGACTATATTTGAAACACATGACTGGGATCAAAGTGTCATCGAATGTCTTCTGGGGCGTTGGCTTAGGAAGGTAGGTGAGCCGATACGTCATGGGACCAGGCCATTAGGGGTCTATTTAGTCATGGAAGTGGATGAGGATCAGAATGAAAAACACGTAAAGCATGAGGTGGAGTGATGGAATATTTGAATGGATTCCAACGCTCTTGAAATTATGCCATTTTAATCATTGCATTAGGCATCTAATTCTTGGTGCACAAGGCATCTCTTATTTTGATCAAGAGGAATCCTATATTGGAACATAGGGTACACTATAGTTTATAGTAATGTAGAGAGGACTACAGGTATCTCATGCTTGGAGAATAAGGGATCTCTTGTTTGAAGCAAGAGGCATCCTATGCTTGGAGCATAAGGAATCTCTGTAGATAGGATTGTTGGCATCTCATGCTTGGAGCATAAGGCATATCTTGTTAGAAGCAAGAGGCATCCTATGATTAGATCATAGGAATTACTATAGTTTAAATTCATGTAGATAGTATTATTGGCATCTCATGCTTGGAGCATAAGGAATCTCTTGTTAGAAGTAAAAGGCATCCTATGTTCGGAACATAGTTATTACTACAATTTAAAGTCATGTAGATAGGACTATTGGTATCTTATGCTAGGAGTATAAGGCATCTCTCATTTAGAGAAAGAGGCATCCTATGTTCGGAACATAGGGATTACTATAATTTAAAGTCATGTAGATAGGACTATTGAAATCTTATTCCTGGAGCATAATGCATCTATGATTTAGAGTAAGAGGCATCGTATGTTAGGAACATAGGGCATACTATAGTTTAAATTCATATAGATAGGAATATTGGCATCATATGCTTGGAGTATAAGGAATATCCTGAATAGAGCAAGAGGCATCCTATGTTTAGAACATAGGGATTACTAATGATTAAATTCATGTATATCGGACTATTGGCATCTCATGCTTGGAGCATAAGGCATGTCTTATTTGGAGCAAGATGCATCCTATGTTAGGAACATTGGGAATACTATAGTTTAGAGTCCTATAGAATAGACTGTTGGCATCTCATGCTTGGAGAATAAGGCATCTCTTATTTGGAGAAAGAGGAATCCTATGTTAGGAACATAGGGCATACTACTGTTTAGAGTCTTGTAGAATGGACTGTTTAGGCATAAGGTGCCTAGAAATGGCTGATGTTGGGACTTACGCAAGGGCAGCCCTTTATGGTTCATCCTTGCATAGGAGCCAGGTGATAGGGTTTGGAGGAGTTTCTTGAGGAATGGTTCGACTCAAGGAACTCGGGGAATTGATGAGGATAATATCTACTCATGACATGGGAAACAAACCAAGAGGAATATTTAACTCAAGGTGTTTCATGGTGTGTGAAGGAGTCTCTCAAATAATTGTTTTCCATAGGTGGAAGGGGGTTGCGCATAAAGGTGAAATGGAAAATGCCGACGTCCCGACCTAAAAAGTTCGCCGTGCGACTCTCCATTTTTGAAGGGGGTCAGTGACAGAGGTGAAGGGACCATCCCAGAGGTCTGGGAAAGAAGCCCGACACTGACCCCGAGCGGGGGAGCGGGGGCGCTGCCCCCGCAGTATGAACTGGTGGCCATGAAGGTTGGATCCTCGCAAAGGATAGATCTTCGCAAAGTAGCTTCATGAAGAAATGGTCTCATGTAGCAAAGGCCTCTCGCGGAGAAAGGGAAGCTCGTAGAGCAAAGGCTTATCGCAGAGAAAGGGTGGATCATGGAGCCAAGGCCTCTCACGGAGTACTCGCTGAGTATGGACTCATGGAGCAGCATCACGAAGGAATCTGCTCGCGAAGCATGGGCTTGCGGAGCAGCATCATGAAGGACGCTGGCCACGGAGCTTCGTGAACTGGGAGATTGGCCGCCCAAGGGGCAGGGTGGCCGTCTGGAGAAGGGGGGTGAGCTGGGTATTTATAGCGAAGGGGTGCCGTGAAGCGGGGCTTAAGCGGCGCGAAAAGGGGTTGGGTGGCTTCGTCGCGGGCTCGCGAACATCAACTAGGGTCACAGAGCATCCCGCCTGCGTCGCTTTGCATCGGCGTTGCGAACATAAAATTCATTCACGGAGCATCCTGTCTCCCTTACTTCGCTGCGGTGCTCCGCGATCGTGGAGGGGGCTTCATGAACGGGCTTCGCAAACCAGTTTTCCATCCCAACTTCAAATGTCCATAACTCCTAATCCGTAACTCCATTCGGGCACTATGACCTACCAAATCAAAGCTCGTGGAACGGGCTACGATCTCGGATCATGTATGGAAGCATCTGAAAAATTTTGGGGATGCGTTTTCTGGGGTCTACAATATTTTTAAATCAAAGTGTCCCATACCACTTAGAAACAATTAAATCATAAGCCCCATGAAGGAAATGCATTTAAAAAAAATTAAATAAAATGATAAAAAGTATATTAATGATATGATATGTAAAAGGGGATATATATATATATATATAATCTTAATAGAAGAAGATTTTGAAAAACATCAAAATATGCCTTAATGAGACAGATTAAGATGAAGTACCTTACATTAAGCATGACTCATCGCGTAGAACCTTTATAATCAGGAAAAATAAACTTATATTAATTATCTAAGTTCATGAGAACATTTTTCAAGTTTGTTATCAATTTTATACCACTTAATAGATTTTTATAACAATTAATTAATTATTTAAGTTCAAATCTCACTTTTTGATGATATTAGGTTCTTAAGTACATAATGACATCAGTCGATTGACAATGGTCAAAGTGTACATTATTCCATAATATAGAGAATAATATTGAAGAAATAATTATAATATCTATGCATAAATTATTATTTTAAAACCAATCATGGATAATGTTTAAGAAAAATGATCAAATTTTATGATCATGGATGCAATAAGTCGCACGTACGCATGAGTAACATGTCCATTTTTCAATGATCATTATGGATAAATTTAATTAAAATTTAAAATTTTTAAAATGATTTTAATATCATTATTATAACATTATTATTTTAAATATACTTAATACATATCATACATGTTATATGGTGATGAAAAACAAATCACACCGTTTTGTAGAGGTTGTAATTCACACGTACACACGAAATACATTATCATTTTTTTTGAATGGAAAGTTAAGAACATACATTATATATTATATTTTAATAATTATTTGTATTTACTGAATATCATATGTAAAAATTAATTCTATAATTATATTCTGTCTTGAAAGACAGTGGTGGAAGACAAATTTCATCAGTTCGTGAGGCAGTAGTCCACCGAACACGCAAACAATAACTTATTTTCCCATTTTATGTAATTGGAGAGTAATTTAAGTCTTGATATTAACATAATAAAATATAATAATATTTATAATATTGGTGATATTACTTCATGATCATTAAAAAATATTTTCAGGATGTGGTGGAAGAAAAAAAATTTAAACACATAATTACAATTGACACATCTTTTTTAGAAATACTCTATTTTATAAAACCTTAATCCAACAAAGGATGGTGTCATAACTAAAATAATGTCTCTAAAATATGGGTAGGTATTGTAGGAAGTTATTAATTAGTATATTTTCAGAAAAAAATAGGTTTTTATATTTGAATAATAGAGAAGAAAAGATGCCTTTTTATAAGAGAGGAGAGCGACACTCTTATAATTTTTCAAAATATAAAATTAATATAAATTACATTTCAATTAAAAATTTGTCTAAAGTGATTTATTTAGAATATAGGATTAGTATGGGTTGAATTAATCTCATATAATAATTTTCAAACAAGTTTAGGTCACATTATTACCCTTATAATTTAGTTTTAACCCATATTTAACCCTTTTAACTCTTACTATGACAATATGGATTTTTAATTCTTGATGGTTAACATAGTTACTATAAAATGACAAAAAACCCATAAATGAACCATTTATTAAATTTTTAACCTTATACCAATTAGTTTTCCAAATTTTATATTTTTATAAATTTTATATTATTTTAAAAAAATATTATTTATTTTAAAATATCATTAATGTATATTTTGACACTATTCACTACTAGACATTTTTACAAATGTAAAAAATATATATATATTCAAAATATATTATAATAAATCCCTAATACTTCATGTTTTTAATGTCCTAGAATGATCGACCACTAAACCCAGAATCCAGACCGGTGGGTCACATGGCCTGAAGCACACCCCCTCGTACACTAGAGGTTACCGATTAGCAGTGAGGGTCTAAGGAGGAAATAACAGGGAGACTATAACATCATGATCAGAGTATAAATATTTTATATTAGAAACTAAAAAATAAATCAACAATAGAAGTATTAATAAATTAACAATAGATTAGTAGGAGAATAATTTAAACTGAATATAAAATATTTCCAATGCCAAAATATAACAATGCATTCATGTCTAGATGATGACACATAAAATGAATAGTAAAAATAAAATAGGGAATATTGTACAATATAATACAAGAATAAAGAAAGGAAAAAAAATCCCCATGGGTGAAATCCATGAGAATGAAAATATCTATCTCATCCCTATACTCATAACTCCCAATTGCAAAACAAAAATCACAAGAAATAGTCCATGGTCCTGTGAAAATAAGATATACTCGGGTTCCCTAGTATAATGGATACCTGAGCATGGTGTAAGATACAAGTCCTAGTAGGTTACCACCAAATATGTGTAAAACTACAAATAGTCCAATAATATAAGTAAAATAAGTAAGCGGGTATAAATATAAATTAACAAACACAGGTCATATTAGGTTTCATTAAGACAACTGACAAACTCTTCCTGCTTTGGATTAAGGCCGAAAAGAGAAGTCTAACCAGTAAATATATATAAAGTTATAATATATATATTTTAGATTTATATCTCATCCAGCAATATGGACTAAGTTTGTATATATGTAAGTGTCCATATACTAGGAATACTAAGTTCTAGTCAGACTGAGGCATAACTCAAGCATCCATAACCAGTTTGAACAAGAATATAATCTCAAAAAAATATGGTACATGCCCTAAATCTCATAATGAGTGAGAGAAATAATTTTCCTCACTGAATATGGTGAGTGTTCGATCATTTCAACACTCAAAATTAGTGAGTGTTCCATTATGTCGAAACTCAACAAGGGATGTGGTGCACCATACCCACCATCCACACAATATCAATATTGTGAGACGTTATGATCACAACTGATGTGAGGGAGTGTGATACCTCCATGCTCAACATAACCCTTACCATAATTCCACATCCTATATGAAGGTATTAAAATAATTATAAAAATAGGAATGATGCATTTCCTCTAATGCTTCTCATTTATTAAGCACAATTGTAATTAAGGGAATCAAGTTTAAATTATAGCATATACCAAGAATGAAATTATCGGTATGGACATGCCTCCATTTACAATTTAATTCATTTATATCCATTTAATTAATTCAATTCACACAAACGATATTAAATAATTTTGTTCAATATAATCAAGACATACCATTTAAAATGGTTAAAACAATCATGGATGGCATTCCATCATGATTGGCTATTCAATTTATGGCATTCTATTTCAACTAATCGATCATGGAAATACATTTTAAAATGTTAAAGGAAGAAAATAGAAGTTACCATAGTCTATTTGGAATTTACCTACATGTAAAATCCTATTTATTTATAAATCCAATATTTTTGGAGTATCTTGGTTATTAATTCATTTATATAGATAGAGGGAAACTCCATTTGATGATGAAAAATGAGGCCATATCTTAAAAATTCCATGTATATAAAAATGATAAAAGGAACAGGGAACCATAAATGATATAAGGCCTAGAAATATGAGTTTCACCTAACATAAATTTGTAATTTTGAAGAAAATTCACCTCATCTGAGGGGTTTTATTAAAAGAAATGACATTATTTACCAAATAATTCATTTAGAATAATAAAATATCATTCCAAGAGTCATAACTCAATTAAAATTAATGAAGAATTTTTTAAATAAACTGTCCAACATAGAAATTAAATTTATAAAGATTCATCATGGAACATAAAAGGTGTCATTCTATCTTAGGAAATGGTATTTAAGGGTTAATTACATTTAAAGAAAATTCAACACTTTTATAGTATTCTGGGTATTTAATAAATTAATTAAATAAAGTAAATTCAACCCGACACACTCATGGTTTGTATGTGACTAAGGATAGCCTCTTTAGTTTTATTTAACTAGTAACAATGGTAATAATACTAGGTGCGTGTACCAATTTTAAATGAAGAAACATTTGTAATGAAATGTGTAACAAAGGCCAACCTGTGGTGAAATCGTGCTATTTATAAAAAAAATGAAACTTAAGGAGAAATAAAAATACCATCTACTTTATGATTAAGAATCATCCCTCATCCAATAATGAGGTTTGATACATTTCGGTATAAAAGAAAATGATGAAAATGAAATTTTAACTAAAAATAGTGAAAATTAGCTTACCCCATGATAGATCAGTCGAGAAGAAATTAAATGAAGAAATATTAAAAGGTAATTAAGAACTTCCCAATGTGGATTCATAGAGACCATCAAAACTTTAATCGGACTTCAGATGGAGGAGACCCATTAAATCCTAAAATAGGGGTCGGAGGAACTGACTAAGGAGTAGCCTATGAATGTTGGAGAAGAAGGAGAAGAAATGAAAGAAAATAATGTTTAAACATAGTAAGGTATGTTTCATTAAATCACCCTAAAAATGGTTCACATGGTATGGCCACACAGTTTACTAAACTCTGTGCCAATTGTGTGGCACCCACTGCACAAGGAACCCACCTCGCATGTTTAACCCGAACAGTTTGCTATAACTGTGTGCAAATATTTGGATAAATATTATGAGGTTACTATCTAAGTGTCACTAACCAGTTGGTCTAGGCACACATTTTGGGAAAACCATGCATAGACCATGCATGGAGCTTTTCTTCTTCTACTTTATCCACTCAACATTCTGTTGGGGTCCACATGGTTTTAGATAAATAGTGTGCCCTATTCAGACCACCAAAACATGTGATTTTAGGCCCCTACACTCCCAAAACACAATGAGACACCAGAGGGACCCATCATTCCTTTACGCAAGTCTAAAAAAACACATAAAAGTGGCCTTACTCCCAAAATAACATTTTTAATCTCGATTCAATGAATGGACCGTCCAAAAAATGCCAAATTTCAAATTCTCTTGGAATTATACCTTGGACCAAAAGCACAAGATGTTACAACATCCCAACCTTATAAATTATCACACCTAAGAAGAATTTGAGAATAAAAAAACATCAACCAACCTACAATGGTCTTGGAGTCTCATTCAAATGGTCCTGTTTCATTTTCGAACACCAGACGGACTTGCAAGGACTAGTTGACCAAATGGTACTTAATCTTTGAGAACCCGATCCAATTCCCATTTTCTAATTTAAATGTCTATATGGTTATTTAATGAGCTTATTAATCTAGATACATGAGAACATAATAATCTCCTTGAATATATGGACGATGTTTCTCCCTACGTTATGTTTTAACACAAAAGGGTCTAATTACAAGCTATAGTACCTCCACCATCAGAATTACCCTATAAAGAATGACACTAAGCTCTCTAGCGATGCTCCAGGCATGAAACCTTTTACTTGGAAAACCTAATTACCACTAAGGTAATAACAAGGAACTCACTCTAAAGAAACAGTCAAATCCCAATCAACCAAACTATAAATGTATGCAAAAACTTTCTTAGAAGACATTTCCTACCTTTACACCACACTTGAATTAAACTAGAGACATGATTTAAAATAGTTCCATTCTACTGTACATAAAGAACATAACGGATGACAAGTCAAACCACTCCAAATAATTTTTCACTTTAACACATTGCATATACAACCAACATATTATCAACTAAATCGTGACTCCTCCTAAGGAATCACATATTTATCATGAACATGATCACCGATGCTCATACTCGACTTCTGATGACATCCCCTCATCCAACCATCACTTAATTATTTAGACTGTAATGCCCAAAAAAATAAGGGTGAAACCTACATCCAACCCAATGAAATTTCCATCCATTAAACATGGTCTGTGAGCCTAAAATTAAGTCCGAGGAAACCGTGAAATCAACGAACTTGAGTATAAGGAAGTAACTCAAGGAGCTCAATAATACATTTTTAAAAAAGATATATTGGCATAAGAGCATGATGTATTAATCCAAACACTGACTAATCTTAGAGCAACATCCTCCCAGTGGCCAGGTCAGAGGAAAATGGCAGGTTTCCTAGAGTCTATCCAAGATGTTTCTACATAGGAACCTGCATATCATTGAGGACTAATATTTCCTTGATAAATTCAATGAATCAAACAAGAAACCCTGATAAAGACCAAATGAAAAGAAAAATGTCATTCTAAAAGTAAAAAATGGCATAAGAAAAATACTATCTTAGTGCATATAGGATGATGTAAAGTAATGGGACAATATCATGACATAAAGAAGAGTGCACTAAGAGTATATCAAAAATTACTAAATGATTTGGGACACTTCAATCACATCTAAGAGGAAGTTCTCAGAACAGTTTCCAACCAACCATATCCAACTATAGGAAAGATGAGCTATCGAACCACTACTTGTTGACTTCTAAGAAGAAACTCATCTTCACCTACTGATGCATCTCTATTAACTAAACCACAAGGAATTCACCAATCGAGAAATCCCATGGTCATTCAATCATAACAACCAAATTATACCTGAAAACAATGATGTTTCTAAAGGTTTTCATACAAAACTAACCACATCAACATCGTGCAGCCGATCGAGGATCGACATGATTCAAAACCTGAAAGGCTCATGGGAATTTAATAAAGTCCAACCATTTACAATGGTCCTATTTAGTTTTGGTTTTTATACTTTGAAGAGAACACCACCACTAGAACTAAAATGATTCTCCCCACCATAGGAGTGTCCTAGTCTCCAATAGTAGAGATAGACTAGACACTCATAAGGGTGATTAGTATGAATCACCTAAACCAAAAATTTTAGCATTTAGAATGAAAATAAGAACCAAACAGACTAGCATGTCAAAACAGCCAATTCTCTTGGAATTCATCCTGATATTTGGAATTATCTTGATTTATTTAATGCCTTTATCAGTCTATATCAGATATGACATGATAACATACTCAATAGAACAAGGATCAATAATTCCACCAAACTTAACCGCTTCATTACACCACTTAGAAACTCAAAATCCAATACATATATGAATTCATGTTATCCTAAGGATTCATGAGAAAATGAAACATCATTGATACTATCCATAGGATATCCACCCTATGAAATCAAGTATTAGGTGGTCTGTAGTGGATATTTAACCTAGAGTAAAATTGAACCTTATAAAACTTAAGATGGATGATGATATATTGATTCATCCAACACCGAAGAAGAAAAGGGGCTCAGATGACCTACAAAGCATCTAAAAATTCCCAATGAATCAATAAATTTCTGAAATCGAGCATTATTCAATGCTCATGCCTGTAAAAAATGTCAAAAATACCATGACCACATATCCAAACAAGGGTTTCATTTAGAATATAAGTGTCCTAATAGGGATGATGACACCTTAATGTAAATGTATGACAAAAATATCACAACATTTCAGCATGTAAATTAATCTCTAAGGGTAACACATACCATAGGCTAACCCCTTATAGAAACATAAAGCATTCACCCATAACATGTTCACACCAACAAAAGTCACTAGGCTTAAGACCCTATCATTTATTCCATTACTATAAATGAGGAACAGATATAGAAAATTCTCATATTTTCCTTCCAAATAAAATCAAGGATATGTTAAAACTACCCTTACATGAGGTTTTAAACTATGGATACCACCTAAAGTAACATTTTCAAGTCATTATATTAATTTATAATTAATAGTAATACATTTAAAGGATATAAAATAGGGCATAATTTTTCAATTATAAAATAGAAGCACATAGTAAAAAAAATGCGACCTAACAGGGTCCCATTGAACCAAAATGCTTTTATCAAAGTGAAACAGAAGAGAATTTTCTTAATTTTTAATGTTTCCAAACACCTATTGTGGGTTACTTCATATTAATCATCCCTTAACTAGACTAGTTGGGTATATTTATTTATTTATTTAATTATGTATATATATCACCATGCCCGTTTGGTAAGGTCAAAAGCCTTTATAGAGGCAATAAAACTATTCCAGATTAAAATTAAATACCTATTAAATTTATAACCAATTCAATATAATATATTTATATATATAATAATGGTTTCACTATATGGGTTTCCATATTTTAATCTATAAATCACTCATGCATGTTATAAACTATAGAATAAATCCTAATTAATTGAGACCAAATCAACTTATCATATAAACATTAATTGATTTTTATTATAAAAATTATCTTCAAATATACAAATCTAAAGGATGGTTCGAGTACACGAGTATCATTTTCCCAATTATGAGGTTCCCATACACTTTACTTATGAATATGGTTCCCATATAATCACAACCAAAAAACTCATCTCATAATTTTTTTTATAAAATCATAACTAATCATGTAATCATAAGAAGTAAATACAAAAATAATGATAATAATCATAAGATCGTGATACATAGGTAAAACATTCTAATCAAATAGAAAACATGACATATAACTACCCAAACCTTTGACACAAGAAGGTATATTGATGAAATACCTAAATATAAATCTTACTAATCATTTAACTAATATACCATGAACGGAATATAAAAGGCATGGTAATAAATAAATTCATGACATAATACTCAATGAACACCATTCAAATTCATGGGACCCTAAAAATGTAACTAAATAGAATGGAACATGAATGTCTTGCAAATATCTCGGTGCCTATAATGATGCATGTAATGATACTTCTTTTCCATATTAGGTCAAGGAAAAAATATCCTAAAAATCATAAATCAATAAGATATAGAAAGTATACAATTCACTCAATGTGAGATCAAAATCAACTATAATAGAAAACAACACGAACAACAATACCATCCCTAGCCACATGGAATTTTCCATGTGGGTGGGGTGATCAGTCTCAAACATGTCTATTTATAAAGAGTCTACCCATTCATAGTCTCTTATCTACTATCCCAAAATTGTATCACAAAAATATGGATCATATATAACATTGTAGAATCCCGGACCGAATGACCACTAAAAAAATAGTCGGATCGGGGGATCAAATGGCCTCAATCTTGGCTCCCCATATTCCAGAGGAAATCGACCTGAAATGGGGGTCTAAGGATGTGATAGAGGGGAGACTATAACATAATGATTATTGTAGAATAGTTGTATATCATAAAATAAACAATAGAAAACAGAATAAGCAGTAATAAATGAACAACAGAGCCTTGAAAGAATAGTTTAAACTGAATATTAAAGTAGTATAATACCAGAATTTATCATTGAATTCATGTCTAGATGAAGATACATAAACTAAATAGAATACATATAGTAGGGAAAAATATACAATACAATACAAGAATAAATAAATCAAATAAAATCCTTGAGTGTGAACTCCCAGAGCATCCTAATCTTTAGCTCAGACATGTGACCCTAACTCCTAGGTACATTCTAAACAACACATGAAATAGTCCATGGTCCTGAGAAAATGAGATCTATTTAGGTACCCCAATTCAGTCACAACTCGAATAAGGTGTGATATATAAATCTTAGTAGGCTACGACTCAAATTTTCTATAGCTAAAACCAGTCCAAGAATATAAGGTAATTTTGTGAGGAGGTATGTAGAATAATAAAAATAAATAAATAAATAAATAAATAAACATTTCTCGGCTCTGGTTCTAGTAGAACGTCAGATCGACTCTACCGCCTTTTTCTCATGGTCGAAAATATAATACTAAACAATGACTATATATATAGTAATAACATATATATATTTTAGATATATATAAAATCCACCTAAATGAACCAAGTATATGAAGACACAAGTGGACATATAATTAGAATAATAGGTTCTAACTATACTCGAGAATAACTCATACATCCAAAACTAGTCTAAATGATTATATAAGCTCGTGAAATAGGGTTCATTCCCTACATCTCATAATTATTGGGAGATTTGATTCTTGTCACATGATATGGTGAGTGTGTTTTCATGTCAACACTTGAAAGTAGCGGGTTCACTATCATGTCAAAACTCAATATGGGATGTGGTGTGCCATCCCCACTATCCATCTAACAACCCAATATTAATATATATAGACCTTACATTACTTTTATGGAATATATAATAAATTATACAAAGAGAATACCAAAGACTATATTTTTTTATATCCTTTAGAAACTTGGAAAACATTATTCTAATTCACTGAAATATGTTCAACATCTCCCATAAAGATCATCTATATTAGTACCCCTAACTAATTATTTTATAACCTGGGGAAAGTAAAAAAAAGGGAAAGGGTGAGCTTAGATGCTCAGTATGGGTATAGAAAAGGAAATATGTAAGCATATCATGAGTATAAGGTTATGATAACATGATTACGAAAGACACATAAACTTATAACTTTGTTAACATATATAAATTGTAACTGTTTCACTAATTAAATAAAGGACATGAAATCAGGCCCTTGCATAAACATATGGACAAGTAAACTAGATCCACTCATAAAATCATGGACAAGAAAATCATGTCCATGCATATCATTGTGAACATGCAATTATTTTCACACGTAACATATATACCTTATAAGTAATCCATATATACCCAATGCATTAGAGAGAGATATTAGTCCCACCCATCTCATAATGAAATCATTCTTATGTGTGCCACAAAATCATAAATTATTCATCATTAAAAAACCCAAGGAATTAAATGGGGTTCATAGACATCATTCCATCATAATATAATCCGTGTATATCAAATGGATTTGATAAATACCATTACATCATAAAAATAATCAAACCATATTAATAAAATGGACAGTATACTTTAAACAAAAAAAATTAAAGAATTTCAACATCTATAAAAAATCATTTTGATTGAACACTGGAAATTAATTCTTAAGAAAAATATATCTTCTTCTTAAAAAAATCCTTCATAAAAATGACATGTAGTTTTAAAATAAAATAATTTATTTGGAAATATACTTGAACAACTGTAAAGGAATATTGTTGTACATAAAGAGTTATGAAAATTTAAAAATCTATTCATGTCATATAAGTTAAAAGAAAACATTCTTCTCATATTCTTGTCGGATAAGTCAAAAAGTACCTCAAATCAAAAACAAAAAAAAAGATTCCTATAAAACCATTTAATAAAATTCACCAATCGGTAAAGTTTAATTTAAAAAATAATAGAAGAATAAAAATAATATTTAGGGATACATATTTATGAAATGTGGATATGGATGATAAATATACCCAATAAATAATTAAATAAACATGTAAAATAATTAGATTGTGAAATTATCCATTAAGTTAGGACTAGGTTCATTTTTATTTGTCTGAACCTCCTATATATGAGTTTAAATAATATTATTATCTTATTCAAGAATCATATTCATTTTTACAATATCATAAGTGATCATATTATTACCCATTTATTAATAACATTATTACTCATCCTTCAGGTATTACCTGCTTTATTTTGTTAAGAATGTGTTGTCAGCTAATTTGTAGTTACTATTCTTATGTTATAATTATGCCATTTATGTAAAGATATTAATATAATATATATCATATTTATATAATCAGTCATTAATTAAGATCTTGTAGAATGAATCACATCACATCATGTAGACAGTAGGTCATACATACAAATGAGTGACAATAACATTCCCATGATTGTTGAATGGAATAGAAGTGGATTGTATATATATTATTAAAGAATTAATATCCTTCTATAATAATAATATATAGTTATTATTTAAATCATTATACCCATACAAGTAAAGTGGCGGTGAAAAATAGATCACACCATAATGTGGAGATGGTAACCGGTACGCATGCACGCATGGTGATTTCATTTTTTGTAGGATGGATAGAACATAGAATAATGTTTTTACATAACCATTATGACATCTAATTTTATAGGTGATATTGGATTTATTAATTTATAATGTAAATAACAAAGGAAAAGAAAGTATAATAAAAAAATTATCTTGAGAGAGTTGGTAAAGGAGATTACCTCTCTGTTCATTGATCTCCCTCTATATGTCATATTAAATGTTTATGATCAAAATGAAGATATAGATGCTCAATTAAAATAAGGGGTAGAATTGTAGGTTTAAAAAAATTCATTTTTATCATTAATAACATTTATGTTTAACAATGTTAATCGTGATTAATTCACAAACCATCATTGGATTTTTAAAGAAATGAATAATTGAAAGGGCCCATATATAATTATAAAGAACCTAAACTTGAAGAAGTTTAGCTTAAAGAATCATAAGAAAGTTTATCTTAGAGAAAGATTCTCCCTTAAATTGTATATAATTTTATTTATATCAGAGTATACAAATATAATAATGTATAAAAAAATTATACTTTCTTTTTTAAAAAAAATACAGAGGAATTAAAACCTATAAACAAACAGGTAAAAAAGTACAAAAATCATTTATCCCAAATAGAAGTGTCTCCAACAACCTTTCATAAAGGTCACTTTATTTATACCTTCAAGAAAGCTTGTCTTAAACACACTAGGGTAATCCCTCGATAAGAGTATTATAATCTATATTTCTTTCCCCACAAGCCCTCGATCTCTATGGTGATCGAAACATATGTCTTCTTATCTCCAAAATCCCTTTATTGATTATCAAAAATCAGATTCACACTAGGTAGGCTGAACAAGTTGTTAAAATCATGAACAAGTCGTTTACAATATTTCTTAGAAAGTAGTTTTGACCAGAGCTCTCGTAGCACAAATTCTCTCTATAGAATTCAGAACATCCATCATTTTTAACATATGTCGAACTCTTCAGATGTATGGGTTATTTATAGGAAAAGGTTATAATGGTCGGATCCCTCCTCCAACAGTCATATTTTCCCTTAAATATTGGAGGGACCTGTACATGTGTCACTCAACCAATAATTAGTTTGAAATAGATTGTACGAAATCTTTTCATATAATAAATCACAAGAAACATTATCATGCTTAAGAAACATTAAAATGTTTATGAAATTTTAAAAAATTTGGATATGATAAAATGAAATGATACATTATGGAGGTGAGGTAACTTTATGAAAAATATTTAATAAGATTCTTAAGAAAGTGGGAATCAAATTATAAATTAAGAATATGATTTGTAAAGAAATCAGAGTATGATTTCAGATTTAACCAGAGTCGGATTTCATGAGAAATTTGAGTCTGATTTCAAAAGAAATCGGAGTCTTATTTCAGAAGAAATCGGAGTGTGATTTCCTAAGTAATTGATGTCTGATTTCTGGAGAAATCATAGTCTTATTTTAGAGGAAATTAGAGTCTGATATCAAAATAAATTAGAGTCTGGTTTAAGAAGAATTCAAAGTTTGATTTTAGTAGAAATATGAGTCTAATTTCATGAGAAATCGGAGTCTGATTTCAAAAGAAATCAGAGTATAATTTCTTAAGGAATCAGAGTTTGATTTATAAAGAAATCAAAGTTTGTTTTCAAAAGAAATCATAATCTGATTTCAAAATAAATCAGGGTATGATTTCATAAGAATTTAGAGTCTGATTTCAAAAGAAATGGGAGTATGATTTCTGGATAAATCAGAGTCTGGTTTCAGAATAAATTGAAGTATTATTTCAGGAGAAAACAGAGTCTAATTTCAAAATATGCTAGAGTCTTATTTCATAATAAATTGGAGTCACAATTCATGTGAAATCGAATTCTATGGAACTATAAGATTCTAGGTCAGATAAAGATCATATTTTGACTTAATAAATAGATGGTTTGTCTTTGTTTAGAAAGGGAGTAGATAAGATAATGAAAACCATTGGTAAAGTCAAAAACTTTTTTATAAAATGTACATTTTATTTAATAATATATTTCTTAAATAAAGCTAATTTTCCTTACAAAATTGTGTTTGTGATTTTCGAAACATAAAATAATGGAAAATTCATAAGGGGACTTATTCACTCAATAATATCCCCATTTTTGGAAGTCACAAACAACATTTCTTAAAATAATATAAAGGATTAAGGTTTTCATTTTGGAAATTAATAGGAATACTTATCTCCAATTTACATTGGTTAGGCCTCATGATTAATAGAACTAACTCTCCCATATGTTTTAAAATCCATAAGTATTTTATTGTTTTCATTCTTAGAGAAATTACCCTTTATTAGTTAATAATTTCTTCTATAAGTAATACCCCCCTTACATAGTCATTATATTTATTAATATTCTTTTGATCATTATTCCCCCTCCCCCTTGTGATTTTCAAAATAGAATACAGGGAAATAAAAAAAATTACCTGAAGGGTTAGGAATATACAAAATAAAACAATGGAATGATAACAAATTTAATTAAGATCAGAAAATTTTTTACAAGGAAAATAGAACAAAAGATCGGATTTGAGAAATCATTCATCCTTCTTTTCCTTCGGAATTTTCTTTTTCAAGGTTGTATTCATCTTTTACAGATCTCTAGAATCACCTTCATATCTCTTGATCAACTTTTCCTGATCTTAATGTTTCTTTTTGAGAACTTTGATTCGGTTTTCCTAAGACATTATCACTTATTCTTGGAATTTGAATTTTTCTTTTGTCTCTTCCCTAAATTCCCTTCCACTGTTAAAATATAAAGAAATAGAATTCAGTTTCACATTTAGATCATTATCCTCTTAGATCCGGGAAACTTACTCTTGATTCATCTTCACTAAAAGAGTTGTTGAAAATTTATTAATTTTCATATAACTATCAAAAGAATCCTTGACTAAATTGTAGAAATCATCCTTGATTTTCAGAAAATCAATCACTGACTTAGACCACGTGGATATCTCTTTACAAGATCTTCTATGAGCATCAAATCCAATTTGAAATTATTTGAACTCAGATTCATGTTCGATAACCTTTTCCATGAGAAATATTATTGAATTTTACTTCTGATTGATTATTTCTTGAAGCATTTGGCACATATACCAACAATTTACCCCCGATCATTATCTCTGAATGTTACTTTTAATCCTTTCATCTGGATAATAATATCAAATATGTTTTTGTTACCATTCATGTGATAGAAACTTCCACTATCCATGTACCATGAATTTTTGTTGGCACTTCCTTCATTTTCATGAAAATAAATTAGTTAGACTTTTGGAATCCAAACATTCTTGGATCCAGAATTTTTAGAGAAAATAATCATATGTAGTAACATTTTCATTAAAAAATAGGCTTTATGAAATCCTATGTACTAGGTTTTTTTAATGAACAATTTTTTCCCAATGTCCACCACCTTGACACTTGGTGAAAAAAGAATCACCTTGGGGAACAATCAAATTGTGACTAAAAACCTGTTTTGAACAAGAATAACCAAACATAGACTTATTATTTAGAGGATGTAGTTTTGAATATATTTTATCAAATTATTTTCATCTAGAAGTAAAATTTGATATAAGTTTATTTAAGGAAAATATTTATGATTTTATTATAGTTACTAAATTCTTATCCTCATAGTAATCAGTCATATAATTTGAATTAGTGACTAAAAAGTTTTTCTTAGATATAACATTTTGAAGATCCTTAGAATGGTTGTCCTTATAAGAATTAACTTCCTTATGGTTTTTGAAAAAACATTCAAAATCCTGGGGTTTTTTATCTAGATCTTTAGAATGATCTGATACTACCTTAGTTAAATAAGAAATTCTATAATTTTGTTTCTCTAAATTATTTTTAATCTTTGAGTTCTCATTCTTATTTAATTTATCAAACATAAAAATTTATTCAAACAATGGTAACAAATTATATTCTAATGAGGAAGGTTCTTCATGAGAAGACTCATAAATTTATTTTTCAGGATAAATAACTTTTAAATAAATATTAGTTAAAGATTAAGAATTATGTACCATATCTATAACAGAATGATTTTCAATAAGTAATATGGCTATAATACCAATATTATTTTGACTAGAAGAATCATATTTTGAGGATTCATTTTAAGAGTCAAAAGCACTAGGACTCAATGTGTCATAATCCTTTAGGAATTTAGTATCCTTAGATTTTTATCTCTTCTTTTTGTTCTTTTCTAAATTATTATACTTTATATATTTTCTCTTGAGCATAGGAAAATCATGTCTGATATATACAACCCTTTTCATTAACAACTAGTTACTTCTGAATCATTATTATCCTTTCTGTTCTTCTTCTTATATATGTAATGAAAATATTTATTTCCCAAAATCTTTTGTATTATTCATGAATGATTGTATAGTTCATTCTCAGATTGATCATTGACACTTGATTCAGATATTGGAACAGATCTCTCACCTTTAGATCTATTTACTCTATCTAGAGTCTTTGATTTAGATGTAGTAGTGAATGAAACAATTCCACTACCATTCTTAATCTTATTAATGTATTTATCTCTATTCATTCTTGTTTTTTGCTGAAGAAGTGTTCCAAATAACTTATCAAGAGTGATTTTAGATACTTTCCTATTTTCATCAATATTTTCCATTAAGATTATCACTCATTAGGAAGATCATATATAATCATATCCACAAAATGTCATCATCAATACCTTTCTCTCCCATAGATGTAAGATTGTTTATGATTGTTATAAATCTATGTTTCACTTTGAAAACTCAATCTCCATAAGGAAATGCAAGTCCATTATAATCAGCTCTTAAAATATATCTTCTTGTTTCTATCACTTTTCATGTTCCAAAGTGTGTAACTTCATGTTTCTTCCAGATTCTATTGTAATCTTCAAAAGAGGATATTTGGCTATAGATATTTCTTATCATGGAACATAAAAGAGTAATTCGTACCATATAGTTTATTTGATATTCTTATTTTTCCTTACTTTTTAAGGTTATAACTTCTTTTTTCGGTATCTAGTAATCTCTAGTGAGCATTAAAAAGTTTTCTACTACAGTGTTAATAAAAAATATCTTTATTCAGTATCTCCAATATTTATAATCATTCCCATAAATGACTTTTGGTATGGTAGGATTTAGATTATCTATAGAACCAATGTTCATTCCTACCATATCTATAAGAAATATTCTTTTCCCCAAGAAGGGTTAAGAATAATATTTTATTCACATAGAAAACCTTTAATAAAAACTCGAACAAGTAAATTTGAGAAAGGAAATTTTTGAAAAAAAACATTTATATAAGTATAAGTACTTTATATACATCCTTCGATACCAATTGTAGGATTGAAATTAAGATGTATATGCTCAATTAAAAGAGGTGGGAGAATTGTAGGTTTAAATACATTCATTTTTATCCATGATAAAATCTATGTTTAACAAAGTTACGCAAGATGGATTTAAAAACCATCTTTGGTTTTTGAAACAAATGATTAATGGAAAGGGCCCAGGACTAATTATAAATAACCTAAACAAGAAAAAGTTTGTCTTAAATAAACATAAGAAAGTTTATATTAGGGAAATATTACACCTTAAACCATATAGAATCTTATTTATATCAGAGTATAAAAATAAATGAAATTATAATAAAGTTATACTTCCTTTCATTAACAAAATACAACGCAATTATAACTTTTAAGAAAACATTTAGAAAAGTACTGGAAATCATTTAACCCAAAGAAAAGGGTATCCAATAACCTTGGATAGAGATCCCTGGATTTAAAATTTCTTGAAACTCTATCTTACCCACACAAGGGTAATCCCTCGATAAGAATATTAGAATCTCTCTTGTTATCCCCGCAAGACCTCTATATCTATGGTGATCATCACCTATTTATTCATATCCTTAGAATCCCTTTATTGATCATAAATGATCGGATTCACACTATTAAGGATAAAAAAATTGTTCATATCTTTAAAAATATGTTAATAGCATTCGCGCAAGGCATGGTTGAGTAGAGATCTCTTATAAAAAATTCTCTCTCTATAATTCGGAACATCTATCAGTTCTTAACGTATGTCAAACTCTTAAAATGGATATGGTATTTATAGGAAAAGGTTCCAAAGGTCTGATCCCTCCTCCAATGGTCATATTTTCCCTTAAATTGTGGAGGGACCCGTACACATGTCACTGAACAAATAGTCAGTTTGAAACATGTTGTATGACATAATTTAATATATGAAATCATGAAAAACATCATCATTATTAAGAAACAATAACAGGATTATGATCTGATAAAATTAAATAATACTTTAAGGAAGTGAGGTAAATCTAATAAAATTTTTAATCAGATTCTTAAGAAAGTGAGAATCTGATTATAAATTTGGAATCTGATTTCTAAAGAAATTGGAGTCTGATTTCATGAGAAATCTGAGTGTTATTAGAAAATAAATAAGAGTATGATTTGAGAAGAAATTAGAGTCTGTTTTTAGATGAAATCAGAGTCTGATTTCAGAAGAAATTATTGGGTGATTTCTTAAGAAATCATGTTCTGATTTCAGGAGAAATTGGAGTTTGATTTCAGAAGAAATCAGAGTCTGAGTTCAAAAGAATGAAGAGTTTGATTTCAGAATAAATCAGAGTCTTATTTTCGCATAAATTGGAGTTTGATTTCAAAATAAATCAGAGTTTGATTTTAGGGGAAATCAGAGTCAGATTTCAAAACAAATAAAAGTATCATTTCAGAAGATATTAAAGTCTAATTTCAGAAGAAACCAAAGTCTGATTTTAGGTGAAATCAGTGTCTGATTTCAGAAGAAATCAAATTATGGTTTTTGGATTCTAATTTCAAAAGAAATTGTAGTCGGATTTTAGAGTAAATTAGAGTCACAATTCTGGGGAACATAGATTATATGGAATTGTAAGATTCTAGGTTAGATAAGGATATGATTTTTTACTAAAAAAATGAAAGTTAGTACTGGTTTAGGAGATTAATAGATAAGATAATGAAACCCATAGGTAAATTCAAAAACTTTTTTCGAGAAGTTATGTTTTCCTCAATAATATTTTTCTAAGAGAATGATAATTTTCATTAAGAAAATGTGTTTGTAATTTTCAAAACATAAAGGAATTGAAAAGTCATAACTTTACTTACTGACTCAACAAAATACACTGGAGTTGGTCTTTTGAGAAAATCAGAACCTCTATAATGTTACTAGGGATGTTGATAATGGTAGTGGGCAGGGGATGGATGAGCTTGAAGGCTCGATTATTTGTGATGAAAAGAGGGAGGTTGTTCAATTTTATAATTGATTTTGGGGGGTACCTTTAGAGTATCCAAAAATATTAATTTATAATAAATTAAAATCACATTAAAAAACCTAAAAAAATCCATATTTTCGAAGATTATATTATATAAGGTTTTAATTTAATTAATAAATAAATTTTACGCATGTTTATATGCCAATTTAAACCTTGTATTTTTAATTGAAACTAAGTTATTCTACTTATTTTCTAACTATGGTAACACATATTTCAATATTAAATGGGTAGAATAATTACTTGTGTGAAATAAATTATACTATAAATGCATAATTTATAATATTTTACACTATATTTTACCTTTTTATATTTTTAAAAATGTTTTAGGATTTTTATATAATTTAATGAAACATTATTTTGATAAGAAATAAATAGTATCAATTTATATGTTGTTCAATTTATTTATTTTTAGAAATATCAAGATAAGATGTTATCATTGATTTTTTTATATCCCTAATGGGTCAATATCATCTATAAAATCCATTGGATATATTAATTGTCCAAAATTAGAGTTTTTAAATATTTTTAATGAAATTAATTTGATATCACTATTAATAAAATAACTACTACAGCAGTATTGTTTAATTATTTAATATAAATATTTGTTGATTAGAAATTAAAAATAAAATCCTATTTTGAAGATAAATCCTATATATTTTATAATAATAATTATAGTTGAATATATCTTCTATAAAATTACAAATTTAATATGTTTGATTTATTAAAACATGAATGTGACTACTTTAACATCACTTTAAATAAAATATTATAAGTTACATACTATTTTCCATATAGGTTATAATTTTCAATAAATAGACCCTTGGATGATTAGGTTTGAGATATAATTGACCAATAATATTTTTTCATGTGTTCTGGCCATTAAATGGTAATTATTATTTTAATAAAAATTACATAATGGATTTTTCATCAATTAAATATTTTTTGCACCCCAAATATATTTCCTTTAGGTTGTTATTTTTTTCAAAAAATAACACATAAATTACAATAATAAAGAAAAAACTTATCTTTAAAATTAGAATGTATAATCAACCTTAGGTTATGTGTAACCTTATATTAAAATTGATATAGTTATTAATATTTGAGCAATTAGTATTAAATTTTTCTTAAAATAAAATATCTTAAATATCATAATATCATCTATGTGGCTTCCAAAGTATACCATTTCAACAGAAGGTTGATTTATGTTGAAAAAATATCATCTGATGATATTAGGAAATATATTTGGGTAATTTTATAATATTATTTATACCCTTGAATACCCGATTTTCCATTTTATCATGTTAATAAAAATTCAAAAAGTTACTAGTCATATTTCAGAAAATAAAAGGAACATATTTAAATAATTTGGACCCATTAATTCCAAAAATGGAATATATTTTTGAAAATTAAAAACATTGACATTTTTGTAAATAATTTAAAATTAATCCTATTTTTGAAATGAAAAAATGGGTTTTAAGAGTTAAAACGTTGTAAAAGATTTAATTGTTTTTAATTTTTACAATGTAATATTAATTCCAATGACAGAAATTATATTAAATAAAAAAATATAACCTATTTATATTTTAAATCTATTAAATAATATATCTTAACTATATAAATTATTTCGATGAAAAAAGTTCTTTCAATTAAATTTAGTATATTTGTAATATTCATCAAAACATGATACACATCAAAAAAATATAAAAATTCATCCAAAGTAGATTTGTAGATCCCACAAAAAAATTAAACTTTTATTTTTTCAAATATAATATAAAAAGGTGTTAAAAAATATATTTAAAATGGGTGTGCCATCAAAAGGAAAAAACTACATTTTTTTAATAGTCTTCATCAAAAATTTACATATTCTCTGATATCATGTTCATAAAACATATAATTTTAATTTTAACATATATATTGAATATATTAAAGAAATATTAAATTAATAAATTTCATAAACAGTGAATTTTTTATTTTATAAACTCATATATTTCTAATTAAATAGTTTTTCAGAAAACATTTCCTTTTATTTAAAAAAGGTTTTATTTTTATCTATAATTAATTACCCACCAAAGAATTAATTATATAAATACGTGTAACAAATATTTTCATAATTCAATTAGTACTGCTCAAACCTGATGTTATAATAAAATTTAGTTGTTCCTTTAAACTCATTTTTTCGTTAAATAGAATCTATCAAAAGAACTATAACTATTTTGTCACCCAAACCAAGCATAGTGTTTAATATACCACAAGATAATTCAATGTTGAATATAGTGAAATATTATCATGGTATAGTGTATAACAAAAGACATCAACGAAAATAAGAAATATATATCTCATAAAAATATCAGGGTGTTACATTCTCCGCCCTTAAAATGAATTTCACCTTTGAAATCATCTGAGTTATAAAAGGACTAATACTTGAAATTTTCTTTCATAGAAACACACATCATAAAATCGAATACTAAAACTTATTATTTTAAAATTGATGTTACAAACATAATGATTACCCAAAGTAACTCATCACTGGGATTCAGCATAGGAGAACATAAGTGAAAAGAGAAAAGTTGGACACAAAAAAATTGATATATCGTGTTCTGATGTAGCGTGATAGATAACATCGATCAGATAAAGTTAATAATAAGGCATAAGTATATAATGATATAATAACCTATATGATTTATTAGTAAATCAGGTACCAGGATAAATTTTTTGGCTTCAAGATCTTTTACATAGAGTTGAATAATGAGAATAAATACTTAATTGATTATGTATAAACTCATCCTTTCATTGTTCCTTGATCAATTTATGCTTCATATTTTATTAGATTAAATGAAGGTGAATTTTCCATTCTTTAAGAATTAGCATATCATGAGATCAATAAATGGAATGAAAGATCATTCCATCTATCATTATAACAATAAAAATGTTAGAACAATTTATCAAATATGCATAAGTCCACCTAAATGAGATATTATGTAACACCCCAAGCTTCCACGGTACGCTTCTCTTTCAATAATGCAATATCTTGCATTGTACGCAAGTTCGAGATTCTAACACACCGCGACCAATAAAAGTAGCCGTTATGAATAGTGATACCCAATTTTTGAAATTATATAAATTTTCTATTTCATAATGGACTTCATTTTTGGATTCAGAATATTGAAATTATCCTATGTTGAATTTTTGGTATTTTTCCGAGAACTTGCAATTTTCGATGAATAGTGGAGAATACTTAAAAACAACATTTTTAATCAAAATAATTTATAGTGAAAAATTATAATATTTATTGGATTTATAGTATAATTAGAATACAATTTTACCATTTTATCCAGTTGTGGTCATTATAATTATTTTCACTTTTAAATTGGACATAAACAATTGTCAATATTTTGATTGATATTGTTTCTTAAAAACACGCTATTTTCATTGAAAACGGGAATTAATTTTAAAATTAATTAATGCAACTTATATGTTTGGAATTTCAAAAAATAGACATAATTTTTGAATTCGGAATATCAATTATATCTTAGGGTGAATTTTTGGTATTGTTCTGAGAAACTTCAATTTTTTATGAATAGTGAAACCACTAAGTTGTAGTTAAAAAACTAATTTTTCATATAAATGAAACATTACCACTTCTTTGAATTGAATTTAAAAATCCTACATACATGGTTGTCATTAGTAAGTAAAATGTGGTTCAATAAGATGGAAATAATTTTTTGTGAATAGTAACTTTTATGTTTTATTAATCACGGTTAAAGGTAATTAGTGTAATTTAAGGTAAATATAATGATATAATAATATTAAATTAACTTTAAACTTTTCCTACACTAATTAGATGAGTCATGGACGACCATGAAAATCCATGGGTCAACTTGGGGACCCCATGGAGCCACTTGGGTAAGAAAATCACATTAATAACTTTTTATTTAAAGTAAAAAATAAAATTGTCACAAACATGTGTTGTTTTACTAAAACAATTATAACATGGGGTAATATAAGTAAAATTTTCGACTATAAATATTAATTAGAAAGATAAAAAGTCTTCCTACATCATGGTAATTTGTTTATAATTTGTAGGCATTAAATAAATAAATTTATTTATGACACCATGATGATGCAGTGATTACCTCATTAATGAACAATTTAAATAATATGAAAAGATAAGGTAATATCTAAGGAATACACTTGTCTAAAACCTATTTTATGGGTATATTTATAACCCTTATCTCCTTATTCTCTAAATATATCATTTTGGGAGCTTTAAAATCCGAAAAGCATTTCATAATAAGGTAACATTTCATGACTTTCCAAGAGTGCCCCTCCTCTCCTCTTATAAAAGGTCCCCACCTCTACCACCTTATTCACACCTTCAAAGACATTTAAATTTTCCAAAATCGGCCAAAATACTCTCTACAATTCCATATATTACTCCTAGAAGCCTCACTTTGGGAAGAATTCTTCCCAAGGAGTCCTTTGGCACAAATCAAAAACAGGTACCCGATTTTAAGGTAATGCCTTCTCTTATATTGTTTTGTTTTGTTTTTCTTATCCAACCCCTTAAACTCTTTTTATTCCTTTATTTTGTAACAAAACATGTATCTTCAATATAATAGGATTTTTTAAGATAAAGATTTCATTTACAGTTACACACACCTTCATCTAATGGTTAAAGAATATACTGTTTTCGTGGGTGGCGAATTACTGCCTCACGAAACGATGATTGTTCAATCTTCTTTTAACACCTTTCATCGTGGCCATTAAGATGTCAATATATTTATATATGATACCTATTATGTTTATGTTTTTCTTATTCCTCTGTATTTTTCATTTATGGCATACCTCTATGATTTCTATTATGGGTAAACGCAATAATTTCATTTTAGGAAGTGCGGACTACCGCCATCTCAAAGTGATTTGAATCGTTAATGTCGTATTTGGTATGTATAAAGGATGGAGTAAATGATATTATATATGATATTATTCTTGAATTATAATATACCTTTATATCATTATTATTTCATTCCACTAAATATGAAATAGAAATGAAAGCAGCGTGCATGCGTACGTACAGCTTACCGTCTCCATGAACGGTGCATTTCATTTCATACCTCTAAATGTTATGTAATATTATAAATGAATGTATATACTAGATATATATGATATATATTATATCTATATCATGAATATAATTCTGGATATAGTTTATATTTTACCACATGAACAACTTGTAATTATAAGAAGATTATTTTTTACTCAAGTACCAAAGATTGAAAAACGACCGTTTTTAACTTAAATAATTACATAATGTTCATAACTTGGTAATAAAAGATATAAAAGGAATAATGAACTTGAAAAAGGTTCTTAATCAAGTATAAATTAACTCTAGTTTATTATTCAGGAGGTTAAAGAATGATCGAGTCAAGTCGGATACGTGGTAAGGGACTTCATCTCAATCTCTTTTCATTGAGGCATATTTTGTTTTATACCCAACTTTCCTTTATAAGGTGTATAAAACCCTTTGACTTTTAATTTTATTCAAAAGGAATATTTTTATACGAAGTGTTTTTATTAAATGACAAAAGGAATGTTTTGTCTTACGTATGCAGCGGCAACAACTTCTCCATCACTGTGACCATTATTTGAGTTTCGACTTCCTCTACAAGTAATAAATTTTTTTAAATGAAAAATAAATACCATGTTTTACTTTTCTTTTATTTTGGTATTGAAAATGGGTTTGATAATGTTTTTATTATATCAATGTTGGGTATTTATATCTTGTGATTAAAATATGGAAATGTTATGTTTTATTAATGCATGTTTTTTGTGATATGATTATGTTACGGTTTATGATATATTTGAACCTTTTCATATAAGGAAGGAATTGGACATAATAAGTGACGGGTGGAGCCCGCTATAGCTCCTCGATGCATCGGTAGGTCTCATGAGATAAACTAGTGTATTGGCACGAGGACTTGACAAGACCTTATTTGTAGTCTTGGCACAAGGCCTTGGCTACGTGGTTATGATAGTCTAGAATTATGCATTCCATCATTATGAAAGTGGTTATTGATATTTCATGTGATTGTTCGACTTGTGGAATATCAATTTTATTAAGTAAATGGAATTATTTAATTTTACTTTTTCCATATTATGCTTACTTTCTAGTTTAAAAGGCTTTTGTTTTAGTTATACATTGACTTAAATGTTTATGTTTATTTACGAAAGCTTCTGCTATATTGTTATCCTTACTGAGCATCTGAGATCACCCCTTTCTATGTTTTATTTTTCCCAGGATGTTAAAAAATAGTTTATGACTGACCTGGAGGGATAGTCTAACAGGGATATGAGTGTAAACTATGGAGACAATGTTATTGTGATTTTTCAGTTTATGATGTAATGTAACATTTATGAATGTTTCTAGTGTTTCCAAGGCTACTAAACTAATCAGTCATTTTAGACATGGTCTTTTGTGATCATGACAATGTTACGTAATAATGCTCCGACTCTGGGTAACTGGGGTCGGGACGTTATAGTTGGTATCAGAGGCAGTTTAGTACAAACCTTGGAAGCTAGATTTAGAAAAACTCTGATTAGGGAACATAGCCCTAAGATAGAATTTGAGTATTAGTATAGAAGAACATCATAGAATTTTGGTATTATAGGGATTTTGTGAGTTTTTCGAGCAATACATCTCTGTCTCGATACGAGAAGGTAGAGGCAGCTCTGGCATAGATGTACCTAGGGGTAAAACCCGAAAACACCAATTTGAGCTTGACTTGAATGGGAACTGGTGCACAAAAATGGGCCTTGCTGCACCCTTGGTTACGACACTACCGGGGATATGCTTAGGATAATTATCATTTTCTTTACAAACCATTATGAAGGGTTTATGAATATATACTTCCTCAAAAAAAACATTTTTATGATTATGGATTATATCTATAAACTATTCAATTTATGTTAAGTGTTTTACAAGTATGGAGTTATGTATTTTGATTCATAAACTGATCTATTTTATGCCATTTTTTAGAAATGGTTCTTAGTGGAAGGAATGGAAACCGTATCAATTCATGCACTCCATATAGGGATTGCCCTCCTGCTCAAGATAATTATAGTGGACCTGGTGATACAACTGCTGTTGATCAGATTATCACCATCTTGGGACAACTCACTTAGGTTATGAATAATAACCTTACTCGTATGGAGAACCCTGATCCACACTATGGAGGATCAATGTTAGACCGTTTCATGAGGTAACAACCACCAACATTTAATGGGAGTAAAAATCCCTTAGTAGCTGAGCAATGGATAAATTCCTTAGAGAAAATATTCCATGACTTGGGGAGTAGTGAAAGGGAAAAGGTTATCATGGAAGTTTACCGCCTCACTGGAGATGCTGATCAATGGTGGCCATTGATTCTAAACACAAAGGAAGATGATGAAGTATCAAATATGGAATGGAGGGATTTCAAAGAAATTTTCTTAGAAATATACTTTTCTCGTGACCATCGAGTAGATATGGAAAGGCAATTTCTGAGTTTGAGACAAAAGGAGGATGAGAATGTCGCAAAGTATGAGGCCAACTTTACAAGGATAGCAAGGTATGATGCAGATTATATACGTAACCCAAGAAGTAAGATTGATCGTTTATATGATGGGTTAAAACCATTTCTCTATCGAGCTTTAGTATCACAATGTTTCTCAATGTACGAAGATATAGTCTCTTGTTCTATCAAGAAAGAAAAGGAATTCTATAAATCTTATGACAATAAAGTAAAGCAAGAGAAGAAAATAACGGTGGAATAAGAGACAGATAAAGGGAAAAATAGAAAGAATAATTTTCCATTACGTGATAATTGTGGGAAGAATCACCCTGGTACATGCCTAAAAAGAATGTTAGTTTTTTATAAATGTGGAGAAAAAGGTCACCAGGCTCGTGATTGCAAGGAGAAGAAAGAGGCTATCAATGTGGAATGCTACAATTATAGAGAAATGGGGCATTATGCAAATAATTGTCCTAAGAGTAAGGGAAACTTACATCAGAAAAGGCCAAGGGATCAAGGCCAATCTTATGTTGTTACTAAAGTTGAAGTGGAAAAATTAATGTATTGGTTATTTTGGACTCAAGTATTATATTCTGGTTATAAGAATAATGTGATATATATAAGGATTATACTGCATTACTTGTTATTTTCATTAAGGTTTAAAAATTATGAAGGTAATCATACTTTTAGGACGTGACAATAAGAGAAACTATACTTTGTTTGGGGAATCTGATGTTACAATTGATTTGGGAATTTTGTGACTTTTTAGAGGTAGTCTGGACACAGGTATTTTGGATAACTATAATGGTTGGAATGGATTAAGTTGAACTTTAGATAGTATTGTTTAAGGATAAAAACATTATGAAGATTATTTATGGAATATTATAATACAATAGTTTTATGAAATGGACAACATGCAGGTCGGGGGATAACCCATCGTGTCGGACAAGCTGCATGAATTGAACCCACAACCATAGTGTGATAGGCCTTTATTACCTACCACTAGCCTACATGGAGTCCCTTGTTATTACTAAATAGTTTTCCTAATCTAAATGGTATGTGTTAATATTTAGAACCTTGTACGATTAGGATAAATATAATATTTATGAGTTCTATTATCTTTATGAGGGAAAGATGAGTTTGTGGTAGAAATTAGTTGAAGGTTGAAACTATACTTTTCAGGTATATATTATATTTACCTCTCTCTTATTCTATGAATAAATTAATTCATAAACATTAGGAAAGGGATATTAAAACAAAAAATGTGTTATCCTAATACCTTATGTTTTGTTGAACTGATGATATTTTAAATCAACAATGATTGAAGGCTTTGAGGCCCTCAATTTTACACTTGTTTGTGATTGATGACCTCAATCACTCCCTAAAAATATTTAAATTTTTCCTCCAATCATATTTCTCTAATATCCACCAATGTTCTCCTAATCGAGATCATATTTTGGTGGTGACTTTTTCATTTCCCTATCCCCGTTATTAAGGCTAAATTTTATTAACCTTATTTCTGATGTTGGTTTTCCATAAAGGTATTTTCTATTTTCAACCATTTATTTTTGAAGAACAATTTCAAATTTAGAGGATGCAATTTATTGAAGGAGGGTAGAATGTAACACCCCAAGCTTCCACGGTACGCTTCTCTTTCAATAATGCAATCACTTGCATTGTACACAAGTTCGAGATTCAAACACACCACGACCAAGAAAATTAGACATTATGAATATTGATACCGACTTTTTGAAATTATATAAATTTTATATTTCAGATTGGACTTCATTTTTGGATTCGGAATATCGAAATTATCCTATGTTGAATTTTTTGTATTATTCCGAGAATTTCCAATTTTCGATGAATAGTGAAAAATACTTAAAAACAACATTTTTAATCAAAATAATTTATAGTTATAAATTATAAAATTTACTGGTTTTAAAGTATAATTATAATATAATTTTACCATTTTATCCTGTGGTGGTCGTTATAATTAATTTCACTTTGAAATTGGACATAAATAATTGTCAATATTTTGATTGATATTGTTTCTTAAAAAAACGCTATTTTCTTTGACAACAGGAATTAATTATAAAATTAATTAATGCAACTTATATGTTTGTAATTTTTTAAAATAGACATCATTTTTGAATTCGGAATATCAATTATGGCATAAGGTGAATTTTTGGTATTGTTCTGAGAAACATCAATTTTTGATGAATAGTGAAACCACTAAGTGGTAGTTAAAAAACTAATTTTTCGTTTAAATGAAACTTTACCACTTCTGTGAATTGAATTTCAAAAATCTGACATACATGGTTGTCATTAGTAATTAAAATGTGGTCCAATGAGATGAAAATAATTTTTGGTGAATAGTCACTTTTACATTTTATTAATCGTGATTAAAGGTAATTAGTGTAATTTAAGCTAAATATAATGATATAATAACATGAAATTAACATTCCACTTGTCCTAAACTTATTGGATGAGTCATGGCCGACCAATAAAATCCATGGGTCAACTTGGGGACCCCATGGAACCACTTGGGTAAGAAAATGACATTAATAACTTTTTATTTAAAGTAAAAATAAAATTGCCACAAACATGTGGTGTTTTACTAAAACAATTATTACATGGGGTTATATAAGTTAACATTTAGACTATTAATATTCATTGGAAAGGTAAAAATATTTCCTACATCATTTTAATTTGTTTATAATTTCTAGGCATTAAATAAATAAATTCATTTATGACACCATGATGATGCAACGATTACCTCATTAATGAACAATTTAAATAAAATGAAACGATAAGGTAAAATCTAAGACTTAAACTTGTCTAAAACCTATTGGATGGGTATATTTAGAACCCATATCACCTTATCCTCAAAATATATCATTTTGGGACCTTTAAAATCCGAAAATAATTTCATAAGAATGTAACATTTCATGACATTCCAAGAGTGCCCTTCCTCTCCTCTTATAAAAGGCCCCCACCTCTACTACCTTATTCACACCATCAAAGCCATTTGGCTCATCCAACATCTGCCAAAATACACTCTAAAATTTTCTCTATTACTTCTAGAAGCCTCAATTTGGGCATAATGTTTCCCAAGGAATCCTTTGGCTCAAATCAAAATGAGTTACCCAATTTTAAGGTAATGTCGTCTCTTATGTTCTTTTGTTTTATTTTGCTTCTCCAACCCCTTAAACTCCTTTTATTCCTTTATTTTGTAACACCACCAGTGTCTTCAATATACTATGATGTTTTTACGATAAGGATTCGATTTATACTTACACACACCTTTGTCTGATGGTTAAAGAATATATTGTTTCTGTGGGTGGCAGATTGCTGCCTCACAAAATGATGATTGTTCAATATTCCTTTAACACCTTTCATGGTGGCCATTAATATGTCACCATATTTATATATGATATATATTATTTTTATTTTTTCATTATGCTTCTTTATTTTTCATTTATGTCATACCTTTATGATTTCCATTATGGGTAAACGTGATAATTTCATTTTAGGAAGTGCGGACTACTGCTCCCTCAAAGCGATTTGAATCGTTAATGCCATATGTGGGACGTATAAAGGATAAAGTAAATGCTATTATATATGATATTATACTGGAATTATAATATACTATTATATCATTATTATTTCATTCCATTAAATACGAAATAGAAATGAAAGTAGCGTTCATGCGTACATACAGCTTACCATCTCCATGAACGGTGCATTTCATTTCTTACCTCTAAATGTTATGTAATATTATAAATGAATGTATATACTGGATATATATGATATATATTATATATACATCATGAATATAATTCTATATATAATGAAAATTTTACCACATGATCAACTTGTAATTATAAGAAGTTTATTTCTGACTCATGTACCAAAGATTGACAAAACCACCGTTATTAACTTAAATAATTACATAATGTTCATAACATGGTAATAAGTGATATAAAAGGAATAATGAACTTGAAAAAGGTTACTAAGAAGTTGAAATTACTCTAGTTTATTATTCAGGAGGTTAAAGAATGATTGAGTCAAGTCAGACATGAGGTAAGGGACTTCGTCTCAGTCTCTTTTCATTGAGGCATATTTTGTTTTATACACAACTTTCTATTATATGGTCTATAAAACCCGTTTTCTTTTACTTTTATTTAAATGAAATATTTTTATACGAAGTGTTTTTACTAAACGAAAAAAGGAATGTTTTGTCTTATGTATGCGGTGACAATGACTTCTCCGTCGCTGTGACCATTATTTGAGTTTCGGATTCCTCTACAAGCCATAACATTCTTTAAATGAAAAAAAATACCATGTTTCAATTTTCTTTTATTTTGGTATTAAAAATGGGTTTGATAATGTTTTTATTATATAAATGTGTTGTATTGATATCTTGTGATTGAAATGTGGAAATGTTATGTTTCCTTTATGCATGTTTTATGTGATACGATTATGTTATGGTTTATGATATGTTTAAACCTTTTCGTATAAGGAATGCATTGGACTTAATAAGTGACGGGGGGAGCCTACTATAGCTCATCGATGCATCGATAGGTCCCATGAGACAAACTAGTGTCTTGGAACGAGTCCTGGACAAAACCTCATTTATAGTCTTGGCATGAGGCCTTGGCTACGTGGTTTTGATAGTCTGGCATTATGCATTCCATCATTATGAATGTTTTTATTGATATTGCATGTGATTATTCGACTAGTAGAATATCAATGTGAGTAAGTAATTAGAATTATTTCATTTTACTTTTTCCATATTATGCTTAAGTTCAAGTTTAAAAATATTTTATTAGTTATAAATTGCCTTAAATTTTTATGTTTATTTATGAAAGTTTCTGCTATATTTTTATCCTTACTGAGCATCTAAGATCACCCCTTTCTATGATTTATTTTTCCCATGATGTGAAGAAATATTTTATGACTGACCTACAGGGATAGTCTGAAGGGGATATGAGTGTGGACTATGGAGACTATGTTATTGTGATTTTTCACTTTATGATGTAATGTAACATTTATGAATGTATCTAGTGTTTCCAAGGCTACTAAACTAATCGGTCATTCGAGACTTGTTCTTTTGTGATCATGCCAATATTACATAATAATGAACAGACTCTGGGTAACTGGGGTCGGGGAATTACATAATAAATTATTATAACAAACACAATCCCATGTTTATCATAAACATTACATAAACATATAACCTTAATATCATTATGAAAGAAAAAAATTCAAAAGTTTAGAAAGAGGTGTACTAACTCGGCTTAACATTTATCCCCCATATATCATTAGGTATCTATTTTTGTCACACTTCAAACATGTTAAAAACTTTATCATGTATTCTCTTGGGTCATGTTGATAACTTGAACTACTTAATATAATTATTGGAACCATGCATTTTTCCTTATTCTTAAGTCCAAAAAATATATAAACCTCTTCCATGATAGCATAAACCACATTTTAAAAAAACCACAATGAATTCTAAGATAATCATTACCGTCTAACTTTCTTATTCATATTCAATGTATCTTAATCCAAATAGAATTATCTCAAAATTATGATCATATGGAGGGTTATCCTTCAATTAATAATTTATTTTCCAAAAAAATATCAAGTTATTATCTCAATAACTTTTCATGGTTACCAATACTATTAAATATATGTGCTTAAATACTTATAGAAAAACTACACTGACCCAATACATAAAGATTTCATTATTCTCTAATACAATAAATGTTATTCTAAAACATTAGTCTAGAATCCAATTATATAAATATTCAATAATTCCTCCTCTTCATTATCATACTTTACATCATCAATAATGATCATAATGGATTCCCTTTTTCTGTTTTCCCATAATAGGTTGTTGACTTTAATCACTAGCCATTGCCATTGGATTAGGGAATTGGTTAGCATACTTCGCTATTTCCTTTAAATTGTTCAATTGAAGAGTGTATGGTGCATTTTATTGAGCATTACCTCTTTTGAATGGTTTTCTATATCACTTGGATGCGTTATTTATTGATGGCCATGATTCTCACACTTAGAGTATTTTGTTATTCCTTCCAGGCATTACCTTGAGTGCTCTTTTACACATTTTTGGAATGTAGTTGGTTGATACTTTTTCTTCTCTCTTTGTATAAAACCACATGATTTTTCATTATGCTCAATATTATCTTCATTATTATTATAACCTTTATAGTTACTAAGTTCCATTTCTACTTTTTATGAAAAAATAATGACTTCTTCATAGCTTCTGAAGCCCCTTATGGATACATCCTTTTGGAGACTCAGTTTTATGCCATCAATGAATCGGTCAATTTTTCTTTTAGGGTTGATGATTTACCCAGAAGTTTACAATTCAAGTCTTGTAAAAAATTTCTTATATATATTAATGAATTCATTATCATTTTTATTATGTTTAAGGAACAACTTCTCTATATTTTAAATATAATACGATTGATGTACTTTCGTAAAATTAATCCTTAAAACTCTTCATATTCCATATATTAAATTTATTCTCAATCCAACATGTTCTGGAAAGTATTCCACCATTCAAAATATTCACTTTTTATAAGATAAATATCAAACATGACTTTTTCATGTCCGGAACACTGAAGAATGGAAAATATCTTTTTAATGGTACTTATCCATTATTCAGTAACAATTGGATCAAAATAACCACTAAAATAAGTTGTACATTACCTAATGAAGGAATCAAAAGAAGTTTTTCTCCTCCATTGTTCATTTAGGTCTACAACATGATTTATAGATTTTGTGAGTATAAGGATATGATTTTTCATTTTAGCTCCGATAACATTTGGTTTCTCATAAGGAAAATCATTGCATTGACCATTGAATTCATTATTGACATGATTCCTTTGGGTTAAAACCATTGGATAAAACTAAAAAGAATAGTATTAATAACTCTATTCATATAAGAAAATCACATAATCAAAGGAAAAATCTTATGTTTAATCCTAGGTAATCCATGAGCATTTATAAATTATATGATTGTACCATGTACTTAGACCTATCCTTAGGGACGTCCCTAGAAACATTCTTAAAAATATCTATAGGGATCTCACTAAAGTGTTCACATCTTAGTTTCCAATGTTTAACTATACTATCACTCTAATACCAACTCTAACGAACCAAGTTAGACAAACATGGTAGTTAAATTACTTTTGAATTTTTTTTATACATTATAAATACAGAAACCCAAAAAATATATTAGTATAGTGAGTTTGTAATTATGTAACACATTCTTATAATTTAGTGAATTATTTTCCACATTTACCACAAAGATCATCCCCTTCAGTACCCCAAAATAAAATCATTCTTTATAACCTGGGGAAAGGAAACATAAGAAAACCATGAGATTAGATGCTCAGTAATGGTATAAAAAGGAAATATATAACAATATAACTTGAATAAGGGAATGGGAACATGATCATGAAAATAAAATATCATACCCTGCAAATCAAAAATCATGGAATACATTTTTGTAGTTTATATGACATGAATCACAAGGGAATTAAAGAACATATCCCTGATATCATAACATTAACATAAGACATGAAATTGTGGCACACACATAAACTTGTATCTTTGTGGACATATATAAATAGTAAAAAGTTTACTAATTAAATTAAGGACATGAAATCATGCCCTTGCATTAACATATGGACAAGGAAACTAGGTCCACTCATAAAATTATAGACATGAAAACTAGGTCCACGCATACCACTGTGAACATGGGAGTTGGTTCACAGATAACATATATACATCCTAAGATAACCGTCACTACCCAATGTATTGGAGGGAAATATTAGTCTCAACCATCTTATAATGAAATCATTTTTACCCGTTCCACAAAACATAAATCAGTCATCATAGAGTAACCTAAGGAATAAAATGGGATTCTTAAACATCCATCCCTTATAAGATTATCCATATAAAACAAATGAATTTTATAAATATAATTCCTGGATAAACATAATAAAATCATAAGAATAATAGGGATATTATAATTGAGTCATAAATCTATTAATGAATGCCCTCTTAGATGAAAAATAATTTTGATACAACACTTGAAACTAATTATTGAGGAAAATATCATTTATTATTTAAAAACAATTTTTTTTATAAAATGAAAAACAATTTTAAAATAAAAAAAATTCTTTAAAAATAAACTTGAAAATATGTAAATGAGAATTCATGGAAATAAGGAATTATAAAAATGTAAAAATCCGTTATTTTCATATAAGTTAAAAGAAATCATTCCTCTCGTACTTTTGTCAGATAAATTAAACATTACCTCGTATTAAAAACAAAACAAAAAAGATTCCTTCCATACCATTTAATAAAATTGACTATAGGGTATAGTTGAATAAAAAAAATTTATATGAATGGGAGGAATATTTTGGGATTCATATTTATGAAACATAGACATGGGTGATAAACATACCCCAATAAATACTTACGTATAAACAATCTCAGATAATAATGAGATTATGAAATTATCTCTTACCTTAAGTCTGGGTTCCTTTGTATGTATATGAAAATACGGTATAAGGGTTTAAATAATGTCATTAACTTATTCTAGTATCATATTAATTTTTATGATTTCATAAGTGAACATCTTATTACACATTTATTGGTAGCATTGTCAATCATCCTTTGGGTATTAACTGCTTTAATTTCTTATGCATGTTTTTTTAGATAAGTTCCTTTTACTCTTATCTAGTTATTATTATTATTTAATTCTCAAAATGATATTAATATATTATATATCATATTTATATAATAATTTTTATTACGATCATGTAGAATGAATCACATCGCATCGTGGAGATGATAGGTCGTGCCTATGTACTAGTGATGATATCGTTCCCTTAATCATGGAATGATATTGAAGTGGATGGTATATATATGATTATAAAATAAATATATTGTTTTAATAATTACCTATAGATATTATCTCCATCATTATACCCAACCAAATAATGTGGTGGTGAAAAAAATTACATGATGATATGAAGATGATAAGTAGTATGTACGCACGTGTGGTGGTTTCAATTTTCGTAGGATGGATAAAAGGTAGAAGATGATTGTTACATAACCATAATTACATCTCAGTATATAGGTGATATTTTATTTATTACATTATAATGGAAACAATAAATGTAGAGTAAATATAAGAAGAAATTATCTTGACATAGTCAGTAAAGGAGATTGCCTCTTCTTCAGCAAGCTCCCTCTATATGTCCTCTTAAAGGAACCAAAGTTGGTCTTTTGAGATGACCAACACCACTATAATGAGACAATAGAATAAGATAAGTCCAATGGGTAGGGTATTTAGGATATTTAAGTCTAAATTATTTTTTAAGAATATCGGGAGGAGGTTCCCTTTTATAATTGATGTTGGGGGCACCATTGGAATTTCCAAGAATATTAAATTATACTAAAATAAAAAAACATCCAAAAACATCCATAATTACTTAGTTTCAATTATTAGAGTAGATAATGTTTTAATATCATCACAAAATAAATTTTAGATAAGTTTTTCTATCAATTTAAACCATATATTTTAATTAACACTTTGTTATTCTATTTAATTTTTTACTAAGGTTACACATATTTCAATATTAAAATTGTAAAATATATAATTATTTGTTTTAAATTATACAATAAATGAATCCTTCAGATTATTTTAAAACTTATCATAATATTTAAATATTTTTTTAAAAAAATAATTTAAAAAAATAATTTAATAATACATTATTTTGATAAAAAACAAATATAGTCAATTTTTAAAGTATTCAATTTATTTATTTGTAAAAATATAAAGATAATATTTTATCCAAGGAAACAATATTATATTATATCCCTAAGGGGTCAAGGTCATCTCTAAAATTCATTGGATATATTAGTTTTCCAAAATTTTATTTATATTAATATTTTTAATAAAATTAATTTGATATTTATATTTATAAAATACTTACTACATCAGTTTTTTATAATTATTTAATATAATTATTTCATGAATAAAAAATAAAAATAATATATTATAATGATGATAAATTCTCAATATTTGATAATAATTCTTATAGTATAATATATCTTCTATAAAATCCTACATTAAAAATGATATATATATTAAAACATGAATGTGAAAACGTTAACATCACTTTAAATAATGTATTATAAGTGCCATAATATTTTCCACATGGCCCCAAATGGTCAAAAAATCGACCCTTGGATGATTATGGTCGAGATATAGTCAACCAATAATATCTGGGATTGTGTTTTGGGATTTTAATGGTTATTATAATTTAGGAAAAATTATAATATTTATTTTTAATTAATTAAATTATTTATACTTCAGCAATATAAAAGATTTTAAGGTCATTATTTATTTCCTAAAAATTAAAATTAAATTACCATGAAAAATAGAAACATTTTAGATTTAAAATGTGTATTTAAAGTTGAAATTAGATTATGTATAGCATTATATTAAAAATAATATAGTTTTTAAATTTGAGTAAGACATATTTAACTTTCCATAAAATAAAATATAATAAATGTCTTTATATCATCAAAGTAGATTCCAAAGGACAGTATTTAAATTGAAGTATGATTTGGGTAAAAAAAATCATCCAATGATATTAGGAAAAGTGTTAGGGTAATTTTATTATATATTTTTACCCTTAAATACATGATTTACCCTTTACCGTATTAGTAGAAATTACCGAAGTTAGTATTCATAATGCCCATAAATTAAAGAAATATATTTATATAATTTTGACATATAGATTCTATATATGGAATTTGTTTTTAAATATTCATCACACAGAAGTTTCAGTAATTAATTTAAAATTAATCCATTCTTCAGAATGATAAAACGTGGTTTATGAGTTAATACATTGAAAAATTGTGAAATGTTTTTACATCAAAATACTATGAAAAATTAATAAAAATGACATATTTTATATTAAATGATAAAAATATATTATATTTTTATTTTAAAACCAATAATTAATATAAATTAAACACAAAAATTAATTCTCTGAAAAAATTTGTTTTCAATTAAATTTTAGTTTATTTGTCTTATTCATCAAAACATTAAACTTATCATAATATTATCAAAAATTGATCAAAGTAAAATTTTATATCCCCATTTCATAGAATAATTTTATATTTCTATAAAGAGTGTCAATTTTTAAAAAACTATATTTAAAATGGGTGTGACATCAAAAGGATATACAATTTTATTTTTGGAAAAATACTTATTTTATCTGAATAATTTAATTTGTTCTTATATCATGTCTAGAAAACAATAAGATGAATTTTAAACATTCTATTAAATATATTACACATATATTTTATTAATAAAATCCCTAAATAGTGAATTTATTATTTTATAAAATCACTTATTTCTATTGAAATAATTTTTTACAAAACATCTCCGTTTATTTAAAAAGGGTTTTATTTTCATTTATAATTAATTTATCTCCAAATAGTTAGTTATATATACATGTATAAAAAATAATTTAATAATGAAATTAAAATTTTTTCTACCTACCATTATAATAATATTTATTTTTTCTCTTAAAATTTATTCTACATGAAATGAAATCCGTCAAAAGAACTCGAACTTGTGTGCAACACAAGCCAAATATATTGTTTTATATACCATAATCCAAGTAGGTGTTCCATGTAGCACAATCATATATTGGTATAGTTTATAACACAATACACCAATGAAATTAAAAAATATATATCTCATAAAATCATTGGGTGTTACAGTCCACACAATATTAATGGTGTGACACGTCATTTTCAATAATTGATATAAGGGAGTGTGATACAACCATGATCAAAAGAACCCTTAACATTGTTCGACGACATATGTTAGGGAAGAAAAATAATTATAATAATAGTAACGGGGCATCATTTATTCTTCTTCACATTTATTAAGGCAAAAATTAACTAAGGGTGTTACATTTAAATTATAGAAGATATAATGCATGCAATGATCAATGTGGAATTTCTACACTTTACAATTCATTTAATTTAAATCTATTTTGTTAATTCAATGAATGGAAACCATCATGAAGCACTATGTTTAAAATAATAAATACATATAATTTAGAATATTTAAAATAATCAAGGAATGAATTCTATTAGCACTATTCATTCTATTTAAGGCTTTTCATTTAAACTAATCGAGCATGGAAATACATTTTACAAGGTTAACAGAGGCTCATATAAAGTACCATATTCCATTAGAAATTTACCTACATTGAAAGTCAGATTTATTTAGAAATCCATCCCTTTATAAGGATCTAGGATCTTTATTCATTTATATAGATGGAGGAAAAATCCATTTAAATATGGAAAGGGAGTCCATATATTAAACATTCCATGTATATAAAAATAAAAAAGGCATAGATAACCAGGAATACTATTAGGCCAAGTAATACATAATTCACTAAATATATCATTATAATTTTGAAGAAAACGCACCTCATCCAAGGTTTTTTATTTGAAAAACATTGCATTGTTTAGAAAACAATTCATTTATCAGAATTAAATATCATTTAAAGAGTCAAAACACAATTCAAATTAATGAAAAATTTAAAAAAACTACCCAATATGGAAATTCAATTGTTAAATGTTCAACCTAGTACTTAAGAGGTCTGATTCACTCTTGGGAAAGGGTCTCCAAAGGTAAATTATATTTACTAACCAATTCAAGCACTAAGAATGTATTTGAGGAATCTAATAAATTAATTAAATAAAGTTAATTCAAGACAACACTTCGAAGGGGTGTCTCTTATTTAGGTTATCATCCTCAATTTCATTAAACAAGTCACAGTGGTAGTAATACTAGGTGCATGTACGAATTTAGAGTGAAGAAAATTCTTTTAATGAAACATCTGATAAAGGATGATGTATGATGCAACATCACTATTTATAAAATGGTTAAAAAATAAGGAAGATTCTATAGACCACATATATAATTTTTTGGATGCTTAAATCATCCAATATAGTGGTTTGATTTGGTTTGATTTGGAAAAAAACTGAAAAAAATAAGCATTCTACCTAAAAATAAAGAAAATGAGATCAAAACATGATAATTCAGTCATGAGAAAATTAAAGGAATAAATATTCAAAAGGAGTCAAGATTATACAAATATATATCCATATATAAAGAAGGTGATCCAATTAGACTTTAGAAGGAGGTAATCTACCGAAGTCTTAGATAAGTGTCTGAGGAACCCCTGGAGGAGGAAGTTGTGCACTAAGAGAAGAAGGTAGAGAAAATAATGAAATGAATAAGATGAAAGAATAAACTGATAGATGGATGTTTCTAAAATTCTCTATCAAAACTGGGCCGCACAGTTTGGCTACACAGTTTACCAAACCGATCACCAACCATATGACACCCATTACCTAAAGAACCCACCCCACACAATTTTATTGCATTATTTTATCTTATCGTGTGTCAACCGTGTGAGTAATAGATAGAGTTTACTACCTAATTGGAACTTATAATGGGATTTAGTCACATGGTTTATATAAACCATGGACATCTCGTACGGGGAACTTCGTCTCTCCTACTACGGTGCCAAGGATTTATGCTACGGGCCACATGGTTTCAAAAAAAACGATGTTCCATATTCAAACCACAAAATCATTTGATTTTTGGTACCTAAAACTCGTGAAATTTAATGACACACCCAAGAGACCCATTTAGACTTTAACCAAGTTAGAAAACAATACATAGAAGTGTTCCAACTCCCTAAAATATGTTTCGAAGCTCTATTCAAATAATGGTCCTTCCGCTAAACACAAAATTTCAAATTCCATTGGAATTCATACTTATCTAAAAAACATGGTTCGTTAGTGTGGAAACCTATAACATTTATTTATGAAATTAATTATCTCAAAAAAAAATTATTTTTGTTTTTTTAATATCAATTATTTTTTATTTCTATTAATTAAATAATTACTGCATCTTTGTTATGTTGGACTTTAAGGTAATTATTTCTTCTCTAAAATTTTAAAAAAATTACCTTGATGAATATAAATATATTATAACTCAAAATACTGTTTATATTTGAATATATCCCGTATCTAACACCATATTAAAAATATTTCACTTATTAAAAGCAAGATTATGACAAGTTTGACTTTTCTTTGAGTAAAATATTTTAAATTTTATATGCTCATCCAAATGGTCATAAATGGTCACTTAATTGATCTATTAATTATTATGGAGTAATCATAATCATATAATAAAATTGGATCAAGTGTTAGGGTTATTTTAAAAAAATTATAATATTATTTTTTCACTTAATTACATGGTTTACCATTAATCATTGTAATAAAAATTACAAAGTTTACTATTTATATTATCTAAAAAAGGAATAAATTTACTAAAATTTTAAAATATAATTAAAAATATTGAATATATTTTTAAAATTTAAAACATATAATTATATAAAAGTAATTTAAAACTAATCCCACAGATAACATAAGAAAGTGAGTTTTTAAAGTGAAAATGTTTAAAAGTTTGAATTTTTATTATCCAAATACAATATAAAAAAAGATTTAAATGACCTAAATATGATTAATGAATGTATAATTAATCTAATATTAGTTTTAAAAAATTAAAATAAATTAACATTATAAATTATCTAGATGAAAATTCAGTTTTAAATTAAAATGCAGTATTTCACACTATTCAATAGAAAATGAAACTAAGAAGAAAAATACCAAAAAATAACGAAATGTAAATTTAGATATTACACTTTAAAATAACTATAATGATTATCAAATATATATTATAAAATAGTTAAAAAATTTATTAAAACAAGTCATATTTTTATTCGTAAAATTTATTTTTATCTTATCCTAGGAATATCAAACTTATATGATGAATTTAAAAACAATTTTTGGAATATATAATATATAAATACATTTAATATCTACCACTAATATCTATTAATTTAATTTAGTAAGATAAAATTCTTGTTGTAGGACTAAAAATATTTTTATCATAAAAAATCAACCTTTATATTCAATTGGTTTTTATTTTAATTTTGAATTAATTACAAAGAAGTGATTTAATTTTATAAACTTGTGTAAATCATATTTTCATAATTAAGTTAATAAATTTCATTTCCACCATTATAATTTTTTTTATAATAGTATCATTTAAATAATAATATTTAGTTGTTTATTTCAGCTCAATGTGGCATATCTTTTACGCTATCGATCATAGTGTTTACTCTTAAAATATATAGATATTCAAATTAATCAGCATATCATTTGAGAAAATAAAAATAATGTTTTTTATTTCCTTTTTCATATCATCTTATTTCCATAAATATCTTCTAAAAATACCTAATCCATTCCCCATCCACCTTTAAATTAGTAGTCCCACCAAATAATGGGGACTTATGTCGAATGAAGCAATTCAATATAGGATAATCAAACTATGGATGTGGTTTCTACATCAAGGAAATATTATTTTTCATAAACTTATTATAATTCCATAATATATCCATAATCATTTCAGTTCCAATACCATCTATATTGGATTTCTTATTAGGGAAATATCTACATAGGTGAGGAGTACTGGTATTCTTATTCCTTCTAGGAACCATTTATAAAAAATGCAATATACTAGATTAGCTCATAATATTATTTATATTAAATCATTATGTATTATTGTAATTATGGTATAACACTTAAAATAACTTGAAAAAATTATTCATTTCAAATATCAAAATCATAAACATGGTTTTGTAGGGGATATATTTATTTTAAAATACTTCATAATTGTTTATAACTAAAATATGAACTATCTTAAGTATATCCCCTAGGACTTTCAAAATAGATGTGAAGTAAATATGATTTTCATTCACTAGGTGATGATTATGGAAATCCCAAATATCCATTTTCAGAGCTATTAACTCTAGGTACATCATTTCCAGAACCACATCCACATGTAGTATCCAGACATGGATACATTTCTAGGAAAACCCACATAATATATTCCTTACAAAAACATTAGTATGTTCTTATATAATTATCTACAAGTTATATCTTAGGTTTATTTTCCCTAATATATGTTTTACTTAATCTATTTCCCAAACTTTCTACTAAGATTACTTTGATGCCAAATATACTAAATACATCTTCAGTAACCCAGTGCTTGTGTCCACTTTATTACATTAACATGAATACACGGGGTACAATACTAAATGAATTACTAGTTTAGCAGTTTTTTAAACCAGATAAATTATTGATTCCCATTTTAAATAGGAAAAAAATAAAAATGGAAATTAATTTTAAACATTTGGAATCATTGAACTCATTCGGGGAATTATTTTTCATATCATGTGGAAAAGAAACAAAATAAGGGCTATCTCATATACTCAGTAAGGGTTACATACAATATAATATATCACAAATATGAATAGAATAATAAATATGTAATTTTAAATAACCTAACAAACATTACATTTAATATATAATTTGACTATCATAATTGGATATGCCATGATCAATATGTAAAATAAAATAACTGAAAACAGTTTCCATTTAATCCACTACTGATAATGAAATACATCTACAGATAATATTGAGAAAATATCATGGATAATAATAAATTAATTTTCAATGGAGGAAATTATTAATTAATCTTTTTCATGATATAAGGTATCAGTATGCCTCTACTATCAAGAATCATCATAAGAAAATTTTAAACTAAAGGTAAAAATCATTAGCATTTAGCGGACTGATTAGCCTCCTTAGCCCTATAAATGCATTTAGGGGTTATCTATAATGATTCCCGACCTATAACTGCATTTAGAAGTCATTTATCATATATCTAATGAAATATTTAATTCATAAATTAATATTCCTTATCATGAAATATCTGTATTGAGTAAAGGATAAAAATTTATCAATACTTCCAAGTTAATCAAATAACTTTTAAAGTAAAAAACATATGTAAAACTGCTATAATGTTTTGGAAATAATAAAGTCCATACCATTAGTATATATATATATAATATAAATTAAATTTCCATTGAAAAATAATCACAAAAATGGACTGTTTCAATAGAAAGTAAACGATCACAAAAGAAAGTGAGAATATACAATAATTTTTACCTCTTTGGTAACTTTTAAATTGTAAAACCTTGAATAATAAACCAAAAAAATTATTAATGATAATGAATAAATATTTATTCATGTTAAATACATCAAATGGGAAGTATATACACCACATAAATGTAAATAGGTGTGTATTAACAAATATGTCTCAATGAAATGTAATTTGAGACCAAACCACTTAGCACTTTGTAGTTTTAATTTAAAATACAATTGTATAAAATAATTAAAATTAAATGTTATAAAATATAAATTTTGAAGGATTTATGATAATACATATATAAGGTGATTCATTTACAATATATATAAGAAATTATGTTCACAACAATGAAACATGCTTCATTGAAAGGAAATTGGGAAGAAATCCCCTACCTCACACATCATTTTAGTTGAACATGATTTATACTCATTTTTAATGGGTTTAAGAATGATACTAAATTTTTTTAGAACCATTTTCATATTTATAATTCCATATATAATCCTATTATAGAGTTTTACCACCCTTTTGTTAATAATATTTCATTATTTTAATTGTTTGAGGTGTTAACTACCAAGTTTTCTCGTGCAAGTTTTGTAATAAAAGTTATAGTTCATGGGTATTGGATATATATAAATCATATAAAGAATTAATTTAATTTTATTAATATTATATCTACACATTATATAAAATTTTATAATCATTAATGAAGTTTGAACATGATAAATGAATCGTATCACTTGTTGGAGACAACAAGTCATACGTACACAGGAGTGATGATATCCTTCCATTAACAAGTGAAAGGGTACTGAAGTGGGTGATATATTAATTTTATATAATAAATATAATGTTCATATATATTACATATAATAATTAAATTTAACCTTATTACTTTCCATTTACTGAACATGTAAAAAAAGAATCACATTACTTCGTGAGGCTGTAGTTTTTCGTACACATGAGCGACACCATCATATTTCAAAAAAAATGGAATGTAAGATGTTTTATGTGATATTATAATTCAATAAGAATAATTATATCATAAATATTATATTTAAAAATCTATTAAATAATTATATCCAACAGATAAAGGTGTTTATGGTAAAGGAGTTATATCAGTTTGCAAGGTGGTAGTTCATTATACACATGATCGATGGTTTTCCATTCCATTTAATAGAAGTGCATATAGAAATTTATTGTTCCATTAACACAATTAAATCTCAATAAATGGTATATATTGTTGTTATTATAATTTCATGATTATATTTGAGGTATGTGGAATAAGAAAAAAAATAAAACACTCGTTTATAGAGGTTACCTCTATTTCAGGTAATTTCGGTTTGTTTGAACCAAAATACTTCCTAGGATGGATTTATAATAAAAAAAGATCTCTAGTTTTTGGGAGGTGAATAAGGAATTTGTTTTGTTATGTATTCCTAAATCCAAAAGGATTTTGATATGTGAATATAGGAGGAGAGGGATTGGCCTTTTATTAGTGGGGGAGAGGACACCCAAGGAATTTTTGAGAAGAATCAACTATACCCATGTTTTTATCAGACCAAAAGCCTCCTAAATGGACCATTATCGATACTTATAGGTTATCAGGTGTAAATATAGCCAAAAAATGGGTGTTTTATATGTTTCTATTCCTTTTTAACCCTTATCTACTTAGTTTAACCCCTCAATAATGCAATTTTTACCTTAATAATTGTAATTAATTTTTACACCTTCTATAATTCATAATAGTATAATATTATTCTAACCATATTATATTATACAAATTTTTATGATTCAAAATAATAATTCAATTTTTAAAAAATTCAATTCTGATAATTTTTAGAATCCTATTCAAAATTATACCCATAGACGCGATGAAAAAGAGGGATTCTAAAGTGAAAGATTTCATAAGTACAGAGGGTTTTAATATTAAAATTCAATATTAAATTGATACCAATGACATAAATTTTATTTATTATAATATAATTGAACTAATTTTAAATTAATAAAATTATAATATAATGTAACTTTGGAAAAAAATTAATAAGAAATGAAATTTTTAATTAAAATCACAATTTTCCATCATTCATCGAAAATTGAATCTTTTCAAGAAAAATTTAAAAAATTCACCATAATATATTTTTTATATTATTAAATCAATAAAAAATTCTAAAATTGGTAAATTTTAACTTTAAATTATGTGCAAAAAGAACGATTAAAACACCTTTTATAAAAAATTAGTTTTTCAGAAAATAATTTCTTTCATTCTAAAGATTAATTTTATTTTTTATAAATAAATATCAATTTAAATTATTTTATAAATTTATAAACCAGATAATTTTCATAATTTAGTAAGGAATATTCATAACTTCCAACTTAATGTCCAAGTTATAATGGTCATGCTTAAATAATATTTTAAGAGTATTTTAGTTTAAATATGGTGTTAAATGTATTAGAAGCTATCAAAGTGATTGAATTTATTTAAAAGGAACTAAATCATAAAGACATAAAGTATTTAAAATTATCCATATAGTATCAATACATTCCATAGTTGGTTCTCTCTATTTTTTTAATTATTGATATCCATCATCAATACTCAATTTTCATTATAAAACTAGAATTATAAACTTCAAGTTCATGCTATTTGATATAAAAATTAAAATTTATCAACCACCTTGAACTTAAACGTTCTCAAATACATAAAATGAATTATTTTTGGGTAAATATATACCATATAAATTCATTTTGGCAGCAAATTATTTTCCCAAAAATCACTAAAACATCTTGAGAGTTCCAAGTAAACAATTTTTTTAATCTGCATATTTGAAAATTCATGACATTGCTATTGTATTTATGGAAATATTTACTAGTTTATTCATTAGTTTATCCAACCTCTTGATATATTTTAAAATTATAGGGTTCATTATATTTCAATATTGGTTTTTTTGAAATATTGGTGATCTTAACTTTCAAATCCCAATAATGGTGTTGTAGATTCTTAAATCAAAATGTAATATATGTATTGTGGTGAAATATAAATCTAGATCATAAAAATATTATGATGTGGTATGAATTTCATGAATTAGTCATCTATAAATTTTAGTAATGATCATATGTATGTCATAATTTTAGAACTCATGCATGTTTTCTATGACATGAAAATTTAGATGTAGAGTGAATAAATCATACACAACTACAGAAAGTCATAGATGAATATGATGTTAAGGCTATGTTAACCTGAAATGTGTATATAATGACATGAGAAACTTATTTTGACATGAACATATCACACCAATCTTTAGAAAATATTAGACTAATTGGATACAACTCTCTGTAAACCAGTTGATTCCGACATAACCATTCATTCATAGAGGGATCCTTAAACATGTGTCTTTTTTTATCAAAATATCACATCTTTACATAGAATTATTATAAATCACACCATCATAATACAGATAAAAAACTTCTCCAAATGATTCCAATTAAAAAAAATACAATGTTATAACCTCTAGTTATATTAATATTATAATTAATGGTTGTGAAAGGTGGCGACCCAGGTAAAAGGTAGTTGTGTTGTGGAAGTTGTGAATGTGGAGGTATCTTGGTAACATTTATTAGCTACAGTATATTACATAATTAGATGATAAAATTCCTGGAATATGGGTGGGAGTGTAATTATTTGGTGATCTTTGTTAATTTATAGGCCGACCTGTCCCAACCTCATTAGGTTGGGCAATATACAAGACTTGTTGACTGAGCGGCCCAACCTTGTAGCCAGACATGATATGATAATGGGTTAGGTCCCCAATACCAACCTAATATACAAGTGATTCACAGTTTTTGTGGGTTATATTCACTTACATAATGTAAACATGTTGCGTACTATGTACTATCCTCTCTCCTAGTGTGGCCATCCATGCTATGGAACTGTTCACTCACAATGAAATCTATGTATTATGGTGAAAACTAAGTTTAATTTTTCAATGAAAATATACAATGTGTTGGTTTCCAAAAATAATATAGTCCATCCTGATAATTTTATAGGTATATCACCATGGTATAATATTTTTGTCTATCCAATGCCATTTATAATTTGATATAAGTAGAGTTTTTTTTCATAGGGATGACATTGGGGTTCAGGCACACTAAAAATGGTGTGTGTGGGGAAAGGAACTCCCCCAACACTATTTTGATGAATGATCATGGTTATAACATATATCTATAGAGTTTTATAATCCACCATAACATTAAATAATTAGTCCTCCAGGTTCAGTCTTTGATTCGGTATTCCCTTACACATGACTAGGTGCGGGTCCCATACACAGTTGATATAGTTAAAAACTCCCATAATCTACACAATGTGGTTCAACAGAGTACAAATTTTCTATCCATAGATTCAGGTAGTACCTCATTAAATTTAATTTCATGATAAGGATTGGGTCCTCCATTGTGTTTTAGCAATCCCTCAACATAAAATTATTCCTTCGTGAGGTTTGGGTCCCCCATGACAGACAATGGGGTTGGGTTGTTTTTTAGTAGAGTAATTTAATTTCCCGAGCTTCTCTTCGTGTATAATGATAATATATATAGTCTGTGAAATGTTAGTCCTTTCTAAATCATAGGTTATCAATCTATAAATGATATTTTTCTTATCTTAACATTTTTTATATGAGTTTACTGGTCTTTCTATTTACCCTTTTTGGTTTCGGGGTGTGATATTGGTTATGTATATACTCACCCCTACATCAGAATTCATCCCACACGTGTCATTTCATATATAGATGATATGATGTTTGGTGTTTATTATAGTTGATACCGTGTCAGTGTGTGATGATATTAGAGGTACTCAGAGATGATAGGTGTGTGATAGTATCTATGGTGGGAGTTGTGGATCGATAAGTATCCATCCATTCCAATTTTTATAGGTTAGTATTCTTTTAGGATATTGGGCCCCATTTTACACCTTTACTTTAGAGTACATATTTTATTATACTATGGGGATGATTAACATGTGTTTCAATGAATTTATATATTCAATTTATTTAATTTTTCTATTTCACATTATTATCATATTTTATATGGAGACATGAATTTTATATAGGTCAGTTGTGATAAGGAATCTCATTTTATTTGATATTCCTACTTGGTTCTATTCACCATCCCCTGAAATATTAGAGGTGGGATTGGGGTGGCACACTCAGCTTACTACCTGCCAGTATGGGGTCCTAGTGGTCTATTTAATGTTAATAAAGGTACATGTACAACAATAATAAACGGTGGATATATCAATGGTTATAATACAAAATGTATCTCACTGTAATTCCTTTTTATCTGAATGATTAAAAATGGAGAAATGGATATCTAATAAATTATATGAAGTGACATATCTAATATTTATTCACAAATTAATTACTAATTGTAACTATTAATTAAATGTTATATAAAATTGGTAATATAGGACTACAATGTCTATCATTATTTTATAAGGGGATGTTAGGAATAGTACACTATTTTTTCCTTCATCAGTTAGCCACTAATATTTTATTAATACGGTTTTTAATGAGGAAAAATAAATTTAACATGGAATTAATTTATTTTTTGTTTAATTTTTTCCTACCTGTATTTTTAAGTGAACGATAAAATAATATTCCCATAAATTGATTATATCCAGGAGAAATTTATAAAAAAAATTGTAGATGTTATAATTTTTATCTTTTGTTACTTCCAAGGATACAACATCTCATATATAACCTCTCATATTTTAACCTTTAATATTTTCATAATTACATTAGATAATTGCATGTCATTTAATTTGACTTAAAAAATTATTGATATTTATGGACCATTTATTATATTCTTATGAAAACTATATCTATGTAAACATTTTAATGAAATGTAATTTATTTATTTAATCACCCTTTTTAGTTTTTATGTTAATTCCTTTTTCATTTGAATGTTATCGTGTATTTAAGTTTAATAAATTGATGATACATTTGTTCTAATATCTACAATACCTTCTACATACTATCAACTTCATGATTTTATTTTGAAATACATTATGGTTTCATTCAAAGTTATCATCCCATTATTTATTATATAAATTATTTATAAATATTTAATATCCTTGAAATTAATAAGGTTGGGCCTATACATTACATTATAAATTACTATTAATGATGAATAAACCTTATCTATAATCAAAACAAAAAAAATAATAATCAAGGTGTTATGGCCTTAAAATCTATGTATAATTGTGTGAAATAAACAAGAAAGTAAGCACAAAAAAATAAGGCAATGTTTTTAATAATTGTGTATAAAAATTTGAAAACACAGAACTATTAAATTAAATAGGATGGATATAAAGTTAGTTTCAATAGGACAGTATGATTATATATCCTAAATTATGAACCTAGACATGGATCTTAGTAACTTTGAAACATATACATGATTTATATTATAAAAATAGATAAATTTTAAAAAAATTAATTTTTTATTTTTTAAATTTCATTACCACTCAATTGATGGGTTATGGTTTTAAGTGTGAAATTTTTTAATTTTTGAAATTTTTTTATAATTATCAAATGTATAATAAAATACATATTACATCAAATTTAAATAAAAAAATGAACCGTTTAATTCATTTTCACCATTAGAATATGTGTGTAGGTTTCTCATACAATTATCCCATATAAACTTTTCTATAAATATTTCATAGGTAAATATATAGTTATTATAAATTAATTATAATTACCTATAAAATGAGTTCGTGTTTACATAAGTAACTATAATATGAATGTTGAATTAAAATAATACTGAAATATTTTCAAAAACCAAATAACAAATATTTTATAGTAAATATGTAGTTATTTTATGATTGTTCACTTTGTTATAATGTATTTTGGGAAACAATTAGTAATATATAAGTATTCAATATTTTATTTAAAAAAATTACATTATCATGTATGATACTTATAATTGAATAATGATATATTTATTTATAGATTAAAATTTCTCATTTATTTATATCAAGTTATACATAAAAATAAAATATAAAAATAAGTTCCCTAAAATATTCAGTATCATTAAATTTCCTTAATAAAAAATAATTATGTGTACAATAATGGTAATTTAAACTATTATAAATTTGGGTTTCTAAGGAGATATAAAGTATAATATTGGGGAATAAGTAAATTTTATATTGGACTAACATATTTTTGGAATAACTATATTGATCTCCATATTTATCATTTGTTTCTATTATATATAAGTAAATAATAGGTTTTAATCCTGAGGTTAGATTACTATCCTATACGTTAAGGATCATATTATGACATTTAACAGATATTCATATCAATAAATTAAAAAAATATAGATGTTTGTGTTTATTATTGATTTGTTAGAGATATTTAACTAATCAAAACCAAATGTTTCTTCTTTTATGATATATATATATAATCAATTCCACTAATCAAGAACGGGAGAAAAAAATTATGACCTTGATTATATGAATTACATGAGAAATAATTATTTATTTTTTTAAGTCTTATAAAAAATGAGAATTTATGAGTTATATCATATAAGTTCTTCAGGTTTTATATATCATACCCAAAATTATTTTTTTGAAAAAATTGATTACATAGTTGATATAAAATATTACATAGATCATATTTTTAAAATTGTTTTTAGATCAATCAGAGTATATGATCCCTTATAGAAGTATTGATGAATCTTCAAAAATAATATACATGCACATAGGGATATATAAAAATAATTTATACAATAATATATCATAATTAAATAATATTTGAAGCAAAAATGACCTATAAGTTAGATTAATGAAATATATCTAGTTTTTTTTTAATTATTTAGCCTTATTGTTGATCTAATTAATTTGGTCTACCCAATAATTATTTTAAAACACTAGGACTATTAATTTAATAATATTAAAATTAAATTAAATTGTTTTTAGTAACTAAAAAAAATAATCCCTATTAAATATTTTTTTTAAATACATGTATTAATTGGAAAACTATACATATATATATAATAAATTGTGAAAATAAAGGTCTTAACACCAAATATATAATATATTTTTTTCACCAAACAATCTAGGAAAAAATGATTGATCACTCTGAATTCTATAAAGAAACATTGGGTTATCTCTGTGTTCTACGAAGTGTGTGTAGTGTCTTTATGTTGTTGAAGTATCTATTAGAATATGATAATAAGTTATGATTTAGTGATCTATGTGAGAAAAAAACTAATTATCCTTAAGTAAATAAGAATTGAGTTTGAAGGAAATATTAATTAGGAATGTAATATGATTTTTAACTTATGAGTGTATAATTTAGTAAAGTGAAATAAATATAGTGAATAGATATTTTTCATTAATTGACGAATATTGTTGGAATTGAAAGACCTGAATAATTCTAAAATATAGGAAAACAACCTAATGGTGTGGGTGAAAATCAGGGTGACCAAAATTTAAAACATTATTCTTAAATTTAAAAACATAACTTGTTCTTTTTCCAGTGTGATGAGAAATATATTAATATATATTTATATTAATAATAATATAGGAATACTAATAATGAAATAATGTGCATGGAAAAAAATAATTTACATGGTTCATCTAATAGGCTATGTCAAAGGAGAATATTGATATTTATGTTCTAGTTTATTAAATTCATTAAACACATTGCCAAATGAATGAAAATTATCTTTTTATTATTTACACACACTGTTAAGGATAAAAGTGAGAAACTAAATTTTCAACCACAAAAGTTTCATGAATTGAATGAAATAGTTGAACCATTGAAATCAATATCGAGCATAACTGAAGAATTATCCCTAAATAATATAAATTTGAGACCACATACCATTGTATCTCTGTAGTCTCTGACCAGATATTTGAACTATTATGCCATGTTGTCCCTTGTTTAAAGAAGATCCTCTAAATTTATATTCCTTTTTCAGAATTCTCTAATTAGGATGAGATCCAACTAATTGATCTAATTTCACTTCAATTTATTAGTTTCCACTTATAACGATCTCTAATAAATTTGGTCTACAAACTCTATAAGGGACCTAATCTCAATGGATTCATCAATAATTTATTCCTTTGAGTGGTTGATAAGCTCCAACGTTTCCCATTTATACCTAACCTCCTTATCTGCCTCATGAACCTAATCAGACAACCCCAAATTGTTTCGAAGATCTACCACCACTGAATCTCCCTACCTTCTTATTAGGTACTCCCATCAAACCGCATGTGAGATATTGATCCTGATAAGCCCCGTCATTAGGTTACTTATTTTTGAATTGTAGATGTAATCTATCTCCTTTGTCCATGAATTCATGATTGATATTTCCTTAATAGTATTGGAAATATGAGAATAATATTTTCTCCCTTTTATATTCTTCCCCATGATTATAATGCAGCTCTGAAAGTCCCCATTTACCTTCCTCCCCTTCCTCATCCTTTGTTCGTGAAGCCCTCTCTCAGGGAATCCTTCATTACTATCACCCAAAATAATTTCATTGACTACATATCTAGATTATTTTCCAAGAAGTCATTTCCCCTCATTAGAACTAACAACCTGAATTGACTCACCCTTGCCCAGAATTAGGTCCCCCATACCTTAAAATTTATTTCTTAGGTTTAATATTGTCAAGGTTATTCATGTACTAAGTACCCTCAAAAAATAAATTTGGACCTCAATATATTGAATATAATTTTCATATCCCTTACAACCCATTAAAACTCATTTTTTGTTGATGGACCCACCACTGTTGGAATATTTTATCTGCCATCTGTCATAGCCCCTGCCTAAGAGTCAACACTTACAGAGATGGGGTTGTATTCCATGAAAGATGAATAACTCACCTCCTAGATTCCCACTGGATTATAAGGGGATCAATAATTTATTTGGGACAACTAGCTCATCCCTAAAATGGTTGAATATTTTAGGCACCTATGGATCGGCATTCCTGGGTTTTGAGTCATTCCAGAATGAATTGTCCATAAAAGGATCTCGAATACCCTACTTGTCCATAGTTATTCCAATAACCTGCTGAAATAAAGATAGTTTTTGAGTTGTCAATGTACATTCCCCTACCCCTAATTACTTAATCAATGAAAATTATAAGGGATATGACCCATGTGTTTAAAAGAAATATAGTCATCTATTCAATATGAAAACACAACAAGTTATTTGAAACAAAACTCTTCAACATATTCTATCTAAATCAACTACACTAGTGGTATGGAGACATCGAATTAAACTCATATATAGGGGGAAATTAGTTGAAATTATAATCAGTTTATTCTATCTGAGAAAAGAAACTAACCAACCATATTTCAAAGTATCCAAAGAATACAAGGATTTCATAAGGGGTGAAGAATTTAAAGAAAATGTTCTGATATTATTGTAGTATGAGCTTCTTGTTGCATATGAAATTTGTAGGAACATCAAAGAATAAAGAAACATATTCCTTTTTAGGAACACAAATCACTAAACGAACCAAGAGTCTAATCCTCTTATAAATAAAATCACATCAGAAAATACCACTTGTTGAGAAGACACATAATCGTATGTCCCTATAAACCTTAGGAACTATGGATGAACTTTTCAATGATTTATAATGATATAATTTGAAACCTAAACTAATCTAACAAAGTCATATCTATAATTTTTGAATCTTTTGAGAACCATGAAGATGAAAGCAGAAGAATATGTGAACCATCAATAAGGGATGGAACCTTAAAAAAATTGAGATCAGTGGAAAAGGATGAAGAGAAGATGGATAAAAGATAATGGAAGGAGGAGGAAGATGATTCCGAAAATAAGTATTAGAAAAATCACCCTCCACACTCCAGTGATCGGTGGAGGGTCAGGACCACTATCATCATGACTAGTTCATCCCTGCAGGGGAAGGGAGGGTTAGATCAGTTGTCTATTTAAACACATTTCCATGTGATTAAATGATTTAAGTAAGGGATTATTTATCTTAGGTGTACTTCATTTATAAAATTTTATATATGGCACAATACCTCCCATGGACTAATTAATCAAATACTCTCTTCATTCAATTCATCAAGGAGTGTTTATATAATGATTTGGGAACATAGGCCTTTATAAAATTTTTATAAATGAAAAATTAAAATTTCATCAATAAAACAGGATTTGGTATTTCATTATTCCCGAATTTTTTTCATCCATATTCATGATACATATTTGAATAAATATATATATATGATGGATAATATAATTTATTTCTAATATTATTCAAAAAAATCCACGTTCATCTAATTATTATTTAGATGAAATTAATTACATTTCAATAAAAATTTCAATCATAAGTTTTATCACCTTTACTTATTATTTTCCTTCACAAGGTGTGTCAATAAATACCGTTGAATGAGCCTCTCTCTCACTTTTTCTTGTATATAAATCATATTTAATTCATCACAATTTTGTTTTCTTCCTCATTATTTTGATGAATTTACTTTCTTATATTATCTCTATTACGCGTCTTGAAACTCTTCCTTTCATAGAGAACATGTATATTTCAATATCACACATTAAAATAATTATATTTATTGTTTCTATATCATTAAAATAAACAAATATTGAACTATGTGTTATAGAAAAGAAGGGTAATAAATAATATCTGATTGAGTTGATTAATAATTCCAAATATCATCTTCTAGAGTTTGAAAAATATTAAATGAGATTTAATTATCTAATTAATACTAATATTTTTAATATCACTAAATATTGAATGAGATTTAATTTTCTAATTAATAATCATATTTTTAAAATCATGATGTGATTATTTTACACCATGGTCATGGTTAACTTTTCATGGTCTTAATGGCTCATTTCATAAAATGTTTCTATATATTTATCTCAAATTATATATATATATATATATTATTCTATATCTTCTCAGCAGTGTTTCTGAGCTGTAATGACAAGATTTTCCTAAGTTACATGTCAAATGAATTTCTCCAGATAAAATATCATGCATCCATAACATGACTCCATATAACACTATTATATCTAGGGATAATCATCTTTATAATAACCTAGAACACATCATGATATTAATGTGAATCTATTTTAAAAATGGAATGTTTCATCACATTTTTTTGGAAATTACTTCAACCTTTTCATATTGTCCTTACCAATCCATTTTGGAAAAGGAAATTACAAAACATATTCATCAAAACACCCAATACCATGGTGTGAAGAACATTATGATAATATTTTAGTATCGACCATAATGTATTTTTAAAGTCTAGTTTAGAAAAAAAATCAATTCTCTTACGTGTAGACATAATTGAGTTATATCTTATGAACCAATCAATATCATGACATGGTTTGGAAATCCTTTTAAAACAATTTCCTTCATCTCCAACTTCCATCCAAGATTATTACTCACACATTTATATATATTTAGTCATATTTAAGATCCTTATTCTGTAATATTGTAGTTATCTTTTTTATTTTTGACTTCATTATTTATTTTCCTTTAATTAACCACCAAAATTCATTCTCTTACCCTAGAAATTATTCTGGATATTATTTAGTCTTCTTATTTATGTATTTATCACGAATCTCATGTCTTGAAATTATTCATCCTTGTACTTTGGGAAAACTCTTAAGTATATTCATGAATCATTTCTAATTATAAAATATATATAAATTATATATTGAGTTTCCAAATAATACCTCTTCAAAGACATATTTAAAAGAATTCATTTATAGTTAATAGTCTTCAATAAAATCTTTACACCCATCAAATTTAAGTCATAACTTCAATCTGGTTTTGGATTCTTCATTGATTGGGTTCCATCATGTAATTTACAAAAAAAAACATCTTTTGGGTTGACTAAATAATACATTACTCATTGATAGTAATTGATAAAATCTATTCCTAATTGATAATTCATGGTTAATGTGGTACAATTCCTAATTTTATATTCTATAGTGACTTCATTAACTACATTAATGATATGAAATTACTACAATTTATAAAAAATAAATCACAAAATGGAATACATACTCTATGGTAACAATGTGAACAAAAATCACACATTATCACACCCTAATAGATACAAGAAAATTCAACTATGCATTATTACTTCATGGAATCACCTAGGAACATCATGTTTTAAAAACTACTCATGATCCATACAAGTTCATCTTGATAAAAACATTTATCAAGATAACCTACCTTTACCATCCTTAAAAACATAATTTTATACCCATAAATTAATATCCAAATTTATTTATTTTCAAAAATAAAATTAATTTTATTCATAACATTTGATTAGATTATAAATCTATTAATTTTAAATTATGTTCCAGTTAGAAATCCCATTTTAAATAAGAAAATATAACCTATAATACATAACAAACAAACACTTATTTTTATAAAACTCAATCAAACAAACAAATTTTTTATTTTTAATATATGATAATATAAGTATAAAATAAAAATTAGACTGAACAAATAGAAAAAAAATAAATCTTTGTACCATGTGATCCCCTGAGTGGGGAGGGGTGAATAATATTGTAAACTTTTTCTTTAAATAACTATGGATCTTATCCCTGCATTGGAAAGAAATTGATAGAAAAATCTAACTATAATGTACATTACCTAAACACATTAATTCATAAATAAAATATAACATAATAAATTTTACTTGGTTGACCACTAAGGGATATTTTAAAGATTATACATTGTTTATGTGTTGGTTCTACCATAATCCACTATGATCCACTAGATTTTTTTGTATTATAATTTTCTGGCCATGTAAAATGTCTTATAAGACTATAACCATTAAAAATTATTTATGTATAGTGCATTGACTCCCTTAGATCATTTCTATTGAAACGTCCTTTATCACTACATTTGATAATGTATTCCTTAGTTTAATGACTTGAAGTTCACCTCCACATCAGAAAGTGAATATTGAATAAATTACACCATTAATTCTAGAATGTGATGCGCAAATGAAGTGTATTCTAGATAATAACAACCACTATATTCCATAAAAAATATTCTTATAAAATAAAATTTAGAGTATAATTTACATTTATAATATTGTTCACAATGTGATGTTAGTTTTTCACTATATAATGCCTTCATGTAATCCCTCTGTGTGGTTACCCATGTCTTATTTCCTCTTAATGATGTTAATCTACCTATTACCTCCATGTGATATTTGTACGTAGATTGGAATCACAAAATCCCCTCATGAATTTTATTTATGTAACTCCACTGTGTGAAAAATATTCATCGTTCTATCATGAAAACTAATTTTATGAAACTCATTCCCTTGTCCATTTTTTAAAATTAATTCCTAAATATTATTTATCTTTTCATATTCATTCTAAATATGTGAACAATGGGGTACTTATTGGAACTTCTTATCCTAACATCTCCATAATTATTGAGAATATTTTTCTAGCATTTTCATAAGACTAATCGCATAATCCATATATTATACACTAAATATTATTGTCACTTGATCATAAATAATTCTGAACAACTTCATGATAGCTTCATGATCACATAATTTCATAACAATATTTTTTTTAATGAACCTCTTTTGTAAAATCATCAAAAAATTCTCATAATTCATTTACATTTCATGTAATACTTCAATCTAAGTACTAGAAATGATGCCACCTTCACATTATGTCTTCATGAAAACCCTTCATGAGTTTGATACTGTGGAAATCTAAAACACAATTACTATATATTCACATAAGTATTACACTATCTTGTAATTATCTCAGGAAAACCCTCCTATAGAGGGCATTTTCATGACCCAAAAAATGTAATACTCAAGAAAATTGGAACCATATTAACCTAACTTATTCAAAGATTCAAATGGTTCCTCATCATTGAAAACCATCTTCCCTAGAAAGAAAAAAATCATCCTAGAAAAAGTATTTACTATAAACACAACACAACATTAAAAAACAAGACTAAAACACCTTGATTCCAATATAAATATAATCCAAAACTGTATCCCACCCCTTCAATGGAAATATCTACCAGAAAAATGAATCAACTGGAACACTAAATTTACCTATAAGGAGGATGTTCTAAAACACTGATAAAGACCCATTAGAAGTGGTGGAAGAACTCAATCCTCTAGTATGAATAAAAATAAAAGAGTAACATGAGTATAGTCTATACATATAGATAGATAATCTTAATCACACAAGTCACACAACTATAAAATATACTTGAATGTCCTTTTTAGGATAAAACACCACTAATGGAATCATTTATCCATACTCTATGAACATTTAATGACTAAATTCACTTGAGTCCCATGTCATTTTATTATGCTATAATGATCACACAACACACCACCCATCACCAAAAAAAGTAATAATAATAATAATAATGCATGAACATAAGATAATTATAAGGAAAGTATACAACCACCAAATAAATAAAAATACTTAAATAATTAGAGGAAAAATACTTTGATACACATATATTAATTTAATTTAACACAACCCAAGCGTTAATACCACCTTCTAAAATCAACTGTTCTAGAATCCAAAATATAGAACCCAAATAAAATGTTAAAAATGTTAAAAAAAATATCCCACATGAATAAAATACTCACTAGGTACTGGGGAAATTCTAAATCCATTTTTAATTGTGTATAAAAACCTCTTGTATCCACTATTTAATCTATGTATACAAAATCCCCAAATCAATTCAAATAAATTCATTCATGAAAATTACCAAATCTAATATAATCAAATAAAAAATCACTCTACAGAAATATAAAATCTAAATAATCGAAACTGATGTGTGTTTGACCTCTCAGATACTACTTTAAGCACCACACATGAAAACAACATAAATCAATAGTTTTTTACATGGATTGTTTGAAACACTAAGCTAAATCCCTAAATATGTTTACCCAATTCAGTAAAAAAGAAAAACAACAGATTAGAGTAAAATAGAACCACATCCCAATATGGTAAAACAAATTGGCTCTAACCTCAATGGATTAAGGGAGAATTTATGATGGTGGATAGAGGAGAAAGACATGGTTTTCACTTACTAAAATCCCATAGGGAAACCCCCATTTTATATCACTAGGGAATGTGGAGACCATCAAATGATACCCATTGTCAACCCATGATCCCAATCATCCTCATTAAATTCCAAGTGATCCATCATAATCATTGTGCACTACCACTTGGATCCTATTGACTATTAAAATGGATTAATGTACCAATATATCCCTCTATAATCTGGGTTTCATTCCCCTAGGTCCCTAGTGGGTACAATTATATCCTACCAAATGACAACTCTTTCATATACAAAAACATTATATATCTTGTTCTTTTATACACATCCATTTTTTTTCCATAACCTTCCTCAGAACTCCACAAATATGAATAATTTTACTCTTCCCACAAAAAATCAAAGATGAAAAATATCTTATGAATCAAAAAACTAAAATTCAAATTATCTAATAGAAAGAAACTCATGAAATGGGGTGTGATAACTTACCAGCCAGAAATTATTCTCTTATTTATAAATTTTAATAATAATAATCTTTATAAACTCCTAACTAATTTTAAATTTTTATCATATCATTGATAAATTGTTTCTCTCTAATCTGGTCTATTGTGCATGTATTGGCAAACTGAAAGCACCCCACCAAACTAAATTAATCCAACAACATTATTTGTGCTTCTATTTCACCACTATAATTTACAGTGAACCACTCTTTACCTTAAAAGGAAAACATATGGGTACTTTATTTTATACTATATCCTCTAAAACACAGAAAAAAATAGAATAATATGACTTCTATAGTACTCCCCATTATAAGAACTATATAGGGATGAAATCCAAAAACATTACATTCTAAAAAAAAAAATAATGGATACCTTGAGAATGGTTCTCCCCACCATAAGTACTCACCCATAAAAGAAACATAATAAAATATGAAATAATTAACTAATAGATTTCATTCATAAGTACAAAAGGCTCAATAGTAAACACCCATTTATACACCGATATTACTCCCAGTCAATTTGAAATTAGGCCAACTAGTTACTCAACCATCAATCATGTATCCCAAACTCATTTAAAACCATTCAAAAAACAAAAAAATCACCCTATATTTCTTCTCAAATTATGATTATATATTTGAAAAAAACTCCCATGTAATTTCTAAAACACTTGAAAATATTAATTTGCCCTTTGAAATCCAATTCCAAATACACATTTCATAATGGTTCCAAAAACTACACTTTTCCTCTTTCCAATACCTCATTTTGAAATCCCATTTCAAAATAAATTTCAATTTCTGACCAATTTTTAAGTTTATAACCATTATATTAAAATTCCTATTTCCAATCAATTTTCCTATGTTTTTAAAAAACTATAAATAATAAAAAATTTATAACTTTTAAGGGAAATGAAATTTTAAAATAATTTTATGAACATTGTTCCATCTAAAAAAGTATATATTCCAAAAATAGTTTTTATCAAAATATAGATAAATGAAATCATTAAAATGTGGAATAAATATACACACAATCACACAAATAAATCAATCAAACATTCCACCCTACGGTAGTCATGTCATGAAATCACAATCATATACATAATACAAATTTATATACTATACCCCTATTATGATGAATATTTCAATGAAAATTTTGATCTTGGATGAGCCCTATGATTCATCATAATCCTCATCCTCGGTATATTGGGATTACAAATAAATATTTCACTCAACCTATAGTTCCTTCTAAAAATATAGAACACCCATGGTAATATGGATTTCAATATCAATTGTCTTATCCAAGCCCACAAAAAACCCATATTTCAAAATCCTATAACATAAATTTTCGGAAAATTGAATCAACTAATAATGAAATAACTATTTGATACTGTTTTTAATTACCCAAATAGAATCCAGTCCTTATAGGTCGGATTAGATCACCATAAGACCTTAGGCATGCCTCTATGTACTATAAAGGTTTCCAACTATAGATGAGGGTCTAATATAGACGTGGGGATACTATAACCTAAATGATAACCCAAAAAGTTTTGAAATAAAAAACTAAAAATTATGTTTAAACCATCTATAAAACATATATAGTGACATGTGTAAAAAAAGAGAAACCATAGTTTTATCACATAGTCTGATATAAAAAAAATTAAATAATACATTACATGATGCATACATACATAGATCACAATCATCTAGTATACATAAAAAAGCATCACATAAACAAATAAACAACCTCATATTATTTAAAATACATATAAATTATAATTAATGTAATGAAACTATTTTATGTCTCTATACTGATACTATTACCCACCGAATCCACGAACTCCATAACAACACTTATCTCAATCCAATTCTCTATATCTATAATGATATCTAAACTAGTATAGTATATTCTAGTCTATCCAAACATATCAAAATAATTTTATGTATATGAGTTGGGTTGATTCAGATGAACAAAATTGTTTTCCTTGTCAACCTCAACACAATGAGTTCTAGAATTCATGTGAATACATGTTCAAGTATATAGGGAGTTCCACTCAATCCACTAAAAAATGTCTACTACATCCCCAACCAATTCTATCATACCAAAATTCTATAATGGAATAGAAGACCAAAATAAAAAAACTATCAACCAAACTAATCCTACTCATAATATATTAATCTCAACTCACTCATATGTTTCTTATTCCCACCAAATACTAGTTACACCACATTCATCTTAGGTTATATTCTTTCCACTCCATACTCTACCCGAGTCCCAAATCCTAATATATGATATCAATCCCCATATAATAACTAACCTATTAGTGATCCATAATCATCACATTGACCACCATATTCTATAACCAAAATATCATGGTAAGAATAATTATAAAAAAAATATAAAAACATTCAGTAATGATGGATATACTAGAATAAATAAAATATTTCACACAATTAAGAGAACTAATAGAGAAATTAAAGAGGTATAAAACACACCATTATACATTGTAATCTCATGAAGATATTAATAGTCAGTGGTTAGAGGGGAGAAATCATTATATAAATAAATATAATTCTCTCATAAATCTTATAATAGGTCCATTCCATATTTCCATTGATATCTATCAATCCTACCAACACCAATCTCCCAGAGAAGACTATTATATCCATATTAATAAGTATATATGTTACAGTAAGGTTCTGGAAACCACTAGAAAAATATTTTTAATAAAACAAAACCAATATATCATTATACCAGCACCACGAACAATCATATTATTCTGGGGTTTTGGCTCCCACTGGATATAGGTGGGCTACAAAAACATCAAACATGGATCCATAAACCATGAAAATGTTTCCTTAAAAAATTCAAAGAATGATAAGGTGACTAAAACCCAATTTTTAGTCTAGGTACGCCACTAGTCTACTATTCATAACACATAATGGGTCATATATTATCTATCAAGAATCATATCTTTTGTACTTAATAGCGATACTACACTCATTGTTATAGAATGTTTCTCATCCCAAAAAAGTGAAATTATCTCTCATAATTCTAAAATATTTAACAAGGACTAATCCTATCTCTAAGGGAAGAAAATCACCATTATGAAAACACATATGGTATTACTGATAAATTTTCATAGAATTTTGGGGTTAACATTCAAATTATTGGGAGACCAGGATACTCGATAATGTAAAAAAGGAAAACCAAGTAACAAGGGTGTCTTAAAATAAAATGCATCATCCCACTAGGATACCATTTCATATATTCATCCATACCACCTATTACTCAAGGTAACACATATTATGTATTAAATACATACAAAAAAAATATACAACATGATAACCTATGAGATATGTAACACCCCAAGATTTCATAGTGTGTTATTTTTTCAAAATAATTCAATAACTTGCACAACACGCAACACCGAGTTCAAGCGCTCCATGACTTACCAAACAAGATGTTCAAAAGAGGTTATGAATAGTATTAACTAAATTTTAAACTTTATATAATCCTTGTAATTTTAGAATCTATATTATGAGTTTCTTAGATATAATGTAAGAACAAATTCATTTTCAGTATTGCACTTTTACCAACATTTAACTGTGAAACCTTTTTAAATACAATATTTTAAACCTTTTGACTAAATGTGGACATAAAAAATTTAAAATGAAACATCCCAAGCTTCCACGGTATGATTTCCTTTGAATAATACAGTAGTGTGTGTTGTACGCATCTTCGAGTTCTAACACACACCACAACCAATCAAACCAGCTGTTATGAATAGTAACACCTACCTTTTGAAATTATATATATTTTATAATTCAAAATGGACTTCATTTTTGGATTCCTAATATCGAATTTATCCTAGGGTGAAATTTTGTAACTTTTCGGATAACACTTATATTTTGATGAATAGTGAAAATTACTAAATTTTAATTAAAAACAAATTTTTTAATCAAAATAATTTATATTGATAAATTATGAATTTTACTGGTTTTAAAGTATATTTAAAATTTATTTTTACCATTTAATATAATGTTGGTAATTTTACATAATTTTACAATTAAACCGGACATAAACAAGTGTCAATTTTTTGATAGTTATTATCTCTTAAAAACACGCTTTTTGTTTTAACAACGGGAATTAATTTTAAATTAATTTCTGAAACTTCTGTGTTTTTAATTTGAAAAAATGGATTCCATATTTGGAATCAGGATGTTCATATTGTGTAAATAGGTATCTTTTATTTTTAGACATTTTGAATAATTACTATGGTAAATATTTTATTAACCATGGTTAAGGGTAAATCTGGTAAATAAGGGTTAGAAAATAATATTATAATAATACTAAATTACCCTTAAACGTGTCCTAACCTTATTGGTGGATACATGTCCAACCATGGGCATATTTGGGTCGATTTTGGGACCCCATGGAGCCACTTGTAGGTGATAGGGACACTTTACTTTAATTAAGTTAAAATAAGTACAAAAATGACATAAGCATATATCTTTTAATAAAAGAATTTTTACATAGGGTTATATTTGTTGGATTTTCGACTATGAATATCAATTATAAAGATAAAAAGATTTCCTACATAATGGTATTTTATTTATAATTTTTAGACATTAAATAAGTTAATTTACTAATGACACAATGATGATGCAGTAATTACCATAATAGTGAAAAATTAAAATGATTGATATTGTAGATACCCAAATAAATATAATTTGAGGATTTTTCAGAATTAAACTAATTTTATAGGTTAAAGGACATGTTATTAATTATTTAATTAACTTTTTTCTAAGTAATCATTCTGTTATGAGTTTTACAAAAATCAATTATTGAATAGTGTCAAAATTTACAAAAAAGAGTTTTTAAAACAAATATTATATTATTTATTAATATTAAATTCATAAATATATAAGATTTTTCCAAGAGACTTATATCATGATATTTGTATCATTAATGTACCACTTTGGGGTTGGTTCAATGTATATAGTAAGTTTATTAACAATATAATATAAAAATACAAAGTGACATGGTAATTGTTAAACTAATTAAATAAGAGTTAAAACTAAAAGATAAGGTTAATATAGTGACCCAAACCTGTCTAAAACCTATTGGTTGATTTTTTTAGACACATAACCATTATAAAATTCAAATAATACACATTGGAGCTATTATAAACCAAATATGAATTTATTATAAATTAATACTTTTAGTTTTTCCTAAAGAGCCCATCCTCCCCCTTATAAAAGGACCCAACTTCTAACCAATTATTCACACCTTCATAGCCTTTTTGTTCAGCCAAAACCTTCCAAAATACACTCTCAACTTCTATCAATACAACCTAGAGGATTTAGTTTGATCAAAAAGCCAACCTAAGGAGCCCTTTTGATCCAATCAAAAGGAAGAACCCGAAGAAGAGGTAATGATTTCACCACCCTTTTTCAAGTTCCTTTCTTCTTCCACTTCATCTTTATTTATTACTACCATTATAAAATAATGAATCTAGTATCTAATAAATACTGTAATATTATTATAAATATGGTACAACCATATTCAGTATTATATCCATCCTTTGAAGGAAATGTTACCATACGTGCGTACGTACGGCTTACCGTCTCCACGTCGTGGTGTAATTGTTATTCAATATATTATTATTGGGATGTGTATAATAATGATTTATAATTCATGTAAATAATAAATATAACATGATAATGATTCTTTATATATGTTATACCATCCAATTATATATTATTTTAATATCAAAAGAATGATATTTTCGCTCGTGCGTACGTACGGATTACCGTCTCCACAACGCGATGAGATTCATTTACAAGTTCACCATTAATCGAAGATTATAAAAATATATATTACTAATAAGTATGTAATATATGACATAATAATTCTACTGAAGATATATATATATATATATATATATAAGGATTTATTTACTTACATGTATCTTATTCATTTACTTCCATTCAATACTATATGAAAACAAAAACAGCGTTTATGCATACGTACGGACTACCGTCTCCATAAACAGTGTTTTCCATTTCATATATATATATATATATGATACATATTTATATTCTAAATATATATGATATATTTATCATGTTTTATATTCTGGATGTATTTAAATCATGATCTAAGTGATACAACCAAGAGTGACAAGTTAAAACACGTACGATAAAAAAAGTGATTATTACCCGAAATGTTAACTTAACATGGAAACTATTATTAAATGTGTAATATAAAGTCCTAAATGAATCATGTATGATATCATAAAAATTAATATGGTAACGTTATAATTTAATAACATACTACGATCTTTGTATATGAGGTTAAATGTACCCTCGACTAATGGAATGTGCAAGGTAAAGGGTTTTCATCTCACTCCCTATTCCCTTGAGATTCATGCCATATTGCCACCATTACCTTTGGTGTGGTTTATGTACTGCCCATAATTATATTCTTTGTGTAATAAACTTTAATTTATGTGTATTTATATATTCATTGTATGATACCTCTTTCATGGGTTGTATGTTTCGTATGTTACCAAATTGGAAAGGGTTTATTTCACAATCTCTTCATCATCCGAGGTTGTTTATACGTAATAATATACTGGGATTTCTTTATCATCCACATCCATGTTTTTGAAAATGTATTTCAAAACATTTTTACTATTTAATAGACAATGGGTTAAAGTAATTTATACCCTTATTTGAATTTATATGTTTTTAAAGGAATCTTTCCATCGTTTTCGAAACAAGTTACTTTTTAACCTTTTTGAAAAAATTAAGATAAGAATGTCTTTTTTTTAACTTATACAGCGGGTGTGGTTATTCTCCACCGTTATTACACCTTTTAAGCTTCCTTCACACACTTATAAAGATATTTTCAAAATAAAGGGTTTCTCTATGATTATGTGACTTTAAAATGATTTCAAAAAAGAGATATTTCCCTCAAATAGTTTTGATTTCATCTATGTCAACATCCTTTGATAAATTCTACACTTGTTTGAAGTTGATTTATTATGATACAAATCTTCCATATTGTATTTAAGGTTTTGTGATATGTTTGACTATGGATGAGTAATCTTTATTCCATTAATGGTTTATGATTAATGTTTTGGCATTTCTTGTGCTAGTTTTAATACGAATGTTTACATTATATTTCATCCTCTTTTTAAGATGAATGTGTTGGACTAGTATGTTATGGGTTGGGGACCGGTAAAAGTAAGCCCTCCGGGTTGGTTTTCGGTTATTAGAGGCACTCCGGGTTTGTGTCCGGTTATTAAAGGCACATAGGGTTGGTGTCTAGTTATTAGAGGCACTTAGGGTTGGTGTTTGGTTATTAGAGGCACTTCGGGATGGAGTCCGGTTACAAAGGCTCTCCGAGTTGGGTTCCTGTTACAGTTATCCCTTAGGTCTTGGCACGAGGCCTCAACACAGAAATTAATGTTTGGCATCACGCATGCCATCATTATGAATGTGGTTAGTGATATTGCATGTGATTATTCGATTAGTAGAATATCCATGTGAATAAGTAAATGAAATTATTTCATTTTATTTCTGCCATATTATGCTGAAGTTCAAGTTTAAAAGGCTTTTGTTTTAGTTTTATACATTGCCTTAAATGATTATTCTTATTTATGAAAGTTTCCACTGTATTGCTTACCCTTACTGAGCATTTGAGCTCACCCCTTTCTATGTTTTATTTTTTCCACGATTCCAAGATGTGTAATGTGATTGATATACAGGGTTAAGACAAGGTAATAATGGAGTTCATAAAGATTATTTATGTTTTTTTGTACGTCTTAAAGTGAAAATGTTACATTCATGTATGTGATCTATTTTTCCAAGACTGCTAAACTGATCGGTCCTTCAGGACTTGATTCCTTGTAATCATGCCAATGTATTAAAATAATCACCTACTCTGGGTAACTGGGGTCGGGGCATTACAGTTGGTATCAGAGGAAGTTTAGCAATAACCTTGGAAACTTGATTTAGATAAACTCTGATTAGAGCACATAGCCCTAAGAGAGACTTTGAGGATTAGTATAGGAGAACTTCCTAAAATTTTGGTATTGTAGAGATTTTGTGAGTTTTTCAAGCAATACATCCCTATTTGGATACGAGCAGGTAGAGGCGGCTCTGGCACAGATGTACCTAGGGGTAAAACCTGAAAACACCCCTTTGAGCTAGACTCGAACGGGAACTGGTGCACGACAACGGGCCTTGCTGCACTCTCGGTTACGACACTCCTGGGGGATATGCATAGGATAAGTCTCATTTTATTTACAAACCATTATGAAGGGATCATGAGTATATACTTAACTCAAAGAAAACATCTTTATGATTATGGATTGTATCCATAAACTGTTCAATTTGCGTTAAGTATTTTACAAGTTTGGAATTATTCATGGAAATTCATAAACTGACCTAGTTTATGCTATCATATAGAAATGGCACATTAGAAGGAATGTTATCTCTAGTAATACGTATGATCCAAATAGTAAGAAGGATCGTATCATTAATGGTATTAAGCCATCATTTAGAAGGGAAATAGTCTCCCATGTATTATCATCATATGAAGAAATAGTATCATGTGTGGATAAGATAACTAAATAGTTTACTGAGTCCTATGGCTTTGAAGGGAAGAAAGAGAAGAAAAGGATAGAAGAGAGAAAGGTGGATAAAGGGAAGAGGGAAAATAAGAATTTCCCCATATGAGATAACTATGGGAAGAAACACCCTGGAACATTCCTGAAAGGAATGGGTGTTTGTTATAAGTGTGGAGGAAAAGGGCACAAAGTACGTGACTACTAGGGTAAGAAAATGGTTTCAAATGTAGAATGCTTAATTTGCAAGGATTTTGGACACTACGCGAACCTATGTCCCAGTCATCAGACTATGCCGCAAATGATGCTATTGGATAATAATAAAGTTATGATAGTACCACATATGAAGAGGAATGATTAGAGTTCTTGTGTTGATTATGTCATTTTATTGTTATATCAACAATGTACTTGTTATAATAATTATGGAGTATATAAGGATTGTACTGCAGTACTATTTCATTAAGGACTTGATATTGTGTGGAACAAAGAAATGTGACTCAATAGCAGGATAAATATTTGGAAAATATATGGTTGAGAGAATGATAAACCATAATATAGTTCTGTTACCGAATTAGTGATTTTGGAATAATACATGATTGATTTGGATAAATTATATTGGATATTCTTGACTACCTTGAAACTGATTAATGATTCGTATATTCCTTTATTGTTGGGGTTTAAAAATAATTTGGATTGAAGGAGTATATCTAATATTCATTAAGGAAGAAGGGATCATGAATATAATCAATAAGGTTTTATGTTAATTCAGGATGTTGCAGTGTTTTAAAAGAATACATGATGAATGTGTTCACATGTTATTACGCAGAAAAAAAGGATCTTCATTTTTGGACTAAAGCATTTTGGATAGTTCTAGTTTGGATTATTTTTGGATTTCCATAAAAGGACAACCCGGAGGTTAGGCGGCAACCCGTCGCGTCCGGCAAGGCCGCGAGACTTGAACCCACAACCGAAGGGCGAAAAGGGTGGATCACCTACCACTGGCCCACGTAATGTCCAGGATTAAATAATGTTGTTTTTTTAAAAGATCTGTTAGATTAAATATAAGTTCATTTTTTTGGAACCCTATACGAATAGGATAAATAGAATATTTTTTTACGTTCTATTATCTTTTATAGTGAAAGATGAGTTTTTGGTAGAAATTAGTTAAAGGATGGAACTCTACTTGTCAAGAATATATTTTTCTTCTTCTCTTATTCTATGAAGAAATTAATTCTTATACTTTATTTAAGGAATCCTAAAACCAAATGTGTGTTATCCTAATACCCTATGTTTTGTTGAACTGATGGTATTTCAAATCATCATAGATTGATGATTTTAAGGACCTCAATTTCACACTTGTTTGTGACTGATGACCTCAATCACTACCTATAAATATTTACATTTTCCCTCCAATTATATGTCTCTAATTGCCACCAATGTTCTCCTAATCGAGATCATAATTTGGTGGTGACCCTTTCATTTCTCATTTACTCATATTAAGACTAAGTTTTAGTAACCCAATTTTCGATGTGGGTTATCCCACAAAGATATCTTCAATTTTCAACCTTTTATTTTCGAAGAAAAATTTCAAATTGCGAGGATGCAATTTATTGAAGGAGGGGAGAATGTAACACCCCAAGATTTCATAGTGTGTTATTTTTTCAAAATAATTTAATAACTTGCACTACACGCAACACCGAGTTCAAGCAAACCATGACTTACCAAACAAGCCGTTCAAAAGAGGTTATGAATAGTATTAACTAAATTTTAAACTTTATAAAATCCTTATAATTTTAGAATCTATATTATGAGTTTCTTAGACATAATGTAAGATCAAATTCATTTCCAGTATTGCACTTTTACCAAATTATAATAGTGAACCCTTTTAAATACAGTATTTTAAATTTTTTGACTAAATCTGGACATAAAAAATTTAAAATGAAATATCTCAAGCTTCCACGGTACGCTTTCCTTTGAATAATACAGTAGCGTGTGTTGTATGCAACTTCGAGTTCTAACACACACCACAACCAATCAAACCAGCCGTTATGAATAGTAATACCTACCTTTTGAAATTATATATATTTTATATTTAAAAATTGACTTCATTTTTGGATTCAGAATATCGAATTTATCATAGGGTGAAATTTTGGAACTTTTCGGATAACACTTATATTTTGATGAATAGTGAAAATTACTAAATTTTAATTAAAAACAACTTTTTTAATCGAAATAATTTATATTGATAAATTATTAATTTGAGTGGTTTTAAAGTATATTTAGAACTTATTTTTAGCATTTAATATAATTTTGGTCATTTTACATAATTTTACAATTAAACTGGACATAAACAAGTGTCAATCTTTTGATAGTAATTATCTCTTAAAACACGCTTTTTGTTTTTCAACGAGAATTAATTTTAAATTAATTTCTACCACTTCTGTATTTTGAATTTGAAAAAATTGATTCCATATTTGGAATCAGGATGTTCATATTGTGTAAATAGGTAACTTTTATTTTCAGACATTTTAAATAATTACTGCGGTAAATATTTTATTTACCATGGTTAAGGGTAAATCCGGTAAATAAGGGTTAAAAAATAATATTATAATAATACTTAATTACCCTAAAACGTGTCCTAACCTTATTGTTGGATACATGTCTGACCATGGGCATATTTGGGTTGATTTTGGGACCCCATGGAGCCACTTGTAGGTGATAGGGACACTTTATTTTAATTAAGTTAAAATAAGTACAAAAATTACATAAGCATATATCTTTTAGAAAAAAAAATTAAATAGGGTTATATTTGTTGGATTTTCGACTATGAATATCAATTATAAAGAAAAAAAGATTTCCTACATAATGGTATTTTATTTATAATTTTTATACATTAAATAAGTTAATTTATTTATGACACAATGATGATGTAGTAATTACCATAATAGTGTAAAGTTAAAATGATTGATATTGTAGATACCCAAATAAATATAATTTGAGACTTTTTATGAATTAAAATAATATTATAGGTTAATATGACATGTTATTAATGATTTAATTAACTTTTTTCGAAGTAATAATTCTGTTATGAGTTTTACAAAAATCAATTATTGAATAGTGTTAAAATTGACATAAAAGTGTTTTTAAAAAGAATATTATATTATTAATTAATATTAAATATCTAAAAATCTAAGGGTCGGCCAAAAGACATATATCATGATATTTGTATCATTAATGTACCACTTGGGGGTCTCTTGGATGTATATAGTATGTTTATTAACTATATAATATAAAAATACAAAGTGACATGGTAATTGTTAAACTAATTAACTAAGAGTTAAAACTAAAAGATAAGGTTAATATAGTGACCCAAACTTTTCTAAAACCTATTGGTTGAGTTTTTTTCGACCCATACTCATACTGAAATTCAAATAATAAAATTTGGAGCCATTATAAACCGAATATGATTTTATTATAAATTAATACTTTTAGTTTTTCCTAAAGAGCCCCCCCCCCCTTATAAAAGGATCCGACTTCTAACCAATTCTTCACACCGTCAAAGCCTTTTGGTTCAGACAAACCCTACCCAAATAATCTCTAAACATTCCTCAATACAACCTAGAGGCCTTAGTTTGATCATAAAGCCAACCTAAGGAGCCCTTTTGATCAAATCAAAAGGAAGAACCCGAAGAAGAGGTAATGATTTCACCACCCTTTTTCAAGTTCCTTTCTTCTTCCACTTCTTCTTTCTTTATTATTACCATTCTAAAATAATGAACCCAGTATCTAATATATACTGTAATATTATTATAAATATGGTACAACCATATTCGGTATTCTATCCATCCTTTGAATGACAGGTCACCATACGTGTGTACGTACGGCTTACCGTCTCCACGTCGTGGTGTAATTGTTATTCAATATATTATTATTGGGATGCGTATAATAATGATTTGTAATTCATGTAAATAATAAATATAACATTATAATGATTCTTTATATATTATATACCATCCAATTATATATTATTTTAATATCAAAAAATGATATTTTCGCTCGTGCGTACGTACGGATTACCGTCTCCACGACGCGATGAGATTCATTTCCAAGATCACCATTCATCGACGATTATAAAAATATATATTACTAATAAGTATGTAATATATGAAATAAAAATTCTACTGAATATATATATATATATAAGGATTTATTTACTTACATGTATCTTATTCATTTACTTCCGTTCAATACTATATGAAAACAGAAACAGCGTTTATGCGTACGTACGGACTACCGTCTCCATAAACGGTGTTTTCCATTTCATATATATGTCTATTATACATATTTATATTCTAAATATATATTATATATTTATCATGTTTTATATTCTGGATGTATTTAAATCATGATCTAACTGATACAACCAAGAGTGACAAGTTAAAACACGTACGATAAAGAAAGTGATTATTACCCGAAATGTTAACTCAACATGGAAATTATTATTAAATGGGTAATATAAAGTCATAAATGAATAATGTATGATATCATAAATATAAATATGATTATGGTATAATTTAATAACATACTACAATCTTCGTACAGAAGGTTAAACGTACCCTCGACTAAAGGAAAGTGCAAGGTAAGGGGTTTTCATCTCACTCCTTATTCCTGTGAGATTCATGCCATATGGCCACCATTACCTTTTGTGTGGTGTATGTACTGCCCATAATAATATTCTTTGTGTAATACACTTTAATTTATGTGTATTTACATATTCATTGTATGATACCTCTTTCATGGGTTGTATGTTTCGTATGTTTCCAAATTGGTAAGGGTTTATTTCACAATCTCTTCATCATCTGAGGTTGTTTATATATAATAATCTACTGAGATTTCTTTATCATCCACATCCATGTTTTTAAAAATGTCTTTCAAAACATTTTTAATATTTAATAGACAATGGGTTAAATTCATTTATACCCTTTATTTGACTTTATATGTTTTGAAAGGAATCTTTCCATCGTTTTCGAAACAAGTTACTTTTTAACCTTTTTGAAAAAATTAAGGTAAGAATGTCTTTTTTTAACTTATACGGCAGGTGTGGTTATTCTACATCGTTATTACCCCTTTGAAGCTTCATTCACAGAATTATAAAGATATTTTCAAAATAAAGGTTTTCTCTATGATTATGTGACATTAAAATGATTTCAAAAAAGAGATATTTCTCTTAAATTGTTTTGATTTCATCTATTTCAGCATCCTTTGATAGATTTTTCACTTGTTTGAAGTTGATTTATTATGATACAAATCTTCCATATTGTATTTAAGGTTTTGTGATATGTTTGACTATGGATGAGTTATCTTTATTCCATTAATGTTTTATGATTAATGTTTTGGAATTTCTTATGCTAGTTTTAATACGAATGTTTACATTATATTTCGTCCTCTTTTTAAGATGAATGTGTTGGACTAGTATGTTCCGGGTTGGGGACTGGTAAAAGTAAGCCCTTTGGGTTTGTGTTCTGTTATTAGAGGCACTCCGGGTTGGTGTCGGGTTATTAGAGGCACTCTGGGTTGGTGTCTGGTTATTAGAGGCACTCTGGGTTGGTGTCCGGTTATTAGAGGCACTCTGGGTTGGTGTCCGGTTATTAGAGGCACTCCGAGATGGAGTCCGGTTACAGAGGCTCTCCGGGATGGGTTCCGGTTACAGTTATCCCTTAGGTCTTGGCACGAGGCCTCGACATAGAAATTAATGTTCGGCATCATCCATTCCATCATTATGAAAGTGGTTAGTGATATTGCATGTGATTATTCTATTATTAGAATATCCATGTGAATAAGTAAATGGAATTATTTCATTTTATTTCTGCCATATTATGTTGAAGTTCAAGATTAAAAGGCTTTTGTTTTAGGTTTATACATTCCCTTAAATGATTATGCTTATTTATGAAAGTTTCCGCTCTATTGCTTACCCTTACTGAGCATTTGAGCTCACCCCTTTCTAAGTTTTATTTTTACCAGGATTCCAAGAAGTGTAATGTGATTGATATGTAGGGTTAAGCCAAGGGAATAATGGCATTCATAAAGATTATTTATGTTTTTTTGTACGTCTTAAAGTGCAAATGTAACATTCATGTATGTGATCTATTTTTCCAAGACTGCTAAACTGATTGGTCCTTCGGGACTTTATTCCTTGTAATCATGCCAATGTATTAAAATAATGCACCGACTCTGGGTAACTGGGGTCGGGGCGTTACAAGATACAAGGTAAATTAATAAATTATTTATAATTTCATGGGATCACCTAGGTATTTAATATTTTAAAAAAACTCATTATTTTCACTAGATTGATAAAACTAAAAAATATATAAAAATACATTCCATTTACCAATCCTTAAAATATACCTTTAAAACACTTAAACAAATAGTTTCATGAGTAATAAAAATTTATTTTATTAATTATAATGGTTTATGATATAAATATATTAATTTGAAACTATGTTTCATTTAGAAATACTCTATCAGACCATATATCTATTTTAAAATATCTTTATAGAAACCTTTATTTCTATAACAATAAATCAAAAATAACTTATTAAATGAGTTAAAAAAATATAAAGAGGTCTTAAAACCCTTATTCATCTAGGGGAAACCAAAAAATTCTTTCCACCATGCAATTATAGGCTTTGGTGACTATCAAACTAAAATGAGGCCTACACGATTTTAAGGTGACTCAAAAATAATGAAACACACTGCTAATCACAAAAAACAAATCATACAAAAATGGTGATGAAAATGACATAAATACATAGAAATAACATGAAAATATGGTATGTGAAAACATCCCATATCAATTAATATACTTGGATGTGTGAAATAATTAAACCTTGTTACAAATCCTATAATTCAATCTAATATATATCAACCATTTATACCATAAAAAAACACAAAATATAAAGAAATACCAAACTCAAACCATCAATAAACAAGAAATGGTATGAAAAAATAACCCACTGGACAAAATACACACTAGTGTTTAGGATGAAACCAAATCTACCAATAACATTGCAGTAAAACTTATTCTAGTATCCCTCTAAACTCCACATAAAAAATAAGAAATTTGTTTTGAATAAATCAACACCTAAATAAAAAATTATTTTAATTAAATCAAATTAAATAATACTAAGGGAAATAATAATACCAAAGTCATAGTAAAATAAGTGAATTTGATATTTCCTAGCCTTCTATTACTACTATGCACTAAATAAATATTAATTGGAGGTGTTTCACCATAGATCAAAAAAGACCTAATTAAATTCCTAAAATTAGATTACCAAATCAATAAGATGATTGATACATTAGAAAATAAGATAAAAATAGAGCATTCAAAATTAATCTGACCAATCAATAAAGATACATCCTCTATAGATCATGGGAGGAGATGGAGAGGTAGAATAGAGAGAAAAAATGGGACTTTATATAGCCAAAATAACTTAGATCAACCCACTTTTCATCAATATGAAATGCTGTTGGGATACTATCAAATGAAGGTTATTAAATAATATAATAAAATTACATGGTGCCTCACTAGGATCCCAATGGTCATCATTGGATTCCTAGTGATCCATTGGACTCCATGTAGACTACTAGTAAAACATTTGATGGTCATTAAATTGACATTATATGAATATTCATTCTATATATCCCTAGAGGATTTCAATTAGGTTATTAGTTTCATTTTTTGTATCCCTATAAATTTCAATTCCAAAACATACCAAAACTTTTGTCACTCTAAAAAATTTTATATTCATCCTTTACATTAAAATATCCATTAAAACTATAAAAAATACCATATTTCCATGATCCATATCAATTCAAATTTCCTACTATTTTTTGTAAAACAAATTAATAATTTTCTAGATTAAAATCTCTTGGGATTAATGGCATTAATATTTTTAAATAATTCCAAAAAAACCCTGATAGAGAGGGTTTAATCAAGGATACCACAATTTAAAACATTCTTCTTAAGATAACACCCTTAAATAGAACTTTCTCAAATGTAAAATGTGACATGTTCATGTGTATTTCTTCCAAACACAATCAATAAAATTATAAAAATATTATTTTTCATGGATATAAAATATTTTACATGGTTCAACCAATGTACTAGTTATAATAGGAATTCACAAGATGATTTTCTAGAGTACACCATTAACAAAATGCCCTAAATCATGATTATAAGTTTTAGGAAAGGATACAATGATTTATGGTGCACTGAAGTTTAACACCAAATATTAATTTCCAGTCCCTCTTTATCACTCCTCACACACTACATCAAGGAGGATTCATAAAAATAAATTATAATGTAGAAAATTGGAAAATAAATATAAAGACTAATGATAAATTACATTAGTAATATGAAATTTAATGCTATATGGTATCTAATTGACTCCTATAGAGATATATGTTAGACATAAATTAAATCATGTGATAGTATATTCTCCAATGTCATCCACCCTTTCATTATAGTAACATTACTTTCAACCAAAGTGGATCTATACTAGAATAATTCTATGTTTTGAGAAATTTTTATGACGAGATTTATCTCATTTTTTATTGACTTCACCAGATGTTCTACTGAACATGTAGAGACCCGTATCTTGACGTACATGGACATTCCATTACTTTTGCGGAATACTTAGTACATAACAAAAACACACACACAAGGATCGTAATAGTTTAGTGTCTTTGGAAACTCGGAACGTAATCTTCTAATCGTGGTGAAAGATCTTCAATATCTCCCATAAAGATCTTCCCTTTTTTTTACCTATAAACCTTTCTTTATATCCTGGGGAAAAGAAAACATAAAAGGGTGAGCTCAAATGCTCGGTAAGGGTAAAAAAAAGAAATATCAATCACATCATATACAAAAGAACATAGCTTTTTTTTGGAAATCTTAACCTGCAAAAGAGCTCATAATATCATAACATGGGATAAATCATAGAAGTGAAAATGAGATCCCCATAATCATAACATAAAACTTGAAACTTTGTGGCATGCACACATAATCATGGAAAATCATTTCTTGTTAGTCATGACTCATCGCCAAGACTATCTTAGTGGACAAAGTCCCTTTCTGAACCGAGTTCACTCCTCGTTTCAGTCCTGTATCACTGAACCGAAATAACCTTCCGTTCCAGCCATGTCTATCTCATGAGATATAAAATCTTTACCCAATGCATTGGAGGGAGATATAGGTCCCACCCATCTCTTAATGAATCCTTTCTTATGTGTGCCACAAAATCATAAATCATACATCATTTCATAACCCATGTAATAAAAATGGGATTCTTAAACAACATGACATCATAAAACCATTCATATAAGATAAAGGAATTCATAAACATAATTCCATCACAACATAGTCAAATCAATGTAAAAATATGGATAGAAACAGAACTCTTTATTATCTTAGATGGAAAATAATTTTGATAAAACACTTGAATCGAATTCTTAAGGAAAATATCCTTTCTTCTTCAAAATCAATTTCTTTTCACAAAACATCATGCAACTTTAAAAGAAAGAGATTTTATTGAAAATAGTCATGAAATCTTTTAGAGGAAGCTTCATGAAAATAAGGCTTTATAAAACAGTAGAAATCTGTTCGTGCCGTATAAGTTAAAAAAAAACATTCTTCGTACTTTTGTCGGAAAAGTCAAAAAGTACCTCGTACGACAAAAGATTCCTTTCATACATATTACTAAAAACTCACCGAAGGGTAAAAATGGATTTAAACAATTGTAGGTGGATGGAAATAATATTACATTTTGATGAAACATGGATGTGGATGATAAAATACACCCCAGTAAATACTTACGAATAAACAATCTCGGATAAAAATGAGATTGTGATATTTCCCTTACCTTAGGTCCGACTTGCTTTGTAAGTGTCCGAACCTCCTGTATAATGATTTAAATCATGTTATTGACTTATTAAAGAATCATATTCATTGTTATGATATCATATATGGTTCACTTATGACATTATATTTCCCGTTCTTTTGTAAATTCCATGTTAAAGAAGCGTTTTGGGTAAAATCGTTTCATTTATCGTAGGTGTTTTGACTTGTTGTTCTTGACATCATTATTACTTATATCATGATTTACTTACTTCCAGAATATAAAATATGATTTATATATCATATATATTCAGTATATATATATATATAATAGGTAGATAAATAAAATGAAAAACACCGTTCATGGAGACGGTAGTCCGTACGTACGCATGAACGCTGTTTTCCTTTCCTTATTGTCTTGAAATGGAAGTAAGTAGATGAAATACATATGTATATATATACATAAATCCAGTAGCTTTATAATGTCATATATTTCATTATTATTTCTTATATATACATTATAATCATTCTTAAATGGTTAACATGGAGAATGAATCTCATCGCGTCGTGGAGACGGTATTTCGTACGTACGCACGAGCGATGATATCATTTCTATAAATATTGAATTGAATTGGAGTGGATTATACAATATATCAGAATCAATATGATGTTGTAATAACTATTTATAGTTATTCTTTACACCATTATACCCATCCATGTAAGGTGGTGGTGGAAAATAGATTACACCACGGCGTGGAGACGGTATTCCGTACGTACTCACGCGCGGTGATTTCTTTTTCCGTAGGATGGATAGATGGTGAAATAGGGTTGTTTCATACTTATAATAACATATCAGTATATGAGTGATACTGATGTTATTACTTAATAATGAAACAACCTAAGAAGAAGAAGTGGAAGAAGAAATAAAGATGAAAGAATTGGTAACAGTAATTACCTCTTCTTTGAAGTGCCTCTTTGAGACCTCCTCTTAGGGCACTAGAATTGGTCTTTGAGGAAGACCAGAACCTCTAGGATGTTGCTAGGGAAGTGGAGAAGGGATTTTGGCAGGGGTTGGCCGAGCTTGAGTGCTCAAATTGGTGTGAGGAGGAGGGGGAGGAGGTGTCCTTTTATAGGGGAGGAGAGGGGCACCTTAGGAATATCTCAAAATATTATTTTATATTAAAGTCAAAATCGGTTTATAATGGTTCCAAAGGGTCTTATTTCGAAGCTAAAGTGGGGATGGGTCGAAATCCTATCAACCAATAAGATTTAGACAAGTTTAGGTTCTTATTTTAACCTTATCAATTAGATTTAACTCTAAGTTAAATAATTTAACTTTTACCGTGTCTTTTTGTTTTCTTTCACTATATGGTTAATACACTTACTATAACATGCCAAACGAACCCCAAATTGTATATTATTAATACATATATCCTTATCTAAGTCATTTGGCCGAACCTTAGATTTTTAGGAATAAAATAACAATTAATAATATAATATTTGATTTAAAAACTCTTTTGTGTCAATTTTGACACTATTTGATATATGATTTTTTTGAAAGTCATAACAGAATTATATGTTCGAACCAAGTTGATTAAACAACAATAATATATCATAGTAACCTAGAAAATTAGTGGAATTCCTAAAAAGTCTTAAATTACATTTATTTTGGTATATATATTATCAATTATGTCAATATTTCATAAATAAGATAATTACTGCATCATGTTTGTGTCATACATAAATTATATTATATGATGTCTAAAAATTACAAATAAAATACCATCATGTAGGAAATCTTTTTAGCTTTCTAATGAATATTTATAGTCGAATTTATCTTATGTATAACCCCATATTAAAAATGATTTACGTATTAAACTTTGATTTTAACTATTTTAACCCTTCTTTAAATAAATTAATAATAAATGTCCTAATCTAATCCAAGTGGGCCTAAATGGTCATATTTTATTCCTAAGTTTGTTTTTGGTCGAATTACACTTGTCCAATAGAATTAGGACATGTGTTAGGGTAATATTAATATCATATTTACCCTTAGTTACCCTATTTACTATTTACCGTGGTAAAAAAAAGTAGAAAGTTACTATTCACCAAAAAATTATTTTCATCTCATTGAATCACATTTTAGTCCTTGATATTAACCGTGTCTCTCGGATTTTCGAAATTCCATTCACAGAAGCGGTAAAATTAAGTTTTATGCAAAATTCAGTTTTTAACCTACCACTTAGTAGTTTCACTATTCATCAAAAATTGATGTTTTTCAGAACAATGCCAAAATTTCATCTCAAGCTATATTTCATATTCCGAATTCAAAAATGAAGTCTATTTTACCAAATTCATAACATAAAAGTTGCATTAATTAATTTTATAATTAAATCCCGCTGTTAAAACAAATAGCGTGTTTTTAAGAAACAATATCTATCAAAAGATTGACACTTGTTTATGTCTAGTTTAAATGTGAAATTACATCCAATGACCAACATTGTATTAAATTGTAAAAATATATTCTAAATATACTTTAAAACTACTCAAATTAATAATTTATCACTATTAATTATTTCGATTAAAAAAGTTGTTTTTTAATTATAATTTAGTAATTTTCACTATTCATCAGAATATGAAAGTTATCTGAAATGTACCAAAATTTCACCTTAGGCTAAATTCGATACTCCGAATCCAAAAATGAAGTTCATTTTGAAATATAAGATTTACAGAATTTTAAAAATTGGTTATTACTATTCATAACGGCTAGTTTTAATAATATTTTAATAGCATATCATTGTTTCGTGAAACTCAGGATTACGTACCACACACGCTATCGAGGAAGGTTGCGATTGCGTGTAATGCAAGGCAAGTCAAGGATGCGTGTTATGCAAGCTCCTTTTGGTGTAGCGTATAACACAAGACATTAAAAAAGAATATTTTTCATAAAATCTTGGGCTGTTACATTCTACCCCCCTTAAAATGAATTTCGCCCTCGAAATTCGTCGGGGTTATAAATGGTTTACTATTCGAAAGTTTCTTTAATAGAAACCCACATCGTAAAAGGGAATACCAAAACTTGGCTTTAAAAACTAAAGTATGAAATGTAACGATTACCCAAATAAACTAATCACTGGGTTTCCACATAGGTGAAAATATGGATATGGAAGAGAAATCTAACCATCATGTTCTGATGGAGAGTGGTAGAGAACATGGCTATGGAAAATCCAGTAATCACAAATCCATAGATTTGTGATGATATAAGGTACCATCTGATTCATCAGGTATAAGATCACTAGGACAACATTTTTTTGGTTTTCAAGATCATTTCCCTAAAGTTGAAAATTTTCTTAGAATAAATACTTACTTTATTTTGGTACATCTCACTTTTGTTCGTGCCTTGAACAATTTCTACTTCATCTCTTAAATAAATGAAGTTGAATTTGTTATTCGTGAAGTGTTAGCAGATCATGTGATAGAATGACGAGTCATTCCATCTGTCTCAAACAAAAGGTTAGTAAAAATTATATACATAAGTCGATCTATAGTGAGATTAATCACATATGGTTTCTAAAATGGACTTATACTTCATATATCATACTGCTTAATATAATAAAACTAGTTTCTACTAAACAGGGACTTCCTGTAGGCCAGTGGTAGGCGATAAAGGTCAGTCGCACTTCGGTTGTGGGTTCGATTCCTACAGCCTTGTCCGAAGTGATGGGCTGTCGCCCGTCCTGCAGGTTGTCCTTTTTCTAAAACTACGTTACTATAACATCCCATCAATAATATCGAAAATCTTCTATCCTTAAGCAATACTAACTTATGTCCAACATAATCTAGTCTAATCTTTAGGCTTATACATAATACTGCAGTCCACTATCATAATATAGTGACATCGATTACCAGAGATTTAATACTGTCGTTGATCCCCACATATCATAAGATATGTCTTGTTGGTCACATTCCAAGCATTCAAAGTCCTTAATCGAGTATTCTCTTGAATACCTTAGTGAAAACATGAGTGCAGTTAAAAGTTAACACTTTCCACATACCAAAATCCTCAAAATTCTATATACTCAAACCATGATATCACTTAGTCCTTATATCAATCATGAGCTCATGAATACTATTAAACATTTCATTTTCTCGTCTTCATTATGCGCATATCATCTTATTTCCAAAAAATATCTCAATCACTTTGAATACCACACCAATAAATATTGCAATACTCAATGATACAACATTATCCCATTACATAAACACTTAATCATTCCACCACATCGTTGTCATATTCAACATTGCCAATAGTGATCGCATGTGATTTCCCTTTGTCCTTTGCCTTCAGTGGTTGCTCATGTTGATCATCACTAACCCTTGGATTAGGGCAATTATTAGCATAATGCCCCATTTCCTTGCACTTGAAGCATTGAAGTGTTGGCGGTGCGTTCTCTGCAGTGTTTGCTTTATCATTAGAAACCCTTTTTCCGTTACTTCGACACTCAGCTGCTCGATGACCTTCTTTTCCACACTTAAAACATTTTCTAGTCCCTTTTAGACAATCTCCACCATGCTTCTTTCCACACTTTGTGCATAAGGAAACATTCATCTTCTTTTCACCATTATTCTGAGATTTCTCCTTGAACTCCATCTTTCGTTTCTTGTCAAAACCATGAGATGGATATGTAACACCAACTTCCATTTCTACCTTGATAGCACAACGCACAATTTCTTCATAGCTACTGAAGTCTCTTATAGCTAATGCCCTTCGAAGACTTGGTTTTAAGCCACTGAAAAATCGATCAACTTTACTTTCAGGTTGGATGATAATTCCAGAAGCATACCTTGCAAGTCTTGTAAAATTTGCTTCATATGTACCAACAGATTCATCGTCCCTTTGCTTCAGTTCAAGAAACTCTTTCTCCATATTTGTTCGAAGAATACGAGGGAAGTACTTACTGAAAAACAAGTTCTTGAACTCGTCCCATTCCATGGACTCAATTTCATCTCTTGGCCTCGTATTCTTGATAAGATTCCACCATTGATCAGCTTCACCTTCCAAACGATATACTGCTAAGATGACTTTATCATGATCAGAACATTGAAGAACTGAAAATATCTTTTCAGTAGTACTGATCCATTGTTCAGCCACAAGTGGATCAGAAGACCCACTGAAAGAAGGTGGACGTTGCCTCATGAAGGACTCAATAGAATATTGTTCCCTTCTCTGCTCATTTTGAAGTCCAGAATGATTCATAGCTTGTGTAAGTATTGCAATAAGATTTTGCACTTCATCTCCCATAACATTTGTTTGATCAGGAGGGCAATCATTGCATTGATCAACACGGTTCCTTCGGGTTCCAGCCATCGTCTAAAACCCAAAAAGAATAGTGTGAGAGGAAAAAAAATCATGATAGGGAAAACAACATAATAAAGGGGGAGTACCTTCAATATCCAACATCTTAAGTTAAATTCGAAGATCGTTAGCGTAATTCTAGGACTATAACCTATACGTATACTTAACCTTAGAGACATCCCTAGACATACCTTAGAAATATCTCTAGGGATCTCACTAAAGTTCTCGCATCCTAGTTTCCAAAGGTTGACTAAACCTTTCCTCTGATACCAACTGTAGAGACCCGTATCTTGACGTACATGGACATTACATTACTTTTGCGGAATACTTAGTACATAACAAAAACACACACACAAGGATCGTAATAGTTTAGTGTCTTTGGAAACTCGGAACGTAATCTTCTAATCGTGGTGAAAGATCTTCAATATCTCCCATAAAGATCTTCCCTTTTTTTTACCTATAAACCTTTCTTTATATCCTGGGGAAAAGAAAACATAAAAGGGTGAGCTCAAATGCTCAGTAAGGGTAAACAAAAGAAATATCAATCACATCATATACAAAAGAACATAGCTTTTTTTTTTGGAAATCTTAACCTGCAAAAGAGCTCATAATATCATAACATGGGATAAATCATAGAAGTGAAAATGAGATCCCCATAATCATAACATAAAACTTGAAACTTTGTGGCATGCACACATAATCATGGAAAATCATTTCTTGTTAGTCATGACTCATCGCCAAGACTATCTTAGTGGACAAAGTCCCTTTCTGAACCGAGTTCACTCCTCGTTTCAGTCCTGTATCACTGAACTGAAATAACCTTCCGTTCCAGCCATGTCTATCTCATGAGATATAAAATCTTTACCCAATGCATTGGAGGGAGATATAGGTCCCACCCATCTCTTAATGAATCCTTTCTTATGTGTGCCACAAAATCATAAATCATACATCATTTCATAACCCATGTAATAAAAATGGGATTCTTAAACAACATGACATCATAAAACCATTCATATAAGATAAAGGAATTCATAAACATAATTCCATCACAACATAGTCCAATCAATGTAAAAATATGGATAGAAACAGAACTCTTTATTATCTTAGATGGAAAATAATTTTGATAAAACACTTGAATTGAATTCTTGAGGAAAATATCCTTTCTTCTTCAAAATCAATTTCTTTTCAAAAAACATCATGCAACTTTAAAAGAAAGAGATTTTATTGAAAATAGTCATGAAATCTTTTAGAGGAAGCTTCATGAAAATAAGGCTTTATAAAACAGTAGAAATCTGTTCGTGCCGTATAAGTTAAAAAAAACATTCTTCGTACTTTTGTCGGAAAAGTCAAAAAGTACCTCGTACGACAAAAGATTCCTTTCATACATATTACTAAAAACTCACCGAAGGGTAAAAATGGATTTAAACAATTGTAGGTGGATGGAAATAATATTACATTTTGATGAAACATGGATGTGGATGATAAAATACACCCCAGTAAATACTTACGAATAAACAATCTCGGATAAAAATGAGATTGTGATATTTCCCTTACCTTAGGTCCGACTTGCTTTGTAAGTGTCCGAACCTCCTGTATAATGATTTAAATCATGTTATTGACTTATTAAAGAATAATATTCATTGTTATGATATCATATATGGTTCACTTATGACATTATATTTCCCGTTCTTTTGTAAATTCCATGTTAAAGAAGCGTTTTGGGTAAAATCGTTTCATTTATCGTAGGTGTTTTGACTTGTTGTTCTTGACATCATTATTACTTATATCATGATTTACTTACTTCCAGAATATAAAATATGATTTATATATCATATATATTCAGTATATATATATATATAATAGGTAGATAAATAAAATGAAAAACACCGTTCATGGAGACGGTAGTCCGTACGTACGCATGAACGCTGTTTTCCTTTCCTTATTGTCTTGAAATGGAAGTAAGTAGATGAAATACATATGTATATATATACATAAATCCAGTAGCTTTATAATGTCATATATTTCATTATTATTTCTTATATATACATTATAATCATTCTTAAATGGTTAACATGGAGAATGAATCTCATCGCGTCGTGGAGACGGTATTCCGTACGTACGCACGAGCGATGATATCATTTCTATAAATATTGAATTGAATTGGAGTGGATTATACAATATATCAGAATCAATATGATGTTGTAATAACTATGTATAGTTATTCTTTACACCATTATACCCATCCATGTAAGGTGGTGGTGGAAAATAGATTACACCACGGCGTGGAGACGGTATTCCGTACGTACGCACGCGCGGTGATTTCTTTTTCCATAGGATGGATAGATGGTGAAATAGGGTTGTTTCATACATATAATAACATATCCGTATATGAGTGATACTGATGTTATTACTTAATAATGAAACAACCTAAGAAGAAGAAGTGGAAGAAGAAATAAAGATGAAAGAATTGGTAACGGTAATTACCTCTTCTTTGAAGTGCCTCTTTGAGACCTCCTCTTAGGGCACTAGAATTGGTCTTTGAGGAAGACCAGAACCTCTAGGATGTTGCTAGGGAAGTGGAGAAGGGATTTTGGCAGGGGTTGGCCGAGCTTGAGTGCTCAAATTGGTGTGAGGAGGAGGGGGAGGAGGTGTCCTTTTATAGGGGAGGAGAGGGGCACCTTAGGAATATCTCAAAATATTATTTTATATTAAAGTCAAAATCGGTTTATAATGGTTCCAAAGGGTCTTATTTCGAAGCTAAAGTGGGGATGGGTCGAAATCCTATCAACCAATAAGATTTAGACAAGTTTAGGTTCTTATTTTAACCTTATCAATTAGATTTAACTCTAAGTTAAATAATTTAACTTTTACCGTGTCTTTTTGTTTTCTTTCACTATATGGTTAATACACTTACTATAACATGCCAAACGAACCCCAAATTGTATATTATTAATACATATATCCTTATCTAAGTCATTTGGCCGAACCTTAGATTTTTAGGAATAAAATAACAATTAATAATATAATATTTTATTTAAAAACTCTTTTGTGTCAATTTTGACACTATTTGATATATGATTTTTTTGAAAGTCATAACAGAATTATATGTTCGAACCAAGTTGATTAAACAACAATAATATATCATAGTAACCTAGAAAATTAGTGGAATTCCTTAAAAGTCTTAAATTACATTTATTTTGGTATATATATTATCAATTATGTCAATATTTCATAAATAAGATAATTACTGCATCATCTTTGTGTCATACATAAATTATATTATATGATGTCTAAAAATTACAAATAAAATACCATCATGTAGGAAATCTTTTTAGCTTTCTAATGAATATTTATAGTCGAATTTATCTTATGTATAACCCCATATTAAAAATGATTTACGTATTAAACTTTGATTTTAACTATTTTAACCCTTCTTTAAATAAATTAATAATAAATGTCCTAATCTAATCCAAGTGGGCCTAAATGGTCATATTTTATTCCTAAGTTTGTTTTTGGTCGAATTACACTTGTCCAATAGAATTAGGACATGTGTTAGGGTAATATTAATATCATATTTACCCTTAGTTACCCTATTTACTATTTACCGTGGTAAAAAAAAGTAAAAAGTTACTATTCACCAAAAAATTATTTTCATCTCATTGAATCACATTTTAGTCCTTGATATTAACCGTGTCTCTCGGATTTTCGAAATTCCATTCACAGAAGCGGTAAAATTAAGTTTTATGCAAAATTCAGTTTTTAACCTACCACTTAGTAGTTTCACTATTCATCAAAAATTGATGTTTTTCAGAACAATGCCAAAATTTCACCCCAAGCTATATTTCATATTCCGAATTCAAAAATGAAGTCTATTTTACCAAATTCATAACATAAAAGTTGCATTAATTAATTTTATAATTAAATCCCGCTGTTAAAACAAATAGCGTGTTTTTAAGAAACAATATCTATCAAAAGATTGACACTTGTTTATGTCTAGTTTAAATGTGAAATTACATCCAATGACCAACATTGTATTAAATTGTAAAAATATATTCTAAATATACTTTAAAACTAATCAAATTAATAATTTATCACTATTAATTATTTCGATTAAAAAAGTTGTTTTTTAATTATAATTTAGTAATTTTCACTATTCATCAGAATATGAAAGTTATCTGAAATGTACCAAAATTTCACCTTAGGCTAAATTCGATACTCCGAATCCAAAAATGAAGTTCATTTTGAAATATAAGATTTACAGAATTTTAAAAATTGGTTATTACTATTCATAACGGCTAGTTTTAATAATATTTTAATAGCATATCATTGTTTCGTGAAACTCAGGATTACATACCACACACGCTATCGAGGAAGGTTGCGATTGCGTGTAATGCAAGGCAAGTCAAGGATGCGTGTTATGCAAGCTCCTTTTGGTGTAGCGTATAACACAAGACATTAAAAAAGAATATTTTTCATAAAATCTTGGGCTGTTACAGAACATCCATGAATTAGATTAATTCTAATACAATATATGTTTTTTAAGATTTATTAATATATCCATCATATTTAATTCCTCTATTTTTTCATTCTCCCTACTTCTTTAAAATAATTTAATGTCATTCAATATTTCTTTTACATAATTCATAAACACCCATTTTTTAAATAACATTAATATCTTAATACATATCCTTAAAATAAGACTCTGTATTATTTGCATATCTTAAAAGTCAACAATTATTATTCCATGTGTTTACCCATGAATGGGTAATAAATAACATCCATTTTATTTTAGTATATCTATTAATATCATCTATAAAGATTCCAAAATAATTAATGAGATATAAATTAAATATTCTTACTGGTATCTATAAAACCATTATATGTTTCTTATCTATCATAGGAATTAATATATAGTTAGTTATTTGACTATAAAATTAAAATTATGACCGTATATATTCTACTCAAATATCAACTACTTCCATTTTTATTATAAAATCCAAATCTCATCACCATGACTTTGTCTGAGTTTGACTTAATGAGGTTTTTATGAGTCACTTGTTGATTGAATACATTAAAATAAACACCCAAGTATCTATAACATGGATCCTAATATCCTTATAGAATACAAGGAAACTTTTAATTAAAATTTTTCATTCCATAAAATCCTTTTCATATCAGGATATTACGGAAAAGAAATGTGTCATCATATTTATCTAGAAATTTCTTTTTCCACCACATTATGTCTATGCTAAACCATTTTATATTGGGACTTTGTAAAAAAATTCCTCATGATTTTTGGGGCCATAATGTGATTGTATTCAATATATAGTGTTTCAATCCACGTCAACATGTTTTCCCAGTTCATTTTAGACACAGGTAATAAAGTATCTTAATTTCCATCATATATAAACCATGTATTATTAAATATTAAAGGATATGATGTATTTTGGTCATCATTCATAGATTCACCTTTTTTAGATTTTCCACCTATCCATAATAATTATTCCAATTTTAAACATCTTTAAGAATATTAAAGAGCTATACTATAACTTGTTCCATTTATTAAGTTATTATCCACTAAAATTACAAGCATATACACAACATAGTGTAGTTTTGGTTATTTTCATCACTTCATTTCTTTTATCCACAAAAATTCTCCATAAATTCCCTTGTATTCTTTATGTTTTTCTCTATTATATGCCTTTACACCATCAAAATTATTCAATTATATTGAATATTTATCTATGGATATTTTGGAATCTTATTGGGTATCATTATGAACCATCATTGATTTTTCTATGAAACATAATTATTATGATGATTTCTTAAATAATTGTCACTTCAAATAATTATTCATGTTAATATATATGAACGAATTAGTAATGAATATGTACTTTATACCATTATACTTCATGTCATCAATCTAAAACATTAATGTCATAACCCAATTGTTCTTTGAGGATAGATTGTTTACTTTCTGTAAATTTTTAGTTTAAATGTTTAGATGTTATCTAATATGAATGCCATTTTAGGTCATAGAGATTTCGGGGGTGTCTGGGGTTTGTTTAGAGCCCAGAACACAAGATATTATGTGGAAATGGCCTAGCTCATGATTATAATAGAACATTTGGTGATGTATTCAAGTTTAGATAAAACTATACAATGATGTGAAAAGAGTGGGAAAATACCATAGGGTTAGACAAAACCATGTGATTTTAGATGCATAGTCATGTAGGAATGTCTACAATTTTCATATAGGAGTTTTTAATGGTTTACAAATGGTTATTCAAACCATCGATAAAATCTATGGGATGTGCCCTAACCTAAAGCTAAGAAAGCATGGTTGGCATGCGGATTGGCCAACCCTGTAGCCAAACCAAGCGACCCAATGTTTTGGATGAATTTTCGAATTTACCCCTAATTAACTGTATTTTAACTAAAATCACTCTAATTTTTAATGTATTTAATATTTGAGATTTTAAAATATTTTTCATAACTATTGTTGGATTTGCCTATATATTTTCATATGATATGGAAATAAAGACCCATTTATCTCATTGAATCCACAAAAATATAATCTCAATTCCATTTGCTATTATTATTTCTTATTAGTATCAACTACACTATTTCAATATAATATAATATGCCCTATTATTAGGTTATTCATCTTTTCTTCAATTTTCTCCTGATCTAAGTCAAACCATTACATGATATTGGATGATCTATCAACTATGAACCTACGATTGGTATACTCATGCCTTTCTTTTAGTGTCAAGGTTTTTCATATGTCAATCTTTTGTCCACTAAATTCTCAAAGAGTCGCCCTTGAAATGAGTATTAATCGTTGAATTAAATTGATTTTATAGCCTATGAAATTATTGAGGCCCATTTATAAATGTCAAATAGTTTATATCCTTTAATTTAACTGCCTCTTTCTGTGTGTTTTGAATTTAAATAGTCCATTATGATGGAATACTAATCTTGGATACCTTTGAAGTGTTCCCTTTAACCTAGGTCACATTATTCTTGATATTGAATTTATAATTATAATTGAATGAGATATAATTGTAATGGTGATATGAGTTGTATTTGAATTGTGACATCAATAATTATGGGATTTCTAAAGAAAATGGAATAGATGTTATTCCCCTAGACACTCTGCACATATTGGTTAATTAAGAATGTGATTATTTTTATAATGAAATTATTATCTAAGTATAATTAAAGGCTACGACTTATAAGATTAGCCCATTCCTTTAAATCCCTTTTTAGGTGAGGTGAAAATGTATTGTTCATGGATTTGACCTTAATATTTCTCAATGAAATGGATTAAATTGCATTTAGATTAATAAATTCTTAAATGTCTTATGTGACTCATGGATAAATATAATAATTCCACGGATGAAATCATTTGGGATTAACCTTGACTATTCCTAAGAGACACATAGAATCCTTATATGGGTTTTTAAGGATGTAATCATGGGGGATTACTATTATATTTTGTGTGAAACTTAGATTCCATATAGATTTAAAAAAGACATAATCAAAAGAAATTTTATCATATATTATATGTGTAATACATGGACACCTTTAGTGGACCTCCATGGATGGAATCGTATGGTAGTGATGCTATACCACCCCTAGAGAGATACCTATGTACTTTTTAGTAACTACATGGATGGGATTATAGGGTGTTGGTGTATATTATACATATATCGATACCTAGATTCCAAATTAGTAATTATAATGAATGGATTCAGTTCTAATTGAATAATTTATGGAATTATTTATTGGATGTGTATTCCAAGATAAAGAAGAAGCTTGGATTTGTCTTTTGTTTATACAATATGGATGGGTTTTTTAGGTATCCTTTGGTTACAAATTTTACTTAGGGGATGCTGGGAATTATGCCAGGTCTTAATAAATAATTCTTAAATGGAATTGAATATTCAAATGAACTTGATTATAAATTAGAACGTTGAATTTATATGATGTTTACTTTTAGAAATTTCATTACATATTATATTACTTCTTGAAAACTATGATTGTTATATATTAACTGACTATATGGAACTTTACCATGGGTAGTTTCCTACGGATATTTAGTCTCAGACCCTATTTGGGCCACCTTTGGTATCAAAACAGGCTATATGAATGCAGGTGTGGACAAGGGAATGAACCTTGATACATGTTCTTGAATGATTATTAGGTGAATGTGACCAATCTAAGGACTATAATGCCTGCTGGATTCTTATAGACTTTTTTGGTTTTAATTAATGTATTATATTGTACATATGTTCACCTATTTTTTTATATTTTATAGTGGCATATAACATGTATCATCATCATTTTATATGAGTTACTTTTTGAATTATTATCTACCCCTTCTTATTATTTATTTTCACTATTATTTATTGTTTCCACTACTTATATTTTATTGATATTATATTGTGATACACTTTGGTGATGAGGGAATAATATCCCCATAAATACTCCTAGGACCTCAATACTTGTTAGAAGCCACTAACATTTGTGTAGATGTGCTTGAGTATATTTAAACAACCTAGATTATGGAACTATTGAGTGGAATTTGGGTTTAGGACCTTATAATTGATAGAATCTTCAATTATTGATTAGCACTATGTTATTTATTGAAAAAACTCTTAATTGATTGAAAACAAATCCATTCATGATTTGTAATTCTTCATTAAGTCAATTAATAATTAATAATTCTAGAGAAATAGTTTAAAATTTCTAATTTTGTATTCTATAATGAATTTATCATCAATTTGAGTTATTTTTAATTAATATAATTGTTTACTTAGACAATACAGCTATGATTGATAATAAATCACATGTTATTATAATCCATGGAAGTATAAAATTGAAATTTAATTTGGTTAATTATGAGAAACAAATATTAAGAACATCCTTAAGAGTTATCAAAGTATTTATATAGTGATATAATAAAGAATAATTATTCGACCATCCAATTAGTTTTGAATGTATAATTGATTAATCAATGGTTTTGTGGAGTAGGAGTTGAATTTGATGAGTGAAACCCCATTAGATTCTACCTAATCACAAATAAACAAAAATTATTAAAACAAAAAAAATTATATAAATTTAGTGTAGGTACTTCATGTACTATTAATAAAAAAATATTTTTTACATAATTGATAGGATAAATGTCACCAAGACAATAGAAAAATGATTTTTTTAGAAGACTAACATAATATAACTATAGGGATAATATTGTATCATAAATTTCAAATGTTAAATATAAATAAATGTTTTTTATCACTCATATAAAAAGGATTAATTTTTATGTGACACCATATCACAAATTTATGTATAATAACAACATCACTGAAGCATATAGAATTTTTATAAATATTTTTTTTGATTTTTTATTTAGACAAAATTAATTATTATTTCAAAATTATTTGAAATTTTTTCCATTTTGGTTATTGGAATTAGATAAAGTAAGAATGTGTTAATATAATAAATTATCATAAAATTATGTTTTAATATTTTGGATATAGGTAAAAATGAAATAAATTATAAAATTACACATACATGTGCCTAATAATTAAATTGAAATAAACACAACTGTTATGAAATAAAAAAATAATATCAAATATATATATATATCTGTGTGTGTGCCAAAATAAATTATTCAAAATGAAATAATGATAAAGAAGAGAAAAGTGTATAAGAATGTATAGTGATTAACGGATATGTCAAAATAATGAAAAAATGACGGTTTCATATTCATGGGCCTAAGAAATAACCTAAATAGATGATGCATGAGATGTTCAATAATGAAATATATAATAAATATAAATACTTTACTTTTTCTAAAATATTAATTATTCATTAGAACTCTAGTTAATAAAATGTAACCAAAAATCAAGTGTGTGTAGATTCTTGTGAGCATTCATATGTATACACCTGTGGTGAAATGAGTGAGTATGAAAAAAACATGTGTTTTGTGATTTTTATAAGTGGATAAGTCGTAAAAACTGTTTTGAAGGAATTGAAAAAATTGAAATTTATAAAGGGATTTTCGAACACTAAACTATAAAATCATCGAGAAGTAGTAGTCCATGATTAATTTCAAGTGAAAATTGGACCCAAATAAAACCATATCTCTCAAAATTTGGTTAGTAATTCATTTTTATGCTATTATATTGATTATAAACCATAAATAACCCATATTGAGAACTTCTAACAAAAAACAAGGAAAATTATTTCATTATTGATTAGAAATTAAATGAAAAAAAATAAAATTGTTTTAAAGGACTGAGTATCATTTAAATGATACAAATTTAACTTATTTGGATATCCATTGAAACTAAAATCCATAATATTATCAATATATTTAAATCCTTATGATCAACTTTAATTAACACTAATTTAAATATTCTAACTCTAATGGATAAATGAATTTTAATAATAAAAGTTTACTTAAGTATAATTGATTTGAGGAAAAATTAAATAAAAATAATCTTTTGGCCTTATCCACAATATCATGTAAAATTTCATATTTATTAGAAATATTATTAAAATAATATAATAAAAATAATTAAATTGTTTAAATACACATAATAACTTTGATAAAAACATTATTTCAAAGTGAATAAAATTATAAAATAATTAAATATTCACTAGTTTATATTACCTTACTTCCCTTAATGTGTTTATCCAGAAATTATTAATGATAAATAAATCATGATATTAAAATAATTCATTTATAACTTGTATGTAAAATAATGTAAAAAACATACTTAATCAATGAAATGTAAACTTAAGAAATTTTTTTATTAAATAAAAATAAAACAAATAAATATTTAGAGAACATTTTTTCTAAGTCATAATAGAAAATACTATCTTGAAATTACTCTCAAAAAATAGAAAATATATCTCAAAAAATACATAAGACACGAAGTGGATCTTTAAAACAAAAAAAAAATAAATTATAATTTATAAGTAATGGTCAATAACACCATGGTGAGAATCAAGATGTTATGCAAATAACCGTATCTAAGAAACAAATACATATGGAAAAAACTTAGACAAAATACTTTGGATTTGATAAAATCCAAATTCTCTATATATTTAAAATCTCATAACTATAATGTCAATTTATTTTCTTTTCATTGTTTTCATATATATGAATCATACCCAAAATGGAATCTGATAAAAAAAGAATTTAAATGTTTTCTAATTTCCTCATTGTTGTCTCTTTACTACACCACATGAAATATCTAATTAAATTAACATTATTTTATCTCTATCTTGTAATGTTTTAAAAAATTCCAAAAAATTCCATCATTTAAACTTTTTAATCCTTTGATATTAATTATTTCTATTTTCATAACATTTTATTTGTGTTATTCAATAATACAATACTTAATACCATAATTTAATTTATGATTATGATAAAATCATTTCTTCAAAATTATGATGTATCTCGTAGACATTATTATATATTGGTCACCATGACGCGATTTAAATATTTCCATTTAATCTTACTTAATCTATTCAATATAGATATATTAACATTAATCAATTTTAATAAAAAAAAATAAAAACTATATAGTGAAAAGTTAAAATATAAAAAATAATCATAAAATTAAATCACATATCAAACACATCAAAATAATTTATAATTATAAATTTTATTTTCCTTAATTACTAATGTAAAAAATGATTAAAAAACCCCATTTTATCATTGTTTTTCATACTTTAGAGAATTGGTATTCAACTATTATAAATTAACGTTTTCCAATCCTCATAAATAGGTTCATTAAAATTTTTAGTACTTAAGTAATCTAAATCACGATGAAATGTAATTCAAATTCGTAACATTGACAATAAAGTTATGTAAGAGATTTAAATTCCTAATTCTAACAATAAAATATATTAATTACATTTTATTTTAAATATTATCACATAACACACAATTATTTTGTGTTTTTATTTTTTATTTCTTTCATTTTTCAAAGAAGTAATATTAATGTAAAAATACCTCACACATAACCAGTTATGATCATAAATTGATCCCATATAATATTTTATGACCTATGAAATAATGTATAAATAATAATTAAATATAATAAATCCTAAAAAACCATAGAAGTAAAACTGATCATAACACCCCAATATGAAAAAGTAATCACCTCTTGAGCTCATAGCTATAATCAACAATATTAAGGGGGAATGATTATATCCAATGGTCAGTCAAGGATTACTCCTGTTATTTTACATACTCATGTACTTAAATATAAACTATATCTTTATACTAAATATATCAAGAGTTAAAAATCCCCAAAGAAATTCCTTCGTTCAAAATAAAGATAAAAAAAACAAAATTTAAATGAATTTTCATTACATAATTATCCCAACTCTTTTTATACAAAAAATAGTATGAGTTAAGAGTGTTTATCCAAAAAATATTTCCAAGGGGATAAAATTTAGAATATGGGTGAATTATTAATGAATATGGGTGGTACTCAATTTTACTACAATGAGAACTAATTGGAGGAGGTACACCAATATAATTACTTAGTTTTAGATATTAATATAGCTTAAAATGTAAGAATATTTGGAAAGATAGATTAAAATTTGGTGATAGAGTGGAATCCAATGTGTTTTTAAAATAACATGTTATTTTCAATTAAAATTTGAGGCTTGAATCTAAATATATTTCCTAGTGTAGTTAAACATTGGGTGATAACATTGACCGAAAATTCCCCAATGAGGTTGAATTATGTGTTGATGTGTCGATGTTAGATGAAAAACTTTCTAATGGGCCATTTTTAGTGGTTTCTCATATGAGATTTCATACCAATGTGGCTGAATATTTGGTTAAAGTGGGTTCATCGAGTCATACATGGGATCTATTAGATGTTTTTATAATATGTGGATTTGTTTAGATGAATATGTGACATTTGTTTCTCAAATGAATGAGTGGGGGGAGATAATTTTTGTTAATTCAAGCCCTATATGATCATTTGTTATATTGGAGGATATTAATTCCCCCAAACAAATATTATTTCTCTATAAGGGTTATTAATTAATTAATAAATAAATTGAGTGAGTAAAAAATTAAAGGGCCTCCAATTGTTAATAAACTTGTAGATTTGGTATATTATGATATTTTCTAATAGGTTGTGGTTAATTCATTACCCAGCTTGATGGGATCAACTTTATCTCTCATAGATAGGTTTTTTATAGATTAATATGATTGGGTTATCATTATTTTATTCCCTTGAGATGAAAATCAATAGGAAATGTATTGATCTTCCCATATCACAATGTTTTGAAAATATCCAACCCCTGGATAAGGATTCAATTGTGTTTTAGAAGGAAGTATTGAATATTTTATTGGTTCCGATTTAAATAAGAAATTATTATATTGGAAAAATTAATCCTCTATAAATAGAATATTGGTTATTAAATCTATAATAATGATAGTGTTTAAAGAAGATATAGTTGCATAAAAGGATACCCCAGATGATGGTTCTTGAGATGCTTCTGATTAATATTTTTTAGTTATATTTACAAAATTATCATTTTCAAAGTTCCATCAAGAATTCCAATGGAATAAATGATAAATATTCTATCCATGTCAATTATGAAAATAATATCAAATTAATGAATGACATTTTATATAAATTGTTGGAAGTGATGAATTAGGTTTTATAAGGATATTATAAGGTATCAAAGCCAGGTAATTATTCCTATAATAAGAATCTAAGATTGTGAAGGTTTTTAGTTCTTATGGTATATATGAATTCCTTCCTTATGTTGAATCCTTAATTAAAGAAGAGTACCTTTTAGAATGATTTTACTATGTATAGTACTTTTGTTACTTAGTTTCCTAATTTTAAGAATTATGTTGTTTTTGTATATTTTCTCTTGTAATTTTTAGGTTTTCTTTCTCTACCCAAATAAGTGTGTGAAATAGTTTTAGTCCACTCCATACAATTTGTATGATATTTAATATTTATCCAAATGTGATTTCATTATCATCATATTATATCTTTGTGTTATACCCTTTGGATAATATAATTTTTTCTATGTTAACTAAGTGAGTCATTTTTGTCTTTTTATTGGTTTTTTTGAGGTTATAGTGGCGGAGAGGTTTATCCCAGTCTCTTCAAATTTATCATTAGACATTGTAAATTTTATATCAATTTCAATAAATATATATTAATTAGTTCTAAAAAACATATCATTTAATATGGATCTAAGATGAAAATTAAATTAATAGTTTGCATATCCCTAAATAACCCCTCCCAAAAAATTAATCCAAACAATTACCTAATTTTTTCTATAGAGTATAAGAAAAAATTAATAATCAGATAATATTAAAAATAATAATATAAAGTGTAAATAAAGGTGAATATTTAGTAATTTTGCATCTATATTTTATTTGAGTCCATTTTGATTATTATATCTAATGTTTATTTATTGCATGGACAAGATAATTATTTTAATAAATGGAGAAATTTTATTAGTTATTTTATAAATTCAATCATTAAAATATTAGTCCCATAAACTCTTAATCATGTTTTCAAAATTTTACTAATACTGAACATGGGGATTATTATACAAATAAACAATTTTTTCAAAAAATCATGATATTATATAGAACTCATAAATTTCAACTATATTACCTTTCATTATATTTACAAAATATTTAAAAAATTGTTAAAAATCCAGTTAGGTATATTATTTCATGTGGAAAATAAAAATGATAGATTCCAGTGACTAAAAAACATTTAAAATAGTTAAAAAACCCCATGATTTCTAGTATTTTTCTATTTCGTTTTATATATCACCTTCCTCCAATAATTCCATTATTGAGGGAAAGTTATAAGTAATAAGGGGTAATCCATGAGTAAATTCATTTTTAATTCATGAATTATGATATCAATTTAATCATGGAATGAGAGTTCAAGACTATTTTCTTTTTTATTAATTTTTAGAAACTCGTGAGGATAAGTAGGTTGGAAATCTCACAAGTTTAAAAAAAATTGAAATCAGAATTTGTTTAATTTTAACATCAGTTTTTAACCAATGTCTATAAACATGATGTAAAGAATTGTGCTATTAGCAACGGTTTTTGGAAAACTGACACAGAAAATGTGAACCGACTTCGTTTTTTTCATCAATTTATAAATGAATCAGACACCAAAAACCAAAATAAGTTTATATTTAGTGTTCATTTTCATGAAAATATAATACAAAAAACCAATTTTTTTATATTTTTTACATCATTTTTCATTAAAACCGATGCCGAAAATTAAAAAAACAGAAAAATTTCATAATACAGCCCCAAAAATCATAATACCTATAATAGAAATAATAATATACATAAATAAAACTAAATGGTTCATTGAATAAAAATATATAAAAATATAATTTTAATATATTAATCCAAATATATATCTACGCATTTGTATTATAAAGTAGAATTTAAAAACACAAACTAGACATTTATTAAATTATCATTGTCAGTTGATTTTGAAGTAATATTTTGAGATCATTATGATTAATCACCTATTATAAAAAATTAATTATTATTTTTAACACTTATTAAGAAATTTTAATATTAATCATAAACATTAGAATTTACATACTAAACTTATAATCATACTTAACAAATAGTTCGAAATCAAAGATCGAAGATGGGTATGTTTATCTTCTATATAAGACATGGAATCAATAAGTGTCTACATTAACATTGACTGATATAAGATTGAAAAAACAATACTATAATATAAATTAATTAATATAACTAGCCTTATCAAATTAAGTAGTTACCCCAGTTGTGATTTTCTCGTACATAAATCGTAGAATATAATGACCACATTCAACATATCCCTGTTGGTGAGGACACTGCATTTATTAAACATTATCATGATAATAAAAACCAATATATATTTATATATATATCAAAAATCATAAAAATATATAATATAAAAAAATACAGTTGCATTCATATATTGAATTTAATTTGGGTTTATTATCGACAAGTGGTCTTTGATAAACTTTTTCCATGACATGCTTTTTTATATAGATCATCTAATAATATATTTATAAACAATAATAAATAAATATAAGAAATTATAAAAATGAAAAAAACATACCTTTATAATAAGGTGGTAAATTTTTATGAACATCACCTAACAAAAAGAAAAACCAATATAACATGCTTTCATTTGGGTAGAATATTCCTAACAGATAATTCCCCCTATAATAAATTTTTTCACAATTAGTGTCATTATAATGAACATTGGTTCATAATTATGTCTGTGTACTTATCCATCAATAAATGGAAACAACCAACACCCAATGTTATTATCTGAAAACCTCTCACATATATATGTAACTGTTTCATTAGTCTTCAAATATATCAAATCCATTTATATGAATTCTAGATCTATGAAACAATAAAATTTTATATCATCACTTTGAATAAGAAGCTTATGTAGATACATAATTAAGAAATAATATATTTATTCTATTTAAACCATTTTTAATTAAAGAAATAAAAACCAAGACGTCAATTTACATAAATGGAATAGAACTGCAACATAAGCACACCGAGGTGTTTAAAATCAATTAGATCCATGATATCCATTTTGAATATTCTCAATGGGTAGTCTCTTCCACATATATCAGATTCCATCCAAAACTCATAGATATTATCTAAAAATGAAGTAGCCTAATATAATATTTGTATCCCATCGTTAATATGATAAGTATCTCTAATGGTTTGTTCCTGAACCATTTTTCCTTTATTACATTTATTTTGATTCTAGATACTCTTATACATGTTAAATATTAGAAATAATTAAATGTTGTTATAAATCATATGTAGTTAATATTTTATAAAACACATACCTCGTATGAAAGATAATGGATGGAAAAAGTAAAAAATGTCCCACACAATCTCCAACTCTGGTAAAGTTATATATAAGAAATGGTAGTCGACTAGTAGGATCCATAATATCATTTATGGACACTCTAACTTGAACCATATGTATAGGCTAGTGATGTAAAAAATCACCCAAAAAATGAACGACTCTGAATGCTACAATATTAACATGTGGATCTTCAGAATAAAACTCATAGTATAAGGATGGGACTGAGTGAGGAGGTGGATGATCTAAGTAGGCAGGTCGGGTAGTTTGGTCCTACTGGGAGGGCTATATAGGCTCTACAAGCGAAATAAAATGCTAGATATGCTTGGAAGGCAGTCCAGACTATTACTTTATGTCAATTGTTCAAACACAACCTACACAGTTGATTGAATTTGACCACAAATGGATTGTTTTGTAATATTCATCACATCTTTTAAGATTTTTATTTCTATATCCCTCGATTGCTTACTTTTCATGACCAAAAACTATCAGAATACTAACACCCACCTCATAACCTTTTATACAACTTAGGTATTTGGGATTTCTTAAAGTTGTAGCTCAGATGTGTATCATACCACAAGGGATAAAAGTTACCTATGATTATCTCACTTGAAGTTCATCCTAAAATTACAATGAAAATGGTATATTAATTTTTTTAATTTAAAAAATATAAATACACATTTAAAATAAAAAATATTTACTTAAAATTCATTCAGCTACTTCCTTAGATTTTTCGGTAAGTTAATTTTTATTTTTTCTTCTTCTCACTCTTCCATTATTCATGGTGGGTGGGGGTGGAGGGCCAACCTAGACCTCATCAGAAACACTAGTATACTAAGCTCTTAATTCTTAATACTTTTCCAAAATCATTTTTTCTCTCCAATAAATGATACCCTCCAGGTGATAAAGTATGAGGGTACACATTCTGCAATTGGATGTCTTGATGGGATTTTCTAGAGGCTTATTATATAAAAAGTAATTTAATATGTAATTAGATTCAAATATAATAAATTTTATAATATATTATAATTATCATACCAGAAATGCGTCATCATGCTGGTTGGAAACAGATTTATTGTATGTCTCTACATCTAAAACGCATACATGAGGCATGTGTTTTCATTTTTCCTATTTATGAAAACATATTTTTTTTGACAACTATGTTTTTAAATCTATACCTAAAAATTCCACTAAAGAAATACATATTTTATTAATTTATTTGGTTTCTTCAAAATTGAATGTCATCTTTAATTGAATAAAATAAATATTTTTAATTTTAAATATCTCATATTATAAAATTTAGATAAAATAATTCAATTAAAATATTTTACCATTACATCATCCCAAAGATGATTTATTACCATCTTTTTGATGAACATCCAATGAGGATATAAAATAATAATCTTGTAATGACTATATATAGAGAAATAGGTGATAAATTGTATTTCACATGGGCTAGGTTAAATATTATTTTCAAAAAAAATAATATGAAATCACTCATGGGGGAGATTTTATTCCTATAAACCGTAAATATTTTTTCAATATACAATAATAAAGATAAATTCACAGAAACATAAATTTATCATGAACCCTTTATTTTTTCTATTTTGAAATTGATAATATAAAGTCTCTACTTCAAAAATTGGACATGCTTTGTGTCCCATTACACTGTATCTGGATAAGTTTCTATATGTTAGAAAATCTTTTATAGTGAAAATTATCATAGTAAACAAGAAGAAAATTCTCTTTATTTTATGAATAGATATCTTTAACACATATCACCTATAGTTGTTCTAAATCATCAATAAATTGTGAAAGATACACATTAATATCATTTCCTTTATATTTTGGTCTAAAAATCATCAAGATCGTTATACCAAATATTTTTCATTATAAATATATTTGTGGGAAAGTTTTAAATTACCAAAAAATAGAACATGGACTATTTTGGAAACTTAGGCTCTAATATAGATTCATTTCATCACTATATAATCCCACTATGATATTTCTAACATCACTTCCAAAATCACGAATTTGATTATCAGATATCTTTCACTATAGTGAATCCGTTGTGTGATGTACGTTACCATCAGACATGCGCTTATCTGAATTACATCTTAACCTTTTGTATCAACTGAAATTATAAATAGACACTTCAAATGAGGAATTGTTGGATGGTTCCAAATTGGTTTAGTAGGATCTTTGATTCTGGTACCTCATAATGAATTATAGTTGAAATATTGAAATAATATGAAGGAATTATTGGATGAAATTATTAGAAAGTATTCAAAAATAATCTTAAATGAAGTTACATACTATAATCTGAGAATGAATCTGAGTTAAAATTTTTATCCATCTTATTGTGTAATGTCCCACATGTAGAACAATTTTATATATATTCATATTCTTTCCTATACAAAACAGAATCACTGGTGAAAGAATGTCTCTTTATGTACCCTAATCCCATTGGGAATAATATTTTATTCACCTTATAATTGGAATCTGGGATACCATTTCCTTATGGAAATAGCTCTATTAAAATCTCAAGTAACAGAGAGAAACATTTATCACTCCACCCATTTATTTATTTCTTGTTAACTAATCTCAAAATTTCGGATAAAATTATATATTTACTACAAAATGGGAATAATGGTTTTTAAGAACCACCATACAATAATTCAACAATTTCAATTTTTTTAATTATTTTAACACCTAAATCATGAATTAATTCTTCTATATGATCTGATTCCTAATTATTAATATTGTCAACAACATTATATATTCAAATTTTAGTTCATTCACCATGTTAGATCCAAAATGTATAATTAAGGCTAACACCATAGAAAATGATATGATCCTTAATTTATAGGTTGTTTAATTTTATCATATTAAAACTCATCACAAATGGATAGAAAGTAAAATCTATTTTTGAAAATTTAATTAAGATAAATATAAGAAATCATCCACTCATTTTTCTTATCACTTGCGGTTCTTCATAAATTTAACTAATTACGATCCATTCAATACCTAGTATCATAATATAATCAATGAACATATTAAAAAATATAAAATTATAAAAATATATATATATACAGATAAATTATAATCATAAACACATTCAATAAAAATGATTGGTAGTCAGATATAGAACATCAATGATTATTAGGAATATAATAAAAAATAATATACTAAAGGTATTTATTTGTCATGATGTGTGTCATAATGATCCATTAGACATCACATGTAATGACCCTAGTTGTAAATTTATTATTTTCATATTATATATATATGGTTAATTGATATTATAATTTTATTATTTTCAATCATCTGGCATGTATTGGTTCATTTTTCATAATTTTTACAATAGTTCGGTGTCACATGTGTGAAAAGGTATTGAATATTTTATTCATTTAATGCAGGAAAACATGGTGTTATTAGACATTATGTACATTATATTGATGAACGATGACACCAAATATCATTTTTCATTTCAAAATATCATCGCAAAAATTTTATAATTTCCATAAATAAAAAAATTATCAAAATAAAAAAGCATTATCCAAAATATTTATAAATAATAATCATCTACTTACAAATAATTGAAACACTAACTCAAAAGTATTTCTAAATGATAAATAATTTAACTTCAACATTAAAAAACATATAAAATTAAGAGTTCAACAAGGAAAATAGATACTTAAAATGAAGTTTCTCACTCAAATTTTTTTTTCAGAATAAACAATTCAATATCGGACAAAAATGATTGTAGAAATGAAAAATAAACAAAAAAAAATAAATAAAATCAATCAGTGGTTGTTTGTTTTCCCAAAAATTATTTCTGAAGAGAAATACTTCCATTTACTATGAAAAAATGATTGAGAATGAATAATCAAGACCAAAAATCTTGAATTAATGATTAAGAATAAAGAAAACCAATAATAATGGTCGTTAAGGACCGGTGGGTTGCCATTTAGGTCATCGTGAGTCAAGAAAAAAGTTTCACAAATCCAAAAAAATGAGGATTTTTCAATCTTGGGTTTCCATGAAAATGTTTTTCGCATTAGGTATTATAGAAACTGATGCCACCAACTAATTAATAGTGTTAATGTTTGTAAAAACTGACACCGTTATTTTAATTTATTTATGGTGTATGTTATTGTAATAAATGGAATCTATAAATATATTAAACCCACTTTTGGCATCATTTTTTAAAGAAATTGATGACATAAATCAATATATAAAATTGTCACAAACCATATCTGGTAACCATCTAATCGACGCCCGACGCGGTCCACTACAAGGCTCAAATTTCGTTATTGATCCCCACGGGCCGACACAATTGATAGGGTATCTAAAATAAGGCGTGGGAACGATTTTCCCAAATTAATAATAAAAAATCACCAACAAAAACCAAAAATCCATATCTAAAAACATCAAAAAAAATTCCTTAACAACTACCATATTTTATGTTTACAATTGAAACAAAAACCCAAAAGGACTATGACATAATGGAAAACACAAAAGACCATCCCAAAACTCATGTAACACGAGGAGAAATCCAAATTGATCTAAATACTCACGCTATGATGAGATTTCATCACCCTCAAGATATCACCACCAACACTACACAAGGAGAATCCAAAACAACCCTAACTGCTATCTCTAAGCTTTACCCTTACCTGTATCATAAAGAACCAAATATACATACAACCAAAGGTGTATGTGGGGTGTGAGGTGACACCCAATAGGATTCCACTGAGGAAATATTTCTCAATGAATGATTAAATGACAAATGCATTTGATGTTTTATTTAAAGAAAGAAATTTAAATGTTTGAACAATTTTAAATAAGAGTTTAAGGATAACTACATTAAAGAAAACAACTCAAATTAAAACGCACACACACTTTCTTTAATGGTAACCCAATGTCACACTGTGTACTAAGAGTGGGAAAAATCAAAGTAGGAGAACAATTCATGGGAGAGGCCCTAAAGATAATAGTGAGAAGTGGGACCATAGAACTTCGTACCAAGATGGAAAGAAACCATATCAAATATATGCTCTTGTGCGCATGAGCCACATGTTGGAGAATCAACCACAACCAAGTGGCCCCCAAACATCATCATCCTCTTAGTTTAGGTTGTGTTGTAAGCATCAATCTTGCTATGTAAAACAATGATTATACCACTCTGGATCACAAGCACACTAGTTCTAGTCTTCCAACCTAGTACATTGGCTTCCCATTTGTGCTAAAGTGGTTCAGGGTTCATGTCACAAGTTAAATTTATATAAAAAAATGAGGCACCACCTATAACCCATACCACACTTACACACACAAATTCCATTTAAAAACATTATGCACAACAAAAACCTTTCAAAACCCAATCTCCACAACCCACACATCAATTTAAACACCTGCACGGCCAGATAAAACACTTCCAAGATTAAACAAACCAAACAAAATTTATAAAACAATTCAAAATATTAGAAGTTACATTAAACACCAAAAAGTAACTCTATCCCACTTTTTTGACCACCCGTGTATAGATGCTACACCAAAACACAAACTGAACCTTTTGTACATTTTAAAAAAGTAACTGAACACCTCATAAAACCCTAATAATAAACTTGATAAAGGAGTCCATATTAATTTTCAAACATATAGTATAAATATTCTACTAACCATTCAAATGTGTATTAGTCCTCAAACAAAACCAAATCTGCATCACCAAATAAATAAAAAACATGATAAATTAATCAAATTGAAAAATAAATCTTAAAAAAATAAATATACACAGAAACACTTATATATGTGAAGAACAAACACATATATTTGTTGTGAAACTCCAACCGAATGATAATCGCACTGTGAATAACCTCAATTTGACTATAATTTATACATTTGAACCGAAATCATCAAAATTGACCCCATAAAATCACGAAACCCTTACCCTACCACCACCAAAAAGTATAAATAGCCAATAAAAGGGGAACACACCAACAAAGAGGGTGTAAAAGGTTCGTCGGGGCTTATGGGAGGGTTTCAGGGTTACTGCAGGCTATAAAATTGGGTCAGAATAAGGGGATCTGCATGTCTAAATGGTACGGGGAAACAAGGCGGTGCAAGTTCGGTGCGAGGCGGACTAGGCAGCACCGGTCAGTGCGAGGAGGACCAAAAGGGGTGTGTAATGGGGTTTCCTATCAGTGAAGTCGGAGGGAAGAGGGAAGGAACTGGCTAGAGTTAGGATGAGGAGAGGGTGTGGCACGAACCAGGGGGAAAGGTGGTGGTGTGAGGTGGCTGCGAGGCGAGGTGTTGGCATCGGTCCGATGCGGAGGAGGGGTGAGTTTGTTTGGAGAGGAGGGGAAAAGAGAGGGTGTAATTATTAGGGTTAGGAGAGTGGTGTTTTTGTGCGATGGAACCAAGATAGGGGAGAAAGAAGAGAGGAGAAAAAGAAAATGAAATAAAAATGGAATAAAAAAAGATAAAATAAAACCTGAAAAAATTAAATTTAATTAAAATAATAATAATAATAATATAATTAATATTGAAAAAATGATGTTAAAAAAATTCTATAACAATAACATAAAAATAATTACAACCTAATTAAAATAATAATGAAAATAATAATAATAATAATATTATTATTATGAAGGAGACAGTAAAATAATTTTATAATTATACTAATTTAATTATATATTTGAACTAATAATAGTAATACTTATAATTAATAACTTTAATAAAAAAAAATTAATGTTAATAAATTTATAATGATAACAATGACTTAAAAAATATAATCTAATAAAAATTTTAATATATATAATAATAATAACAGTAATAATCTTAATCAAATTACAATTATTATTATTATTATTATTATTATTATTATTAATTAAACAGTTTTAAAATAATTTTATTTTTTTAAGAGTTCACCTTTATTTTTATTCGGTTAACTAATTAATTAACCCCGTACTGGGCAGGACGCACGAAGGTCTGGGGAAGCAACACAGCTTCGACCATGCCTTATGCGGGCATTAGGAATTACCACTTCCAAATGCTCCTGTATCACCAAAATGAAAAACTCATTGTAGGCACCGACCACATCTCAACAGGGAAGTTTTAAATCCTGATAAAATTATAAAATCAAAAATAAAATAAAAATATACAGATTTTTGGGTGTGAAAATTCTCCCCACCATGACACTTTCTTTCCTAAGAAAGTCCAAAAATACTGGGTCAATCCATGATTCCAGGCAAGACTATGAAGACAGTTTAAACAAAACCTCAATTTCCTAAAGGCTGAGCATTCAAAACACCCATATCCTAAAACTATATAGATCTAAAAACTATAATCCCGATGAAAAATTACCAATGAAAAGGAACACACATTCAACAAAACTTTAACATGGAACACTCCAACCCCAAATATTAAAGAATTAGGGCTCGCTCGTGACCTCCAAGAATACATGTAATGTGACTCAATACTTGAGCTAACCTATTACAATGGTTAGGGTCGGGAAGGGCAGAAGAAAGGTATTACCTTGCCAAGAATACATTGAATACAAGGGTTTCCACATGAATTTCATGTGGTTGTCTCCCCACTATATTTGGATTTTTGTCCAATATTGATTCTCCAAACCAAAATGAATCAAAAACCTATAAAACCCTCTAACACCGGGTTGAACCTCCAAGATACCTATTATAAATCAAACAAAGAAAATAGTAGATGCTAGCGAGACCCATAGTGGGTCTCCCTACCATTTAAGTATTTTCCTAACAACATGACATTTTTACACCATTCCCCATTTATTCTAAGCGATACAGACTGAACTCTCCATCACAAACCCAACAACACAGTACGACCCACAAAGAAGATTCCCACACTAGACAATACTCCACCACATTGGAAGGTTTTGACAGTGGAAACCCCTAACCAAGAGGTGAACTAGACATGAACACATCAATTCCACATGGAATGAGCATCTCCAAAATGAGTACAATTTAGATCCCTAGCTGACCCACAAGAAGGTAAACTATTCAGGATTCTGCATTCATAGAGCTCTCTCATTGGATTTACAAGAATTAGGGTTCTCTAAACCTCCTCAAATCTCAAGAGGAAGTACCTCACAAAAAAGGTATTTAGAGACAATATTGCAATAGGTAAAATTAAGTAATCCACATACCGACACTACAGACTTAGGTAGGAACAAACCCATTCCATGTCCGGCGAATTTTGACTTCGTGCCAGCTTCACCCCAGGACCTAGGGTTGGGGTACTAATGTCTGAAGAATCTACCACCTCACATTCATAAGAGGACTATATCTGAATGAAAAATCCTATTCTGGAGAAGCATCCTAAAGAATTCTCCTCATGTCCCAAGAGTCCACTTTATCAAAATAATAGCTGATAATTGTGGTGAATGACATAGAGTTCCTGACGGACTACACTAGAGATGGGTGATTGGGTGGTTTGTAAGACACAAAACCCAAACTAATTAAAAAAATTCAAATAATTGGTATCTTTGGTTCACACTCCTCTTGAGGTGAGAAACCTCCACTTACCATAATATAAAAAAGAGCAATACCTATTATGAGTTTTAAATGGATTTCTCCACACTACCTCTGGGAAAAATGAAACTAGATTATCGAAAAGGTCAACACACCTCCTTCACCATCTAATGACTGGTCGAGCACCTATGAGATCCACCAATTTCCTTCACTAATACATTCTTAGGTACACCCACTAGATGATCCTAGTTTCAAGCATCTCTCAAGAAATCCACATTCTCAAAAAAAACAGGACGATCACCATTCACTGGTATAGTTTCACTCCTCTAAATATACTCGAGAAAACTTTCATATGAACAAAATTTGGAGTCCCTGAAAACTTGAGACACTCCCAATAATTTTCAAAGCACTAAACGATATTCAACCAACCTCAAAATCCACAAGTATCTTACACAACTGATCAAAACCTAAATCTGCCACTCCAATGAGAGTCTCGACTGAGCCAAGAACTAAGATACTAGCTAAAAACCCATGAGACCTTTCTAGGGGCATAACCGAACAAGAATCACAAATCCAACCTTCCAAAAGACAGAAAAAATCAAAAAACAAACATCCACACTCCATACAAAAATTCATGAATTCTAATTTTAAACATCAATTCATTATTAAATAAAGATACCCACTTAAAGAACCTAGAACAACACATCAATTCACCAAATATCTCATAAACCCTCCATTTTAAATCAAGACTCTAAAACATTTTCCAATTACAAATTCATTTAAGCACAAAATTCAATTTTTAGAGAAAAAAATAATTTTCTACTCATGTCCCCTAAGAAAAAATCATCCCAAGACTCCCAACATAACTAAAAAAAGAAAAACATCACACAATTTTATATCGATTTACCAAAATAAAATATTTAGGAAACAGGAAGGGGTATTAAGAACCAACCATCCGCCACTGATATTCCTGGATGCCTCACAGATATGAATTTTTGTGCCACTTAGGAACCCATCCACATGGTCCACCAAATATCAATTAATCACGTCCACATGCACACGCGAGCACAGACAAGAATACCACTGAACAAACAATGCTCATCCGCTTTGAAAAAAAGATTTCCCAATATTCCAAAAATACCTTTCTCCAAAATCCATTTCCAAAACTCAGGATAAATTTTCAAAATGACTTCCATTTCTAAAATAACTCTCTTCAATTTCAAATAACTTATGAGGTTATATTATAAATACAATTTCAAAAAATCAATTGAAAAATTCTAGAAATAAGGTCTGAGGGAAACATACCCCAAAAATCCCGTCAAACTCACACCAAGATAAAATAAGGTCATCCCTGATGTATTCATTCCTTTAAAAACCCCTTCACTCCAACCCAAAACATTACCAAAACATCGGCAATGAGAATGCACCTGGACATAGAACTAGTGGATATGTCTAACCTGACAACATTGTTTAGAAGACTATGCCCTAGGTAAGTACCAACCATTAAGAGTTTTGAACCGTACTCTTAGGAATCATATCATTCACTGCTCCATGTGATACCACACATAATATCGGTTTACTTCTATTGTTATCCCCCATCCATATAGACCAAATCCAATAACATAATTCTCAGACTAACCCTTGATACTCGAGGATCAGAACAATTAAGAGTTCAAAACACTCTTCCTGCAGCAACCAACTGAGAACCAACAATCCTATCTCTGATCTACCTGACACCCGCAAATAATACAAGAAAACCCTCATATGATTCCATTTTTTCATGAACCAAATCTGGTCACCATCAAATCGATGGTCGACTTGGTCCGCTGCAAGCCTAAAGGGCGTTCCTGATCTCCATGGGCTGGAACAAGTTCCTAGTTAATGAAAATATGACTTGGGAACAATTTACCCAAATTAATCATAAAAAATAACTAACAAAAACAAAAAATATAGATCCGAAAACATCAAGAAATTGAGTACATAATAACTTCTAGATTTTGGGTTTACAATTGAATCAAAAATCAAAAAGGAATACGTCATAAGGGAAAAAACACCATCCCAAACCTTGTGTAATAATAGGTGAAACCCCAAACAATCTCAAGACTCACCATATTATGAGAAGGAATCACCCTCAAGTCATCACCACCAACACCACACAAGGAGAAACTATAACAACCTGAACTGTCATCTCCATGATTTACCCTTACCTCTATCAGACATAACCCAATATACTTACACCGAAATGTTTAAGTAGGGTGTGAGAAAATGCCAAATATGATGCCACCGAGAAAAGATTCCATTCATAATTATTAAATGATAATGGAATTTGCAATTTCAATTATAGAAAACAGTTTAAATGCTTGATTTTTTTTAAAGAAAATAGTTCAAGGATAAATCCATTAAAGAAAACAACATAAATTTCAACACACACACTTGATTTCATGGTAACCCCAATGTCACCTTGTGTGCCGATGGTGTGAAAAATGGAAAAGTGTAGAATAGTATACGGGAGAGGTCTTAAAGATACTAGTGAGAAGTGAGACCCTAGAACCTCATACATTGGGGAAAAGTAACCATAAAAAATATCAACTCTTTTCCACATGATCCACTAGTAGGAGAATCATCCAAAAACCAATGGTACCCAACATCATCATCCTCGTAGATTAGTTAGTGTTGTAAGCATCAAACTATCTACGTGAAATGGGGACAATACCACTCCCGATCACTAGCGCACTTATTCTAGTCTTCCCACCTAGTACCCAGGATTCCCATTTGTGCTAAAGTGGTTCAGAGTTCATGTCAAATGTTAAATTAAAAAACAAAACAAATGGGCACCACCTATACCCAAAACCACACATAAAAAGAACTATTCCATTTAAAAAAATTACGCACACCAAAAACCTTTCAAAAACCATTCTGTATCACCCACATATGAATTTAATTAGTTTCACTGTTAGAGAAAACACTTCCATTATTAATAAAACCACAAAACAATTATCAAACAATTTGAAATATGTCGCATGACTTTAAACACAAAAAACACAATCTAACCCCCTTTTTAGACAAAACATGTATAAAAGCTACATCAAAAGACAAACCACACTTTTTTCACATTTTAATAAATTAACTATACAGCTCATAAAACACTAATAATCATCTCAATGAGGTTGTTCATAGTAATTTGACCACATATAGTTTAAAAATTCTAATAACCAATTAAATGGGTTTTAAACCTAAAAAAACCTAATATGCAACACAAAAACTAATAAAAAACATGTGAAATTAATCAAACTCACAAATAAATATGTCAAACAATAAATATACTAAGAAACACCTGCCTCGGTATAGACCAACTGTATATATTTGGCACGAAACCCCCGCCGCATAACAATCAAATAGTGAGAAACCTCAATTTGACTCAAATTAAAATATTTTAACCAAAATCATGAATATAGACCACACCCAAATCATGAAACCCTAACCCTAGAATCTCTATATTATACGAAACAATCGGTCAAAGGGGAAAGAACCTATGGAGAGGGTGTGGAAGGCTGGGCAGATATTAAGGGAGGTTGTCGGGGTTATGGCACACTGGAATATCTAGTTGCAGGAAGGGGAAGTGAGGGTCTAGATTCTATGAGGTAGTGGGGTGGTGCCGGTTCAGTGTGAGGTGGATGAGGTTGTGCAGTGTGGGGAAAGGAGGACTAGAAGGGGTGTGGAATGGGGTCATCGTTCGGTGTAGCTGAAGGGAAGTGGGATGGATCTGGCTATGATTAGGAGGAAGGGAAGGTGTGATGTGAACCCGAGGGAAAGTGGGAGGTATGGGGTGGCTTTAAGGTGAGGTGGTGGTGCTGGACTAGCAAGGAGGACGACTGAGGCTGTCCGGAAAGGAGGGTTGAAAGAGAGGGTGCGACACTTAGGTTTAAGGGAGTGGAGTTGTTGTGTGACAGAACCAAGTGAGGGGGGGAGAAGAGAGGAAAAAAAGAAAAATAAATAAAAATGAAAAAATAAAGATAAATTAAAACAAAAAAAACTCTAAATAAACTTAAACTAATAATAATATTATTAATTATAAAACTAGCAATTTTAGTTGAAAATAAGGATGTTAAAAAAATTCTAATATGATAAATTATAAATAGATATAACCTTTTTAAAATAATGATTAAAAATGATAATAATAATAATATTATTATTAATGATAATATTTTTATTATTATCATGAAGAAACTAGAATAATTACATAATTATACTAATTTAATAATATATTTTCACTGAAAATAGTAATAATAAAAATTATCAATTTTAATAAAAATACATGAATGTTAATAAATTTTAATGATAACAATGACTTAAAAAAGATAACATAATAATATTATTCATGAATATAATAATAATAATAATAATAATCTTATTAATATTATTATTATTAATAAAATAGCTCTAAAATAATTTTATTTTTTAGCATTCACTTTAATTTTTATTCTGTCAATTAATTAATTAATCGTGTAACGGTCAGGCCGTATGGTGGTTTGGCGAAGCCGTATGGTGGTTTGGCGATGCCATATGGCTTCGACTGTGCCTTGTGTGTGTGTGTTAGAAATTACCTTGTCAAAATGCTCGTGTATCAGCAAAACAAAAAAACTCAATGCGGACCCAGACCACATCTCAATAGAACAAGTTTAAATCCAGCTAATATTATGAATAAAAAATAAAATTATTAATTATTAATTTTGGCTGTAAAAAAAATTTGGAGTTGGTTTATGTAAAAACCAAAGCCAAAACTTCCCCAAAGATACATTTAGCATCAGTTTATAAAAAATAGATGTCAAATACTCGACGTCGAAGCCACTATTTCTACAATTAGTAGTTTGTTTGATAGTATATGGGTTATTTGTGGGGGAGGGCCGATTTATATATGAATCAATAAGATTAAATAAAATTGTATTAATGGTTAAATTAAAAATTAGGTTCTAATTTGGTTGGTATAACATTGTTTTTTCCTTATATTTTTATCAAAATTCTTCTAGTATTTAATCGTATCACTATCTTGTTAGAGAATTATAAAAATATTCCTTACTAAATCATGTAACTTATTATAAATTGATTGAAAAGTTTCTTTTTTTGGGGTGGGAGAAATCATTATTCTCCATTATGGGGTATGTTCCTCATCTTTTTATTTTTATTTTCATTTTATCTCTTCTTTCACTAAATTTTCTCTTTCTATTTTTAGTACTCTATGTTCTATAATATTTTACACATCTTTATTCAGTTAATTATATTATATCTTTGGTGAATCTTCTCCAATTTATTCAAACTATGTTTTCATTAATTTTAGAACATTTACATGTCTATGAATACTATCCATGGGAGTTATTATAATATATTTAGATTAATCACTTGTGAATGGGAATTATTTTCCAAACATTCCAAATCTAATTTACATTATTTATAAGTAGATCTATCTTTTCATATATTGAGGAAAGAAAGAAGTTGGATTGTGTGATAGGGTATGAGAGCTTTGAAATGATCATTTAGTTATCAAGGGGTATAAATCCATTTTTATATAATGATATTCTTTATTTTACTATTTCTCTCCCCATCTATATCATCTTTTAACTATAAAAACTTGTTCCTTTCTATATTTACCATTCTCAAATGCTTTAAAGTGACCATGTCTATCAATTTTCATTTATAGAATGAAGTGAGGGTTTGTGAATTCTCATTGAATCCCAATTTATATTCTATATGGGTGATAAAGTATCCAACTGTGATTTACATAGTTGTTCCTTTCAAAATCCAAATGTAAATTACTATAATATTCTCCATATGAATGGGTGATATGTGATTATTGGGAAAAATTAGATGTTTTAAATACTTCAAAATCACTAAAATTTCATTTATTTAATATAATGATGTGTTGATTAGCCAATTTATGATATCAAAGGTTGAATTTATAAGAGTTGTGGGGTTTCATCAAACATGGACATGGGTGGATTTTCTATTTTAATGAAGGTTGTGTACAGTTGATATGAATTTTTTAAATTTGGATAAATTTTCAATTTCTTGTATATTGTAATATCTAAAAATGGTAAATTTCATTTTTTATTATCCCGAGGTATATCCTCTTACCAAATGCAATGTCACTAAAATCTCTTAGATACACCCCCTAATCATTTATGGTTAATTGCTGTTATTTAGTATATATTTATAATAATTCATGTATGGTTTACCCTAATACTTACTCACTTTCCCTCAACCAAGATTCAACTAAAAAATAAGAATGAGGTGTGTTTTTTTAATATACTTTGGTTCTATGGGAAAGGATAGATAAAATAATAAAAATGGGGGGTTGAATCAAAGATTCTCAATTTTTATGATTTATTCTAAATCAACCTATGTTTTTTATTATAGTAAAAGATCAACTATTTTAATTTCTTACTCAGATAACTACCCAAAATACCTAAATCAATCTACCACATGACCTCAGGTGTGTATCTTCTAATATTCCAAATGTTTTTGACAAAAAATGTGTGTCTATTCAAAATACTGAGAGACTATGAACTCTATTAAATGACCAAAATAAAAAATGAACACAATAAAAGTAATCTTACAAGATATCCTAATATAATATAGAATTTTTAATAATGGGATATCCATAAATATTTATTATATTATATATAAAATTATGAAACCTATGTAATTTCATACAACTATAATTCTAAAATATGATCATTTAGTGGTATATCATATACAATGTATGTTCTAAAACTATAAAATGGTGGGGACATAAAACAATTAGTCAATAAACTTACCCATTATCATCTCCCAATTATTGTAACCCATATCTATCTCAATTTTCTTTTATTAAGGCGTATCCCTTACACACATTAGGAAACATTATGTTTTCATACCCACTAAGGCATACGTATTGGATGTGAGAAATATATTTAAAAATCCACCACCAATAGTGCACCCAAAAAACTATGATATATACATGGTTTAATGAACATTATGATACGGAACTAATAAAAATAAATAAAAAATCCCATTATATTAAGAAGTTCTATATGAACATTTTAGAAAAGTGAACCTAGATAATTTTTTAGTGCAACTATGTGGGATAGAGTTTCCTATAGTCATAACATATTAATCATTGGTGAGTTTTCCCATTTATGACCCTGTGTAGTTATCATGGTCTAGGATATTATGTTCCCCTATATAAAACCAATCATTAATAATCTCATATAAAACATTGTGAGGGCTCGATTCCAGCACATATAATGTTTATGTGTCTAACAAGACCCATGTAGTACCTGCATAAACTCATCACATAAAAAATGTTATGCAGGACTATTTACCACCTTCATATACCCATCATATTTGTAGTATCCCACCCATATGTACAACTCATGCTTCATGTAAAAATTTACTAAAAAATTAACTCACTATTCTACCAACCACTCATTTTTTGAAAACATATAAATCCCAAACTCTTGCCTTTCCACCCTTGGAAAGAGCCATAAAATCACATTACCTTATATATCATGATGATGAAGCCATGTTTTCTACTAACTAGACCAAAACTACATAATGAGGCTAATCACATCATTATCCTATTACATTTAAATGCTTCCAATTTATTAAGGAATACGAAAATGTATCGATCATGGTATTATAACTAAATTAATGAAAAATGGAACCTTTTATAGTTCAAATTTGAATTTTTTTCAACCCTTTATATAGGTGACATAACCATTATAGTCCATGTGGCCAAGGATAAATCTAAGAGGATTTATCATGTATCAAAAATTAGTCACTCACAATCAAATGTGTATATAGATCAAATTACGTTCCAATAAAGTTCTTTCAAACCTTCTAACTAATACACATATATCATATATCAGAAGTAACTCATAAAAAAGGAAAAAATCTAGGGATCACTAAGCATAATAACCTGCCCATTAAAAATAATAGGTTAATTATTCTATAATCAATATAAATCCTAAAATAAGATAAAATCTTGAATTTGGGTATTTGGGAATGAAAACACTTTATCAATGAGATATAACCTAAATAGACAGATTGATATTGAATAACTTACCTAGATTGATCTACCAGGCCCAAATAAATATGAAATATATCTCGATCGGATGTATAATCACACTTAAAATAAGATAAAGATAAATGAGGGTTGTGTGTCATGGTTTCTAAATTTTGGAGGAGTTTTAGTTTGATAATATTTTACATAACAATAATTTTAATATAAATTTTATAAAAACTCCTAGGAATTCATTAGGTCCCATGTTCTCTATTCTAGGTACCAAACAGACCATGAATACTTGTATAGGGCTTATTGGGAATCTAATGAACTACCAATCACCTACTGACCACCACTTTCACCCCATTGGGTACCCATTAAAATGATACCAAATACTTAATAATATTTTTTATACATTAAAACATCCCACTACTAACCCCTTCCAATTTAAAATCTTAAATATTCTTTAGATTTCCCAAATTTTGGAAATTAAGAAAAAAGTTACATATAAAATATTTAAAATTAAAATTTAAAATACACCTCAAATATCTAGGTCATTATAAAATCCCCACAATACTAATTCTCATCTTCCAAATGTTTCATTGATACGTGTTAATGATATCTATAGAAATTACTCTTACATATTGGCCTCTCACTCCCATGTATCCTTCTAGATACATCTATTCCATCATTATACATGAACTCTGAGTATCAACTTCCCATGGAGCATCTTCTCACTCTGGTCAAATGTACGTACATGTCACTCCTCAAAAGTTGGGTCAAACTCTGTCTACATGTCTTCAGAAAAGATTTTTTTAGGGGTTTGACTTATAAATATAATTCTAAGATATAAAGAAAAATCCATTCATAACACTATATTTCAGAGGATGTTCCAGCAAGAATATTGTTGGGTTGAGATTGACCAATGGACAGCTGGATGATATAATGTGAATTTATTAGAATTATGCACCCCCCAATGGTTATATACTGTGCGGTTCAAACCACTAAAAATTCCCAGTATTAAAGGACCTAGATTAAGAAGAATTCAATACCCTAATTACTGCTACTAAGTCTCACATTCTCATACACATTTTCATGAAACTCACACAAAAACATTTAAAATAATATAAAATAGGGAACAATAAAGGAAGCATGAAGATTTTGTTGTTCATAAATTCATCATGTGTCCATGGAATAATACTAAAAAATATTTATAACTCTATAAATAAAAGTATTTAACTATTTAAATATATGATTTATGATGTGAGTAATATCTGAAGAACAATTTTCTAAATCAATAAAAATTAAAATTGTTTTGACCACACTTTTATAGAACTGTTCAATTCTTTGATTCAGTTACACCACCATCAAAAGTTGTCACTGATCCCACCATTTGATTTTTTCAACCTCCAATCACTTGTAGATTCCACCATCTTAACCATTACATCCATTAATAATCTACTATGTTTCATCAGGAACTTAACAAAAGATATGAACTTATGATCAATATACTATTCCCACAAATGTTACACATCTTTTTATAGCTAAACCATTATTCCGATTGATCTTTTGATAGTCACACATTATAGAATATTTATTGAAACATGTAACTAAAATCATCTCCCAATAATCTCCCACTTGAAGATCATTTCAAAGAATTTACCAACAAACATCAAATGCTTGTACAATCATAATAATACATTCATATTTTCTAGAATACATATTATTTTCTATCATATAATATTCACTTTAGTATAAAAGGCATAGTGGTTTCATATGATTTCATGGACTGAAACCTTCATGAACATTCCACCCGAATTTAACTTCTCAGTTAACATCCATATCTATGAAAATTTATCTTCCAGTGTATTTTTAATGAAATATAATTTCAAATTGAAGTTCCCTAATTTGTGTAGGATCACTGAGAGGGGGAGGGGAGAATCAATGATCACATTATTTTATGATGTCTTCTTATGAACACAATAATAAAACATATTGGAGTTAAGATCCAATGAAATATATCTATCAACCTATATTTTTTTAGTAATATATTGTGATATATCAACACACAATATTTACAATTTTTGGTTCAAATTCATACTCCATTATATAATTGATATCCTTATAAAAATTTATTCTTTTAATAACATCATTTAGTAATAAAAAGGTATAGAAAACAAATCCTTTCACACCGTAGAAATAATTCCTTTAGCAAATCATCACTCTACACTTTACTAATCAATGGTACTACAATAGCTGGTTACAACATCAAAATTTTCATCCAATATTCACTTTCTTTATTTCTAGTTATACCCCTAATAACACAAGCTTCAACAACTTGTTCTACACCTTTACTAAAGGATCTTCCTTCTTTTTTTTGATCCATTATAGAAAAATATTATCCTTCTACAAAAGAATTCTAGATATCATTCCCTAGTATACAATCTTCATGTTATCCTAAAAAATCATTCAAACTTATTATACATATTGAAATACCTAGAAAACTCAATCACAACATTCCATAGCATCTTCTAGAATTTTACATTGTAAAAGCCCTTATGATTTACCATTATCCGATATTCACTCAAATAGATGGGTCTTCATCTGATAGGACAATGTCTAATACTCCCCAACTCACTGTAATTATATATTATTTGATATGTTCAACATACCCCCATTTGATGTTATCAGTCTAACTCTTCTCTTTATCATGAAGAAAGCTCTGTCTAATGAACCTTCTTTAACCTGTTATGGAACTTGATCGGAAACCCAAAATCTACTTCCTCTTCATCTAATTATTCTCTGTCCAATTAAAAATATATTCCATATTATAGAACATGGTCTAATGGTACTATTATTCAACCAATTAGGAACCTTTGTTGGATTCTCATAGTAAAAATACATCTGCACTTCTACACCTACGTGTGTATGAATGGTGTCACAACACTCATATCATACTAGGACATTCTATATATAGGTGTGATTCTTGAATATTGGGTTGGAACTAAAATTTATTTTCACTCTCAATAAAAATATATATTTTATAGCTTCCCAATCATTTAAATATCACTGTAACACTTCTCCAACATTATGAAACTTTTGAGACATTATCAAAATTCCTCAAACTTCTTTAACTTTTATAGAAAACAAATGTTGAATGGTTAGATCAACATGATCATTGTTGACGAATTTTCAGACTATTTTTAATGATCCTTAAAACTCTAATGTATGATGAAACAACTTTAGTATCCTATATCCAATGGAATATGTTATTTTCAACATCTGATAGACCGCCATTAAGATTACCATTATTAGGAAATATCATCCCAATAAGATTAGAAAATGATTTTTTCATTGCATATCAAATCTTCCTTCAATGGATCTGTATAAAACTCTTTGACTTGTTATCTTCATATATAACCATTGGCCATTGATTGTGTATCTGATAACATTTTGTATCATAGTATGATGTTCTTATGTCGCATTCCACTCAACATCATCTCCAAACTTGTATTCCATTCTTTACATGGATCAATTTCCAATTTATTCATCTTATGACATCAAAAATCTCTATCTATTATATATTTCAAGTGTCTAACTGATGGTAATTTAACCATTTCAACTTCGTAGACATATTATCCAGTAATTTATATTGGTTACCCTTATAATATAGCATAGACAATCTATAATCTATCCGGTCAACTTTTTACTCTACATTTTCCATCAAATGTACCTCTATAACCATCCTTCAACAGATAAGAGCTTCCCCAACTTCCCTATCTAATAATTATATATCTGAATTTCATCAGTCAATCATTATAAGGATAAAACTTCAAATATCAATAATTTTAACACAAATACCTCAAAAATTTTAACTCAAACTATATATAACAATTTCCTTCCACATTGATTATGTTTATCCAATAATACTGTTAGATCTATCTTATAACATTATTTAACATCATACAAACAGTTTATCACAAAAACCCAGATTGAAACTTGTACTAATACGTGAACATGTAATTCCCTCAATTTTCTCTTCTCCCCGTTTTTACCTCTATCTCTTTTAAAAAACATAAAAACATGGATTATATTATAATTACATTCATTTTGTTAGTAACAAGAGGAAGAATAAATCATAATTACACTTTCTGTGGAATCTTTAGTAACCTTCATAAGGTAAATTTCATAACCAAAATAAATAAAATTTCTTATATATATTCTCTTATACTATACCAACATATTTAATAAAATTTATATACATAAATATATTGATATATTGAAAATAAATTCATCTGAACTCACTTTGGAACAACAATCTTAGACATTTTTTTTCTTTTCAATATCCCTATAATGATTCACATAACATCAAAGTCAATAAAGGTTTTGAATAATTTCTCCCAATATGATGATTTAATTTTCCTACTACCCCTGTGTTATTTATTTACATTATTGACAAGAAAATTAATTGTTAATATAACGATAATCTCAGAAACCTAAAAAAAATCATCATGAGAAATTAGTATCAGATTAGATTCTTAACAAAGATTCATTTACTAAAAAACTCTAAGTCAACATGGGAGAACTATATATAGAAAAAAGAGTATATAATTTAGGAGATCAATTTTCTATATAAAACTTATTTCATTTAATACTTTTATAATGTTTCCTATAGAAAAATTATATTCTAGGAAATATAATTATGTTTGTTATGAAATAAATTTGTTCCCATTTTATGAAACATATCAAAATAGTTCAAGTGTAAAAATACGGATTCCTTATATATTTTCTTTCTTATCATCCCTGTTTTTTTTGAAAAAATTATTATACACATACCCAGTCTCCAAATGTTTTCTCACATAAGGGTATCATTCAGTTCCTCACCATGGTGATTACAATATTCCATGACGTTAATTTATTATTACTGAAAACTTTAACCACACTCATCAATATTTTTTAATTCTTATCCTTAAATTCTTAGAAACTTATTACAAATAAGAAATTATATTGTGAATAAGGAGGAACTTAAATGTTCCTTAGAAGAAATTATCATACTGAGAGTGTTCACCATGTATTTTCCACTTATTCTCATATTTTAAATGGGATGTTATTTCATCTTTATGATCAACTTTATTAGATTTAGTAATTAGTTTCTTGTTATCTGTATAATCTTAATATGATTTTTTCATCTTCTCGTATGATTTTGTACCATATTTGTTACTTTGAGTTTGTAAAAATCTCTTCACAGTATCTTATTGGGATGGTAAGATGGTCATAAAGTTTTTAGTAATATGGTTTTCCTTCTCACATCAGTTACAATATTTATGAATCTTCAATCCACTATATTTTGAAAATTTATTATCAATATTTTTCTCATCTTATGAGGAATATTTCTTTACATTTTATTTATAATAATTTTTTTATTCTTACATATTTATATCCATGGACATTTTATCTTGATAAATAACTACAGACTCTTTCTGTCCCTTCTCATCACTCAAAACCATCCAATTTTTTTTAAATTATTTCTTCTTGAACATTATATCCTTTCTCACACACAACATTTGATGTTTTATCATAATTAATCTTTTGAAATTTCTTTTATTCCTCATCTCACTTTCTAAAAATGTTTATTTTTATATACTCATTATATCCCCCTAATTCATAACACATTCCTAGTAGAGACATATTGAACCAAATTGAGTAAGTTTTTAATTCGAAAACTATACAACACCACCAGTGACCTTTGAATATTTATATTTAATACTAAGATTAGCTTTTCGTTAAATATTTGTATTATAGTTTATTTAAAAAAAATTAATTCGATCTAGGAGATACTTTGTTGATTAATTACATTCTTTCTTAGTTGTAGTTGTTTTCTCAAAAATCTGAAATTTTGAACCTGTACTATTAGACAAAGAAAATGTACATTCCAATTGTTTTGGTGTAAAAACAACCTCATTATGTGGACCCTTCATTTCTAAATCTTGATAACATTTACCATTAACTGAAACTAAATTGGTAAAATCTTCTCTGGTCTTTCTAAAGTTACTTTTTTCTATAAGATACATTGATAGTGCCATGGAAAAATATTCCTATTTATCACCAAATATTTAATTAATATAATTGAATATATTTCAAATTCATAAAACTTTAATCTTTTATATTAACATTACTCTGCATGATTTGTTTCTAACATATTGATATTTTCCTTTTTTGAATGATGTTTCTTCATAAACATTCAATTTCTTTTCAAGTTAATCCATTTTGATTTTCTGAGATATATTCACATTAAGGTTTATCTATTGTTTTTTTATTTTATTTTAATTATAAAAATTTATATTATTAAAATATTTACTAAAATTATTTATTTCCATTTTCAGTTGGGTAATTCTCTTATGTTTGACATACAAATTTTCATTTAGAATACATTCATGTTTTGTTTTATTTTCACAATCATATCACTATATAATGAGTCATTTTATCTTTTAACATATTTTAATTAGTTGTAATGATAATGAAATTTATTAATGGATTATGAATCATATATTTCTATTATAAACAAAAAACATGTTTCGTATTTTTAGGAAAAGTATTATTATATTATTCCACTTCTCTTTTTGAGATTTCATATCTTCTTATTCCATTTCAGAATCATAATACTTATTCTTTGGATAATCTCTTTTAAAATGGAATTTTTCAATATAATTCTAAAATTTAATATAATTATGACCTTTAATCTTATATTTTACATATTTTTATATTTTTGAGAGAAGATAAATATTTTTTTGATGTCCTCTTATTCATTCTCTACTTCTAAATGACATGATTTATCTTCAGCTTCTTTATCATTGTGATTATTTTTTTAAAAATCTTTAAACATTATTTCTTCGTTAGTCATATTCATATTGGTTGTATATTTTATTATTTAATATACAAAGATAATATTATAATGTTTATTCAAATATAAATATTCAAAAAAATTTAAAGCTGATAGTTTATAATCAAATATATCTGGAAGATTTCTCAACACATACTTAACATTAGTAGAATATTCCATATTATCACCTAAACCACTTATATTTCGAAAAATATCATATACTATTATAAATTAATAATTAATAATTTTTCCACAACCCATATTATTGTCTTCTAATAAGCCCTCCTAGATTTATATCTTACCATCATTAACTCTTTTATTTCCTTCATAACATCTTCTAAAATTGTCCCTATTATATTTATCAACTAGAAACCTAATAAAATTTGTATAAACATTATATATAAGATCGATTAATAGAAAATTAAAATATTTTCATTAAATTTTAAATTTCTCTCATTGTTATCTATTATAGAAACCTCATTAATTTATGGAAATCCCACAGTTTCAAAATATAAAATTACAATTTAGAGATATTGAAAACAGAGTAATATACAAATCTTAAAACAGTGATATTTTCTTCCATAAAATAAAATTACACCCATGTATTTCATAAAATTTATATTCTACATCCATAATGGAGAGTTGTATATTTAAGTGGGAACATCATCTAATATTAGTCTCTGTTTCATTTCATTGTAAGATCACTTAGTGGGGGAGGGGTGAATTTATGATCACATTATATTATGAATTCTTCTTAAAAACTCAATATACAAAACTTGTTATAATTATGATCTAATAAATTATATACCCCAACCTATTTTTTTGTAGTAATATAATGTGAGTAATCAACACAAGATATTTACAAGGTTTGGTACACAAAATGTCTCCTTTTTATATAGGTTATCCCCTCAATATTTATTCTTTTACTAACTTATTTTAGGAATACGAAGGAACATGTAGTAACTAGTTCTACAGCCCAAAAAATTGTACCCTTAACTAATAATAGTTTCACCCTTAAAAATCAATTTATCTTACACAATTGGTTATACCCCATAATATCCATCATGTATTCACTTTTTTCATATCTATTTATACCCTAAAGTAAGGAAATAATTTTCTTTAATTGGTTCTACTCCCTAGATATATGATATTCCTTCCTCATTTATGATCTAATGTAGAATGATGTTCTCGTTATCCATAAGAATGTTGGATCACCATATCATATGTATAATTTTCATGATCTTCAACAACTCTCTTAAGTGTTTTTTGGTTTCAAAACATCTTCCCGATCATGAGGGACTTGGAAAACATAATAACAACCTTCTAGAATGTTGTCTCAAATTTTACCTTACAAAAATTATATATAATCAATATCCATCCATCATACCATTCATCTGGCGGTTCTCTGTCTAATGGATCTCCATCTGATAGTTTATTATTCACTATAATTGGGTCCCACATTCTTTATTCGATGTACCTTTGTATTATGGTCTCATTTTTATTCTTATCTACATGATACAGAAATCGTAGTCCAATTTACCATCCTCAACCATGTAGGAACATTGATTAGAGACTCACACACTACTCCATATTCATTCAATGATTCTCAGTCAAATGAACCTTTTTCTCCATCCAATGAAACTTGGTCTAATAGAAATATTACTCAAACAGTTAGGAATATTTTTTTAATACTCATAAAACAAATTATTTATTACTTTTTATCCTCCATATGTATGAATAGTGTTCAACACAGTCATACCATAACAATACCCTCTTTATATAGGTGCATATACAGATGTTTGTTTGGGAAAAAATGTATTTTCCACTCATAAAATATCTGAATTTTCAATATTTCCACTCATTTAAATTTGAATATAATTATTCTAAATAAATACATAATTTTTTATTTTTTAACAATCTTCCTTGAATTTTTTTAAAATCACTAGAAAAAAAATCCGAATGATATAATCAGCACCATAATTATTAAGCACTATAAAAGAGCTTTATAAATATCCTTAAAACTCTTAAGTCTGATGAAAAAAATACATATTATGTTATCTTATAGACTTAGAGACATTTATTATCGAATGAACCTTAATTCAGGTTCTCTTTTTTATGAGACCTCCATCTTATATGATCAAAAAATCTTTAGCTGATGAAATCTCAAATCACTATATGTTGTATCATCATACTACTCTTTGGACAATGATCTAGAGTTATAACATTTGACCGATGATCATCCACCTGATAGAATTGTTTATATTAGTCTGATTTCCTTCAATATGATACTACTCAACTTCATATTAAAAGTTTAAATCCATTATCTACTTAAAGTTCCTTTATATTTATCAATCCAATAACATTTCAAATCGTTGTCCATTGGATCTTTCTCATGTTTGACCATAAGGTCCTAGTTTTTCATAGAGGTACATATACTATTAATTTTATTCTCAAATTATTATATTTAATTAATGGGATGTTCCTAAATATGTAATTAATGTTTCAAGAGAATTTGGGCTAGGTTCAAGGCCCAGAGTTCTGGTTTTTTTAGAAAATATTTGGGTGTTGGTTGGATCACATTTAATAGTAACTGTGTGTCTCAACCATAGAGACCCAAAGTGATCGAGTGTGGATTTTTAACCATTAAAGAGAGGTTTTATAGCCATGATAAAATTTCAATAAATTTTGGAGGTGAATTTCACGATGTGTTCATGGTTTGTATAACTGTGAAACAAAACTATGTAATGGGTTAGTTCATGGACAGTAGCCGTTTAATGTGTGCATAATTTTTGTATAACCGTGCAACAAGACGGTATGAAGAAGGGGTTCTTGTCATAACCCATACCCTAGGGCCCATGTTGTGACAACCCCAAGACAGCCTTCCATAGGCCATGGGCTAGCGACAAGTATCAAAAAGTGTATTTCCAAAAATGGGAAGGTGTTGCCTTTATAAAATGTAAACTCACAAAAACCAAGCACACATCAATATATAAGTACAAAGTAAAATATATAGTAACAAAATGTGTATAGAAAGTAAAGTGGTCAGAATTCAAGCCTAACTAAAAAGTACAAGAATAACTGGAAATACAATACATCTGAAAGAAAAAGGAAAACAACTATTGGGCTTCCATCTGAGGTTCCTACCAGAAGGGTTGGTACAGATCGCCTCCTTAGCACTCCACATCCTTCCTCCACCTCTGCATCACATCATGCCAAATGGTCCACCTCCATGTACTGCTCAGTCCTAGCTCCCTCAGCCATGATCAATGTTGTACTTCGTTTACACAAGACACAACAAGGTGTGGGCGAAGCTTGTGCAGGGGTGATTATACTGATACTCAGTAGGGACCTCGAGGCCCCATAGGTCTCCTAAAGTTACACAAGGAAAAACCACAAATTAAGACATCTCCTATAATTAGGTATATCCCCATACATAAACCTAAGTTATCAAGATATACACATCTCATACATGAGGGAATAATACCACAAAGATAACACCACAAAGGTAACACTATGAAGGTAAAAGTACCACACAGTTAACACCACGAAGGTTACACCAAGAAGGTAAAAGTACCACATCGGTATCACCACAAAGACAGTCCCATGAAGGTAAAAGTACCTCACATGTATCACCATGAAGAAAATACCACGAAGGTAAAAGTACGACACAGGTACCACCATGAAAATAGTACCCCAATGGTAAAAATCCTAGTTCAAATAGAGTCACAACTCAAACCAGGTTTTCAGTGAAGTATAGAAGTACATATGATTTGTAACTAATATAGATCATAATATTTTGTTAAGAAACACTACTGATGATTATACAGGGTCTGGCCCACACATGATTGATAGGTATTAACCCCCAGAATAACCCACACTAGCTCTGACCCACACAGGATCTGTAAGTGCTGACCCACACAGGATCACTGAGCGCTAACCCACATAAGATCTGACACACACAGGATCAGTATGCGCTGACCCCAACAGGATCCCTGAGCACAGACTCACACATGATTCGACCCACACAGGATTTATATGAACGCTGATATTCAGCCAAGGGATTCTCTATAGAAAATAACTAGTAACATTCATAGTCACATCATCGAACACCTCGACTGCTGGAGAAATCCTCCTCTAACGAGTATAATGGGCATGCCGCATCACATAGAGGTACTTTCCACTAACCATGGACTATTGAGGTTATTCTCCTATCGAGTACTGTGGGTCTTTTGTGTCACACAGAGGTGCTTCCCACCATGGGTCTGTAGTATCACACAGAGGCGATACCCCTCATGGCATGTTGAGGTACTCCTCCTGTCGAGTACAATGGGTCTACTCTGTCACACAAAGGTTCTCCCCACTTTTTTTTTCCATCGCATCACATAGAGGAGCTCCCCACTGGGCTTGTCGAGTCACTCCGAGTCGAAATGGTCAGCAGTTGTCAAGTCTCAGCCAGTCGTAGGGTTCTGTACGTAGCACGCTTAGGAGAAACACTCTCCAAGCCATCGTTCATACCTCCACCACCCCGATTCCCATTAATAAGTATCCCAAAGGTACATCACATCAAAAGGGACCCAATGAAATATAAGGCGCATCAATCAGATGTCTAGTTTGAAAGTTATTAGCATTTCTGCTCTGAGGGCCCAGTTGGATTTGGGGTCCGATCCAACCCAGCCATACTCCAACCATATTCAAACTCAAGTGGAGTTTACCAAAAGGACCATCTCAATCCAAATATTCTTGCATTGTATATGGTTCTTCAATATGATTCTCGATACTCAAGATATGGACATAAAGGTTAAAATGGGTATTGATGGGCCCGAGTCCGGTCTGACTTGGTCAAACTGATCCGGTTCGGGTTGAACTGGCCCGACCTGCATAGGGGGCGGCCCAATCGAGCCTTCTAGTGTGTCCCGGCGGCACGACCCGACAGCGTGGCCCACTGGGGCCCAACCCACTGCGGTGTGGCCCGCTGGGGCATAGCCTACTATGGTGTGTCCCGCTCGGCAGGTGGTCCGACGAGGCGGGGTCCGACGTGACCGACACCCAGGGGGAGGTGACCCCCAATCACCCCGAATGGCCCGTGGACTGTTAGGCTACTCGAATGAAAGACCCGCCATAGTGGTCCCACCCGTTGTGGGATGGATGACCGGAAGGATGATCTATCTTCCTCTCAGCAGCGCTGCCGCACAACGCAGCTCCACTGCGGTTGACCGGATGTCGACCACTTTCGGCCTCCACCGCAGCCCAGCAGTCACGGCCTTGGGCTCCACTGGTGGGTCGGATGCACGCCCCGCTCTTCCATGTGGCAGGACGGATGTCGACCACCACCCTACTCTGTTACAGCCGATGGGTCGTGGACTCTTTCTCAATCGGCAACATGGACCGCTCCACCCCTCTTTCCTCGCGGCCGACCGGTTGCCAGCTGCCGACTTCTTTCGTGAGTCATCACAACTTCATTCCAAGCCCGAAAAATTAAACGATCATATATTCACGATCCTTGTGTCGAGTGCTCTACATCCCTATATCAAGCTCAGGAAAACTCTAGGTTTCCAGAGACAATAAATATTTGGCATTTGAAGAACGCATGAAGAACACGCAGAATATAAAAATAAATAGAAGCAAGGTTTAAGTATGGGATGATGGTGATGTTCATTTGTACATCATCTTCATGAATTTAGGATATAAAGAATAAATAAAAGAAATTCAAACATATATAAAACCCTACCTCAAGAACTATGGGGTGCGCTTGTTTGTGGAATCGGATCGGTGTTCGTTTTCCCCCGCAGGTAGCCTCCAATGACATTGCTTGATCGTTGATCTTCGGTTAAGGATTTTAATGTCACTAATCACCTACCATTGGTAATGACTCTGTCCTCCAAGGGTTTGGTGTCACTGTACTTTGTCAGCACTTCATTCCTTGATGAAGTAGTGCCGACACCTCTCCACAAGCTCCATATAAATCGGAGAGGGGAAGGGTGTGCAAAGTTTGTGGAATTAATGGAGGCCCATTAATTAAAAACCATCATAATTCCCCAATGGTGAAGTTACTTAGAATGAAAGGTCAATCCATTTATTGGATTGACATGTCTCCATTCCCACATTGATGCTTGTCCGTTGGTGGAAAAGAAAGAAAATAAAAATTAACTACGTTATTCTCATTATTCATTTAAAGTCTAATATTCTAACATTTTCTTTAGACCTACTACGGTCGAAGTGAATACCCCCTTAATAGAAACTTGGTGCTACAGATTCAACGGTGCCCTCTTATTTTTAATCCATGCACTGGTTCAAAAGTTACAAAACACTGCTCGCGTGTTTACTGAATGTACCTGAAAACATGGTCAAAAAATTATTCACAGTCACCCTCGACCTGAACCAATCAAGGTTAGGCTCCACCAAAGTGAAACACACACCAAAGACCCCAACGATTCTCTCAGATTTCAAATACTAGTTACTGTATAAAAGTTATGGATTCTTTTTTTAAGAATTTCACTTAATTATTTTATTTATGGCCAAAAACTAACTTTCACTGGTGGCCCGTGCTAGCCAATGTTAGTATTTGGCTAAAAAATCATACCATCACGAGTTCAACGGTGGAATCATATTTTTAATCCATGTTATCTTTTGTGTGTTATGAGAATTTGAAAAATAAAATAACATTATTTTATTATTTTATTTAGTGTTATGCCATTTTCGGGTTTTCTCACAGGAGGTTTGCGCTGACTAAACATAAATCATGCCTAGGGTAAACCTGCCATCCTCAGCGTAACAATGCCCTCATATTTTTTATCTGAGTAACTGTTTAAGAGTTATTCCACTTTGTCAAGAAAAATACTTACGCGCGCTAATTAAAGCTTAACAAAACATCAATGGATCATTTCGAGCACTCAGGGCCTCGTAATCACGCGCCGTCAGATTTCGCGGTCTCGATATAATTCTATATAATACAAAAGTTATACGAAATTTCTGAGATATTAAATTCTCCCAAACATAGGTATTTACTTCCCCAAAATCCCTAATGTGGACTAAGGAAACAAATGGGGGTACTGAGCACAAATCTGAGCCTCCCGCTCTCATGTGCTCTCCTAGAGGTTCCCATACTGCCAGTGAATGCGCACTAGAGGTATCAACCACATATGAAGGAACCACTCCTGCCAATCCTCAATATCTAATGGAAACTCTGAAAATGTCACCCCATCATCTAAGTCCATCTCTCCATTGTCGATAATGTGTGATTGATCACGCATGCATCTCCTCAGTTGTGACATATGGAAAAAATTATATACCTCGTGCATCTGTGGGGAAAGAAATAGATGGTATGCCACCTTTCCCAATCTGCTAAGAATATAGAGAGGTTCGATGAACTTCGAAGATAAATTTCCACCCAAACCAAATATCTACCAACCTTGTCGAGGTGAGACCTGTAGAACGACATGATTTCTCTCCTCCTATAGGCAAAAAATATCTGCCGACTCTAAGCAATTTTCACTTGCTAACAAGTGAGGTATCGTGATACTAAACCTGCCACTACATTCTTAATACCTGGCCCCCAGTATAGTTGATGAAGGTCATGGTACATCTTCACCACATCATGATGTACTGCCAGAGGAGACGTATATAACTCCCTCAACACCTCCTCTTGTAGTGCTACTAGTAGCCTGGTACGTCCTCTAAAGAGGACAACGTGCTCCCCACCTTCAGAAAATCCATCAGGTGCCCGTCCTGAGGATAACTGAGCACATAGAGCCTCACATTCAATTCCCCAAAGCTACGCCTCTCTAACATGATGAAGGAGTGGGGGGCTAACAGTCATAGACTAGAGGTAAGCAGCTTCATCACGGTCCACGGAGGATATCTTCAGCGTGAGTAGCTACTATGAAACCTTACTTAGTAGTTGTAGACCAGACCTCCTGCTGAGTGTGCTTGCTACCACCTTCACCTTCCCAAGATTATAGACTATCTCAAAGTCATAGTCCTAGAGGAACTCTAACCACTCTTATTGGGAACTGAAAACTCAAAACTCCTACAGCCCTGAGGGTAAGGCTGACCGACTCACAAGTGATCAGCCGCACCCTCCTATGCATAATTTTATCCTATGCTGCATGAGTTTCCTTTTTCACCGACCATGGAAGATCCCCTTACAACGTTGTAGGTAAACCACAACATTTTTGTCTAATACAGTCAATCTGAGTATGATCTTTGGATGTCCAGTCCATACCCAAACTAATGTCGTAAGGCCTCGACGCAGCCACCAAGAGGTTCCATATGAAACTCTAACCTAAGGTTCAGATCACACCATCGGCGTAAGTGTGACTATCGAGTCTCCTCCTAAAGGTATCTACAGATGTGAGGGTCATGTCAACAGCTTAACCAGAGACTCTATGTCTTGAACAATATTTGTGTAAAGAAGTAATTATTGGTATCTATTTCTATTAATATGGTAGTTTGTAGTAGACACAGACCGTACCTTGAATCACTCATGTAGCCCTTAGGTCACACTTCGTGACGGCATGCAACTACTTCCATTCCCTGTCCTCCAGCTCCTTGAGCCTGATGGGGACCACATCGGCGTGGTGGTAGTAGCATATCAAAATTTATACCACCTCTTACTGCTCTCCTATCTCCTCTTCCAAGTCTGCTGCCCTGCAGATTCATTTGTCCTTATTACTTCCTCTTCCTGAAACATTTTACATGCCCTAGTCTTGGAGAGTAAAGCCAGTTTCTAGATTTCCCACTACCAATATTCACTGGTTGTATCCGCTCAGGCAAAGAACATTCAACTACAATGGTTCTCTCTATCACATTAACATAGGTAGGAATGTCTAGAGGAATAGTGCTGGATCAGACTTCCTTAAACAAAACATTCTAAGAAGTGTGAGCCCTTAAGCACTTATCATATCGTATTAATCGAGTACCAGGAATGATCGGTACGCCTCGATGAATACTCAGCTACCGACATGTCATCTTGCAGAAGCTGTAGAAGCTCTAGATAACTCTCAGCCACCTCCTCAAGCCAGTCCTCAGCTGCCTGTGAGTCAGGCTCACCTTGGAACTTGAGGGGTATCTAATTCTAAAACTCATGTAGCACACTCAGTCGGTGTTCATCCTCTACTGGTGGAACTGGTGGCAATGGTCTTCCAATGGGTATTGGTGCTGCTGGTACACCACCCAAAGGTGTTAACGTCATAAGAGGGCCCTACACCAATGCCTCGTTGCTCGGTGGGCCATCATCATGTACTCTCTTAGAATACTAGTTTCATGTCTATATGGCAGCATCCTAATAAGTAACAGGTGTGCCATGGTCATTATTTTATACATGGTGTACTGAATCTAAGTAAATAAAAAGAAAAACCTTTCAAAAACACACAAAATCATTATTTTTTTTCCCCGAGTTGGAAAAAAAATTCCGAGTCCTGGTGTATGGATATGTCGGTCGTCGTACCAACACTGGACTCCCCAAACTTAAAACCACACACCAAACACTTAACACTATTTCTTCATAGAAAAGATCAGAGTCTTAGTTAATCGGTAGAACAGAACTCCTCTGCTACCACATTGTCACAGCCCATCCCCTGGGGCCAGTGTCGTGACTGCACCAAGCCCACCTTAAAAAGGCCAGGGTCTGGGGACAAGCACCAAAATGTGTATTCCCTAAAATGGGAAGGTTTTTCCTTTATAGAAGATAAACTCACACAAACAAAACACATATCCAGATACAAGTACAAAGTAAAATATATAGTAACATGGTGTGTATTGAATGTAAAGGGGCCAGAATACAAGACCAACTAGAAAGTACAAGAAAAATGGTAATATAATACAACTAAAAGAAAAATGAAAACAGCTACGGGGCCGTCCTCCGAGGTTTCTACCTAAAGGGTAGGTACATACCGCCTCCTCAGCACTCCACAACCGTCTGTCTCCTCCGCTTCACATCACACTGAATGGTCCACCTCCATTAACCTTCCAATCCAAGCTCCCTCATCTTCGATCAATGTTGTTCATCATCTACATAAGACACAATAAGGTGCGGGTAAAGCCCAATAGGGGTGAGTATAACGATACTCAGTAGGGACCCTGACACCCCATAGGTCTCTTAATGTTCCACAAGGGAGAACCAAAAAGAAAAAAAAATAACCCTATTTAGGTATATGCCCATAAATACACCTAGGTTATCAATATATACACATCTCATACATGAGGGAAGAATACCACAAAGATAACACCACTAAGGTAACACCATAAAGGTAAAAGTACCACATAGGTAACACCACGAAGGGTACACCATGAAGGTAAAAGTACCACACATGTATCACCACATAGATAGTACCACGAAGGTAAAATTACCACATAGGTATCACCACGAAGATAGTACCATGAAGGTAAAAGTACCACACAGGTATCACAATGAAGATAGTACCACAATGGTAAAAGTCGTAGTTCAAACAGAGTCACAGCTCAAACCAGGTTTTTAGTAAAGTATAGAAGTACAAATGATTAGTCATAAAATTAGATCATATTATTCTATCAAGAGGAACTATTATTGGTTATACGGAGTCTATCCCAAACATGATAGATAGATACTAACCCCCGCAATGACCCACATAGGATCAGTGTGCGCTGACCCACAAAGGATCACTAAGCACTGACCCACAAAGGATCTGAACCACATAGGATCGGTATGTGTTGACCCGCATAGGATCACTGAGTGCTGACTCAGAAAGGATCTAGCCCAAACAAGATCGCAGCGAATGATGATAGCTAGTTACGAAATTCTGTAGGGATAATAACAAGTAACATTCCCAGTCACAACATCGAACACATCGACTGCTAGAGAACTCCTCCCATAACGAGTACAGTGGGCTTGATGCGTCACACAAAGGATCTTCCCACTAACCTTGGACTATTGAGGTACTCCTCATATCAAGTACAATGGTTCTACCACGTCACACAGAGGCGCACCCCACCATAGGTCTGCAGCAATACACAGAGGCGCTCCCACTCGTGGCCTGCTGAGGAACTCCTCCTGTCGAGTATCGTGGGTCTGCCGCATCCCACAGAGGTTCTCCCCACCATCGTTCTACAACGTCACATAAAGGCGCTCCCCACTGGGCCTGTCGAGTCACTCTGAGTCAAAATGCTCAGCAGTTGTCAAATCTCAGCCAGTCATAGGGTTCCATACATAACACAATTAGGAGAAGTTCTCTCCAAGCCATTTTTCATACCTTAACTACCCGGAAGTCACAAAAAGAAGTATCCCAATGCTTCTTCAGGTCATAAGGAACCCAAAAAAATAGACCTCACGTCAATTGGAGACCTGATCTATATGTTATTAGTGTTTCCGCTCTGAGGGCCTAGTTCGATTCGGGGTCCGATCCAACTCTGTCATACTCCAACCTTATCCAAACTCAATTAGAGTATATGATAATGACCATATAGATCCAAGAATTCTGGCACCACAGACGGTTCCTCCAACAGATGCATGTTTCTCATGATATATCCATAAAGGCAAAAATGGGTCTTGATGGCCCAGGTCCGGTCCGACCCGGCCTGGGCTGACCCAACCTGATTCGGGTCGACCCGTCCCGAAATAAATCTGGCCCGTCCTATGTATGGGGTGGCCCTGCCCAGTCAGGTGGCGCAACCCTCAGTGGTGCGGCCCACTCAGATGGTGGTCTTCCAAGGCGGGGTCCGCCGTGACTGACACTTGAGGAGAGGCGCCGCCCGGTTTTCCCGAACGGTCTATTGACCTTTTGGATAAAGTAACGTCGAACCCACCAAAGGGGTCCCACCTGGTGTTGTGCGGTCAGCCGGAAGGTCGGATGGTCTTCCTTCTAGCGGTGCGTTCATGCGCCACAGCTCCACCGTGGTCGGTCAGATGTAGGCCACTTTCGGCCTCCGCCACAGCCAAGTGGTCGCTGCCTCCTGCTCCACTAGAATCACGGACTAATGTCGCCACTCTTCCATGTGGCTGGCTAGATTTCCACCACCACCTTACTCCCGCAAGACCGATGGGCTACGACCTGTTGCTCAACCAGCGGTGCAGACATGCGCCGCCCCTCCTTCCTCACGGCCGACCGAGTGTCGGTTGCCGACTTCTTACTCGAGCCATCACAGCTTCGTTACAAGCCTGAAAAATTAAATGATCGCATATTCAGAAACCTTGTATTGAGGGATCCACATCCATATATCGCACTCAGAAAAACTCTGTGTTTCCAGTATCAATAAATATTTGGCGTTTAAAGAACGCATGAAGAACACTGGGAGATTAAAAAGAAAAAGGAGCAAGGTTTATGTGAGGGATGATGGTCATGATCGTTAGGCCATCATTATCTTGAATTTAGGATATGAAGAATCAATAAAATAAATTCAAACATATATAAAACCCCATCCTCAAGAATGATGGAGAGGGTGTGTTTGTGGTAGTGGGTCAGTGTTCGTCGTCCCCCGCAAGTAGACTCCAACGACGTCGCCCAATATTCGATCTCCAATTTTGTATTTCAGTGTCGATTATCACATTCTGTTGGTTCTGCCTCCATCCACCAAGGGTTTGGTGTCACTGCACTTTGTTACTAGACAAAGAAGTGTTGACACCTCTTCCCATGCTCCAATTAAATAGGATAGGGGGAGGGTGTGCAACGTTCATGGAATTAATGGTGGCCCATTAATTATAAACCTTCCTAATTCCCCAATGCTGCAGTTTCATAGAATTAAAGGCCAATAAATTTATTGGATTGACACATCGCCGTTCCCACATTGTCACTTGTCCGTAGGAGGAAAGGAAATAAAATAAAAATTAACTAAGTTATTTTTATTATTCGTTTAAAGGTCTCAATTTCTAGATTTTTCTTCAGACCTACTATAGTCGAAGTGAAGCCTCCCTTAAGTGAATCCTAGCACTATGGATTCAACGATTACCTCATATTTTTAATCCGAGTATCAGTTCAAAAGTTACAAAATGCCACTCGCGTGTTTACGGAAAGTACCTGAAAAAATGTTCAAAAAATTATTAACATTCCCCCTCGACACGCGCCGGTCAAAGTTAGGCTCTGCCTAAGTGAAAGACGCCCCAAAACCACCAATTGTACTCTCGGATTTCCAATCAGAGCTACCGTTTAAATGTTATGGATTTAACAAATGAAATAATTGTCACTTAATTATTTTTTACGGCCAAAAACTAACATTCACTGGTGGCCCGCACCGGCCAATGTTAGTATTTTAATAACGAAATCATTCCCTCACAAACTTAACGGTGGTCTCCGATTGTTAATCTGAGTTACTGTTTGTGAGTTATAATCATTTTAAAAATAAAATAACTTTATTTAATTATTTTATTCACAGTTATGCCATTTTTGGGTTTTCTCATAGGAGGCCCGCACTGACTAAGTATAAGTCACGCCTAGGGTACACCTGCCATCCTGAGCATAATTGTGCCCTCATATTTCTGATTCGAGTAACCATTTAATTGTTATTCTAATTTTTAGGGAAAACTACTTACACACGCTAATTAAATCTTAACAAAACTTCAACGAATCATTCTGGGCACTCTGGGCCTCGAAATCGTGCACCGTCAGATTTAACAGTTTCATAAAAATTTCATATAATTAAAAAAATATTATATAGAATTTCTGATACATTACAGTACTTTGGTAGTTTCCAGTGAATGGTTTGTGCATAGTTTTTCAATCCATTAGTCCAAACCATGCACTATATTAAAACAAGTGAAATGATAATTCCCCACTATTTTTAGCCCTAAAATTATTCATATTCTTTTCACAATAACATGAAATAAACCCCTTTGGATAAATTTCATACATTTTCAAACTTTTATAGATCTCTCATATTTGGCACCTAATTTGACTATGGTTAGTTGGATTCTTGGTATGTCTATCAAAACTATTACTTCTTTTCTCTTTTTCCTTCAATATCTTGCATTCTATTTATAGGAAATCTAATATTCCCTATTTTCAATTATTTTTTATAGTTCCTATGATTTCTCTAATTACATCCCAAATAAAAGTCCAATACTTGATGAGGAGTATTTTACCCATCTAAGGTAGGTTTTCTTGTACTATTCCCTACAATTCATGTTTTTTATTTCTTGTGCCATTGTACCACATTCCACACTTTTTTCACTTTTCCTAAAAAATTAATTTCACAACAATTTTTTAACTATGAATGGAACTAATAGTTCGATGAGTCATATTTCAATTTTTTAGGATAACTACATAAACCCAAACCACCCCTTTATGCGGGTTAGATTAAATTATATTTGAGAACCATTATTGAATTGTATTTAAAAAAATTCAGGTTTGTTATTTTTCATCCTCATAATGAAATTATTAAATTGGATTACATTGAATGAAATGTGATTAGTAGGACCTTGTTACTTATCCACTTGGATCCCTATTAAAATTATGTTCGGTTTTCATTATAAAATGAAATATATAAATGGATATATATGAACTATATGTGTTGTGAGTGACTAAATTAGATTTAATAATTTTTTATATCATTCCATGAATGATACATAGAATCGAACCCAAACTAGTTAGATGAGATCAATGGAAATATTGAATTTAGTTCACCTAAACATGATAATTTATTATATTATACCTTGGTTCATACTTGGATTCTTGTTTTGAATGCATTAGACATGATCATAGAAAAATTTTAATTATACCATGCCATGGAGATACTTGGATTTCTACTTGAAATGCCTTGGAAGGGCTCATAGGGAAATTTGAATTATACTATTATGGATTTGGATTAAAAATTCCTTCAGTGGGATCATAGGGAAATTTCAATTATATCATCCCATGGGAGATACACGGATTCCTAAATGGAATTTCTTGAATGGAAACATATGATAATTGGTGTTATATCATGCCATGGGTGATACCTAGAATCCTATAGGGAATTCCTTTGATTGGATCATTGGAAAATTTTAATTATATCAAGCTATGGGAGATACATGGATTCCTACATGGAATTCCTTGGATAGGCTCATAAAAAATTTGAAAGTATATCATTCAATATAAGATAATTGGATTCCTAAAAATAATGCCTTGGATGGTATCTCAGGATAAATAAAATTCTATCATACCATGGGTGATACTTGGATTCAAACAAGGAATTATCTGTATGGGTTCATAGGAAAAATTGAGTAATATCATTCCTTGGGAAATACTTGGATTTTGATTTTGAATTTTTGGATAAGATTATAGGATAAATGGAATTATATCATAATTTATTGTTATATGTAAAATTTATGAGACTTTATTATAAAATTAATCATTATTTATATAACTTATTCCCCGATCCTATTTTCAATAAAGTAAAGTGCTCAGTGACATTCTTACTTAGGCTGAACCATGTATAGTCAATTAGGTATCCCATGGGGAGCGTGAGATCGACATAGGTTTCATTCACACTAACAATTTAAATTTATTATATATTTAAACTTTATATTATTTATTCAAAAACATGATAGTAGTGGATTCCATTGGTGGTGGTCTAATTTTTTATTAATATTATGTATTTTAATATTGTTTAATAAATTTTCAAACCCAACAGAGACTCTCCAATGTCTAAATGGAAATTTTAATTTTAATAATATTATTTTTTTGAAACTTGACTTTTCAATGTTCAAAGAAGTAATAAATTATTATTTTTCGGTTGTAATGGATTAAAATATCATAAATGTGACCAAAATGTCCAAAACCATGAGTAAGAAACAAGGGAAAGATAATGGTTTTTGATTTTATGTATCCCTGATTTCTAAGACGTATATATGTAAATTATTAAATAATTCCTCAACATTTTCAATAAATTCCCACCCAAATCTCCTTCCCCCTTTACCCCTAATCCATAATCCATGATTTTATGTCCATTTTCATACCACATAGTCCCCCAAAGATTCATTAATCCCCCAATTATACATACTCAATATTTTGAAGAAACTCTTCAAGATTTGTGAATTATCATAATCTTTTTTTCCATTCAAGTATTTCATTTTGAGTACGTGTTCTAGAATTTACATTTTATTATTTTATTATGATTTTCATCACACACTTACAACTAAAATAATGTTTTAATAATGTGATTCTTTCATTATCTCTTATTTTATACATTTATAAATCCATGTTTTTTAGACATCATGATAATGTATTTACTTTTATAATTTAATTCTTTTATATAATAAATTCTTATATTGTGAATACACAAACCATTTATTCATCCTTAGTTATTCACTAATATGGTAATATAATTTATTGATTTGGGAATTTAAATATATGAAAACTACATTCCATTTATGTAGTTCAAAAATTATGTTATGTTCAAGACTTTACGCAGTTATGTACTCAATGATTTTATATGAAACCTGTACATTATTTTCCTCATATTATTGAAAAATGATTTATTATTTTAAATTTTATTCACATAAAATTAATAAATATATAGGAAGTTACCTGATATAACTCTAATGAATTGAGTAAATAATTTAATCTCTAGATTTAAAATGTTCACTGATACCATGGTGAATAAACTTGGTAATTTTAATTTATGAAACCCTGGTGATAAAAAATAGTGATATGATTGTTAATGTCTCATTTTTTATGTTGTTTTTAGATTTCCATGTCATGAATAATGTTATTTTTATTATTATATTCTTCTTGTTCTCTTGTTAATTCCATTTTCTATGCCTCATGTTCTAATTCACATGCCTAATGATCACATGATAAATGTGTCATTTTCTTTTTCCCTTATAGGGTTTTATACTTACCCCTTTCTATTTATGTATGTGTCTTGGAAATTAGATACTGTAAAATTGATATAAGGTGAACCCATAATGAATCCTTTCAAGTTGATTAGAATAATATTTTATGTTTTCTTGTGTTTTATTCCTATTTTCGAAGAAAATAAACATTAAAAGTTCATGGGTTTTATTCTATGTAATTAAATGTTTGTGTAATAAAAGAACATGAATTAATAGTTTTTATCAGAGGATGGATTTTTTATTTTTCTAAATTAGGAGTTGAAAATATATTATGTACCATAGAGATGTGACTAAATATAGGAAAATATCCAAGAATTTGGAGAAAGTATTAATTGAGTGGTTAATAATTAATGAAATACACGTCTGGATACTATAAGTGGATGTGGCTCCCTAAAAAATGTACCTAGGGGAAAAACCCTAAAAACACCATATTGATCTAGACTTAATCGGGAGTTGGTGTATGATAATAATCCTTAGTGAACAACTGGTTTTAAACTCTTATGTGATATTTTTTGTTAAAAAAATATGTTAATTAACCATCATGATGGTATATGGAAATTGAATTTATTATTAGAGGAGATTAATAAAATATTTAAGCGTGATTTTTAATAAATAAACTCACATTAGAATTCTAATATTCCTAAAAGTAACACATTTCTCACTAAGTTTTTATTGTATTATAAAAATGCTATAAAATTAGAGTAACTATTTAAGTGATGAGAGAAACGGATGATGCACTGGCGACGTTTATAACAAGATGGATTTGATGGAAAATCTCATGAGTTTGATGAATCAACTTATGAATAATAACATTAATTTTATTGAGTGACTATATTCCCCTATATGGGAAAAACATACCATTGGTTCCTTCATGAATCAACGACCAACTCCATTTAGTGGATCTAATAATCCATTGATGTTTGAAAAATGGATTACCTCTATAGAAAATAAATATTCTACACTATGCTATTAAAAGATAGATATTTTCACCCTGGAAGTATACCACTGCGAAGGAGAATTTGATCAGTGATGGACACTGATTAAAAAAATGTATCTGAGAAGGTAGATTGATACTATAGAGTAAGAAGGGTTTGGGTGGATTTTTTTTAATAAATATTTTACTCATTCGATGTAAAAAAATAGATAAGGAATTATTAATGATAATGAAGAAGGAAAATGAATCAATGGGAATTTATGAAATGAAATGTACAAGAATTTCTTGATACACCTTTAACATTGTTATGAATCCTAATGTAAAGGTTGATAGATTATTTGGGGTACTATTACCACATATATGGATGAATTTAGAATATATAGACTATAAAATCTATGAGAAGATAGTGTGGAGTGATATGAATGATTAATTGGAGTTGGTAGAAATGTAGTGGTCACAAAGGTCAAATAACAAGAGGAGTATAATGGATCCAAACATAGGGAATAACTTCGACCGTAACATATGAGGAAATAAAGTGAAACATCCCACATGAAACAAATATGGGAAGAAGTATTTTGGATACTAATTTCTCGGGAGTGAAAAGTGCTATAATATTGGATGATATGGGCATATATCTTAGAGAAATCATGTTTAGGTGAATCCTATACATCTCAATACTAACGACATATGTATGATGGTGTAGGACCATCCTCAAGTTTAATTATTCAAGTGTGGATATATTGAGAATATTCCCAGTAAGTGGTTTAATTAGAAGATAATGGATGTAAAAATCCCTCAAAATTAGCATAGGTAGTGGGAGAAATTTTTGGCATTTACTATCTTGAAGTATGAAGTAGATTCTCAATATGATTTAATGGAAGGTACACTCGTTGTGATCTGAAATCTAGTAGGTAATTTTTTTTATTCTATATCTACACATTCAATTATATCATCCATTTTTGTAATGAATATAGAATAAATCATTGATCTTCTAGAAGTAGAGTTATCAATCAAGAATCCATTAGGTATTGTCCTAGAGTCAACAATGTATTAACTCTAGTATTAAATTCGATGAGTATAATCTCATCGCAAATGTATTAGTAATTTCCATGGTGGGATTTGACACTATACTAGGGATGGAATGGATCACAATTTATAATTATAATATCAACAATAAGAGAAAGTAAATTTCATTATTCCTAAATATACAAACTATATTTATTTTTAAAGGAGGGAAAACCTTATACCAAATTTTATTAGAAGAACCCCCATAGTCTTCTTTATAGAGATAATCATTAAAGAGGGAGATGTAAATGAAATTATAAGGAAAAAGTGTCCATTATTGGGGAATTCATCGACAGATTTACTAACGAGTTACCTATACCTCCCCCAAAGAGTTAGGTCGATTTCTCCATTGAACACATACCTATATCCAAGCTGATATCAAAGATCCCGTATTGAATTGAAAATGTAGATTTATAAGTATTAAAGAAAAAAATTAGAGATCTTTTGGAGAAGGTATTTGTCTGAAATGGTGTGTCTCCTTGGGGAGAGCCTGTTCTCTTGGATAATAAAAAGGCTGGATAAATGTGTTTATGCATTTTCTATAGATAAATTAATGGGATCATATTGAAGAACAAGTACCATCTTCTAATGATTGATGATTTACTTTACCTGCTTCATGGGGTTCAATACTTCTCCAAGACTAACCTCCAAAATGGGTATCATAAATTGAGGGTCAAGAATGAATATATTACAAAGACTTCCTTCCAAACAAGATATGGGAATTATGATTTTGTTTTTATACCCTTTTGCTTGACAAATGTTTCAGCTATATTTATGGATTTAATGAATAAAGTCATTAAAGAAATATGTGATAAATTATTGGTTGATTTTATTTATGATATTTTGATATATTATAAAATTCAAGAGGTTCATCAGGATAATCTAAGGTTTATATTGAAAAATATGAGGAAGGAGCAGCTATTTTTTAAATTCTGAATATATGAATTCTGGTTACAACATGTTTCTTTCTTGGGACACATTATAACCAATTAATTTATATTAGTTAACCCTTCTATAAATTTTTTTAGATGAGTGGTCTCATCCAACAATAGTAACTAAGATTTATAGTTACCTTGGTTTAGCAGGATATCATATGAGCCTTGTGAAAAAAAATTATAATTTCTAATCCACTAACAAAATTAACACAAAAAGTGGATAAGTTTATCTAAAAAAAGGATAGTGAAGAATGTTTCCAAGAAATAAAGAAGATATTGGTCACTACACATATGCTAACTCTAAACTCGGTTAGAGAGGTATTTTTTATTTATATTGTTGCATATTTAAAAGGAATTGGGCCAATCCTCTTGAAAAACGAAAAGGTTATCACTTATGCATATCAATAATTAAATATTCATGGTCAGAATTATCCTATGAATAACCTAGAGTTAATGGTAGTCATTTTTTCTCAGAATAAATTAAGGAACTATATTTATGGGAAAAGTTTGATATATACACATACAACTAGAGTTTGAATTATATTTTCATAAAAAGGGAATTTAAAATGATGCAGTAATGATATTTGAATCTTATTAAATATTATTATTGTTAAATTAATTATCACTCAGGATGAGTAAAAAAATTCATAGATTCATTAAGTAGGAATTACACTGTTTTGTTTTTAAATATGAGGATAAAAGGATATCCATTGATTAAGGACCATGTAAGGTAGGACCTGAGTTTCACATGGAGGAGACATCATTAATCCTATCACAAATGATTTCCAAGCCATCATTACTAATTAAGATTAAGAGTCTGTAAAGTGAAGATCCTATGATACAAAAGATGATAGAGGCTATGAAGAATGAAAAGTCTCATGGCTTCTATAATGATCAAGAAGATGTATAGAAATTTCATACAAGTATACGTGTCCCATATACCCTAGATTTATTGAATGAGATGTTGGATGATGTTCATAGATCTACATTCTCTATAAATCATGGAATCAATAAAATCTATAGGGAAATTTGTGATCATTATTGGAGGGATAATATGAAAAGGTAGATTACTGACTACACAACAAGGTTTTGTGTGTGTCAATAAGTGAATGTAGAGAGACAAATTACTAAATGGGTATTGAAACCACTACCCATTCCAACATGAATGTGGGAAAATATCACTACATACTTCATCTTCAGTCTATGAAGAACATCCAAATGAAACAATATGATATGGGTTATAGGGGATCAACTCAACAATACCACCCATTTAATCACTATTTGGGAATATTTCTATATTAAACAAATTTCCAGGATATATGGAAAGGTAGTGGTGGGGTTTCATGGGGAACTCATTTCAATCATTTCTAATCATGATCCATAGTGCACATCCAAATTCTATAGAAGTATTCAAAATTATCTAAATAAAGAATTAAATTTTAGTATAGATTATCACCCCAAAACTGATGGCCATTCTAAAAGAAATATTCAGAAAATTGATGACATGTGGAGAACATGATTAATGGAATTCAAAGGTGGATGGTATCAACACCTTCCGTTAATTGAGTTCTCATAAAATAATAGCTTCCACATGAGTATTCAAATGATAACCAATGAATCTTTATATGGGATGTGATGTAAAAATCATGGTTTTTGCGATGAATTTAGTGATAGAATGCTACTTGGGAATGAACATGTGTAATATATTATATAAAAGGTTCATTCCATCAAAAAATATATAAAATCATTCTAGATTATGAAGAATACCAATGATAAAAAACTTTTAAGGGACTTGGATTTTGATTTTGGAGATAATATTTTCCAATGGATATCACCATGGAAGAGATTCATGTGATTTGGAAATAAAGGTAACCTTATCTTGATGTATAGTGGCTTTTTTAATATCCTTGAATACATAGGATTAGTGGCCTATGAGCTATCACTTATACTAAATTTGGCTAATGTCCATGATTAATTCTACACATCTCTCTTGAATATGAGTAAAACTGATACCTCACATGTATTTAATTTGGAGGTGGTACAATTGGATCATGACCTCCCATATGAGGAGTAGTCTACGGGGATCTTGGACTGTAGAGAAAATTTTTTACACAACAAGACAAATTTACTGGTCATAGTGTTATACTGGAACAATAATTTTGAATAAGTGACATAAGAACCAACTGAAACAATGAAACAGAAGTACCCTCACCTATTCCCAATAGAGAATATGATTTTAAATGTTAAGGATGATGTGTCTAAAGTGTTGAAGAATGTAATGACCCAAGATTTTTGAATGATATTTATTGCATGAAAAAATTTGTGTTATAAAATATAATATTATAAAAGTACATAAATAGAGGAAATAGAAAAACCTAATCTCATTACTAAATATCATTACATTAGTCATCTATGAAACCAATGAAAATGACAAAAATTACAAATGTACAAAAATATAAAATTGAAAAGATGAAATGGGAAAATATAGATCACCCTAATCTGCTAGAATCATCTCCCCCATGACCAACACTATATAAATGGAACAAAATATTATTAAACCAATCAACATCTTATAAAATGAAAATATTAACTTAGAGGGAAATGCAATTATTTTTGACTGAAATAATCAGGTGGTGTTTATAGGGAGAATTGTGACCATCAGAAGAATGATATGATTATTGGGAACTATACACTCTGGTAATAATTTGAAGATTATAATTGGTGTTTAGAAGTAGTAATGAAAAAGGGTAATTGATACAGAAAAGAAAAATGGTGGCCTCAACTACTAGAGTCATGTCATTTGAAGGCCATTTATCAGAATGTGGTAGGAAGGGAGCTTCACTGGGGTTCTCCCTTGACCAATCCCAATCCATGATTCAATATGTATTGCTTGAAACAAATTTCCTATGGTAGAATTTCATGTTACCAGACATTACCACTCAGTCAATGTCTGCTTAGCCAGCCCATGAAACTACCAACACCACACACCTTACACTTATGGAATAAGATGGTGTAATAAGGGGTTACATGTCTATGTATTTGTTACTTGAAGTGTGATTTAATTTTTATAAATTAAATTATAATTACATCAATCCCATTTTTAGAGTAATTTGTTTAATAAAATATATGTTTTAGTGGGACCAATTACATAAAATGATTTTAGGAAAAAATTTAAACATACTGTTTTAGAAGTCATATGCACATTGATAATAAAAATAGGTATTCAGAATAATTTTTTAAATAGAATAGTCACTTAATACAAATTATTTATATATAAATGATTATGAAATTATATAATATCTTATGAAAATTGTTTTAGTAAAAAAAGTTTAACAGTGTATTAAAAACTAAATTATTTAATAAACGAACATGTTTAAATTTCAAAGTTCTTATTCTCATATTTTTAGAATTATTTTGATAAATTTAATATTATACTTTATATCAACACATCAAATTTAGGTGGGGGTGAATTTTTGATAATGTTTTTAAAAAATATTATATTTTTTAGAATAGTTAAAATATAGTTCTGTGTTTTCATATGTTTTATGACTTCATATTTATTTCATAATGATGTAATAGTTAATTAACCACAATTAATGACCTAACATATGTAATTATATTAATATTATGTATTTTCATAGCTTTTAATCAACTTCAAAACCTATAAGTGTAATTCTAAGGTCTAAAATGGGAAATTTCATTTTAAAAATATTTTATTGTGAGAAATTTAATTTTATATTTCTAGAGAAGTATTAAATAATTGTTTTTAGTTCTAATGGATTGATATAACATAAAATGTGGCTAAAATGTCAAATTTAATGGGAAAAACCATGTGTAAGGTAATTTTATTTCATTTTCCATGACATAGATTTCCAAGTGTAGTATATAGAAATTATTAAACAATTTCCCCACTTTTTCTGTAAATACACACACATTTATACATTCCCATTCACTATGAATGCTTTATTTATTATGTTCTTGTAAGAAGGGAGAATGGGATGTCTAGGAAATTTGATATGGACCTGATAATTATGAACTACGTAGAGTGTGAGACTATATTGCTATCCTTTTTTGAAGGATCTTGTAGTACGAAAGGTTGTCTTCCCACTAGTGGTTGATTATTTCATAGATTTATTTCATGATTATTCTTTTGTTCTACCTACCAATAGAAATATATAGTTAATTATATATCTTGTTCTATGAGTTGAACCAGATTTTATTACTCTGTAAAGGATAGGTCTAACCGAGATTTATTTACTAAAGAGTTAGTTAGATGAATTAGAATCCAAAGGGTTTATAAAACCATGTAAATATCCTAGGGGTTCACTCATGCTTTTCACCAAGAAGGAAGATGGGACCCTTAGGCTATGAGTGGAATTCCGACAATTGAATCAGATTATAGTTAAGAATCAAAACACAATACCATAAACAAATGATCAATTTGATTATCTTTGAGGATCTAGTGTCTTCTTAATGACAGATTTGAGATAAGATTATCATAAGGAAAGGATTATTCCCTTCAATATATCATGTGAAAATTTTAAAATCTGATATATAATATAAAAATACCTTATGATGTCGTTAGGTCTCACGAATGAACTGGCTATCTTTATGGATTTGATGAGTTGGGTTTTCCAACCACAACTAGACTACATTGTGGCAATTTTTATGGATGAAATCATAGTGTATTCTAAAACTAAACATGGCCATGAAAAAAACCTTGAAATCATATTAAATAAATTAATAGATCACTAAAAATATGTTAATCTTAAAAAATTTCACTTATTTAATGATAATTTTTACTTCAAGGGACACATTATATCAAAATCAAGAGTAATTGTGTATATAGTGAATCATAGATCCATAATTTCCTGGGAGTTACCTAATGAACGTTTTGATATTCATATTTTCAATGGGAAATCTCTTTACTAGATGAATTTTATCAAGGATTTATCATTCCATGAAGCACATATTATGGGTTTGACCAAGTATAGTTTTAATTTTATATGCACTAAAACTTGTGGGAAGTACATTTTAAATATGAAAGGAAAGTTGAACTTTGCACGAATCCTTAATTTACCTAAGCTGATTAGAGTCTATATATTTTCTTTGTTGACTTTGGAATTGAGATAGTATTTTTTAATCTAAGGGGGATGAGTCATGGGATAAGGTTTTTGATAGTTGAGTTATCCTGATTGAAATTACCCAATGAATGATGTTGAGTTCTTATCATTTGTGCATAGTTTACATTTATAGAGACATTATTTGTTAGGAGAATAGTTTTTTATATACACTAATCATGAAATCTTCAGATATATATGCTAACATTGTTATTTGAAAATCAACCAATGAATATGGATTTCATAACTTCATACTTTCAATTTTTTCCTATTTATCAGCCTATAATGGGAAATGAATTTGTCAATTCACTCTTCCGAAAAACTCACACTCAAGCAATTATGGAATACAATAGTGAATGGGAGTTGTTGAATATTTATTATATGATATATCTGGATGTTCAACAGTATCCTGGGAAGGATATCCTTATATCCTTATAAGTGACCTCATCACTTCAAGGTTGAGTGAATATAATGAATCTTTATGATCTCAAAGGCTTAGTCTAGAGGGAAAATATTTCAAGTGAGAACCCACTACCTTATTGGGTTGTTGATGAAGATGAGATCTTGTATATCCATGGATGTGTATGGGTTCTTATAGACATGTGGGAGAAAATTAATTAAGAGTCTCATTCTTTAAAATAGAAAGTGTATCATAGGCTTAGCAAGATGTATCATGACATACGCCACCAGTGTTAGTGGCTTGGTATGAAAAGAAGATATAATGTTTTTCTTCTCAGTGATCTGTATGCCTGCAGGTGAAGTTGGAACACCAAAAATCATGTAATATTTTATATCCCTTAAACATTTTTAATTGAAAATGGGATTATTCCAATGTGGATTTCATTAAAGTCTTGTCAAAGTCCCCTAGGGGTAATGATGTTGCATGGGTAATAATGGATTATCTAACGATGGATTCCCATTTCTTACATATTCGAGAGACATTTTTAATGGAGAAGCTTTGTAGAATTTACATCCAATATATTCTATCACATGTACTATCATATAAAATATAGATGATCAGTTCACTTATCAACTATAGTAGTGGTTATAGAGGGATCTTGGTTCATAGTTACTTCTGAGTACAACATATCACCATTAGACTGATGTTCAGTTCGAGTGCACTCTATAGGTTTTAGATGACATGCCCTCATCATGTTTCCTTGATATTAGAGGTTATTTGTAGAAATAGATACCTCTTATTGAGTTTTTAAACAATAATATCTTTCAAGAGGCTAATTAGAGGGATATTCTATGAGGAACTTTATGAGGGGTTGTGTTGTTCAACTCTATATTGGTTAGAGACAAGGGAGTTTTCCCTATTTGGTCCAAATGTTATTCATTAAACACCAGATCATTTACATATTATCAGGAAACATATTTCTATGACAAAATCAGTGATGAATTATTTTTGGATCATTATCACAAACCATTGGTTTTGAATGTGTGATCTTGGGTTTTATTATGTGTTTTACCTAGATTGGACCATCAATGTATTTGATTGAATGGGGACATGTGAAATATATTTATTATTGTTTTTAAGATCATGGATAGAGTTGGGCCGTTATCGTATCAAATAACTCATACACAATGGTATTGATCCATGCATGATTTCTTCCACGTTTCCTATCTCCATCATTATCAAAATGACATGTCATGTGCCATTTATATTGAGGATGTTTGGTTAATGTTCGATGCTTCTTTTGAGTAGTATCCAATTCATATCATTGATTTTAGCCTGAAGGATCCTTGGGGTAAGTCAGATCCTTTATTTTGGGTGTTATGGTAGTACGACTATGTATAGGATGAAACTTGAGAGAGGGAGTCTGATATAAATTTTCAATGGCTAACCTTATTCCTAGATGAATATCAACCAACCGTAGGGAAACTATATGATGTGTTTTTTTAAATATGATAGGTTGTAAAATCATGTATTTCCCAATTTGTACAATTCCTTTTATTTTTGATATAAATATTTATTTTTTTACTTAATGGGGTGATTTGAAAGAGATCATGGAGTTTTCAAGAGAATTTGAGATTGGTTCGAGGCTAGGAGTTCTGGTTTTTGAAGAAAATAGTGAGGTGTACAGTTGTTTCATGGTTAATAGTAACAATGTGGAAAAACATTGCATCCCAAAAGTTACATGGCATGATTTTTTAGAAATAAAAATAGGCCACATGTACATGTGAAACATAAAACAAATTAAAAATCTTAATTTCATAATTTTTTCATGGTTTATATAATTTTTTAGATAAAACTTGTGAGAGGGTGGATATTGGATAATATCCATGCATGGTGTATACATAGTTTCTATGACTGTGCCACTATACCTTGTTAGGCAGGGGTCCATGTGCAGTGGCCAATGCACAACACACACACCGTGTGTCCAAACCATGAAACATATTTAAAAATGGTTAAATGAATATTTTACCATGTTTTTACCCATAAAAATAATCTTTTTATACTCATATTCCAATTATTATGTTGAAACCCACTTTGGATCATCTTCTTCCATCATACAGGCTTTTTTGGATGTCCCCCATCAAGTGGTTAAGTAAACCATTGTTCATTGTGTTGGAATCCTCTCAGTAATTCTATCAACCATTTTTATTCCTCTCTCTATTTCCTTCTTTATCTTGGATATTATTTCCATGTGAGATTATATCCCCTATTTTCATGTCGTTTTCCCAGTACCTCCAATTTAACTAATTCCATAAAAAATTAAGGGCTCATACATCATGAGTAGTCTTCTTCCCATCAAAAGTTGGTGGTCTTGTACCATTCCATAAAATTATATATGTTTATATCCTTCATTTTGGTTATGCATGCCGGACCGTCCTTGTGTTGCCTCTAAAATTAAAATCACTTCACTTTGTTAACATAGAATCGACCTGGAAGTGACGTAAGGCCATTTAACATGGTCGAATTATAAGGAACTCAACCAAAAGAACCCATTTTGTGGATTTTATTAAATTATTTTTGACTACTTTTCTTACCATATATTTTATCCATATTTTGAGGTGTGTTGTTTTTTCGACTAATAATGAAATAATTAATATGGATAATTTCAAATAAAATTTCAATGGTAAGACCATGTTACATGGCCGCAAGACTTCCTATTAAAATTATAATGGGTAAACATTTTAAAATGTAATGCTTAAATGTATTTATATTAATTATAGGTGGTGTGGGTGATTAACTTATATATTATCATTTATTATATAATTACTTGAGTGATACTTGGATTCCAATCAAAATTCCTTTTATGATATCATATGAAGTATTGAATTTAATTCACCACAAATTAATCATTTAATACAATATACCATTTGAGATATGTGTATTAAGATTAATAATGACTTGGATGGGATCATAGGGTAATTTGAATTATATTACTCCTTGGGTGACATTGGATTCTTACATGCAATGCCTTATATATGCTTATCGGACAATTAGAATTATATTATGCATTGGGATATATGTGGATTTTGATTTGAAATGCATTGGACAGACTCATAGAGAAATTGGAATTATATCATACCATGGGAGATACATGGATTCCTTTATGGAATGACTAGAATAGTATAACATGAAAATTGTAACTATATGATTCTAGGGGAAATATTTAGATTCCTACATAGATTTCGTTGGATGGGTTCATATGAAATTGTAATTATATCATGACATGGGTGAAACTTTGATTCCATTATAGAATTACTTGGATGGGATCATAAGAAACTATATTTCTATCACTCCATGGGAGATACATGGACTCCTACATGTAATTCCACTGATGGGGTCATAGGAAAAATTGAATAATATCATGCCTTGGGTGATTCTTGGATTTGGATTCTGAATTCCTTGGACAATCTCAAAGGGTAAATGGATTTATGTCATGCATGATTTTTATTTATACAATTTATATTAATTTATTATATATGGATTCCTTTGTTATATGCCTCGAGTCCGAATCTTATTTTATATAAAGTAAAATTTTCTATGAAAAAATGACTTTGTCTGAAGAAATTATGGTTTGACAAGTATCCCATTGAAAGCCACAGTCCAACATGGGTTATATTTATAATATAATTTTACATTTATTATACCGGAACAATTTTCCTTTTATATTCAAATATTGGAGAGTATTAGAATCCATTGGTTGTGGCCTACGGAATTTAAAGCACACTCTGTTCGTTCTACTATTTGGTATCTAGATAGACATCATGGATTTAGGTAGGGATAAAGGAGAGTTCCAAACTATGGACATATTATTACTATACAAGGTTTGCGTATGTGAATAAAAGGCTTATATAGTTCATGGAATCCTATTGGAGTTTATATTTTTTATATTTTTGAATAATTTATTAGTATGTATTGTTGTTTGAATGCTCCCAATTTTTTAATAGATATGACATCATAATTTTTTATTATATTATTCAATGTTATTTATATATATATTACATAGATGATTTACTTAGTTTTTCTCCATTATACTACTGATTATTTATATAATATTCAATATTATACCACTATGATATAGTAGGTATAGTCTCCCCATATTACATTAAAGACTCTCGTTGTTGGTTAGTAGCCTTCGACTTATGGGGAGGTGTACCTGAGGCTATGTTGACATTAGGTTTAGTCACATATCTATGAACTGATTCTAAGATGTAACAGTGACTGATCATACATTAATCATTTCAAATTCATCTAAAAATATATCTAGTGCTCTGTATGATTTTCCTTCAGATCATATAATAAACAATATATCCTACATACAATGAAATTTTTACTCTCTCATTCTCCATCCAATGCAGGTTAAAAACATTCCCTCAACAGATCCGAACATCCTAGACTACATTGTCTGATAAATCTTTATTAGAACATTGTAGCTCCATATTTTTAAGGTTGTAACAACATAGATCAATCGATATATATATACTTATTCAAACATCATAACTCAAACAACATAAAACTGTATCCATTCACATTGAGGCTATCTATCCAATAAAATTGTTTTATACATCTGAACACACAATTCAAATTCATAAAAACAATTTTAATGATAAATAGAACATGAAAATTATAATTCCACTTGAATAATGTCTTAACTAACATTTTACATTTATCCTTTAAATTAGGACACTTTTTATAAAAGTGTACAAAAATGGTTGGTGACGCCCACCAAATCAGTATTAATAAATTGAAAAAAGAAGAAATACATGTATACATGTATTATACTCCCTGTAAAAGAAAATGAAGAAGAATGTGGATGAGATAGAAGTATCACATAATCCTCAATGGGATACACGATTGCGTGACCATAATAGTGTCATGTGAAGACACCACACGCAATGAAGAACCTACATGCGGTCCCAAATGAGTCCCTTTGACAAAGCCCTTATCCTCCCATAAAGGCACCTACGACAATCACTAGTCGTGAATCGGTTGCCTAGGGAGCACCCCTAGGACACATGGTAGGAAAACTGGTATATTCCTAATAAACCATTCAGAAATACTCAGAAAATAGGGGAAAATACAAAAGATTGGATCCCCTTGCTATCATAAAGATCACACGACACTTCACTGATGGGGATTATGATTTTCCTAGACAACTTCTATGAAAAATGTGGATATCCTTCATCCTTTATAAGAATAAAAAAATGAAATAGAAAATAGGGTTATAGACACCTCTTGTGGTCATTAAAGACATGAAACATGGTCTAGAAATCATTCTAATGATGCGAGACGCCGATAACATGTCTTCCTCACCTCCTGAAAGCCCACCGTCTTATCATCCTAATCATGTGAAGGGCCTCAGGTGCATCTAAAAAATTTTGTGCTCCCCCTTTTGGTTCTCCAAGGACAAGAGGTTGGAATTTTCGATGAAATGATTACACATCCCCATAGGATCTTTCTTGTTCATGCAATGTATCGCCAATAGGTAAGGTAATTTTCCGCTATGACACCCAAAAAACACATGAAATATGCAAAATTTGTACAATAAAAAATTTAAATAAAAAATGGGGGGGAGGAAAAATCATCTCCTGGTCATAAAAATCATATGATATTCCCAGGATGTCCGCATCATATTCTCTCAAGAGCCATTAATAAGTCGACCTAGTCCCATGAAGGCCTCATGAAAATCTTGTCTTGTCTCATGGAATGTCCAAAAGAAGTATCATTAGATCACGTGAATCCTCTCAATGAACAACCTAATCTCATGAAGGCCCTTGGACATGTCAACATGACAACATGAATGTCCCATGACATGTATGCATGATTTATGATATTCCCCATTAATTAAAAATAACACAATAAAGGAGGGCTAGACAGGAGGATCCCATGGTCATGGAAAATCAGGAGACACCCTCAAAGTAATCCATGAAAGGGAATCATGATGTCACATGACAACGAAGACATTTTCAGACTCCAACATGGATTCAAAAGATACATTTTGTGCAATGTAGTGAACAACTGGGATGGAGAGGTCGATAAATCCCCACCAAACCATGAAAAATTCACCACTACCTATTCACACTATGAGAATTACACTTCAGATGATGATTTGTCCCTCTCACATCAAGACGAACTGGCACTAGACTAGATTTCATGTAGTGGTTGTGATTTCCACCAAAAAAACTTACCATCACGTAATATATTGGGGCTAACCATAGAAATCAGGCTCCATGCATAAATCACTTTTCGAGATCACTCATAGTTCACATGAAGGAATTCGGAAAGTGCATGGGAGGATCATCCCACGCATCTACTCAATCACATGAGATGTAAATTGAACTAATGAAAAAAATATAAGTCATTCAAAAAATGAAGGCTGGATCAAAGACTACATTTTGAAGAATTACATGAAGGATAAACACGCTGACCCTTATGCACATCACATGAACCACATAGAATACATAAAATCACTAAGAAATGTCCTCTAGATCTCATGATGCTCCTTTAGTGTACTATTTGGGCCATGCAAAGTTCTTAAGACATTTTAATGTAATACAAATGTCAACCCTCATTCATGCCACCAATGTATCATGAAACCCTTTGTGTTCTCTATACAATTCATGTGACATTTTTCACACATGTCACTTAAATCATATTATGGTGCTAAACATATGTTATAGGAGACTCACGGAAGCACCCAAACATGTCAACTCACTCTCATGATTCCCTATAGGCATTCTAGACAACACTTTCAATTCCCCTTAAAAATGATATAAAGGTTTCGTGATGTTCTCCATACATGTAATCAAAGACATGTGACACCCTCCGAGACATGTTGTATCGACTCTCACGATGCCCTCTACACATGTCATCCAACTCTTTCAATCACACTAGGGGAAGTCAGAAGTATCATGTGCACCCTCTATAGAAGCTATCAGGGTCATTCAATTGCTTCCAGGGTCTACTAGCCAGGAAAAATGATGTCCATCAAAAAATTCATCCTTGATCATCCAACAATCATTAGATATTCCATCCAAGATATGTGACGTCCCTCGTACAAGTCAACTATATTATACGATTGATTTAAGACTTGTTAAGAAGATATCCTCTGACTTGTCATGTGGGAAATCAAGGAATTCCATAAGAAGAATCAACACATGTTTGGTGATAAGCAGGCAAGTTCATAAAGTAATCATAGGTATTTGTGACCTTGTCTACCCTCAGTGTGTATGCCTCGACTAAAGGGAAACATCGGTGTATAAGCACACATATATGGAACTATGAGGACTCGGATTCATTCCATGAAAATGATATGTAGGTCACCTCTCTATGTCCCAATATCTATATTAACCATCCTAATAGATTTTTCAAAACAGAAGTCCCATATGGAGAAGTAACAACACAGATCATTTTCCATCCCTTTTTTCTCACACAGAGCATTGCTCATGTGGTCTTAGGGAAATAACGTGATCATATAATTTGAATCTTAATCCTTTACCCTGGAAAGGGAAACATCAGTGTGAAATACCCAATCAACCTAACTATGAAAACTCAGATTCCTATAATAACAAGGATAATAAGAAACCTTCATAATGCCCACGATCAATTAAATATCCATTTCGATGCAAACCCCTTGTCTCTGAATTTTTTGATAATTGGGATCCAATAATTCCTTACCTAATCCATAAATAGACTAAGAAATAAACTAAACTATAAAGGCTCTAATTCTTTCCATAATCATGATATGTAGGATGCCTATTCAAGGGTTGATATTTATATTTGACATCCAAGGGCTTTCTCAGTACATAAGTCCCACATCTATATGCAACGAGGATAATCAATTTATATGCCTTATTTATCCAATCGATCATATCTTACATGGTCTTAGGGAGTCAAAATTAACAACACATTGGCATCAAAAATATCGAAAATCCAATAATATATGAGTATGAAAGCTCTGGTCAGTGGCATGACATAAATACCCCTACACATATTAGAAATACCTTGGAGATAGTCCCAAGGGTGTGATCGAAATACGATAAATATAATTTCTATAGTAACTAGGTTACATAGTTTGTCATCCCATGGTTTGATCACAAACATATAATGCCTCAGTTCCTACACATATTTCCTCTCTACATGATGTTAAACTGCACGGGTTTAACAAACTATGTGGATTTTGATTCTAACAATAACCAAGATATATAGGATGTCTCATAGTGGCTCAATCCAGTTTTCATAATATTAACCACCTCCCTGAATGGAATAAAATATGTAAGTACCTGGTTATATGGCTTCAACTCATGACTAGTTACCCATTAATTAAAAATCGATGAAGAACCTTGGATACTTACAGATGGATTCACTAATGAGATCCTATTTCCTCTATAAATTATGAGCCCCCCATTCAGTTGTATATAAAGAGATTCAACCTATAATCATTTTTTAGGGTAACTAATACTACATCAGTACAAGGATTTGATTCTAAAGCATATCATATATCTATAAGAGAATTTTGGATTAGGCAAAAATTCCCCCAAAAAATTGTGTGATGAGATCAACCTATAATCCTCTCAACCAACGAAATACCCTAAGCGTCACTGGGTATAAAACCTAAATTTACCACATACCTTTGTAAAAGAGGCTTGTAACCAGTTATGTATGAGTGAATCATTGTGAGTGTCTATTAAGAAATATAGTGGGGACCCAATGTTAATTATTTTGCAATAAATGAACCCCTCACAGTCAACCATTGGGTCGAACCAAGCCTACCTAGTGGTTGTATCTTCTTCATTGATACAAAAAATAGTGATTCCAATGTAAAACTCTTGAATAACACAATGAATAGGTAATTATCCACTAGGTCATTCCATTTGTACAACATACAGAAAAAAAATGTTGAACCCATTGTGATTATATCAAGTAAAAAAATGATTGGTTAATCATGTGTCTAGTCACTTTGTTTTTCATATACCACACAAAAAATGATATTAATAACAACATGATCTCATAGATTATCTTTTCTAACTGGGGTTATTATGAAATATTTCCATCCATATTTTAACAATTCCAAATGAACAGAATGGAAAAATTGGAAATAAAAGTAAAATTGTGCTTACTATGAAAATATAATTGGGTATACCTCTTGACTATGATATTTCACTAATTTCTGACCTTATTCCATAGTGTATTTATGACTTTAGAAACTGTTATCACCAACAAAATACCATTATGAGACAATTATTTCTTCATCCAACAATTACTCTTGTAAATACCCTATAGTTTTAACCCCTACGAGTCGCAAAAAAAACCTCACTTACATGAATGGTCAAGTGCTATGTGGGAAACAATGGTTTGGGAGTACCGATAGCTTGGTAAAATACTAACCTTGGAAGCTACCAATAGGGTTCTCCAAGAATGAATACCAGTGATTACTCAACTCCCATGGAATTTTCAGCTATACTAGTGGCCCTCATAACCATAGCCAGCTACTTTAGAAGCTAATCCTTAGACAATGAAAACTTCCACCTTCAGTCTTAGATAAAGGTGTAAAAGGTAGTCAAATATGGATCCCACAAGGTTTAGGTGCCTCTATGGAGGGAACCTATCAACCACTATTGGAAGAACCATCCCACTGATACCCACCAGTCCCCTATTGAAGGTACCACCCAACACACTTACACCTTTGATGACAATGAATTGGAAACTATAACGACCCATACTTTACATACATTGTTAATACTTCAAAATTGAAGCACACTTATTACAACATATGACAAAACCACAAAAGACCGTATAGGTATAGTGTCTTTAGAAACTGGGAAACATAAACAACTGGTTCATAAATCTTCTAAAGTGTCTCCCATTTATTTCATCATATCTAGGGTCCCTTTTAGCATATTCTACTTAATATCCATCTTCCTAACCTGGGGAAAAGAAAACATAAAAGGGTGAGCTCAAATGCTCAGCAAGGGAAAATAAAGGAAATAAAAATCATATCATATCTTTTTGAAAATCATAACCTGCAAAAGAGATCATAATATCTTAACATGGAATAAATCATAGAAGTGAAAATGAGATCCCCATAATCATAACATAAAACTTGAAACTTTGTGGCATGCACACATAATCATGGAAAACCATTTCTTGTTAGTCATGACTCATTTCCAAGACTATCTTAGCGGACAAAGTCCATTTCTGAACCGAGTTCACTCCTTGTTTCAGTCCGGTATCACTGAACCGAAATAACCTTCCATTCCAGCCATGTCTATCTCATGAGATATAAATCTTTACCCAATGCATTGGAGGGACATATAGGTCCCACCGATCTTATAATGAATCCTTTCTTATGTGTGCCACATAATCATAAATCATACATCATCGCATAACACATGTAACAAAAATGGGATTCTTGAAACATCATGACATCATAAAACAAATCATATAAGGTAAATGACTTCATAAAAATAATTTCCTCAAAACATAATCAAATCAATGTAATAATAGGGATAAAAACAGAACCCTATATTATCTTAGATGGAAAATAATTTTGATAAGACATTTGAACTCCATTCTTGAGGAAAATATCCTTTCTACTTCAAAAACACTTTTCTTTTCTTAACATGTCATACAATTATAAACAAAAAGAAGTTGATTAAAAATAAACATGAAATATTATAAAGGAATATTCTTGGAAATAATGTTTTAAAAATCCATTCTTGTCGTATAAGTTAAAAAAACATTCTTCGTACTTTTGTCTGAAAAGTCAAAAAGTACCTCGTACGAAAAACGACAAAAGATTCCTTTCATATCTTTTACTAAAAACTCACCGAAGGGTATAATTGGATATAAACTATTGTATAAGGATGGAAATAATATTACATATTGAGGGAACATGGATGTGGATGATAAAATACACCCCAGTAATTACCAAAGTAAAAACAATCTCGGATAAAAGTGAGATTGTGATATTTTCCCTTACCTTAGGTCCGATTTGCTTTGTACGTGTCTGAAGCTCTTGTATAATGGTTTAAATAATTTTATTGACTTATTCCAGAATCATACGTATTGATATGATATCATATATGGTCATATTCTTAGCTTCTTGTTAGTAATATTTCATTGTTACTTATTACTCGAGTCTTTATTGCCTTTTGTTCTTATGCGTGTTTTGTCGAATAAATTCTTATTCTTCTTTTAAGGTTATAGATAACTTATATCAAGAATGGTATTAGTGTAACATATATCATATTTATTCATTCAATTCATTTATATAATTACTATGTAATGATGATCATGTAGAACGAGTCGCATCACATCGTGGAGACGGGATTCCGTACGTACGCATGAGTGATGATATCGTTCCTATGATCGTGGAATTGTATTGGAGTATATATATATTATTTAAGTATCAATATTACTTTATAATAATCATAAATAGTTACTCATTACACCATTATACCCATCCTTGTAAGGTGATGGTGGAAAATAGATTACACCACGGCGTGGAGACGGTATTCCGTACGTACGCACGCGCGATGATTTCATTTTTCCGTAGGATGGATAGAAGGTGAATTAGGGTTGTTTAATATTTATAATAAAATATCAGTATGTATGTAATACTGATGTTATTACTTTATCATGAAACAACTAAAGAAGAATAAGTTGAAGAAGAAAGAAATTGAAAAGATCGGTAATGGATATTACCTCTTCTTTGGAACGCTTCTTTGAATCCTCCACTTAGGGAACTAAGATTGGTCTTTGAAGAAGACCAGGACCTCTAGGATTATTCTAGGGAAGTTTAGAGGATAAAATGGCAGGGGTTGGACGAGCTTGAGTGCTCAAATTGGTGTGAGGAGGAGGGGGAGGAGGTGCCCTTTTATAAGGGAGGAGAGGGGCACCTTAGGAATATCTCAAAATATTATTTTATATTAAAGTCAAAATCGGTTTATAATGGTTCCAAAGGGTATTATTTCGAAGCTAAAGTGGGGAAGGGTAGAAATACTATCCACCAATAGGATTTAGACAAGTTTAGGGTATTATTTTAACCTTATCAATTAGATTTAACTCTAAGTTAAATAATTTAACTTTTACCGTGTCTTTTTGTTTTCTTTCACTATATGGTTAATACACTTACTATAACATGCCCCAAATTATTTATTATTAATATATATATCATTATCTAAGTCATTTGGCCGAACTATAGATTTTTAGGAATAAAATAACAATTAATAATATAATATTTTATTTAAAAACTATTTTGTGTCAATTTTGACACTATTTGATATATGATTTTTGTGAAAGTCATAACAGAATTATATGTTCGAAAAAAGTTGATTAAATCAACACTAATATATCATAGTAACCTAGAAAATTAGTGGAATTCATAAAAAGTCTCAAATTACATTTATTTTGGTGTTTATAACATCAATTATGTCAATATTTCATAAATAAGATAATTACTGCATCATAATTGTGTCATAAATAAATTAAATTATTTAATGTCTAAAAATTATAAATAAAATACCATTATGTAGGAAATATTTTAAGCTTTCTAATGAATATTTATAGTCGAATTTATCTTATGTATAACCCCATATTAAAAATGATATACTTATTAAACTTTGATTTTAACTATTTTAACCCTTCTTTAAATAAATTAATTATAAATGTCCTAATCTAACCCAAGTGGGCCTAAATGGTCATATTTTATTCATAAAGTTGTTTTTGGTCGAGTTACACTTATTCAATAGAATTAGAACATGTGTTAGGGTAATAGTAATATCATATTTACCCCTATTTACTATTAACCGCGGTAAAAAAAGTAAAAAGTTACTATTCACCAAAAAATTATTTTTATCTCATTGAACCACATTTTACTTACTGATATCAACAGTGTCTGTCGGATTTTCGAAATTCCATTCACAGAAGCGGTAAAATTATGTTTTATGCAAAATTCAGTTTTTAACCTACCACTCAGTGGTTTCACTATTCATCAAAAATTGAAAGTTTCCAGAAAAATACCAAAATTTCGTCCTAGGCTAATTTCGGTATTCCGAATCCAAAAATGAAGTCCATTTTGAAAAATAAAATTTATAAAATTTCAAAAAGTTGTTATTACTATTCATAACGGCTAGTTTTTAATAATATTTTAATAGTAAATCGTTGTTTAATGAAACTCGATATTGCGTACGACGCAAGCTATCGAGGAAGGTCGCGATTGCGTGTAAAGTAAGCCAAGATAGTATCTACTGAAAGATTCCTTTGATGATATATAAAAACAAAATATTACTCATAAAAATCTCGGGTGTTACAGAAACAAGGAAGGAAAATTAGGTGAGGAAGGTGTTGGATATCTAGGAGTGGGATCATATCCACACTCCCACTGAAAATATCTTCCATCATATTCTGAAAGTGACCAATAATTAGGATCATATCACTGCTCACTCAAAACAGGTCTGCAAGCATATTCTCATAGCAGGCATGGGGGAGGAGTATATTCCTACCCCTATGAATGAGGTCAATCAACATATTCTAGTGGAACAAGGAGGATAGAAGCGGTATCATATATCCACTTAAATAATTGATATATGATAGTACCTATTAGATATTGAAAATGTGTAGGCTTATATCACTTCACACACTTTTCTAAAATGAAAATATATTTTAAGAAAAGTTGAAGAACTCCATCGGAATATTATAACACTATTGTAGATAAAGGGACATGCACATATTCCTATCCTTATATCTATGATAACATAGCACTCTAATAGTAATGAAAAAGTGTCTTCTCTAGAACACATGTGCATTATTTCTCACGCCAAGGAGGATTATCATAATACTCTAATAAAGGAAGAGGCATCAGACTGGGTTCATACTCTTGTTCCAATGAGGTCACACCAAGTTATAGAAGAACATGCCTCTAAAAAGTGGAATATTCCTATCAAAAAATTATGGTGGTATATTCCAGAGGTCTAGGATTGGGCTCATATCCTAATTCTGGATTGGGATCTCCAAGTGAGAGGGTCACATGCCTTAAGACTGGCACATATTTCTATTGAATATGTCCAATGACATAATCCAAAGGCCCGGTATCGGATATATATATATATATATCTTTTCTAGACTTGGATAACCATGTGAGAATGGATCAAGACTCCGGATGGGATCATATTCCTATCAGTGAATCATATTGACATATTATAGAAGATCACTGAATCCTGGAGCACATTCCTACTTCTACTAATCAAAAAATTCACCCGGATCATTCTAAGGAAACATAAGTGGATGCTCATATCCCTTCTCCAATTCCGTAGTTCCATTAGTATATTCTAGAGGGGAATGAATATCTGAACTAGGCTCTACTCCTACTCCAATAAGGGATCACCAAATAAGAGTGTCACATGTCCTGGGGAAATCTTATATCCCTTACCATGACATATCATCAGTATATTCTAACTACCCATGATTGGCCTCATACTACTGTCCTGACAGAGGGTCACCATGTGAGAATGACACATACCTCGAGAAGAGCTTGTATTTGTATCAATAATGACACAGATCACCATCATATTCCAGCAGCTTCTCCGTGGTGATTTGTTACTCCCAAAACCATCGACAGTTATAAGAAATTTCCATCAACTGGTATACATTAGCTTCATATCCCTACATAATTCTAAAATGTAGGTTGAGAAACTCTAACCGCAACCTAGAATGTGGCCCATATTCCGAATGGTCTCAATGCTAGTGCCCTTGAGGCCTTTCAAGACACATTATCAAAACCTCAAGGGTCTGTAAAATATTCCACTGAAGAATAAGATGATCATTTCCATTATTGTACTCCTTGTGGTAGAATAGAGGTGGATCACAAGGATTCTACTCTTGGCATCCACTATGGTCTACCTCCACATGAAGATATCTTTTGTGGACAAATAAATTGTCCTCATTCTCGAATACCTTCCTATAGATAGGTATTCAAAGATTATAAACCTTAAAATAGAGAGGAATTAAATTATTAGATGAATTAATATTGAGGTGTTCTCAAAAAACCATGGTTAATTGTATATATTTCCCCATCTACTTCCAACATCACTCTATTCCACTTAGTAGGGGACCCACTGAAGCATATTATATGGTCTAACCAGATGAAGGAATATATGTCTAATAAAGAGGTGGTCGACATTAACATATGGAGATAAGTTTTCAGGAAAAAAAATCCCAATCATTTTTTGTCCCCCCACTACTTTTTTTAAGAGATCCCATATGACCTAGAAAAATAGTGAAGGCCTTATCTTCCACAAAATATATGGGCTACTCATCAATGAATAAATGATGGAAACCTCTCTTTTCTAGGATATAAGAGTTACCTTTATACTATCGAGATACTCTTTTATTATCTAGATCGATCTACTATCTCCATGGATTGAGATCTAAAACTAGAAAAATATAGTGCAAATATGCAACATGATTGTTGTTATTGAAAGTAAACTATTCGTAAAATAATTTATGAAGCCACATCGTGAATCCATATTCATGTATGGGGAGAGTAAGTAGTCTTACACTTTTACAAACCCCTAAAATAAGAATCCCTCAGATAAATTTTCACGTAATGTCATATCCTTTGAAGAAATCAGGGGACCAGGTAATGCTTGGGATAGTTAGTCACCACAAAAGGCTGAACCTATTTCAGCAGTTCATATACAGCACAAACGGAGGAAGTGGACAGAAAAAATGACATCAAAACGGGACCCTAAAAGTAATGGGAAAGAATTTTAAATATGGATATTATATTTTATATCAATTGGATAAATTTTATTAAGGAATGGTTCTCACCATGGGATACAATCTCACCCATCTCCTATGTGAGAACAATTATGCCACAACAAATGGGATGTAATAGAAGAAGCCATGTCTGCTGTCTTGGAGTGGACCCAGGTCACCAGTCATGGGGAATATTTACCAATGAATCCACCTCTATGATCATAAATTCTAGAAAGGATTCATGATATTCTGGTAGTAGTTTCCAAAAAACCCCATCCCACTAGGTTGGGGGAATATATATCTCAATCACCATTCTCTGGATCATCATCCCCTGATGGGGTCACAGGGAAATTGAAATTTATTCCATAATAACCCCACCCTACTGTGATGGGGGAATCTATATATTTATTTCCATATTGGTAGTAATAAATACTTAACTAGAAAAAATGGATCCTTAATAACTAGACCAATCGATGATAATTGTGTCCCTAAATAACGCCCACCTTATAGGGATGAGAGAATTTTCATCATCATCATCACTATAGAGAGAATCAGTCTTCTCTAGGTTTGGAGGTAAAAATCAATAGATGAAATTCCCAAATTTTCGTATCCTCACAAGACAAAACTCTGCTGGCTGGGGCCTACTCAACAATCAAGATTGAAAACTCCCCCAAGTTCACTGTTTGTTGACCATGGTTAGTAAAGCATACAACGATGGTGATCAGACCCTTCCATGGTCACATGAAAAAATTGGCCAATATGGAGAAGGGTTTGATTAATTATCATAATGAATGTATTACAAAATTACCCTAGTGTGATGAAAATAATGGTATAACCACCATTTACCAATATTTATTTGTGAATGTAATCAATGTCTACATGACATACATTGTCAGTCAATATAGAAATACATAGGGCCACAACGCGGAAAATGTACCTCTAGAATAGAGTGATTTTTGTGGACTGAATAATGTTAAACACACCCAGAACTAGAGAAGAATCCAAAATCTGTAACCTCCCAATGATGAGCTAGAACTACTCTGGAAGAACAATGCCAAAGAAAATGGAAATTGTGCGACTGCATGCATCTCTCCACCTATATGATTTGAGGTTCCTTCCATATAGGAATAGATTTCAGAATAAGATAGTGAAATAAAAACCCTCATATTACTCAATAATGAGCTACTCATGAGAAATATTCCTGGCAGGTATCACCTTCAAGTAGAGATGAATGTTCTCCCACATATAGCTGATCTTCCAGCGAGAATAGTATTTAATCACTAGAAATGCTCTGAATTTATGACGCTAGTCTACGTAAATGAGTAAGTCTAAAATGATCCCGACTTCCCTCCATTACAGCAAAAATGTATCCTTCACCAAGGTAGTCATTCTGTTTTAGAATAAATCAAGAATCATAAGAAGATGAAATTGGGGCCACCTCATCGACCCCCACCCACTCCATGTAGATGAGAAGAAACTAAGACAGTAGTTCCACTAGAGATTACTAACATCATAGAGTATTTTTTACTCGAATAGAAGCCATGGAAGGGCGACTCATAGTTGTTTAGTCTGAGAGGAGTCCATATCCCAAATGGGTGGATAGCACTTTACCACAACACAATTTTGGAAATCTTACCTTCTCCAGTTTTTATAGTGCAAGTGATCTTGAACAATATATTACACACATCATATCTCGATGTGGGTCGATGATGGGTCCTCAAGGTCAATAGGAGGTAACAAAGTAGAGTTTTTTTGTACAAAAATTATTAGGTGAAACATTTATAAGGTACAACGGTGTACTAGGAGGATATTTTATTAGATGGGAAGAACTTCATCGCCAATTCCTTTATAAATTCATCTCCACATTGACGAAAATAAAGATCATCAACTTGGTGAACTGAGAAAAAACGAAAATGATTGGGTGTCTGACTTTATATATTGGTGGAAAGGTTTCAACTATTTACTTAGCATCCCTCTCCCACAAGAAAAACTGCTGGAACTCTCTGCTGAAAATATTTGGGTTGAGTTGCAGACGCCTCTGATCCTAAAGATGCTTTTATGTGGGATCCGTGATTTCTAAAAAACTGAACAATATATTGATGAATCCCTTCATAAAACCTCATAAGAAATTCAATTATACCCATATAAAAAGGATAAATGTTAGTAAAAGTGGAAAATTCAACTATCACTCTCAACCTTGTACTAGTTCCCATCCAAGCACCTAGGTTGGTACTAAACTATCTATCACCTCATATCAAGAAATGATAACCACAAAACCTCCCTCATTCAGAAGTAGATAGAAATTAGGGTTACATGGGATTTGAGGAATGTATTAATATATCACACTCATTCCAAAATAAATAGGAACCTAGTAATTTCTTAGTATCCATAGACAATAACCTACTCATGTTATCATATCCTAGTAAGCCCGATGAGGTCATCCTCACCAACCATCTAGAATACTATCCTTTCTACAGAAGGTTGGGTCATAATATTCATGACAGATACATATTCAAATATGTCCTTCATGGAATGTTCAATTATAGATAGGTGGTGTCATATAAATCCTCATAGTAGGTGGCTTTCAAAACTATTTCCCAGCTAGAAGAAGAAGGTGAATGGAAGAATGTTCCAACAAGGACCAAATGGAATTTCAATAAATAGATGACTCGATAGAAAATTGATCAAGCTTATAACCCCTAATTGAATATATGTGAAAAACCCAAATAACTCCACCACCTAATAATGACACGTCATATACACCTCCCATGGGCCAGATCATCCATTGGATGTAGGAATAAATATAACGGGTGGAGTCATATTCTTCTCTAATGTATGCTCTTACTCTAAAAAATGTATTCCCTACAAAATCTGTACCATGGGAACCACCACACCAAACAAAATCATATTCAGGTGAATATCTCATCTTTATTCCTTTCAACATGATAACATGGAATATCCATTTCCTGAAAACAAATATGACTCAGATGATGATTTTCCTGCACAAAAATAGGGAATGGGAGGCCAAATGCACTAGAAAGAATGATACAATGGATAGAATAGACATGGAAAGACCAAATATTTTATCCATGTCCCTATGAAAAACATATATATAGATGAAACATGCAGTATATCACTCTAGTTAGAATAAAAGTGGTTTAGAGGTGTCCAATAATTCTATAGATGTCTCTGGTACCAAATTTTCTTACATGAATTCCTAGAGGAGGTTTGATCATCTAATAAACCTAGGAAATAGGGAAGGCCAACATGAACTACACCACTAGTAGTAGATGCTCCCTCTAATTCTGCATAAGCACAAGGCTCATCCACCTCAACTTCCATGGCTCTTAAATTGAAAGTTTATGAGTAACCCCACACTAGTAAGAGTTATACTATGGAAAAAATTATAATGTTCTAAAATATCAGGTGGTTATCCAGGAGAGTCTCTATGTCCTTGATACACTATGTATTTCTAAATAACCTATGGAGGTACTTAATGAATACCTCTATATCCCACATGAATTTGATATATATAAGTCACACAGGTTGAGGTTTTCTAATTGGAGACTTTGTCAAATGAAATCCATATCTCCATATCGTTAACTAACCTATATCAGGTTGTGGACCTTCATGGGAACATCAGTACACTATATGTCTCAAGAATACTCAATAATGTCGATACGTAGAGGGAACTAATTTATAATAGCTTAGGAATCATCCTCATCTTGGTTTGAACCTTCCAATGCTTCGGATATGGTGAAGTTTAATTATATCCCTCAAATTTGACTGTTCAGGGTAATGATATAAATGAGAAAAGACCTCCTAAGATGATCAAACTCAAATATTGGTTTGGAGATCTCACATTTGACACTGATTTTATGGTTATTTAGAAAGGCATTTCATTTAATGTTCTACTCGGAATGTCCTCTCTCCATAACCATATGGCGATACCTTAAACATTCTATCAGTGTCTAAAATTCCATATCGGAAGAAAGGTTGACATTCTAAATGGTGACAATGCCCCCTTTGAGATGTGAAGATCCACATATATTTAAGAATGTTTCTAAAAAATGGGTGGAAACAAAAACCAACACAGGATGATGATATACAGGTTTTTACCCCCAATGTCTTGGGTACAACCCCTAAAAATCCCTAGAGTATACATGACAATGAAGATGTTCTCCTCGTAAATCTATTCAAGGACATAGACATGGTCCTATAGATCCAATATTCTCATATCCCCCATGATTTTGTGAAAACAAAATTCAACTTCGACATCTCATTGCAATGACTCAAGAAAAAGTGGACAATAATGTCTCTTCTCATGGTCTCTCTCACCCCGACAGTGTTAGAGAAGCCCAAAAATTCCCATTTGTGTCTAGAAATGTCTCCATACACTCATAGGAGGAAGAGGATAAGGATGACCTCAAGAAAAACCCTTCTACATTCAGAGAAGGTGTCTCCACCCCATCCATGAGCTCGGGAATATATATATTTGGGAACAATAGAATACTCATGACCGATACTGATTAGAACTATTATTTCCCTTGAAATGAAAGAGATGTATATTTCATTTCTGAAGAAGCATAGATATGTGTTTACTTTGAACTATGCATAAATTCATAGACTAAATCCATATATGGATATTCACCATCTCAACATACCCAATGAGCATTGAGGGTTCAAGCATGAATTCAAGAGGATACAAACCTCTCTTTCTACTAACGTAGAGACGTCAGTTGGAAATTATAACACACATATTTTTATGAGAGGTGAAATACACCAGATGGATTTCCAACATCATCCCTACCAAGGAAAAGATTAATAAAAATTGGATCTGCTTCTATTTAATATACCCTAATAGATATTTCTTACATTATGATTTCCCATTGTTGATAACAAAACTCATGATATATGAAATCTATGGATTACAACCCATTTACATTATTGAAGGATATTCATAGTATAATCCAATGAATATTTCACCTGAAGATGAAGAATTCACTACCATTAGAGAACCTCAGGTGATATTTTTCTATCAGGTCATTCCCTTTGGCTTAAAAAATGATGTCACCACATATCAACATTCCATTCATCAGATAATTATGTCATTCTTGGGAGGATAGTAGATTTTTATTTCGAAGAACTGGTGATTAAATCCCAATGGTGATGTGATCACTTATTTGATATTTAAACCATATTCGACAATAAACAAACACATATTCATAATAAAAATTCATTGAAATGATCCTTTTAGGTAACATTAGGTATGTTTCATGGGTTTGTTGTATAACACTGTGATATCGAGGATGACCTTAATTAGTCTAGTGATATTTTATCAACTACACCCCTATAAATCTCAAATAAATAAGTGGATTCAAGGGAACCACACCTTAATTCAGTGTTTCATACCAACCTAGTAAGAAAATCTCTCCTCTTTACTAGGATAATGAAGTAGGGAACCGCCTATCAACGAGATGATTATATACATGAAGCCCTATAGAGTCTCAAGAAGTAGCTACTTTTCCTAGTAGTTTTAATGCCTCCAATAGAAGGGAGGTCACTCATCTTGTACGTGCCTACCATGGAATGCTCACTAGGCACCCTCCTAGCATCGAAAAATGATGCGGGGAGTGATAAAATACACTTTACCTCAGAAAAAAAATTCTAGGTATTGAGACCAGGTAGATTGGGGTCGATATGAACTTCCATTCACCCATCTTCATAATAAAAAATATATTTGGAATTACTTATAACACCACTAATTCCATCTGGTATCTCATATTGATCCTCTAACATACAATGTTGGACGTCCTATGCTGACTGGGTAGGTTGTCTGATGGGTGGTCAATATACAGAAATACGACATTCAATTAGTATCATAGAAATTTGTGAAAGGGAAATCCCTAGCTGATTTATTTCCTACACATTATTTTTTTGTATAATACACTAGTGGACACCAGACATTCAGATGATGAGATTTATATTTCCATGATATTCCCAAATCACGGGATATGTATTTTTATGGAGACTCCTGGAGTCCTGTTGATAAAAGTATTGATATCCAAAATCTCAATTACGTTTTTAGGGGTTGTGTTTGTCTATCCATACAATGAATTTTCTCCCTGTACATTCCACTATCTAGAGGCTGAAAAAATAATGAGGCCGAATACCAAGCCTTCAATGTTGGCTTGGAATTAGACCTAAAACTATAAATATCCTACCTAAATATCAATGGTGATTCAAAGCCAGTGATAAATAAGATGAATAGAAAATCTACCCTCAAAAAGAAAGAATTAACCCCGCTCACTATCTATGTGAGGGGACTAATGGAAGATTTCCGAATTGATCCCACATTGTATCATGTTCCCTGATCACATAATGCTCATACTGACACATTGGCTAATGCATCCATAATCCTAGTAGACCCTACTTAGGAGGAAGCAATATTCGGTGTCACACATCAATGAATAGTCTTGGAAATCATCATATGTGATATGGAAGAATTAAATCAAGTCAACATAACCAATGAGTTCAATCAACCGGTGTCTACCTAGGGATGTATGGATCCCATAATCAGTTAGCTTTGAAATAGAACTCTCCCAATAGATCAAGACGGAAGGGAAGAAGTTAGACTTCGTGAAACAAACAATATCTTCCAAGACAGTCCAAATGATAAATAAACACTATACAAGAGAGAATGTGATGAAATCCTCCTCCGATGAATAGAACAATGATAGATTCCCACCATCATGAAAGAATTCCATGTAGGCTGTTGTGGTGCTCATCAGTCTAGAACCAGACTCTCCCACAAAATCAATAGGTCAGGTTACTACTAGAAAACCATGATAAAAGACTACATGGAATTCAACTTGAAATTTAATTAATTATATATCTTTGAAAACATTATCCATCAACCCCCATAATTTCCACATACAACTAAATACTCTTAGTCATTTTCTATTTGGGGTATGGATGTTGTGGGGATATATCTACTTTTCATATATAATCAGTCCAAGTACATCCTTACTGCTACTGAATTCATTTGTAAATGGGATAAGGTAATACCCCTCAAGGATTATGGGGGAAAGAATATCATAAAACCATTAAATTCTCATATACTTTCCAGATTAAGGTTCCCCCAAACAATATTGATGAAAAAATGTGCCAACTTCTATTCAGCAGAGTTGAATAAACTGTACCAGGAGTAGAATGTCGAGTCCAATCACTCATATCGCTATTATGTGGTATAAAATGGATAGATAAAGGAATTAAATACAACTATATAATATATAATACAAAATGTGGTGAATAAGGATAAGAAGTCCAAGAAAAACAAGATCACCTATACATTATGGGCCTACAGTACCACCATGTTTACTGCTATATATGAAACAACAGACTCATTGGTGTACAAAACCAAGGTGGTGTAACCCATAGAATTATAGATACCCTCAATCCAAATATCAATTTTTATATATCTATTAGATGATGGGAATTATAAATATTGGTTGGATGAATTGGAGCGGCTCAAAGAGAACATGTTGCATACATTATGAAATGTTGAAATCCATCAAAATCAGACTTCCAGAGCCATTAATAAAATGTTTCACCTCCATTAATTCCTCTAAGGGGAACTGGTATTGGCTCTTAGGACCAAAATGATACCAAGAAAGAAACCTCCAATGTTGGAACCAAAATGGGAACAACCATACATCATATATACGGCCTATCACAATTGAGCTTAATCATTGACCACAATGGATGGAAACAATGTTACACCCCCACCAATGTGAGACTTCAGAGGAAGTAATTGGAATATCTATCATCACATGGGAAACCACATCAGTGTATGACAATTCATTTTTCCTGAAAACAAGACACAAAATTTCACAACATCCCACGTCCAAACCACATGATATTAAATTTTATAGAAAATTCATAATAGTAAGAATTTAAACTACATGGGTTTCTCACATCCTGACCACATGATGTTAAATTACTTAGATATTTCATAACTACATGACAAAAAATAGTATGGATAAAGTCTTCATCACATGGCATTAAACTGCATGGATGAAGTCCTCACTGCTTGATGCTAAACTACATGGAAAAAACTATCTCACTGACAACTCACCACACACGATCCTAATCTGTGCGAAGAAAGGATGAAATTCCCCATCCCTGTATAATATTTAGTTTTATAAGGGGAATATATTCCTCAAGAACTATGTAAAGATTTATTATTATCATCATGGGATACATAGTGATACCCGAATCTCTATTTATGGGCTCAATTACAACTTTCATTTTGTTTTGAGTTGGGTGGTCATCATCCTAACTGGATGATGTTCAACTACATGGCTAATATCCTATCCCAAAAACATTAAAAAGAATGAGTTTATAGAACTAAGTACAACTTGATTCTCATTTTTAATGAGATATTTAGGGATACATAAATCCTATACCTTTTCCAATCATTTTCATTATATAAAATACCCATGTTCTATCCTTAACTACCTTTGTAATGTAAGAAAACCCAATGATATCCCTTGTTTCTTACACCAAGAATATCTCTCATGAGATTAGGAATCTCAGTAAGGGCATTCCACATGAACAAGTAATATAAGATCATGATAGGATCATCATGGTTCTAAATGTAAGATCATAAAATGTGTACCATGAGCCATCACTGGATGACGTTAAACTATATGCTTTGTGTCCCATGCATGACATAAAATGGTGCATCGTGGTGAACCTCACCAGAGATGACTACCATCTTGGTCTTGGTATCCTACCACACATTCATTATAGAACTACAAACAACTTGATTCTAATTCTCAATGATATATATAGGGATTACTTTATCCAATATCTTGGCCCAACCACCACACGATACAAAATTCCCCTTCTCTGCATATAGACCAGACCTGCACAAGAGATTAATTCATCGAGAACTATGTGTGATATAATTCCAATCAACACATGATATGTAGTGAATCCTAGATTTTAATTACTAGGCCTAGATATTGTAATTTATAGAAACAATTTCCACAACTTCATAGAGGCCAGAACTGTCTAGAGATTTTGTCATTCAAGAACAATATGTTGATTGATTCCTTTCATAATAGGATACCTTGTGATGCCCATGTCCCCAATCCTAGGCCCAACCATGATAAATGATAATAAAATTACAACCCCAAAAGTACAATGTCATTCATGATTGTTTTTTCTCTTTATTAGATAGGCCTATCTACAATTTTATTTTGCAAGGAATATATCATATTCAATTATTCATGTCCGTTCACACAGTCATACCACATGAAATTAATCTATATGGAGTCAAAAACTTCCCCAATACAAGAAATTATACTATGTAGAAAAATCATCGATTTTCATACCCTATCAAGGGACTACAATGGCCTTACCCCATTCATCTACAGTATGGGGTGCTTCAACAATCTTTTATAAGCACCACAATACATAAATCATTCTTCATGTCTTGAGTGCCTATGGTTTCCAAAACCTTCCATGGACATTGGAAAACAACCATGACTTCAAGGGACCCTTTTCATGACTATACATGTATTCTTATGTCTTCTACATATGCACTTAAGGTCAAAAACCAAATATGTTTGTTTGTAAAAAGGTATTTCTAACCATTATGAGCCCTGACATCATCATGTTAGAACTCAACACCTCAATGTGTTTTGAACTAATATTGGTCCTATTTTTCTATATCATTACTCATGACCTAAGGAATTTGATCCATGATTTTCAAACTTTTAATCCCCCTCTCATTAGAATGTCAGGGTACACATAACCTTGGGTATCCTAATTGTGATCTTGTTTAACATTATTCATTTTAGGTCCATATGTATCATTACCTTAAACTACCATTACTATTGGTCAAAACTATAAAACCGTAAACTCTATCCTATAATGATTCAAATTGGAAGACCTCAAATTTCATGTGAAATAGAAAAAAAATGTGTCTGGTTGAAAACCCACAATTGGTGGACTGAGAAAAATTTAGTAATTCACTCTCTAAACTATTCATATATAGAGTTTAGGAAACAATTAGGGAATAAATAAACAAGGTTTAAATCTCATTGATCCTACATTGTAGCCCTAGTAAAAGATAATCCAATATTGTTGGACCCCTGGTTTAGATAAATCTTTGAGTAATTATTTTTCACAACTCCCCCCATGAGAATGTGTTCCCTATGTGGTGACACAATTTTTAGTTTGATCGAACCCTTCATAGATATTAGAATTTCTTAAAATGAAACTTCATGATTTGGGGTGCCTCAGATCACCAAAAACATTCCATTTCCCTTGTAAAGGATACTCAGCTTTAAGAGACCCATTTTTTGACTATGCATGTTTGCCTATGGCTTCTGAATATACGCATATGGTCATCAACCAAATGAGCCACTATATAAAAATGGATTTTTGATCCTTGTGAGACATGACATAACTATGATATAACTAAACACCATAATGTGGTATGAACTACTCCTGATATAATTATCCTATATCATCCTTTTTCCCCAACCAATTTAGACCACGACATACAATATCTGTACCAAACCATCATATCAGATTTGATATCATCGACATTAAATCACTATGTTTTGTACACATTCTCAAATAAGGAATGTGAAACTCCATTCCAAAACCTTTATTATCCCTCACCTCATGATTAAAAATGATAAGCAATAGGGACATGGCTTTGTAATTCAAGAGAAAGCTGCCCTAGGGTGACCGAAACCTTCATAGATATCTTTCCTTCCATACCCAACATCATCATATAAACTTTTTAGACTTTATAAATATCTTGTGTCCCTTAGAATAGAGTAGAGATCATATTTTTCTTGACCATCTGACTGATGCATAAGTTCATTGACCCACAAACAAAAGTCATGTTCTCTGGTTTAAAAAGTATCTTTAACACTTGTGACTGTAGAAGACACTACGATAAAAACTAGTTCTTCAGAGTGTCATGGGACATACCCATCATTTCTACCCCATCCCATGTTCATAAATCCAATCTTTTCGGTAATAAATTATATCACCCATATTAAAATTATTTAGGTAGAACTATCATCCCAAGTATTTCTCCCTCAACTGATAAAAACCCCATAAATCTTCCATTTTCATTTTAAAATATTGGATACACATCTATTTGGAAACACTACTGAAATATAAGGGATTTTACCCACCAAACAGAGGCATATCCTCCTTACAAGACATGATTTATAGTCATTTTGAGACACATCAACACCACAATAGAACTCAAAAACCAGACTGTTTTGGTTCATTCCTTTCATGTATGTTCCATATTCTGTGATCATCGATCATGTCCTAGATAAAACTCCCTAAACTATGGTGATTTAAGGTCCAAACTAAAATGAGATTAACTAAAGAAATTATGGTTCCAGCTAAAAGTCTCTAAAATAATGTAATATATGGTCTTTGATAAAATACCATAAATAAAATAAAATGATGGTCTGAGCTAAAAGACCCCAAAATAAATAAATTAAAGTCCAAGATAAAATATGTTAAACTAATGAAATAGAATGTCAGATCTTAATGACCCAAAAATAAAGAAATGTAAGGTATAACATAAAAGAATCTAAACTATAGTAATAGGAGGTTTAAGATAAAAGTACCTAAACTAAATCAATAAAAATTCCGAGATAAAACACCCTAAACTATATTGATAAAAAGTCTGAGGTAAAAGAACGTAAACAACACAACAAAAATAGTTTAATTTTAAAGAATGAAAAATCTAGTATGGCCAACCATATGGAATTATCATAAAAATAAATATATTCCCTTGAAGATTATTGGTTTTGAAAAAATAAAGAGCACTCTCCCCATAGGACATATATCTTTCCCATATGATCCTTCTATAAAACTAGTGATCTCAAGAAAACTAAAAAAGATACATAGATAAAGAGTATCATTTTGATAGGCCTCCATGAGTACATATTGAGAAGAATCTATTTTTATTTAAATTTTATCATTCATTCACTCATGATTACATGATATTATGAAAAGGATGGGTAGTTTTGGTGATTCTTATAGTATCAGGTCATAAAAATGTCATGCACATCGTGAATGAAACTTGAAAACACATATAAAGTTTATAGAATCTATTCATTAATAAATCATGTAATTGTAATAATATCAACACTTTGGAGTCTACCTAATAATTTCAAAAAAAAATAGTGTACACCAAATTAAAAAAAGAATCAATCTTGTAAGATAGCCATGTTGGAATGATTCTGGTGAGAATCAATGTTTGAATGTTAAAGTGTCGCTCACCCCACCTATTATGCTTCAGCTCTAGGAAAAAGGGTCTCGACAAAAGTTGTCATCTCCTAAAATCTCTTTTTTTGTTTCCAATGAAGATGTTCATGTTGAATAGTCAGACTTCAGGTGAGCTATGATTTCCATGCATCCCTATATCTTCACAGTCCATGCATCCATATGGGATTTTAGTTTAAATATCAAATGGAAACCCTAATCTAATGTCTTTGGAGCCTACATCATTTTCTCAACGAGAGGAACCTCATCTTTAAATCCATGCGAGTTTATATCATTCAGGTAAAATTCTTGTCGGTTTATAAAAATTTGATTCATGATTTCATATAATGGATGGTGATCAAATCCATCTTTCCCCAATTCATAAAACATCTTTTGAATGTGTTCCACATGGTCAAAAATAATTTCAAAGGAGTCTCAATGAAGAAGATGTGATGATTCTGCCAAAGAATCCAACATTGTGTATGAGTTTCTGTGATTTATGAGATTGTAGCTTTAGAAGGAGGAATACCTAGATGAGTCGGAAAAGGAAAAAGAGGCGAGACTCCTTTTATCCACCCTCAATAGAGGAATTATCTATTTCCTGTGTTCGAGGGATAATTTCCTCAATAGTTCCACTCTCACTATCGGGAAGGTTTTGGTCGGGATGAGATTGATTCCTCTTAGTCTCTCCAATGTCTTCAATAAAATCTATTGTTGTTATTGACAAAGGGTTTAGTAAAATAAGTGTCCTATATACATGGAAAACAAGTGGGTCTAACATGACCTCTATACATGATACTACATAATCCATGGTATAATCTTGTGAAATAAAGGAGAAAGTAGTAGCAGGCCAATGATGGTATCTTCATGTTCTAATATCATCCCAATGTAGTGGATGATCCCATGGTCTCTGTCTCCTTGTACACAGAATGAGGGAAGATCAGAGTCCCTTTGGGTATAATCAAACTGATAAGAAAATTAATATGTCTTGTATGGAACATAGAAAATCATCTTGTCTATCTTAGCTAATAGAACCCCATCCCAAAGGGTGATAATATAATACCTTTTATCGATTGAGTCGTTACCAATGTCAATGAACTTTCTAGTTAGAGCATGATAAGGGGTGAAATCAAAGCTATCAGATCAGTGTAACAATTTTATGACCACATCAGAGCATAAAAACATGGCTCAAACCCCAGATGTGTTCATCAATTCATGGAGTGATAAGGTGTTAGGGATCATTGTGGCATTATGGTATTCATAATAATTGAAATACCACCATATCCATCCTAATAGAAACTAGAAAGGGACACTGATCCTATAAGAGATGCTTCCTTGATGAATATGGATCAAGAGTTGATAAAGGTGTACGAGAGTAGGAACCTCCATGTTGAGACATTGTCCATCCACCTGTTCTCTTCTATAACCAGCATAGTAAATAGGATTTTGTTACACACTTCCCCTTCTGGGAAGAGCTAAGTATTCATAAACATGGCCACAAATCCTTCTAATCTAAAATATGAAGATATATCTGAGTTCACTTGACATCCCCATGAGGTTTTATCCACATCTTCCAGAATAGACCAATATGATTCAACACTATCGCAAAATTTATGCGGAGGGTATTGATGGGGGCTTATAACCTTTCTCACTTCCCCGTTGTGGTAAATTAATATATTGACTCATTTCTCAAAGGATATGAGAAAGATCATTATCATATCCTTCCAAATAGTATCCATCATAATAAAGATAAGTTCCCTCACTAAAAATACAGTCTATAAGGGATTATCCCAAAAAATCTGTAGTAAGGAGTAAGTCATCATATATCTCTCTATGAGGGGGAATCACACTTAGATGGAAAATATACCATATGCTAATACCCAATTTACCATGGGATAGATGGAATGTTTTCATTCCATGACACAAATGGATGATTATCTATGAAAGAAAATTATCCTGGAGATATAAAATGAATTGGGAAATCTGCACGGTTTTATAAATATGGACCATGGATAACTGATCAGTGATGTCAGTGCGATAGAGGAAGGCAATGCGATAGAGGATAATCCTGTAGCTCAAACAATATGATCCTCTTCAAAGACTAATTATCATAATCTATTTTATATCGAGGTCATCAATGAAATTTCTAGAAATAATATCCCTTTTGATAGATATAGTAGAAGAAATGAATTGAGATCCCGAAGCTATCTAGAAAAAATTATGTGGCATATTTAGATAGATAAAATAATGTCTTGTTAAAAAAGGCATGAAGAATTCTGGAAGTAGAAGGCACATCACATGAATTAATAAAGTTATTCAAAAATCACCTAATGGTGATCCTGAATCGATAGACCCTTTGAAGGATCATGGGGTTCACAAAACCATAAGGAATCACTCAATCATATGACCCCTTGGGGAATCATAATCGTGGGACTTTAACATTGTCACTCGAGCCATATAACAGGCAATCAATTATATGATCAAGCTAAAAGATCCCATATAACCCTCAATATTCTCTCACATACTCATGGAAAACGTTAAAAGAAATTATGAAAAACTAGTTTGTAGTTTTTTATAGCACGTGCCTATGGAAAAGTGATCTGGCAGAACAGTTATCAGGAAAGAAGGATCATAGTGAGGTATCAGGACCATGTCTTGTGGGAGGGTCTTGTGACAAGGTTATGCAAGAGAAGAAGGGCGATAGGTCTTTATAGAACATGTAAGTGGTGAATGAACAATCTTATTCACCCCATATATAGGGAATTACATAGAATAAAAAATGTCCCCTATATGGCCAAACATCTTCCAATACATTAACTCGTGAAAATTCCTCAGAATTAGGAAGGCATTCACTTCCCTCAAATTAAAGCCCTTGTCCCCTCGGACAACACTTCTGAGGGGGGGGGGGGAATTTACTAAAGCCATCCAAATGAGCATTCGAAAATTCTCAAAGGAATAAATACCTAGATATGAGTATTATTCTACCCTCAAAAGAAAATGATAACGGAGGTGGTCGAGACCCAAAAATCACATATGCCTCCAAGGGATACACGATCGTGTGACATCATGATCTCACACGATGACACCATGAGAAATGAAAAACCTACAGGTGGTACCACACAAGTCCCATTGACCAAGCCCTTGTACCCTCATGAAGGTTCTCCAGAAAATCACTTGTCAAGAAACATATTCCAAGAGAGAACCCACAGGAAACACAACTTCATAACCGACACACACTAGAAAACCCATCTAAGAATCCTTACAAAATAGGAGGAAAATATCCAAAAGACATGATCCACTTGAAATTGTATATATCATGCGATGAATCACTAATGGAGAGGATGATTTTCCGAGAAACAATATAGCCAAACTTGTGATATCATCTATCCCTTGTAGGAATAAAAAACTGAAATAGAAAATTGTGATGTGGGAGTCTATTGCGGTTGAAAAAGACATGCAACGTACCCATGGAAATCTACGTGAAACTACAAGACCTTAGTGACATGTCTTATTCACATTTGAAAAGCCCGACATCTTGTTATCCTCATCATGTGAAGGGCCAGAGGTATATCTGGGAAACTACACAGTCCCCATTTTGGCTCCTTAAGGAAAATAATATGGAATTGAATTTTAAATGATCATATATCTCCATAGGAACTTTTATGGTCATGAAACACATCACCTAGAGGTAATTTGATTGACCCCATTGACACCCAAAAAAAACATTTGAAGTCCCCAACCATTGTAGTATAAAAGAAATAAAAATAGAGGGAATGCATAAGACTATTGTAGTCATAAAACATAGGCGATATTCCCAGAATGTCTGAAGCATTGTCTCACAAGATCCTTTTGAATGTCAGCCTAATCCCATGACAGACCCTTGACAAACCATAATTTTATCACAAAATGTCCCAGATAATTCACTCGAGATCACACGAATGCCTCTCAACATGAACACTAATCTCACGAAGGCCCATGGACATGACAAACTAAAAACATTATCATCCTTTGAAATGTCCTCACTATTAAGAAAAGTACCCATTAATTTGAAATAATCCAATAAAGGAGGAATTTAAGTGATGATACCATGGTTATTGAAAATTGGGTGACACCCTAGAATAATCCATTGTAGTGACTCGTGATAGAATGTGACACAAAATCGATTTTTTTAATCCATATTGGATTCACGTGATTTGTTCCAAAATAAATGGTGAACAACTTGGGTGCAGAGGCCTATAAACCCCCACCAATTAATGAATCATGAATCACTACCTCAACATGACGGGTGAGCTACTCTTTGTAAAAATAGTAGGACCTCTCACATCAAGACACACTAGTGCTAGAGTGCATTTCTCAGAGTAGTAGAGCTTGTGATTGGAAATATATCATGATATTTAAGACCTAGGGAACAACAAGATAAATCAGGCACCATGCATGAAGCACTTCTCATGACTGCAAATAGATCATAGAAGGACTTATAATGGGTCACACAAGTAATATCTGACACATCTTCTAGATCACACGAGACATAAAATAAACTAATACTAAACCAATCTAATGCATTAAAAAAATAAATTCTAGAAAAAAGATTAAAGGTGGGATAATTTCATGAAATACGTACACGCTTACAAACATGAATATTGTGGGAACCACCCAGGATGCGCAACAATAGTAAGAAACATCTCCTATATCATGTGACACTCATTTGTTATATTATTTAGGTCATGTGAAGTCTTCTAGACATGTTGAAGTAAGTCACATGGAACCCTCAAGTATGCCACCCAAGTGTCTTGAAATTTTTTTATTTCATCATTCATGTCTGTATATTTGTTTTAGACATGTCACCTGACATATATAACTTCACTAGAAATTGTTAGAAGAGACTCGTGGTACCACCCGAGCATGTCAACAGAATCTTGTGATGCCTTCCATGGATGCCAGTCACCTCTTCTGACATCCCTCAGAAATTCCTTCCATGTTTTACAATGGCCACTAGATATGTCATTCAGGACATGCAACACCCTATGAGACATTTCACATCAACTATTATGAAGCCCTCTGAGCATGCCATCTAGCACCTATGATGACACCAGGGTAAGTTAACTAGATCATGTGGTAACCTCTGGACAAGCAAGTTGGGGTCATTCGATGGCTTCTAGGTTCAACCAGCTAAGTCTTATGATATCCTCCAGATGAGTTAGTATTGATCATAAAAAACCATAATACATTCCATCCATGATAAGAGACATCCATTGAGAAATTGAAATGGATTATATGATTTATTTAAGACATTTCAGTAGAATATTCTCTGACATGTGAAGCTAATAATGAAATCATGTCAATAAAACATTCAACGCATGTTAGGAGAAATGTAGGACATGACATAAGGGTATACCAGAGATTGGTGGCGTTTCCCACCCTCTGTGTGTAATCCCCAAATAACGGGAAACTTATATGTGTAATCCCAAATCAAGGGAACTAGGAGGACTCTAATTCTTTCCATTACATAGATATGTAGGACACCTCTCTGAGGATCGAGCTTCATATTTAAAATATGAATGGATATCTTAGTACATAATTCCTTCATCCCTAAGTTATAAGGAACATCATTTTCCATCCCTTTTTTCTTAATCCAATCCTAGATCATGTGGTCTTAGAGAGATGAAATGACTATATAATTTTCATTTTAATCATATAATAAGGTATGGGAAATTTCAATGAGTAAGCCACAATCAATGAAAGTAAAAAATGATTCTTTTAATAATAAAGATATATATGATATCTTCCTAGTCAAAATCTCAAATAAATTTCCATTTCGATGTAAACCCCATGACTCTGACATTTCAACCATTCAGACCCAATAATACCCATGGGATAATCACTCTACCTCATTCCTCGACAGACTGAGAAATAAAATGTACTATAATGAATTCGATTCCTAACATTATTATGATTAATACAATGCCTCTTCAATGCCCATGCACTATATTTTACATCCTAGGGTTGTCTCAATACACAAGTCACACATCCATATAAAATTAGTTTGATCAATTTATATCCATTTCTTCTCACAACGTGCATATATCATGTGTTCTTAGGGAGGCACAATGAACACCTCAATGGAAATATCAATCTCCAGCAACCGAGGAAATCCCAGTATGTAATCCCCAATGAGTGTAATGACATAAATAGCCCCACACATATGGGAATCTACCTTGGGTCCAGTCCCAAAGGCGTGATCAAACAATTATAACCCTCATTCATATTGTTACAAAGATACATAGGATTCCTCCCCATGGAATCAGCTCAAACATTAGGTGCCTAAGAACATTCACATATGTCCTCTCTACGTGATGTTAAACTTCATGGGTTTAACGAAATACATGGATTTTTTTCCTATAATAACCTGGATATATATGATGACTCATAATGGCTCAATCCTTTCCTAGTAATGTTAAATGCCTACATATTTGGAATAAAATCCCAAAGTACCTAGTCATATGGCTTCAAAACATGAGTAGTTACCCATACTCATAATTGGATAAATAACATCAGATACATACATTTGGATTCACTAATTATATCATGTTTCCTATTTTCATTATGTGATCCACTTAATTTTGAATATAAATAGATCCAACCTATAAACATTTTGTTTGAGTAAGTGGTCTAATATCGGGATAAGGAATAGATTGGAGAACATATCTTGAATCTATAAGAGAGTCCCAGAGTAGGAAAAATTTCTCCATAATAGGGTTTGATGATCCGAACCTCCCATCCTCTCGACCAATGAATGTCCATAAGTGTCACTGGGTCAAAAAACACCTTCTATTGGAAATAATTTCTACAGCTAGTTATGGATGAGGGAACTGTTGGGTGTTTCCATTAATAATGAAATTGGTGACCCAACATTAATGATACTACAACAAATGAACCCATCACAATCAACCATTGGGAAAAACCAAGTGCACCTAGTGGTCATATCTTCCCCATTGAAACTATATATCGGACCACGATTATCTTTAGGATGCTAGGAACATGAATAAAGACATTGGATCCTCTTATGTTTTAAGGATAAATTCATAACTAACATATGGAAACATTTATAAATGTTAAAAGTAATGTTTCTTATAGCTCTTCTCTCATCATTTTCCAAAATTATTATGTATCATTATCTAGATGAACATATTGATATGTTGAAACAATATTCAACAAAAATAAGATTTGTTAAAAAAAATTTGTTTCATTTAATGAAATACTATATTCTCAGAAAGTTGAATCCCACTCTAACAATCATTGAATAGAAATCCTCGTTTTGGTGACTTTACAAGATTTTTCAGGAAGCGTATTAGCTATAATAACTCGTATATATATTATATAGTTATTATGTGTTATTATTCCATTTTAGATAAAGTAACCACATTCTATTAATGATACATCTATCCAAACACCATTAATCCTATGGGAACTAAAAATGTCATTGTTCTCATATGGTTTTATTAGTCCCCAATTAAATATGGATCCCTGAAACCCTATAAAGATTTATCTTCTATAAAATCGATCATTGTTTCTTCTAATACCTTTAAGAATCAGATGATAAACTTCATGACATCTCAGTTCTCCCTTATAGGGTTTCAAAAAAACAATCTGCATACTCTCACTACAAAGGCAATGTATATTTATGTACAAATCATTACATACAACAAAATTCCAACAATATATGTATTCAACAGTTTCTTCATAAAATAGGACTCATTATTTTATGATAGTTTCTATGCATTGGATAACATGAGGTTTATGAATAGGGTAGTTGAGGTAGGAACATATCCATTTATTTGAAACTTTTTAATATTATTTCCAATGTGATTTCTATTATAACTCATGTGTACTCAAATTTTTATCCCACTAAGTCCTCGTCCCCAATTTTTTCATGACCTACCATGATAATTGTACTTGAAATCTTCAAGACAACTTACAGTTCAACCCCTAAATCTATTGAATATCTATAGACACTATTAATATTTTGTATACATATAGTAGGAATATGATTTACGTCCCAAAATTCCATGTCTTAGGGTAACAAAAGTTTTTATAGTCACACCATGTTAAATCTTCCTAAGTCATGGAAGTGAAAAAATTCTAGTTCCACTGTCGATGTTCATATTTCAATCCATTGAGGATTTATTTCAACTTATAAACAAGGACCGCCTTATGATATAATTCAAAACAATTAGGTTTTATCAGGTAGTTCTCTATCTCCAAGTCACCAATAAGAACAAAATATTTGACATCCCTTTGTTCCAAGAACATATCATTGGAAGAAACTAAAATTAGAAATATCTAAACAATAGTATGAATTTCTATCTATGAATGTATTTTTAAGATGTAACCTCATTCAATATATTGTAAACCTCTCACTCATAGTCATTATTTTTATATTAAATTTTCACCAAATTCTTCCTTCAAATGAAATACCCATTTGTCCTCAAGTTTTATCCTTAATTTTGGTAGATCAGTCAAATATGATATTATTTTGAACCTCAAGAAATGTATTTCTTCCACCGTCATTGACTCCTATTGTTTACATTTACTAATAATCGGCAGTCTTCCATGAATTTAGGTTCCCTAGAATATATTAATTGTAAAAACTTCAAATTAGATCCATAGCTCTATAATGGTTTTCTAACTATAGAAGTTCATCCAAATTGTGCTTGAGTTTAATCTCTTTCTAGTGATACTATTTATGGTACCCTTTTTATTTCATAAATTTCAAATAATTACCTTGTTCATCATAAGAACTTCATTATTTTATCATTTCCAATGCATGTAAATTTTTATATTATTTTCTACAAACATCTGGTGGCACTATAACTTGGGATCTTCTTGTCTTCCTATCCAAATTGACATGAAATTTAATAGTCTATGGGATCCCCAAAACCCTTAATTTAGCCATGTAGTTTTCTATCAATATTTCTCCATTCAACCATATTTATTTTATCATGTTTTTATCCACCCAATGTAATTTATTTAAACTTTTAGATTAGTTAATATTCTTTCTATATTATCAAGAAACTAAATTCACTTCCATTAATATTTTCCTTATACTAATGTCATATCAAATTATGATAATAAACACAATTAGAATAAATATAACCCTATATAAAGTGTAAATTATCCATAAGATAAAAAGTGTGGATATGCGATATATGATACCAAGTTATGGGAAGATACTAGACACGCATCTACTAGATAATATAATTATCGTTCTCTTGACGTTCTCACCCACAGATGGTTCAACACAATAGAGTTCATCCCACTAGAACATATTTGATATTAGAGTATCTAAATTAGGAAGTATTTTTTACCATATAAACCAATATTATGTTTCAATTTCTCAAAAATACTTTTAATAAACTCACAAAAAAATTCAAATGAGGATACAATAAAGAGAGACAAAGAGGGCATGTAAAAATTTCTTAGTTCATAAATCCATCCTATGTCTATGAGAGAACATTTAAAAATCATTATAATTATAGAAATAGATGGATTAAAATAATTTAATTCATGATTTAGGATATTAGTAATATTTCAAGTACTATTTACTACAGTGAAACACGATTTTAGGTAGTCACAAGACACTTTTATAGTGGTGTTCAGTTATTGAGTCAGTCAAACTGGTATGAAAATTTTGTAGTCAACCCATCATTGGGGTCGGTCAACCTTAAATCACCTATTTCTTACAAAATTTAAACCATTATTTCTAATAAATATCTACTATAATTCACCTTTCCCCCATAAAAAGTTATGAACTTCTAATCGGACCACCGCTCCCACTGGAGTTTCATTGTTACTAGAAAGAAATCAAGTTGATTAAAGTGACCCAAGATAGTCATAACTTAAATAGTACAATATTATAATTATTTAGATAATATATTAAAATAATAATCCTAGTATACAATGATTGAAATATTTTATTTTCTAGATATTAGATAAATAAGTATCCTAATATACAATCATTTATCCAAAGTTGATCTTCTCTAGAATACATTCTAAATTTTCCACAAGTTACACTTATATCCATATCCTAGTGAAATGGAAACATAATAAAGGGATAATATAAAATTTTCAGTAAGGGAAAATATATCAACATGTCATCAAGGGTTAAATCAAAATTATATGAGAAAATATGGGCATGGAGAAATTTCTTATTCAATGAAAATGTTAAAATATGATTTGTCTATAAGTCATGATATAATGACATGTAATATCAAATAAAATATGTGTCCGATAGAAAATGTGGCTGGAATCATGATAAATTAAACATGATCCAAGTAGTATAATCATAGGTATATAGAAATATGGAATGGAATTGAATCTTAGTATAATAAATAATTACGAACAAATATAAGAATACAAAATTTTGTAAAAAAACATACTTTAATATTTTTAGAAAAAAAACGTGTAAATAATGTTTCCAACCACATGTTCACACAAAAATATTGGAAAAATATTCCAAAAACTAATTCATATAAAATATTTGTGAATAAATTTTCTTACATCTCAATCACACAACAAACTTGTGAACAAAGATTCCCACATATCATTCACCTAATATTTCATCATCTCATGCGATATGAAACTTTAAAAAATGTATTGCAAGTAGATATTTCACCCTTAATTTCATCATCCATACATATCAGTTCCATATAAAAATAATAATTTCTTATAACATAAATAAACCATAGAAAAATAATGGGTTTCTCAAACATCGAAAAACATCATATAACAAGAACTTAAGAAATTATAGGATATAAAAAATCTCATTTTCCAAAATAAATTATATCGTAATTGTAATGACTCGACCCCAGTTACCTAGATTAGGTGCATTATTACATAACATTGGCATGATACAAGGAATCATGTCCCAAAAGACTGATCAGTTTAGTAGCCTTGGAAGTACCGGATACATACATATGTTTTACATTACATAATGAAATGGAAAAACAACAACATTGTGTCCCCTTTGAACACACTCATATCCCATAGCTTATTCTTTCAAGTCAATCATAATATAATTCTTCACATCTTGGGAAAAATAAAACATAGAATTGGGTGAGCTCAGATGCTCAGAAAGGATAACAATATAGAAGAAAAAATCATAATTAAGCATAAAATTTAAGGCAATGTATAAGGATAAAACACAAGCACTTTAAACATAAAATTAAACATAATATGGGAAAGATAAATCAAATAATTCCATTTACTTATTCACATTGATATTCTATTAGTCTAATAATAAAATTTAATATTGATAGCCAATTTCATAATGATGGAATGCATAATGCCCGACATCATAACCACAATGTCAAGGCCTCATTCCAAGACTACAAATAATAATTTTTCAAGGACTTTTTCCAACAAACTAGTTTGTCTCATGAGACATACCGATGCATAGAGGAGCTATAGCGGGCTCTACCAATCACTTAAAAAATCTAATGCATTTTTCATTTGAAAAGTTTGAAACATAACACAAACATTTGTATTAAAACTGGAATATGAAAAGTTAATAATTTAGCCATAAACCAGGAATGGTATAAAAATAACACATTCATAGTCAAACCTATCACAAAACCTTCAATACAATATGAAAGATTATATCATAATAAATCAACTTCAAACAAGTATAAAATCTATCAAAGGATGTAGGCCTAGATGAAATCAAAACTGTTTGAGAAAAATATCTATTTCTATTATGAAATAATTTAAAAGTCACATAATTATGAATGAAAACATTTATTTTGAAAATAATCAAATAAGATTGTACGGTAATCTTATAAGGTTTTATAATGGCAGAAAATAGACACACCCACCATATAAGATAATAAACATTATTTCCATAATTTTGTTGAAAAGTCGTAAAGGACCTTGTTTAGAAAATGAAGGAAAGATTACTTTATAAGAATTTTATAAAAATTAAAACAAGGGTATAAATGAATTTAAACCATAGTATAGTAAATAGTAAAAATGTTTTGAAATAAATTTTTAAGAAACACGGATGTGGATGATAATGAGGTCCCAGTAGATACTCACGTATAAAAACCACGAATAATTAAGAGATTGTAAAATAACACATAACCTTATAATTTTCATTTATAGAGGGTATGTTAAGATAATGTATAATAGTTAAATCATTGTTAATATATTATACAAGAACCACATATATAAATATGATATCATATATGATCTTCTAATATTGCTTAGTTAATAATATTTCAGTACTATCATAGTTTCAGGTGTTAACTGATTCAGTTTCCTTTATATGTTTTGATATGTAAGTCATGTTTGTTGTGGATAGGATTTAATTGATTCATATATAGAATTATATTAAGTTCTTAAATATTATTATTAATCATAAAATGAAAATTATTCTTGAATGGTTACGATGGGAAATGATTCTTATCATGTTCATGGGGACAATAATCCGTACCTAAGAACGAGAGACAATATCATTCTATTAGTGGTAAAATAGTCTATAATTGGATGGTATATCATATATACAGAATCATTTACATTTTATATTTATTATTTACATCAATTATACTCATTATTATACCCATCCAAATAATTAAGTGTTGAATAACAAACTACACCACGACGTGGAGACGGTAAGCTATACGTATGCATGTATGATGACTTTGTCATTCATAGTATGGATAGAATAATGAAGATGGTGGTACCATATTTATAATAACATCAAAGTAAGTATAAAGTAATGGATTTATTATTTTGGTAAGAAAAATACAATGAAAGAAGAAGTGGAAGAAGAAAAGAACTTCGAAAGAGGTGATGAAATTATTACATATTCTTCAGGTTCTTCTTTTTGATTGATAAAAATGGCTCCTTAGGTTTGATTTATGATAAATGTAAGGCCACTAGGTTGAATTGAGGGTATTTGGGAGTATATTTGAGTAGGGTTTGGCCGAAACAAATGGATTTGGGGTCTGAAATTAAGAGAAGGGGAAGTACCCTTTTATAAGAGAGGTGAGGGTCTCTTTAGGAAAAGCATAAAATATTAATTTATTATAAAGTCATGTTCGGTTTATAATGGCTCAAAAAGGATTTATTTCTAGGATAAGGTGTTTATAGGTCACAAAACACTCAAAACATAGGTTTTATAAAGGTTTATGTTTCCATGTTAACCATATCTTTTAGATTTAACTCTTAGTAAAATACTTTAGCTTTTACAATGTATTCTTGTATTATTATAATTAATGATTAATAATCATGCTATAAGATTCCACAAGAACCTCAAGTGGTTAATTATTAATATATATAACCATATGTAAGTCTTTAAGATTATTGTTATATTTTTAGAAATATTATATCAATTAATAATATAGAATTTTTTTTTATAACTCATTTATGTCAATTTTGACACTATTTAGTATTTTGTTTTTTTGGAAGTCATAAAAACATTATCACTTAGAAATAAATTTATTAAATAAACCCTAATATGTTATATTAATCTATAAAATTAGTGGAATACATAAAAAGTTTCAATTTTCAATTATTTTAATTTTTATAATATCAATTATTTTAATCATTCAATAATTATGTAATTGCTGCATCATCATTGTGTTATAAATAAATTTAATTTTTTAAAGTATAAAAATTATAAATAAAATAAAATTAAGTAGGAAATATTTTTATATTTCTAATGAATATTAATAGACGATTTTATCTTTTGTAGAACCCTATTTTAAAAATGGTTTAGTTATTAAACATTGAATTTAACACTTTTAACTCTTTTTAAATAAAATAATAATAAATGTCATAATATAATACAACTGGACCAAAAGGATAATATTTTATTGAAAAGGTTTTTTGTAGTATAAATACACTTATCCAATAGACTTAGGACATGTTTTAGGGAAATTATAATATCAATTTCACCTTTAATTACCGTATTTACTTTTAACCGGTGTAAATGAAATTCAAAAGATATTATTCACCAAAAATTATTTTCATCCCATTGAACAACATTTTTTTTAATAATGTCAATATTGCCTATAATTTTTTTTGATATTCAATTCGAATATGTGGTAAAATTATGTTTTATGCAAATTTACAAATGTTCCTAGAAGTTTGGTAAAAGATGTTAAAAAAATTCAATAAAATTTTATACATCTAATCTTATTATAAAACAAATCCAAAGAATTACATTGAAATAATATAAGAATTATGTATCTATTTTGAATTTAAAATAAATTTTAAAAAATAATTATTATTTAAATAAAATTTCGTTTTAAACAATAATGCAGTGTTTTTAACTATTCCTCAAAAATTGAATATTTTCAGAAAAAAATCCAATAAATCACCATAAAATAATTTTTGTATTACAAATCTAAAAATGAAGTCCATTTTGAAGTATAAAATTTCTAAAATTTCAAAAGGTGGGTACTACTATTCATTACGTCTAGTTCGATTGGTTGTTGTGTGCTGGAACTCGAAGTTGCATACAACGCAATCTATTGCATTATTCAAATAGAAACATATCATGGAAGCTTGGGGTGTTACATTGTTCTCTCCTTCAAATAATTTCATCTTAAAAATTTCTATAATACCACTGCATAAAATGATTTGGGTGGTTCTTCATCATAATTTCCTTGGGTTTCCGCGTTACCTCTTCCATCTTATAGTTTCCCCATAGAACATTTACCAGATGAGTCGTCCAGTTTCTGAACACTTGTTCTCTGGTATTAAAAATTTTGACAGGCTCTTCACAATAAGACAGAGAGGGTTATAATTCTATTTATTCATGGGTGAGTAAATGAATTGGGTCAGACATGTATTTTATCAACTGTGATTTGTGGATCATATCATGAACTATGGAGAGGCTTGGTGGTATTTCAAAGAAGTAAGCTAAAACTATAATTCGTTCTAGAATTTCGAAAGGTCCGATGTACCTAGGACCCAATTTACCCTTCTTAATGAATCTTAAAATACCCTTCCATGGAGATACCTTTAAGAAAACATGATTTCCTACTTTAAATTCTTAATCCATCCTTAGGTTGATGGCATACCTTTTACGCATACTTTGAGCTTCTTTGATGTGGTTTTGGATATTATTAAACTTTTCCATTGTTTTCTAAACATGTTATAAGCCTACGAGTTTTCTTTCACCAACATCATCTCAACAAGTTGGTGTACGAAATCTCATTCCATATAATGCTTAATATTGTGCCATCTGAATACTTTAATGGAAGATATTTCTATATGATAATTCTACCAGAGGTAAATACTGATCCAACATACCTTGAAAGTCAAATGATCAAAATCTCAATATGTCTTCTAAAGTTTGAATTGTCCGTTCTGATTGTGCATTGGTTTGAGGTTGTTAAGCAGTGATCAAATGAAATTAAATATCTAGGTAATTCTAAATACTTTTTGATAATCATGATGTATAACAGTGATCACAATCAGAAACAATTGATAGGGGTACTCCATGATGTCTTACAACTTCCTTAATATATAGTCTTGCCAAACGATTAAGTGGTAAATCTTCTCTTTTAGCACGAAAATGTGATGACCTGGTAAGATGATCAACAATGACCCATATTTCATCATTCCTTCTAAGAGTCTTTGGTATTCCCATGAAAAATCCCATCGTAATATCATCCCATTTCCACTCAGGTATGGGAAGAGGTTTCATGACTCCTCTAGGATGTTGTCTTCCAGCCTTAACCTATTGAAAAACCATACATCTGGACACATAATCAGAAATCACCCTCTTCATGTTATCCCCTGAAAAATGTTCCTTAAAATATCTAGACATATTAGTGCTACCGAGGTGTATAGAGAAATTGTATCTATGAGCATCATCCAAAAATTCCCTTTTTAGATTAGGTATATCAGGAACACAAAGTCTCTTCCCAAATTTCAAAATTCCATATTCATATATGAATTCGATCAATATCCCATCGTTCATAGCATTAATTTTATTTTTGAAACTCCTCATCATCATTATAATAACTTTTGATCCTTTCTAATAAATATGGTTTGGAAACAGTTAGAAAAAGTATTGATTTTTCACATTCCATGATTATTCCCAAATCCATATTTACTAGATCTGTGAACATAGGATCCCTTTCAACTCTCATCTTGTTCAAAACTCCATGATGCTTTCTGATAAATGCATCTTCCACCTTATTTACCATCCCCTGGAGGTAGTGTATAGTGCAATAATAATCCATGAGTAGTTGAAGACAACATATTTGCCCCATGTTGATTTCTTTTTCTGAGAAAATATACTTCAATCTCTTTTGATAAGTATATATCACACATTTTACACCATAGAGATAGTGTCTCCATATCTTCAAGGAAAATATTATATTTGAAAACTCAAGATCATGAGTGGGATAGTTTTTTTCATGAATTTTTAGCTGTCGGGATGCATGAGAAATAACTCTATCATTCTGCATAAGGATACAACTATGTCCTTTCTTTTGAACCATCACTATAAATAAAAAACCCATCATTCCCCGATTGTAGAATTATGATAGGATCATTGACTAATCTTCTCTTTAGTTCTTCAAAACTATCTTCACAATCTTTTTTCTAAACAAATTTAACCCCCTTACATTTTAGATTAGTTAATTTGTTTTTCAATCGGGAAACATTATGGATGAAACACTGATAATAACCAACTAAAGAAATAAAACTATGTACCACAGTTATACTAGTCAGTGCTAGACATTCTTGGATTGCATTGGTCTTTGATGGACCGACATATATTCCATCCTTAGAGATAATATATCCACGAAAAGAAATTTTCTGAATCCAGAATTCACACTTGCTAAACTTTCAATAAAATTTATTTCTTCTATGAGTTTTTAGAATTGTGTGCAAGTGATTTTCATGATCTTCATATATTTTGGAGAAAACCATGATATCATCAATAAATACCATTACAAAGTCATCAAGATATTCCTTGGAAAATATATTACTTACATCCATGAAGATAGAGGGTGAATTAGTCAATCCAAAAGGCATCATAGTAAACTCGTAATACCCATACCTTGTATGAAATGATATCTTCAGAATGTCTTCCTTCTTCACACACAACTGATGATATCCATATCGAAGGACAATCATTAAAAAATATTGAGCTCCATGAAGTTGATCTAATAAATCATCAATTCGAGGTAGGGGATAATAGTTCTGTACTGTTATAAAATTTATCTCCCTGTAGTTAATGCACAACCTCATTGATCTATTTTTCTTCTTAACAAAAATAATAGGGGCCCCCATGGAGAAACATAGGGGTGAATAAATCCTTTATTACTCAATTCCTCTATTTGTTTCTTTAGTTCCACTAATTCCACATAGGCCATTCTATAAAGGGTCTTAGATATGGGCCTTGAACAAGGAATTAAATCAATGGAAAACTCAATTTATTGTTCAGGAGGATGTCTAGGTAAATCCTCTGGAAACACATCAACATATTATTACACAATAGGTACATCCTCTATTTGAAAATTCCTTTCCAGTCCTATAGTTATTTAATTTTGTTCATCCCCAATAATATTATATAGTTGAGAAACTGGGGGTGGATCTAGATAAGAATCAGGTGATGATGTTTCTTCTCTAAAGAAAAGTTAGACCTTATCATCATCAAAAATTGTAACATATTTCTTCTTAAAATATATTTTCATATCATGGTTCCAAACCCAACACATACCAAGGATTATATCAAATTCAATCATGGGTATGATGATGAGATCGCTAGATAAATTAAATTTATATACCATAATGGGGACTGATTCACAAAACATTGTTGCTATAATACTTACCTTAAGAGTTTGGGCTGACAACTTCCTTGTTTAATCAAATTGGAAATATCTAATTTTCATAGAAAACTAGGATGATATGAAACAATGTGATTATCCAGAATCAAATAATGTATTGGCTAAAATTGAGGAAACCACTAAATTACCTACAACAACGTCATTCGGATCTTCAAACTCTGTAGTAGTGATCTCATAATCTTGTCCTTTCTCTCTTGGCCTTTTTTGAGGTAAGTTTCCTTTTCTCTTAGGAAATTCATTTGCATAATTTCCATTTTCCCTACAATTTTAGCCGTCAACATTGGCGGCCTCTTTATTAACTTTGCAATCACGATCCTGATGGCCTTTTTCACCACACTTGTAGAAGACTCCCATTCCATTCAAGAAAGTCGTGGGGTGTTTCTTCCGACATTTACAGAATGATAAAAATTCAACTTTTCCCTTCATCCCCTTATTTCCATTTACAAGGTGTTCAGAAGATCACTTATTTTCTTGATTTACTTAAAAGTCGTAAGACTTTGTGAATTTGTTTTATGTCATGATAGAACATGAGATAATATATTCTTACAATGAGAATGATTGTGAGACTAATGCTCGAACGAGAAATGGTTTTAATTGATCTAATAATCAATAAATCTCACTCCTTGGGTTACATATATAATCTGATGTATTTCTTTCTACCCTTTTAATGTTGTCCTCATACTTTGTGACATTATCATCCTCCTTTTTCCTGAGACTTAGAAAGTGTCTTCCCATATCCACTCGATGGTCACAAGGAACGTATTTTTCTATGAAAATATATTTAAACTAACTCCATTCCATATTTGATACTTATTCATCCTCTTTCATATTTTGAATTAATGACCACCATTGATCTTCATCTCCCGTGAGGTAATAAAATGTCATGACAACTTTTTCCATTTCCCCACTCCCCAAAGCATGAAATATTTTCTCTAAGAAAATTATCCATTGCTCAGATAAAAATAGATTTGTAGTTCCATTAAAGGTTGTTGGTTTTTGCCTCATGAAGCGGTTTAACATTGATCCTCCACGTTGTGGATCAGGGAGCTCTATATGGGTATGGTTATTATTCATAACCTGAGTGAGTTGTCCCAGTATGGAAATAAATTGTTAATCCCCAGTTGCATCCCCAGCTCCACTATATATTATCTTTATTAGGAGACCAATCCCTACATGGATTACGTGCATTGATAGGGTTTCCATTACTTCCACTAGGTACCATTTCTAAACAATGGTATACACTAGATTAGTTTTTGAATCATAACACATAATTCCAAAGTAGTAAAATACCAAACATATGTTGAAAAGTTAATACATGTAAAACATAATCCTTAAAAAAATCATTGAGGAAGTTTTTACTCATAAATCCCTCATAATTGTTTGCAATGAAAATGTGAATTATCCTACGAATATCCCCCAGTGGTGACGTAACCAAGAGTGCAGAAATCCCCATTGTTGTGTACCAAGATACCCCGAGTCAAGCCCATAACTTCATTTCAGAGTTTTCACTCCTAGGTACATTTGTGCCAGAGCTACATCTACCTGCTCATAACTAGACATGAATGTGTTTCTTGGAAAATACACAAATTCTCTACATTACCAAAATTCTAGGATGTTTTTCTATACTAATCCTAAATGTCTATATTATGGTAATTTTCTCTAATTAGAGTCTTTTTTTAAATATAGATTCCATGTTTTATAATAAACGTCCTATAAAACAAACTGTAATGCCCTAATCATTTTTACCCAGAGGTAGTGTATTATTACATAACATTAGCATGATACAAGGAATCATGTTCTGAAAGACTGATCAGTTTATTATCCTTAGAAGTACTAAATACAAACATTTGTTTTACATTACATTATGAAATGTAAAAACAACAACATTGAGTACCCTTTGAAAAAACTTATATACCGTAGCATATTCATGCTGGATAACTGTAATATATTTCTTCGCATCTAGGAAAAAATTAAAAATATAATGGGGTGAGCTCAGATGCTCAGTAAAGATAACAATACAGCGGAAACTATCATAAATAAGCATAAACATTTAAGGAAATGTATAAGACTAAAACACAAGCCTTTTAAACATAAAATTCATAATAATATTTAAATATTATATAAAATAATTACATTTACTAATTCACAAGGATATTATACTAGTTGAATAATCACATGTAATATCAATAGCCAATTTCATAATTATTCAATGCATAATGCTGGACATCATAACCACATAGTCAAGGCATCATTCCCAGACTAAAAATAATATTTTTTCAAGGCCTTTTTCCAAGATAGTAGTTTGTCTCATTAGACTTACTAATGCATCAAGGATCTATAGTGGGCTCCACCCATCACTTACTATGTCCAATGCATTCCTCATATGAAAATGTTGAAACATAACATAAACATTCGAATTAAAACTACCATACGAAATGTTAATACATTAACCATAAATCATGAATTGTATAAAAATAACACATCTATATTCAAACATATCACAAAACCTAAAATATAATATGGAATATTGTATCATAATAAATCAACTTCATACTAGTGTAAAATACATAAAAGGATGTTAACATTGATGAAATCAAAACAGTTTGAGAGAAATATCTCTTTATATTTTGAAATCATCTAAAAGTTACGTAATTATAAAATATTAAATTTATTATGAAAATATTCTTATAATTTTGTAAGGGAAGATTTTATGGTGTTATTATAGCCTAAAATAGCCGCACATGCCGTATAAGTTTAAAAATCATACTTTTTGTAATTTTGACGAAAAGGTCCTAAAGGACCTTGTTTGGAAAATGAAGGAATGATTCCTTTATAAAAAATTTTAAAAAATTAAAACAAGGTTATAACTGACTCAAAACCATATTCTATAAAAAATTAAAAAAAATTTGAAATTCATTTTTAAAAAACACAAAGGTGGCTGATTAAGAGGTCCCAGTAGATACTCGCGTATAAAAAACCTAAAATAATGAAGAGATTGTAGAATTAACCCTTAAATTGTTATTTTACATGATCAAAGGTACATTAACCTCCTGTATAAAATTTAAATCAATGTTATTATATTATACAAGAACCAGATACATAAATATGATATCATATATGATCTTATAATATAGATTTGTTAATAATACCTTAGTAGTATCATTGTTTTAGGTGTTAATTGATTTGTTTTCCTTTATATGTTTTTTTTGTAAGTCATGTTTTTTATTGATAGGATGTATTTTATTCATAACCAGAATGATATTAAGTTCTTAAACCCAATTTATAATCATCAAATAAAAATTATTCTTGATTGGTTATGATGGCGAATGAATCTCATTGCATTCGTGGAGACGGTAATCTGAACGTACACACGAGAAAAAATATCAGTCTATTAGTTGTGAAATCATATGTAATTAGATGGTATATAATATATAAAGAATATTTAACATGTTATATTTATTATTTACATCACATATACTAATTATTATTCCCATATAAATAATTAAGTGTTGAATAAAAAACTACACCACGACATGGAGATGTTAAACCGTACGTTTGCACATATGGTGACTTTGTAATTCATAGGATGGATAGAATAATGAATATGGTTGTAGAATATTTATAATAACAACATATTAATTATATGGTACTGGATTTACTATTTTTGTTTGGAAACATAATAGATAGAGGAAGTGGAATAAGAAAAGAACTTTGAAAGAGGTGATGAAATTATTACCTCTTCTTAAGGTGCATCCATTTTATTTGATCAAAAGGGATTCATAGATTGGCCTTATAATGAAATTAAAGGCCTCTGGGTTTAACTTAGGATATTTGGGAGGATATTTGAGCTGGGTTTGTCCAAGTCAAATGGATTTGGAGGTGTATAATTAAGAGAAGGGGAAGTACCCTTTTATAAGAGATGTGATGGTCACTTTAGGAAAAGTATAAAATATTAATTTATTATACCATCAAATTCAGTTTATAATTTATCCAAAAGGATTTATTTAGAAGAACATGTGGGGATGGTTCAAAAACCTCTCAAAATTGGTATTATACAGGTTTAGGTCACAATATTAACCTTATCGTTTAGATTTAACTCTTAGTTAAATAGTTAAACTTTTACCATGTATTGTTGTATTATTATAATAAATGGTTAATAAACTGACTATAAAAATCCAAAATAACCCAAAGAGGTTAATTATTTATATATATAACCATATATAATTCCTTTTTCAGAACCATAAAATTTTATAAATATTATATCAATTAATAATATAGTATTGGTTTTAAAAACACATTTATGTCAATTTTGACACTATTTAGTCTTTTGTTTTTGTGTAAGTCATAAGAACATTATCACTTCCAAAAAAAATTATTCAATCAAACATAACATGTCATATTCACATAGAAAATTTGTGAAATGCAAAAAATTCTCAATTTACATTTATTTGGATATTTATAATATCAATTATTTTAATCCTTCTTTAATTAGGTAATTGCTGCATCATCATTATGTCATAAATAAATTTAATTATTTAATTTCTAAAAATTATAAGTAAAATACAATTATGTAGGAAATCGTCTTATCTTTATAATTAATATCTATATTCAAATTTATCTTATGTATAACCCTATATTAAAAACGGTTCAGTTATTAAACATTGAATTTAACACTTTTAACTCTTCTTTAAATAAAATAATAATGAATGTCCTAATCTAATTCAAGTGGACCAAATCGATCATATTTTATTCCTAATTTTGATTTTGGTAGAAATAAAATTATCTTATAGAATTAGAATATGTGTTAGGGTAATTATAATATTTTTTTAACGGTTAATTACCCTATTTACTTTTAATAGTTGTAAATAAAATGCCAAAGTTACTATTCACCAAAAGTTATTTTCATCGTATTGAACCAAATTTTACATACTTATATCAACCGTGTCTCAAGGATTTTTTAAATTCAATTTATAGAAGTGTTAAAATTATGTTTGATGAAAATTTTCAAATGTTCCTAGAAGGTGGTTAAAAGATGTTAAATAAATTCAATAAAATTTTATACATCTAATATTATTATAAATTGACTACATTGAATTACATTGAACTAATATATGTATTATGTATCTATTTTGTCTATAAAATAAATTTATATAAAAATAATAATTATTCAAATAAATGTCAGTTTTAAACAATAACTTAGTGTTTTTACTATTCATCAAAATTTGATTTTTTTCAGAAAAATGCCAAATATTCATCCTAAGATAATTGTGATATTATGAATCAAAAACTGAAGTCCAATTTTAAAAATAAATTTTTTAAAATTTCAAGATGTGTTTATTAATATTCATAACGGCTAGTTTTCATGGTTGTGGTGTGCTGGAACCTGAATTTGTGGACAACAAAACCTATTGGATTTTTCAAAGAGAAATGTACCGTGGAAGATTGGGGTGTTACAATAATAATGTATAGAGGGTGATAAAATAATAACTTCATGATTGAAAAGCCATTGATGGTAAAGCCATGTCAAAATACAAATTTTTTTACAAAACCTTTTAAATCATTAAAGTATAATTTACTTAAAAAACATTTTTTTGATGGTAATAAGTAGACATTTGAAAACCTCATTAAAAAATGTTCTAAATAAAATATTATTGAAAATAAAAGAACACTATCAAAATAAATGTATAATGCATGATAAAAATACATTTTACTTTTAATAAATTATTTTTCTATATTTTGAAATACATTTATTGAAAAATCCACATCATTAAAAGGATAACAAAACAGTTGTTGTAAAATGAGTAAATGGGAATATAATAATCATTAGAGATAAAAAGAATTTTAGTTTCCATAAAGTAATGGAGAAAATTTAGATGAAGTAAAATCACTGTGATGTATGAAAATACAATAAAATAAATGTCAATTATTCTTAACAAAATTATGTTTTTTAAGAAAAAATAAATTCATTAAGGAATAAGACTTTGAAATAAAACATGAATGCCATATAAAAGAATATGGAAATACATAAAAACATAATAATATTTCACTATATATCAATTATGAAATATTATAATAAAATTGGACTAATTATGAATCAATAAAAATATTTGAGTAAAGAACACCCCTAACAACATAAAAATATTACATGGAAAATCATATAGTGATTTTGGAAGCATGGTGACTATACATAAAGATTTTTGTAATCATTTATTGAGATATAAAGATATCCACTTATAAATAAAGAATAATTTAGATATTATCGATTTCTTATAAACATATGGTACCATAAATGCATAGAATTCAATAGGGTTAAAAAAGAACAATATTTAATTGAAAAATGGAGAGGGAGAATCAATTAGTGATTTTTGAATCATGATGATAATATAAATAGGGAAAATGAAATTGGATTAATGATATAGAAGGGTAGTCTCTAATAAATACTAAATCATTTGGATAGAAAATTATTGATTATGAACCTGTGAAATCATAACCATATGGAAATCGAAAGGTCTTGGCACAAAAGAAGTATTTGAACTAAATAAAGGAGGGAAACTGTTACCTTTCCATGTTGATTATTAAACCTTGGGAGTAATTATTATAATATTATAAACTCATTGAGATTTATTTATAGTGGTACATATTATAAAAATTTGTGATCAATTTATTTTGGTTGGAGAGGGATGATATAATGGGTGGGAGTGAGATACTTTTATAGGTTAAAAGGGGTATTTATTCAATGAATACTAGGTTTCAATAAAGGTGTAAGAATGGAATACCATGTTTAATATGTGGGTTTATTTAGTTAGGTGAATAAAGGGAAGATATTTTATGAAAGAAATGTTTCTATGATATTTATCCATAAGAAATTTTTCTAAAATTTTTAAGTGACCTTTTAACTATTAAAAATTTGAGATACTTCATTTATCTATTTTACCCTTATTAATCATGATTAAAAATTAATCATGGTAATTATTTTATTACTAAAAATATCAGATAACCCTTCATACTAAATTTTTATTTGAAAAATATTAATTTTGTTTCCATTTAACCTAATTAAAATTTTAAATATGATGGAATTCACTTTGAAACTGAAACATATAATGTGTAGAATGCCAGTTTCGTAGAAAATGGGGTTTTTAGTTACGAAGTGTTATTAATATTATTTAACATTTATTACCAATAAAATTCATGATAATTTATTTATATATATACATAAAATTCATATTCTATTCTTAATTTAAAATTAATAAAATTATTTTGAAAGTAAAAAATATTTATAAAAGTATCATTCTTTGAAAAATAATTGTTTTATCATTGTAACATTTTTTAAACATAACCATCATCATTTATTATTTAAAAATAGAAATAAGGAAGGAACAAGGAGAAAAAAACACAAGGCCATGAGGCATAGTGAGTCCAGAATAAATACAACCTAAGGGCATCCCCTCTTACAATACTAACGCCCACCGGTTAATATAAGGTAATGTAAAATTTACATCTAAAAAAGTAGTGTTCCATATTTGATAATTTGTAACTAATAATTATAAATTTCAAATCCATTTCTTCATATTCAATTTCTAAGAGTTTTAAAAATTTATTTTAATAAAATAATTGTATAATTTGAAAAAATATTTTTTGAGAAAAATATTACTTGACTTATAAATTATAAAATATAGGTTTTTAATCTATAATAAATATTTTTGAAAATTTTAGTTTGAATTATAAAATATATATACTTTTAATAAGGATTTATTATTTTTTAATCCATACATATAATAGTAGAGAAACTGAAATATTAGCGAAAATAGTATATTTCACTATTCAATTAAAAATCAATATTTTTAGAAATTACATCTTAAGATAACATTGTCATGTTGAATACAAAAATAATTTTTATATGAGTTTTTAATTATGATATATATAAATTTATCTTTTATGAAAAATTATAATATATTACAAAAACTATTTTTATAAGAAAATGACTTTTTGAGATACTTGTTTTTATTAATAATTTTGATATAACACTGATAAATATTACGTTAATTAATGAATTTTATATCTTACTAAATTCATCATTTAAAAATAATATACATAGTTTTTTATATGAAGTACAATGTATAAAAATATATATTAATAAAAAAAATAATTAATTAATTTAATATAAAATAAAATTTATATAATTGTTTATATTAACATATTTTATAATTAAATTACTTCTATTAATAACTATTAATTCAGTGGATATATTTTAATTGAATTAATATATAATATGTTCATTTTAGTTTGGTCTGTTTTGTGGAGCAAACAACCAATGATAGTGCTTATTTATGGAAAAGTATAGTGAAATATTAGGACATTCAATTCTCCCCCTAAATAAATTACATCTTTACCATTATAATTATAACTTTCTAATAAAAATACCTAAGGGTATGAAAATATAATTATGACCCATGATATAATTTAAAATGATATTTATTCCATAATATCTTATATAAGACTAGGGGATATAAAATTTCCCTTATTTTAGGCATATAATATGTTTATCAACAATTTGTGCCTATATTATTTCTCCTTAGGTAATGATTTATAGGTGTTTATTGAGGCATAAATTTTTTAAAATGAAGATCACCATGTAATCTAATTCCATTATCTCTTTTGGAGGATAAAAGGTGCAGCATGACTCATCCTTGGTAAGGTGCAACATAATGTTTCTGAATTCCCTATATTATAATGACCAAGAACACAAGTGAAATCCTTCTTGAAACATGTGCATGAAATTAAAAATAGTTTTAGGTTATTTTTTATTTTGAGCATATTCTTTATAAATTTCATTTTGGACTTAGTTCCCATAAATCCTTTTGATATGATATGATTAGAATAGTAGAAATCACAGTTGGTTTTATAAATTTTACAAAAATCCACTAATTTGAAATATAAGGTATATTTATTCCACCTAGAGATCCCCCTCTTATATACTTTTATAAAGGAGGATAAGTCCAATTTTAATATGTGAAAATTTGAAATATCTATAATTTCAATAATGGTTGTTACCGAATTTTGAAATATGATATAGTTGAGTCTTTAAAATATGGATAAAAGATTTCAAAGTCCCGTCATAACATATAATAGTTGGAGGAGAGTTGGAAATATTGTAAAGTAACTTACAAGTGAGTAGAATTATAGAAAATGTGGTTGGATCACTCAAACTAGAATTTTTAAAAATGATTTCAATTAAATCATCCATGAGTTATAGAGGAGTAGTATTACATTCCCTCCCTTCCATTATGATAATATATCCTTAATATATTTAAATCAAAATACTAATACATTAAATGTGTTGAACCTCTCTATCTATCATGGTGTTTTAATAATAAAAAAAACTTGTCTTTGTTTTGAACAAAATCATCGAATTAATTTTAATTATTTATTTTGAAAATCAGTAAGCAGTGGTAAGAGACCTCCAGGTAATCCATCTTCTACCAAGTGGAAGCTACTAGGTATCAAATTGTGTTGATGGATAACCTTCCATAGTGCTTTAACGATTGTAAAAATGGTACATCTTAGGTCTTTAATTACCCAGGTCGATGCTATACCCCCTTAGAAGTAAATTATCTTATAAATTGATGTTCAAGTAGGTATTAACCTCTTTTCGATGAATCAAAAACCTTGTACAACAAATCATCACTCAAATAATGATATTGAATCACTTGCCTTATCTAACCCTATCTTAAAGATCCAACCATAACATGTATATCATAAAGGCTATAAACATTTCCTATATCTTTCTATCTCTCTCAAATTGTACCCAACCTTCAAGAGAAATATTAATCCAAAATTTTAATGTATTTGAACCAAGAAATTCATCTCTTAACATCCTATATTTTTTTGATATTGGGTCTTCGTTAAAACTAAGAAAAGTATATTTATTGTGTCTCTGTTAAATGGAAGTAAATTATTGTAATTGGGTCTCTATTAAAACCAAGGAATATTTAGTTTTTAAGTCTGTATTAAAACTAATAAAATTTTGGTTCATGGTTATTGGTTAAAACTAAGTAAAAGTCCTAATAATATATATATATATATATATATATAATTGAGGTGCGTAGACATTGGGACAACATCTCTTATATTGCTAAAATCATTATCAAATTGTTATTTCTCTCTTATTTATCTAATTCATTGAATCATTATAATATTGATACAAATATAGTTCATAACTTCGATATGTATGATTTTCATTATTCTCTACCGCTTATTTAACCTTGATATTAAATTTAATAGGGATTTAATTTATCACTTTATTATTTCAGTGTATCAAAAATATTTTATTTAAAAAAAATTAGATATTTTATAACATAAATTTTTAAAATGAAATTCACCCACTCTTTCAATTTTACCTCTAAACAACGTTTTGTATCAAAGGATATTTTTGTGTTTTACTCAAAAATCAAACTTTTCAATTATTTATATATATTTAAAAAATATATTTCATTTTGTTTCAATATTAATCGATTTTAAAGCTCTATATTTTAGAAATTCCATCCTTTTCATGAGCTCTTATTTTTTATGGAACTGATTGTCCATATTAGATAAATTTCATGTCAACCTTTCCAAGTATAATTATTTATATAGTCTAAAATATTGTATGAATGAATACATTCTTTCTAAAGAACCAAAAGATTAATTGACTCCTCAAGATATTATTACTTTTTAACTTAATATAAAATACATGGGAACACTTTTATGTGGGATTGAATGAATTGAAATTTATCATGTTTCCATATGTAAAATGGATTATGAAATATAGAAATTATTATAATTGAAATATGATATAACAATTAAAATCAAAGACACTATATTTTAAATCTATCATCAATATTTTTAACATTTTTATATTCATTCAAATGAATCCATTACTAGTATATTTAGTCACTTCACTAACATTTTCAATGGTAAAAAGTCTCTATGTAATGATTTATCTAAACAATTATTGAGAGAAAATACTATTTGTTTCACCTAGATTATGTCTCCCAATGTGGTGGATATCTAAAAAACCAAAGACATGAAGGGAATGGTAGTTGAGGAACACACCAAAATTATCATCACATACAAAATCATTCTAAAATACCATGTGTTAAAATGAAGAATTAAATCCCACGAAATGAAGAGAAAAAAAGATTTTAACGAAAGTTGAGATCCTGATTCTTTTGGAAGTGACACTAGTGAAGAATGTAAAATTGAAAAAAAAATTAAAATGGTGTAAAAGAATCAAAATAAACAAAAATCATACTAACATTCCAAATAAAATGTTAAAATTGACACAACAAAAATATGTTATTCAAATGAAACAAAAATTTAAAAATTATAACAAAATTTTCCAACTATAAAATAGGCTAAAAGTTAAGAATAAAGGTACTAAATATCTTAAAGTATCTATTAAGAATTGTTAGTCCTCATGATCTGATTCAAATCTTGAATTCCTCATCGAACATAAAAATCAAATTAATAAGGTTTTTTCTCTAGTTTCTCACTATCCTTATCCTTCTTATTTCTACTATTTTTCTTAAATTCCACTATGTTTTGAACAACTATAAAAATATCATGATAAAATCAAAAAATGGATTTCATTAAATTTACTATTTTTACAAAAATATAAATAAAAAGTATAAAAATGTTTTAAATAGAAAATAACTTCTTTATATTAAAAATACTATTTTATTTAAAAAGATAAAAATAAAACTGATTATGATGTTTTCAAATTAGAAATAAAGGATAAAAATATATCTCCTTCAAAATTTACCCTTGGTGAATATAATATAAACCTGATCCTTATTTATCATTATGTTAAAATGAATAATCATGATTTTATTTTTTAAAATGATGAAATATCTTAGAAAAATAGAAATTATTGTGAAATAGATTTATAAAAATGTGTTTTTTAATTATTTTCAGTAATTTTGTATTTTAATTTTTTTGCAACGTTAATAAAAACTATGGATATGGTTGACCTAAATCTATACATATTTAAACTCATTTAAAATCTATTATAAAAATATTTGGGTTCCTATATACCTATTTTCCAATTTATTGGTCCCAAAATTACTTTTTATTCTTAATGTATATTGGATCACTCCACTAGGACCAAAATATCAATACCAAAAAGAATTTTTATTTTTATTTTTCCGGACCACGCCACTAAGATTCATTAATCTATGAAATGGTGGAGTCTAAAAAATCATATTTAAACCCTTAATCCATTCTATCATCCCTATCCATCTTAAGCTCATTATTACGTGATCAAATTGAAGGGGATCCAAGATCCTTCATTTCAGGGGAAATTTTGACATCAACCTTAATCTACATGGGAAAAGTTTTTTTGAAATCTTTAAATTTTATTTTTTTATTGAACATAATTTCATGATCTCTTCTCTATTTGTTTTATATCTATTATTTGTTAAAATTATAGTTGTTATATATTCATTTATATTATCATTTATTTTCTATTATTTCACTCTCCCAAAATTATTTTCAAATAACCATTTTTCAATTTTTTAATTTCTTTTCCGATTTGTTTAATTATCTTTTTCAAATATTCTTCTCTCTATGTTTTAAAAAATCATTAAATTCTTTTTTAATTCCTTATATTTATTTATACTGACATTATATTCCTTTTCTTATTTATATTTTTTGAACATCAATGTTATTTTTTCATTTCTTTTCTCTAGTGGGAAATTTTTTAATTATGTACTATCTTTTACTCTCTAATGTATGGTTGTTATTATGTTCTATCCTTTTTAAGCATGTGTTGGTTAGAAAATATTTATATTTAAAGCTTGTTTTAAATTTCTCTCTCTGGCATGACCTTCTTAATTTTATACTCTCATTTTACCTCCCCATTTTCATTTCTAATATTCAATAAGAAGGAGATGTTTTAGTTGTTTTTTTTCAATGTATGATAAATATTTTTTTAATTGGTAAAAACCAATTATTTTTTTCAAAATAGGTTGTGTTTCATGGGTTTTTGGGATATGTAATAGTTATAGGTTGAACATGTATTTATGTTTAAATTTTTAGCATGTTGAATATATTTAAGTTATTATCATAATAATGTTTAACTTCTTAAAATATAATATCTTGAATTGATTTGAATTCAAAACAACATCAATTGATTTACATTGAATTATCCATTTTATATTGAGTGTTTACGATTATCAAAAAATGGGGTATTATTGTACCACTCTCTCTCAAGGTGTTTTAATAATCACAATAACGCTTTTATGTATCTAATGTTCTCATTGAGTTCTTTACTTTTATTATAATAAAATTATAATTCATTTTTTAAATAACCAAATGATTGAATCTTGAGGATCATAGATGTTTTAAATCCTAGTATGGATATTGACAGAAATTTCAATGGATGTTGAAGGAAGTTGAGGTTACACATTGTATTCCTATTTTAGTAGGAATAATTGGAAAAAAAATTCATAATTCCACACCTCTAGATTTATAGAAGACATATTTTACATCAATCTAGTGAAGTCCGTAGGAAGATACATCTAGGTATTCCACAACATACCTAGTGAAGGATAATTGGAATCTAGATTCATCAAGGCATAAACTTTTGAAGATATTTAATAACGGTTGAAAAAGGTAAGACTTGGGTCTTTAATGCTCTGGATCGATACCAAATTCCATAGATGAAATGAATCCTATAAATAGATGTTGAAGGATGTATTAATATCAACCCAATAAATCACCAAATATATACATTGACTATTCACTCAAAATCATGATGTAGGATCACTAGATTATTCTAAGACATTTCTCAAAGAACCATATTTCATTTCCATATCTCAATGTCTCTCACATTTATATCTATATTTCTTTATAATTTTACCCATCCATCAAGAGAGATTTAAGAAACCAATTATAACATATTTCACTTAAAAATCATCATTATCATCCCACTTTCTCTATTTTGTTCTTGGGTCAAAATTCTACATAAGTAATGTTTGGCTTTGTGGACTACATTAAATCGAAGGAGGTTTTGGTTCTTATGTCTCCATTAAAACCAACGAAATATTGGTTTTTTCTTATATATTAATACCATGAAATGTTTGATTATAGGGGTTTTTATAACCAAGGGATAGTTATAATAATACATATCTCAATAATTATGTGGTGGAGACATATGGGAACCTTCTGTTCTATTACCAATCTACATATGAAATTGTTCTTAACCATTACTTCAAACATTTTCTCACTGTAATCTCAATTCAAAAAAGCATCTAAATTCAATAAAAATTTAGTTATATTATTCTATATAAATTATTTATCTTTTATATTAACATTAATACTGATAAAATGTTTCACATTATTGTCTCTTCTTAGAAAAATAATTTTATTATGAATTTTTTGTTTACATTTATCACTATAATTTGTAAAGAGAAATTATATTCCCCTAATTCCATTTTCTAATCAACCAATAGAGAACTACATACCATCTAATTATAATGTAAAATGACACCTATTTTTTCTAGTCATCAAATAAAACAAAATTAGTTAATCAGGAGTGGACAATAGAATCTATAGATAATCAAAGAAAGAAAAAATATACATTTGGAATAATCCTTATTGAAAATATGTAAAAATCCAAATTTTAGACTATGACACTATAAATTCAACCATTTTCACGATTTTTTCAACTTTAATTTTGGTTTTTAAAAAATTATTAACCTAATCCATTATGTAACTAGGAAATTAATAACAATGGTGATTTTTTAAGTGAATATTATCAAGAAAAGATCACCTCAATATTTTTTATCAAGGTGGGAAATATTCGGTCCACTCATAATATATCAGAGTCAATATATTTTTAATTCTCAACTTATCATGACCTAACCCACTATAACCCCACCTTAGATGGATGTATGTTGAGTGTGAAACCCCAAGCCTACCTCAAATAGGCTAGGGTCTAGGAGAAAGCATTATGTAGGAATGTCAAGAAAATGGGAGGTATTGTCCTAAATTTTCTATATTCACATACACAACAAAATTCATGTAATGCTGTATAGATATAATAAAGTTTGAAACATATAGAGTTTAAAACATGCATGAAATAGCCTTTTATGTAATAAATCAATGTATAACAATGTATACGAATTATATCAAGAAGGAAAGCACATGAACAATAATAAATGATGTAAATGATTGAAAACTACTAGGAAGGAGGTTTGGGGGAACTAAAGTGATCCTAACTCATAATCTCCATGGATAACCACTAACCATGACCAACACCTCCATGTATAACTATTCCCCTCCAATAATGTGTCCACTGAAATCACTGCCAATATATCTATCATCTACATTATAGACATCACATGTCGCCAAAACCCATGAAGGGGTGAGGAAATACATACCCAATAGAATTCCCTAAAAATGAAAAATGAAGAGATTGAAATTTCAACAGTTAACTAAACATATAAAATAAGAGGGTAGAGAAACCAAATATGAGATATTCTCAAATGAAATCCTAATAGAGAGGTAAATGATATGTCTAACTACAGAAATAGGTAACATGAGCGAGTTTACTTGTAGCTGTAAATGTCCATCTATAATGCCCACGACCATGTGTAATCTCACAAGAACTAGGAGGGGAAACATACCCGCCATTGATATCCATGTTTGAGGGAGCACAATCTCTATTGAAGGACCTAGTACCCTTCATAGCTTCATGATTATGGAGTACCATTCCTTTGATAAATTACTGATTCCCCTTATAGTATGGGGTAGTATCGACTCTACATATACAAAAATTATGGGGTACATATTCCCTAGTGTGGTAGGGGAGTAACAACCCCAACATCTATTTGGTGATCAAAATTGATCACTGCCATTTTCCAAGCATTTCTGTAGGAAGTTTCCCAATCATAGAACCTTACATTATATATTTGATTGTCAAATTATGTTAACCATCACATCCTATTTGGAAAATCACTCAATATAGGCTAGTCATGGGCCAAAATCTGAGTCCGGAACAAGGAGATACATAAGGTGAAATTCATTGGGAAAAGGTACATAATGTGTATAGGGTTTCTACAAAATATCTTATCTATCTCAGGTCTTCCCATGTACCAAATATCTTTCCCATTTACTCTATCTTATTCCCATTTACTATGGTTTTTACCATATACTATAATTATGATCAAGTGATTTGGTTATTATAGGGTTCTCTGTTTATGTCTAGGTACTTTGGTAGTGTTTGTTCCTATTTGTCCTAATCATTCTTGTGATCTTATCCATGTCTATTCTTGTTTACTACTAGGGCACACATTGATCTATAATATATAATCAATAGTCATGTTTTTTGGAGACACCACATGTGTTATTTTATTTTCTATGAAATATAAGCCCCTACATTTTTGGCCCACATGATGTGTGTTCCTTGAAACTAAAGATGTGAACTTCAAAAACTTCTAGAAACCCACAATCTTCATACTGGAGCTCATATATTCCCTTTCTACTACTTACAACACCATTTCACCACCCTAAATCCACTATAATTGAATGGGAATCCTCCAATAATCAATTACCAGCATCTGGTGGCGAAAAATAAGAATTACATTCACTTGTGAGGGTAGTGAAAGTGTCTCCCACTGTCATTCAGGGTCCCAATCCATGATTCTATTATCTGAATCCAAAACAACACCACAAACCATATGAAAAACCATGATTAACATGTAATTCATGAATGCTCTATGAATATGGGGTTTTTATAACACTTAAATCCAACCTGATAATGTTGAATCAGGACCCTATGGTCTGAAAACGTATAACACGAAGAATGGTGTTGGGGAAAAGAAGAATAACTATGTAATATTTTTATAAGATAATTAAATCTCAAAAAAACCATAAATGTTTAGAAAATATGTTTGTAAATTAGATGCAAAAATATATAATTTTTTTTTTGAATAACTCAAATAAAATCTAAGATCATGGAAAGAAAATAAATTGCTGGAAAATAGAAGCAGTTATAAAATCCATGATTGATTTTTTATCAAAAGTGATGAAATCCATGAAATAACATTATCTAAATCAATAATATACCAATAATTGGTGAGAAATTCATCTACTAAAAAAGTAGCTGATGATCCTGTTCTATTGGTCATTCCCCTCTAGATTCTCATGATCTCTTGTTACTAATCCATGTTCCCAAGTCACTATTGCAAATTCTCTCCTCTTACTCTCTAATATCCTAGAGTTTACGGATAAACCTATGAATTTTTTATGATAAAACTTAAATACATGGTGGTAATGTTATTTATAAATTGAATTAATTAAATAAATAAATTAACTAATTCACATAATTCACCAACCAATAGTCACCCTAAACCAAAAACCTGACACTATACAACATTTTGTCACACTTAGGGTAAAAAATTAGGAAACAACTACGGTGAATGCTTTCTCATATGTGGTCTTTATCTATGATAAAACCATTTATTTTTAAAGGATTCATGCACATGTTTTAATGTAGATTAATATTTTTAGTATATTAATTTTATTGATCTGTGAAACTAAAACACAATGATGATTATAAGGAAAAATTGATAGAAATATAGAAATATTCAAAAGACCAAAATAAAAAAAATAGAGACACCAAATTATCCCCTAATTCAATGTTTTTCATCCCAAAAAGGTCAAGATACTAAAAAAGATAGTGCAACTGAGCCTATATATGGCTCTAATGCTATATAGTGCTCTCCTAGAAGTTCCTATTCTTCTAATGCACCCAAACCAGAAGGATGGGTTGTCTATGTAGGATATTCTCCAGATGGCCCTTCATCACCACCAGACATTATGAAAAGTCGGATCTATCACCATCGTCCATCTCTACTCCGTCAATAACATGCATTCGGTCATACACATATCTTCTTAGATATGACACATGGAATATTTCATAAACTCATTCTGAATGAGGGGGTAAGGACATGTAGTAAGAAACCTCTCCAAATCTCGTATAGATATAGAATAGTCTGATGGATCTTAGGTATAACTTTCCTCCCCAACTGAATGCCTTGAATTCATATCATGGGGATACTAACAGGAATACATATTCTCCCTTCTCAAACTCTAATGGCATATAGAATCAATCCACATAATATTTCTATCATATCTAGGATATCCTCATACACTTATAGATCACCTAAACCATTTTTGGCATTGTCAGGACCATCTCTATCCCTATAATAGATGTCTCGCCAATTTGATTCTATCGTAAGGGTGACCTACAAGGTCTCCACTATAGGTCCTCAAATGATTTGATGCCAATTTTAGAGTGATAGATATAATTTTAAGTAAACTATACTAATTGAAAGTGATCATATCATCTCTACATAAAGTCCAACATAAAGGATCTCAACATATCCTCCAAAAATATGATAGTACACTTATTCTAACCCTCTATCTGGGTTGAAATGAGGTGTTCTAATAGTAACTGGGTCCTATATTCCTTTTAAGTCTGCAAAGAGCACCATATCGAAGGGTAATAATCATTGATGGATAAATACTAGAAGTGTAACCATGATAACATATCCTTATGAGGGGTATAATTAATTAGACACCACTAATATCCTACTGGACTTTGAATAAGACTAGTCATAAGTGAATGAATTTGATCATATATGGTCTGAACAAGAATTAATATACATACCACCACCTTGATCCAATCATTCACAGCTTAATGGTATGGCTTGCTATAAAATCATAGTTTGAAATTTTCTTAACAAATTATTCATCTATGCATCATCTACCTAGCCAAATTGAACTACTGGCCTCCCAAAATATAGTGGCACTTCTCTAGATCCTCCTGGAGGAAACACCTTAAGAGCGGGGTACCTTAACTAGGGCCTTATTTCTCAAATGACCATAAACACGTTTTGGAATCAGTATTCTATCTAGAAATCATCATGGAGGCATCCTAAAAGTTACATGATATATGACAATTATATGAGCATGTCTAGGGAGATGACTTTATAATGATATGACGGCCAAAGTGTGAAATCTTATATGATGCATTTACAATTGGTTTCCCTTTAAGATATGTCTCAATATGCTATGTTTACATTCATCTGGTTAGAGATCTAGTGTATAAATATATAAGACACCATAAAAACACAATGTTCCCTGGTTTAATAGATGATTTAATGACACATATTTTTTCCATGTAATTTTTTTTATATGGTAATATTAAGAGTCTATGGAAATTTATGGCACATGATTCTGAGGCCCGATGGGCCCGAAATGAATTTATGAACTTTTTTATATGTACTCCCAATAAACATGTGAGTGGGTTTTTGTAACTTTTGAACTGGTGCATAGAATTGAAATCTGAGGACACTGTTGAACTCGTAGCACCGATATTCACTTAAAGAGACCCCCACCTCTACAGCAGTAGGTCGAGGGTAGATGCTAGTTTTTCAGTTTTTCAAGGAAGAAGAAAAATAAAATATTTAACACTTAATTTTTATTTTGAAACATCTCTTTTTGAATTATGAAGGTGGGTACCACACAAGAAGGAAAACCTCCCATTCAGAAATCATGGTGTTGGGGACCATCCGAAACCTTCTTTAATGTGGGTAAAACCCTTAGAATTTCCCAATTAATTATGCCACCTCTAGGTTAATTAATTATTCCAACAATTAATTGAGTTAATAGACATAACTCAATTAATGTTGGCCCCTCACCTTTTTGGTTAGGGAAATCATTGGAAAATGGGAGAGCCATGGAAACCTTGAGAGAATATCTAGAGAAACATTTCCACCAAACAAAGAACACACTCTACAATAAAGAACATATGTTGGAATCAAGAGTGAGGATGGTGCACGAGCCTGAAATCGGAAGCGTGTTGCGAGAGTGACAATCATTTGCACCCTCATTCCCTTCACCGACTTCTTCTCGCGACACTTCTAGTGATCAATTGAGGTAGGGATTGGTGTTTCAAGTACCCCTTACTCCGTTATTTTCATCCTTCTTGAATTAAGAATATCTAAGCTGATTGCTATTATTCTAGTGTGGAGAGAGTGTGGGACAAACAAACACGACCCGACCTCTATGAAACCTTTGTGGATTAGGATGGTCTTGAATCGATGGAGATGTATTGAGATGAGTGCGGGAATATACGGAATGAAGAACGGGCCACCAGGGCGTGCATGGTGACCTGAGTAATGTCGTCGGCGAACACACCGGTGACAGGCACCGGTGGGACTTGGGATCGGTGACCAGCACTCTGGTCGGCCACGATGATGGTGGTGGTGCAACCGTGCTGCCGGATAAGGGTCGTGACCCATCGGCCACTACGGAGAAATGGAGGCGGTCGGCGCACGACCGACCAGGAAAAGGGGGCGGTGGCGCAAGTCCATGTCGTCGGGCGGGCAGGAGTCGCGACACGAGGTTGTGGAGGTGAAGGGAGGGTGACTAACTCAACACCGACAGCCAGTGGTGGTGTGACGCGCGACTATGACGAGGACGAGGGCTGGCCGTACGACTATCTGGGGAGCGGTGCAGGACCTTGGTTCCCACGTACCAGCTTCAAGCGCCACTCAGAGCCAGTCGGTCGGCCACCCAACCCAAACGATGAGGCCGTTTGGGGAACCTAGGGGGAACCTGCCCTTTGGGTGGCAGCTAGGCTAGACCCCACCGCATAGCCACCCAGCCGTTCCCCCCCAGCACGGGCCGCCCAGTGGGCCGTCCATCATGGGCCGCCTAGCAGGCCGGGCCGCGACGACGGGCTAGGCCGCGCCGCTGGGCCGGGCCTGACCCAGAAGGTCGGGTCGACCCAAACTGGGTCGAGTCGGCCTAGACCGGGTCGGGTTGGGTCGGACCAGACCTGAACTAGCTTCAACCCATTCCACTCTTTCGACCGTAACATGATTGACGAGTGTTCATTTGACGAACTATCTGTTGTTCTGGAAACCATGGAATGAGACAGTATTTTTGGTATACCCCACATTAGTTTTGGATAAAGTTAGATTATGTCTGGGTTAGATCCATCATGAATCCAATAGGGCCCTCGGGAGTAAAAGGCCAATATATTACAGAATGGGCGTCTAGTAGATGAATTGTCTATTGCATTGAGACCCCTATTATGTGGCACTCCTTTGGGATACTTCTTCTTGAGACTTCGTGGAAGTTGGAGTATCGACCGATGGTTGAGGAGCGGACCCTCCCAAAATCAAGCAAGCATAGTGCAGGAACCCTATTGCTGGCTGTAACATAAGAAAGGGATCCTATTTGGGACTGTGCTTTGGGATCCTACGTGGGTCTATGTTCTTGTATCCCACATTGATCCACTCTAGGAATCCGTGTGTGACTACTCTTGGATCCAACGTGGGTACGGTGATTTAGGATCCTACAAGGGTCTACCTCTCAACATAGTAAGATTATTTAGTAGTTACATCTAAAAATATTTACTATCGTACCTATGTTATACCTGGTGTGAGATGAGTCTTTACCTTTGTAGTGATCATCTGTGTGGCGTACCTTTGTGGTGCATGCCTCAGTGGTGATACTTTTTTGGTATTATTTTATGTGGTGTTACCTTTGTGGTACTTACCCTCATTGTGTGACCTTTGTTGTAATTGTTCCTTCATAGAACAGGTGAGCTCTTGGATAAAAGAGTTGGGCCTTGTGTTTTTTTCATGAATGATATGGGTGTACTTGATTACTTATGAATATGTATGGGAATATACCTAAGTAGATTTGTCAGTTGTTTTCATGCTTTGTGGTTTAACCCTTGTGGATTTAGTGAGATCATTGAGGGTCTTAGGGTCCCTACTGAGTATCGTTATACTCACACATGTACGGGCCATGCCTCGACCTTATTGTCTTTGGTGAAGACGATGGACATCGCTGACAGGGGACGAGGGTACCAGGACTATAATTAGTTTGGAGGTGGACATTAGACGAGGCGTACCACAGGGACGACTGTTCGAGAGCTATACCTAACCATCATGTAGGATCTTTGGCAGGTGTTTACTAGAGCAGTTTACAGTTTTACTTTTACTTTCTATTGACTTTTACCTTAAAATTGGGCTTGTATTTTGGCCCCATTTTTCTTTTGGTACACACCATGTTTTCTATACAGTTTCACTTTGTGTTTGTATCCTTCTTTCTGATTAGTTTTGTGTGTTATAGGTTTTAAAGGCAATGCCTTCCCAGTTTTAGGGAATATTCCTTTCGATGATAGTCGCTAGCCCCAGGCCTATAGAAGGCGGGCTTGGGGTAGTCATTGAATGGGCCCTGGGAGATGGTTCCTGACTAATTGGTATCATAGGAGTTGGTTCTACCATAGAGCATTGGACTCTGATCTTTTAACAGAAATAATGTTATGTGTTATAAGTATGTTTATCAGTTTAGGGAATCCAGTTTTGGTGCAGCGGTCGACGTATCCATACATCAGGACCTTGAAATCTGATTTCTGACTCAGTGCACGAAAACACTGATTGTGTGTGTGTTTTGAAAAGTTTCCATTGTGATATCTATGTGTCAGCTCACCCGGAATAACTTATTGACCATGGCGCACCTGTTTTTTTCAGGATGCCTTCACTTAGACAGCCTAACAGGGTTCTGGGTATAATATGTGATGATAGCCCACCAAGTCATGAGGCCTCAGTGCAGGACCCTCTTTCAATAGAGGCACTAGCAGTACCATTACCCATTGGGACACCGATGCCACCATCCCTAGCAGTAGAGAGTGCACACCACTTGAGCGTGTTACATGAGTTCTGACACTAGAGGCCACCCAGGTTCATGTGTAAGAAATACCACCAGGTGGCTAAGGATTAGCTAGAGGCCGTGGTGAGTGTCTTTCGAATGGTAGGGAGACCAACTAATATCATGGTGATCCTTGCCACAAATATTCTACAGGAAACAACAAGAAGATGGTGGGGCTTGATGCTCCAGGTCCACGGCAAGGTTACACTTCTCTAGGCAGTCTTGGAGAGCCTGTTTAGGGAAGAGTTTGTCCCAGCGACCCTTCGTGCAATGCGCATACAGGAGCTTCTTCATCTGTAGCAGGGTAGCATGATTGTGGATCAGTAAAAAACTAGGTTCACCGGCCTCTCATTCTACTCCACTAATATGGTGAGAGACCCATTCTTCAGGGCCTGGAACTTCGAGAAGTGACTTGGGTGGGAGATCTGGGGTTTGATGATTTCTCTTATCATACCGACACTAGCAGGGGTGTCAGAGCGAGCACTCTTATGGAGAGTTTTCTTGCTGAGTAGTCACCAGTAGCAAGACCCACCAACAGGAGTCACATAGCAGAGTCTTCTACAGCTGGAAGTAGACAGATTTCATATAGGTCCAAGAGAATAAGACCTACAGGTGGACGACGGTACGATTCAGGGTCTGCTGTGCAGGGCACCCAAGATTGAGACTGTCATGCGAGGAGCAGGCAATGTTATACATGGGGTGGCTAGGGCTACATGACTCGTGACTGCCCGACCCACCATGCAGATGAAAAAAAGACAGTGAAAGGACTGCCCAGGCAGAGACAGAGGTTCGACCAAGGAGGTCCGCATGGAGGAGGCGGATGTGGAAGAGGATATGGACATGCAGCTGGTGGTGGGAGACAATTCTAAGTGTTACCACTACCACCACCATCAGGTGGTCCACCACGACTAGAGGGAGCAAGTGGATAGGGGTGATCTCAACTTCGGGTAGCTGAGGCCTATGACCATGATGCTCCGGAGATGATTCTAGGTATTATCTTTGTCTACTCAACCTTAGTTTTAGTACTTATAGACACACGATCCAATAATTTTTTTTCCATAGCCCTTGTTCAGAGCTCAGAGATACCGGTGGAGCCGTTGTATTGATCTATATGGCTAGCAACTCCTAGAGGAGAGGATTCGATGATTACACACTGGTGCTAGAAGTGTGAGCTTACTCTAGGAGGTGAGATAACCGGTTGGGATCTTCTAGTAGCCACGTTGAGGCTGTATGACTTCATCATGGGTATGGACTAGTTATCTACAGTCCATGCTTAGATTGATTGTATTAGGCACAAAGTGAGATGTGTCTGCGCTGATGGGACTAGGTTTACCTTCACCGGTGGGAAGAGATCCTTTGCTAAAAAAGATGTACTTACATAGAGGAGAGTGTATCCGATCACTTATCAATTGGCTAGCCTTACCCTCGTAGCGGTTGATGTGGAGAATATGAGAAATCCTATAGTGGTGGAATAGTATGCAGATGTCTTTCCAGATGATGTTTCGGGTCTACCTCCTCATAGATAGGTGGACATTACATTGACTTGTACCTAGAGATGGCACCATTATCTAAACCAGCGTAACAGAAGGATCCTACAGAGCTTCGGGAGCCGTGATTATAACTGGAGGATTTACAGAGGAAGGGGTTCATCCGGCCTAGTGTTTCTCCTTGGGCAGCCACAATTTTGTTCACCAACAATGTGAATGGGGCTTGAGACTTTGTGTTGACAAATGATGCCTTTACCAGGTGACCGTGAAGAAAAAGTGCCAACATCCTAGTATTGAATACCTCTTTGATCAGTTGAAGGGATCATGGTGGTTCTCGATGTTAGACCTCAGGTCAGGATATCACCAACTCAGAGTATGAGACAAGGATGTGTATAAGTTGACTTACAGATGTTGGTACGACCATTATGAGTTTTTTTTCATGTCGTTCGGCGTGACCAATGCTCCAGCAGTGTTCATGGGACTCATGAAAAATGTCTTTCATCTATATCTTGATTACTTTGTGGTGGTATTCATTGATTACAGTCTGATATACTTGTCTATTGAGGAGGATCATACCTATCATTTACAGGTAGTTCAGGACACACTCTGAGAACACCAAATTTATGGTAATATCTCGAAGTTCTTGTTCTAGATCAGAGAGGTTCACTTTCTGGGACAAGTAATCTTGGAGGCTAGAGTTGCGGTGGATCCGGTGAAGATTGAGGCTGTACATGCTTGGGATCCACCGAGGAGTGTCACGGAGGTACGAAGTTTCCTGGGTTTGGCTGGATACTACCGGTGATTTTTGTCATATTTTTCCAGAGTTGCAGAACATTTATCAATGTTGATGATGAAGAAGAAACCCTTTGTGTGGTCAGAGAGATGCCAATGGATTTTTCAGGAGCTAAGGCATAGGCTGACTAGTGCCCCCATCTTGAGGCTCCCAGAGGAGGGCATTGGGTACGTAGTCTACTCCGATGCATTAGGGACTGGGCTCGGATGTGTCCTGATGCAGGAGTGAGAAATTATCACATATGGTTCTTCACATCTGAGAAAAAATTTGTAGAAGTACACTACCCATGACCTTGAGTTTGCAGCAGTGGCCTTCACTTTGATGATGTGGAGACACTATCTAATGGGCAAGCATTTTACGGTCTACTCTGATCACCAGATTCTCAGGTATATCTTCTCTTAGAAGGACCTGAACCTGAGACAATGACGTTGGCTTTAGATCCTCTAAAACTATGACTTAGAGATAGTCTATACTCCTAGGAAGGGGAATGTTGTAGCAGATGCACTCAATACGAGATCTGGTATACAACTACTAGGTGAGGTGATAGATAAGCTGGTCACATTGTAGATATCCTTTGGGTATCGAGATAGAGCAGTTGTTTTAGTCTCTTAGAGTCACTCCCCCACTACATTAGCGAGCTAGGGAGGCGCAGTGTGGGGACACTTACTATGATGCTCTACGTTCTTAGATATCCACAGTACATGCACATAATGGATTTTATAAATGTGGGTAGCACACCGTCCTTTTGAGAGGAAATACCGAGGTACTAGTGTCTCTTTGGGAGGAAGTGTTGAGGGTGTTTCATACATCCCTTCTAGCGGTACATCCAGGAGTGGTGATGATGTACCAAGACCTCTAACAATAACACTGGTGGCCGAGAATGAAGAATGAACTAGTAGAGTTTGTCTCTCGGTGCCTCACTTCTCATCAATAGAAGGAGGAGAATCATGTACCAATAGGTTTAGTTCAGCCTTTAGAGGCCCCAGAGTGGAAGTGGGATAGAATATCCATGGGCTTCGTGATAGTACTTCCACATATATCCAAGGTTCATGAATCTATCTGGGTGATTGTTGACCTACTCACCAAGTCGGCCCACTTCCTACTGATCAGAGAGTAGGGATCAGTAGAGATCTTTGGATTCCTCTATGTGTAGAAGATTGTGTGGCTACATGGAGTAACCTCAATGATTGTCTGAGATTATGACACACCATTCACTTCCTGGTTACGGAAGGGGTTACAGGAGGCTTTCAGGATGCAGCTTCATTTCAGCATTGCCTTCCATCCTCGGATGGATGGCCAAACTGAGAGGACCATTTAGACCCTCGAGGACATGTTGTGTGATTGTGTCCTTGACTTCGGTCGTAGCTGGGAGGATCACTTTCCCTTGGTGGAGTCTGCATACAACAATAGGTATCAATCCACCATTAGGATGGCACCATTCGAGGCTCTGTACGGCCGACCTTGCAGATTGCCTTTGTGCTGGACTGACCTAGGGGAGTCAGCACTCGTGGGACCAGAGATGGTACGGGCTACCGCAAATAAGGTTCAAATCATCCAGGAGTGAATGGATACTGCACGGAGTACGTATAATTCTTATGCTGATAAGAGAGGGTGACCTCTGGAGTTTTAGGATGGGGACCACGTCTTTCTACGAGTCTCACCCCAATGAGATTTGTGGATATTTGGTCAGGGTGAAAATTTATCTCTGAGGTTCATTATACCCTTTTAGGTCCTCATCTGAGTTGGTGAGGTGGCTTACCGCCTAGAACTTCCCCCTTAGTTTCTCCAATTACATCACAGTTTTCATGTATCCCAGCTGAGGAGATATGTGTATGACCTGTCTCATGTCATCGACCACGAAGAGTAGGACATTGACGATGGGGTGATGTTTACAAAGGTTCCAATAGAGATTGAGGATCGATATGAGAAGGTCCTTGATCTGTGGTTGATACCTTTGGTGCGCGTTCTCTGGTGGCACGTGATCTTCCAGGAGAGCACATGGGAGTGGGATGCTCAAATACATGCTCAGTACCCCCACTTGTTCCCTTTGTTTGAGTTGTGACTTATGGCGACGTAAAGCCCTAAGGTGGGGAGAATATAAAGACCCATATTTTTCCGTGTAATTTTTTTTATTTATATTGGAATATTATGACTCCACGAAATTTGACAGCGCCTGATTTGAGGCCTCGTGTGCCTGAAATTAATTTCTAGACTTTTTTTAAGTACGTTCAGTAAACGTGTGAGTGGGTTTTTGTAACTTTTGAACCATTGCTCGGAATTGAAATCTAAGGACACCGTTGAACTTGTAGAACCGATATTCACATAAAGAGACATTCACTTCAACCGCAGTAGGTCGAGGGTAGAAGATTGTTTTTTAGTTTTCATGGAAGTAGAAATATAAAATATTTAACACTTTATTTTTATTTTGAAACCACTATTTTTTAATTATGATGGAGGGGACCACCAGAGCTGGAAAACCTCCCATTCTGAATTCATGGTTATGGGGACCACCATAAACCTTATTTAATGTGGGGAAAACCCTTAGTATCCCCCAATTAATTGTGCAACCTCTAGGTTAATTAATATTGCAAACAATTAATTTAGTTAATAGACTTAACTCAATTAAAGTTGGCTCCTCACCTTTTCTTTTTGGGGAAATCATTGGAAAAGAGTAGAGTTGTAGAAAGCATGGGATAACCTTTGCAGAAACATTTCCTCCAAATGAAGAACACCCTCTCCAATGAAGAAAAGACTTTGGAATCAAGAGTGAGGATGACCCACGAGCCTGAATTCAAAAGCGTGTTACGGGAGCAACAATCGTTGGCACCCTCATCACCTTTACCTACTTCTTCTCATGATACTTCCAACGAGTAATTGAGGTAGGGATTTTTGTTTCAAGTACCCCTTACCCTGTTCTTGTCATCCTTATTGAATTAAGAACATCTACACCAATTGTTGTTATTCTAATGTGGAGAGAGTGTGGACCAAATGAAGAAGTCCTGTCCTCTCCACAACTTTTGTGGATTTGGGTGGTCATGAATCGACAACGACATCCCGAGATGAGTGTGGGAGTCTACAAAATGAAGAAAAGGCCACAGAGGCATGCTTGGTGACCTGAGAAATTTTGCTAGCGACCGTGCTGGAGACCGGCATTGGTGGGACTCAGGAGTGGCGATCAGAACTCCGGTCGGCCACGACGATGATGGCGGTGCAACTGTGCCGTCGGAGAAGGGTCGCGGCCCGTCTGTCGTGCCGGATCAAGGGAGACGGACAGCGCATGGAAGGCTTCTCGAAGGGGGTGGTGGCACATTTCCACGTACCAGCTTCCAGCGCAACATGTCACCGGCCGGTCATCCTATAACGACCCATACTTTACATACATTGTTAATACTTCAAAATTGAAGCATACTTATTACAACATATAACAAAACCACGAAAGGACCGTATAGGTATAGTGTCTTTAGAAACTGGGAAACATAAACAACTGGTTCATAAAGTGTCTACACTGTCTCCCATTTATTTCATCATATCTATAGTCCCTTTTGGCATATCTTACTTAATAACCTTCTTCCTGACCTGGGAAAAGAAAACATACAAAAGGGTGATCTCAAATGCTCAGTAAGGGTAAACAAAAGAAATATCAATCACATCATATACATAAGCACATAACTTTTGGAAATCTTAACCTGCAAAAGAGATCATAATTTCATAACATGGGATAAATCATGGTAGTGAAATGTAATCACAAAAATCATAACCAAAAACATGAAACTTTGTGGCATACACACATAATCATAGAGAATCATTTCTTGTTAGTCAAGACTCATTTCCAAGACTATCTTAGTGGACAAAGTCCCTTTCTGAACCGAGTCACCCTCGTTTCATTCATGTTTCACTGAACCGGTATAACCTACCGTTCCAGCCATGTCTATCTCATGAGATATAAAATCTTTACCCAATGCATTGGAGGGAGATATAGGTCCCACCCATCTCATAATGAAACCATTCTTATGCGTTCCACAAAATCATAAATCATACATCATTGCATAACCCATGTAATAAAAATGGGAATCTTAAACATCATGACATCATAAAACAATTCCTATACAATAAAAGAATTCATAAAAATAATTCCATCACAACATAATCAAATCAATGTAATAATAGGGATAAAAACAGTAACCTTTATTATCTTATATGGAAAATAATTTTGATTAAAAACTTGAACTCTATTCTTGAGGAAAATATCCTTTCTTCTTCAAAAACACTTTTCCTTTCTTAACATGTCGTACAATTATAAACTAAAAGAAGTTGATTAAAAATAAACTTGAAAACTTATAAGGTAAGCTTCTTGGAAATAATGTTTTAAAAATCCATTCATGTCGTATAAGTAAAAAAAACATTCTTCATACTTTTGTCAGAAAAGTCAAAAAGTACCTCGTACGAAAAAACGACAAAAGAATCCTTTCATATCTTTTACAAAAAACTTACCGAAGGGTAAAATTGGATATAAACTATTGTAGAAGGATGTAAATAATATTAAATATTGAGGGAACATGGATGTGGATGATAAAATACACCCCAGTAATTACCAATATAAAAACAATCTCGGATAAAAGTGAGATTGTGATATTTCCCTTACCTTAGGTCCGATTTTATTTGTACGTGTCCGAAGCTCCTGTATAATGGTCTAAATAATGTTATTGACTTATTCCAGAATCATAAATATTGATATGATATCATATATGGTCATATTCTTAGCTTCTTATTAGTAATATTTCATTGTTACTTGTTACTCGGGTCTTTATTGCCTTTTGTTCTTATGCGTGTTTTGCTGAATAAATTCTTATTCTTCTTTTAAGGTTATAGATACCTTATATCCAGAATGGTATTAGTGTAACATATATCATATTTATTTATTCAATTCATTTATATAATTACTATGTAATGATGATCATGTAGAACGAGTCGCATCACATCGTGGAGACGGTATTCCGTACGTACGCACGAGCGATGATATTGTTCCCATGATCGTGGAATTGTATTTAAGTGTATTTATACTATTTCAGTGTCAATATCACTTTATAATAATCATATATAGTTACTCATTACACCATTATACCCATCCTTGTAAGGTGATGGTGGAAAATAGATTACACCACGGCGTGGAGACGGTATTCCGTACGTACGCACGCGCGGTGATTTCATTTTTTCATAGGATGGATAGAAGGTGAATTAGGGTTGTTTCATATTTATAATAACATATCAGTATGTAAGTAATAATGATGTTATTACTTTATCATGAAACAACTGAAGAAGAAGATGTTGAAGAAGAAAGCAATTGAAAAGATCGCTAATGGATATTACCACTTCTTTGAAACGCCACTTTGAATCCTCCACTTAGGGAACTGAGATTGGTCTTTGAAGAAGACCAGGACATCTAGGATTATTCTAGGGAAGTGGAGAAGGTATTGTGGCAGGGTTTGGCCGAGCTTGAGTGCTCAAATTGGTGTGAGGAGGAGGGGGAGGAGGTGTCCTTTTATAAGGGAGGAGAGGGGCACCTTTGGAATAACTAAAACTATTATTTTATTATAAAGTCACGTTCGGTTTTAAATAGCTCCAAATTGATATATTTTGAAGCTAAGGTGGGGATGGGTCGAAATCCTCTCATCCAATAGAATTTAGACAAGTTTAGGTTCCAATTTTAACCTTATCATTTAGATTTAACATTAAGTTAAATAATTTTACTTTTACCATGTCTTCTTGTGTTCTTATACTATAATGTTAATAAACTTACTATAAGCAGCCAAGCGAACCCCAAGGTGTTTATTATTAATATATATAACCATATCTAAGTCATTTGGCCGAACCTTAGATTTTTAGGAATAAAATAACAATTAATAATATAATATTTGTTTTAAAAACTATTTTATGTCAATTTTGACAATATTTAGTAATTGATTTTTGTGAAAATCATAACAGAATTATTAGTTCGAACCAAGTTAATTAAATCAATACTAACATGTCATATTAACTTATAAAATTATTGGGATTCATAAAAAGTCTCAAATTACATTTATTTTGGTGTTTATAACATCAATTATGTCAATATTTCATTAATAAGATAATTAATGCATCATCATTGTGTCATAAATAAATAAATTTATTTAAAGTCTAAAAATTATAAATAAAATATCATTATGTAGGAAATCTTTTTATCTTTATCTTATGTATAACCCCATATTAAAAATGTTTTAGTTATTAAACTTTGATTTTTAACTATTTTAACTATTCATTAAATAAAATAATATTAAATGTCATAATCTAATCCAAGTGGACCTAAATGGTCATATTATATTCATAAGGTTGTTTTTGGTCGAATTACACTTATCCAATAGAATTAGGACATGTGTTAGGGTAATATTAATATCATATTTACCCTTAGTTACCCTATTTACTATTAACCGTGGTAAAAAAAGTAAAAAGTTACTATTCACCAAAAAATTATGTTTATCTCATTGAACAACATTTTACTTACTGATATCAACCGTGTCTATCGGATTTTTGAAATTCCATTCACAGAAGCGGTAAAATTAAGTTTTATGCAAAATTCAGTTTTTAACCTACCACTTAGTGGTTTCACTATTCATCAAAAATTGAAAGTTTTCAGAAAAAATACCAAAATTTCACCCTAGGATAATTTCGGTATTCCGAATCCAAAAATGAAGTCCATTTTGAAAAATAAAATTTATAAAATTTCAAAAAGTGGTTATTACTATTCATAACGGCTATTTTAAGTAATATTTTAATAGCATATCGTCGTTTAGTGAAACTCGGTATTGCGTACAACGCAAGCTATCGAGGAAGGTCGTGATTGCGTGTAAAGTAAGTCAAGCTAGTGTGTAGTGAAAGATTCCTTTAATGATATATATATAACATAAAAACAATATATTACTCATAAAAATCTCGAGTGTTACACATCCTCCCCACCAGAACAACTGGACAGTTTAGGGAATGCAGGGAGTGCCTCCCTCTTAGGTGGAAGCTAGGGTGCCCATACCGCGTGCCCACCCAGCCACGGGCCAGCGCGGGCCTGCGGGCCACCCAGTGCGAGCCCCCCAGCGCGGGCCACCCATCACAGGCCACCCATCATGGGCCACCCATCACGAGCCGGGCCAGACCCAACAGGCTGGGTCAGACCGGACCCAGACAAGCTTTGACCCTTTCCAATCTTTCGACCATAAGTTGAGCTATGGGCGTCCGATTGATGAACTGTCTGTAGCTCTAGAAACCATGGAATGAGATGGTCCTTTTTTATACCCCACTTGAATTTTAGATAATTTTGGGGTATGTCTGGGTTTTATTTAACACGAATCTAACTGGGCCCTTGGGACTAAAAGGCCAATATATTGCAGATAGGGCGTCCGATTTGACGCACCGTCTATTGAATTGAGACCCCGATTACATGGCAGTCCTTTGGGATAGTTCATTGTGGGACTTTGTGGCTCTTAGAGTATCGACATGTGATATGAGGATAAGACCCTCATGGAATCAATCAAGCTCAGTATGAGAACCCTATGGCTAGCTGTAACATGAGAAAGGGATCCTATGTGGGTCAATGCTTTGGGATCCAATGTGGGTCTGTGTTCCAAGATCCAACATGGGTACCCTCTTGGAATCTATGTGGGACTACTCTAGGATCCTATGGGGGTCTGATTATTTTATCTACTATGTGGTTCTGCCACTCAACAGAGTAAGATGATTTAGTAGTTACATATAATCATCTTTACTACCGTACCTAAGTTATACCGGGTGTGAGCTGAGTCTTTACCTTTGTGGTAATCATCTCTGTGGCGTACCTCTATGGTTCATACCTTCATGGTGAAACCATTGTGGTATTATTCTATGTGGCGTTACCTTTGTGTTACTTATCTTCGTGATGTGACCTTGATGGAAATCATTCCTCCGTGGAACAGTTTAGCTCGTGGCTAAAAGAGATGGGCCTTGTGTTTTCCTCATGAATGAGATGGGTGTAATTGATACCTTAGGTAGATATATGGGAATATACCTAAGTAGAGTTGTCAGTTGTTTTAATGATTCTTGGATTATACTTTATAGATTTTGTGAGACAATTGAGGGTCTCGGGGTCCCTACTGAGTTTCGTTATACTCACCCCTGCACGGGTTCGCCCGAACCTTATTGGGTTTGGTGGAGACGAAGAAAATCGCTGACGGATGGCGAGGGAACCAGGACTAGAGGTAGTTCAGAGGTGGACATTAGACTAGGAGTACCGCAGGGATGACCAATAGAGATCGATACATACCCTTCAGGTAGGATCCTTGGAAGGTGATCGCTGGAGTTGTTTACAGTTTTACTTGTACATTCAGTTTACTTGTACCTTACAGTTGGGTTTGTATTCTGGCCCCCTTTTTCTTTCGGTACACACCATATTTACTCTATTTTTTCACTTTTTTCGTATGCTGATTTGTGCTTAGTTGTGTGAGTTACAAGTTATAATGGCAATGCCATCCCAGTTTTATGGAATACGCCTTTTGATGCTACTCGCCAGCCCCTGGCCTATGGAAGGCATGCTTGGGGTTGTCAGGACACATGCCCTAGGGGATGCATCGTGAAGATGAAATCAAGATAATCGAACATAATTTTTATAATTTCCAATAAAAAACCATACAATAAGTCCAATATCAATAACCAAATCAAGGAAGAACCTCCTCTGATACCACTCTGTCATGAGAAAACCCACCGGGCCTACAACTGGGTTTGCAATAAGCTGAGTGTCACATCCCCCACCCACATCCAATCGTAATGTTTATGGTGTATATATTTGAGTAGGAATATAAATTAAATGGTAAGTGTTATCCTAAATTACTTGTATGCACGTGCACATCAATATCCACAAAATAGATAAGAGATAAAATAAAACACTGAAACTTATAGAGTGTAAACCATGCATGAAACAACCTATAGAAAAATGAATCAGATTACAATAGTGTTTAAATAAGATATAAATGGATAAATATCCTTTATAAATATAAAATAGGTCCCAAACATATAATAACTTGGAAAAGGGGAACACTTAAGAGTCCTGACACAAAATATCAAATGCTAACCAATGAACATGGACAACTCCTCCATGTACCACTATGCTCCTCAAAAACTAGGTCAACCGAAGACACCACCAATCTTCATGTTGTCTCCATAAGACAAAACCCATGAAGTAATATCCCATGTAGGGGTGAGTATATGCATAGCCATTAAGATTTCCAAAAAATAAAAAATGGAATAATAAAAATAACTATAGTCATCTCAACTTGTAAATAAAGATATAAGAGAAACCCAAAATCTGATATGCTCATAAGAAATAAAAAATAAAAAGAGAAATGAGAATTATATCTCCACAGCTAGATATGAAATTTGAGTATACATGTTTCTCTAAAGGCTTGCCTTAGATGCCCAACACCATGTGAAATCTCACCAGAATCCTAGTGGAGGGCCAACACCTCACCATTACACTACACAGTTGAGGGGGTACTATCTCCATTTGAGGACCCACTCCCCCACTGAAGTGAATAGTTGAGTTAGTATCACTCTATATATAGAGGTACTTCACCCTTTATTTATATGAGGGAGTGTTAAATCTACCAATGTAAAGAGTGCAACAAGGGAGTAATGACCCTAACGTCTCTATAGCTATAAAACCTAATCACTATCATCATCCAATCACCTCTAAAGGAAGAATCCAGATCATAAAACCCCATTTCATATATCGGATTCCAAGAATTATTCCACAATAACATTTTACATTGAAATCTATTAAAGATATTATTCACATGTCCCCAAATACAAGTCGCAATGAAAGGGATACACAAGGTATATATTCTTTTGAAAAAGTGCATGACATTTATAAGGTGAAAATGGTGTGTCTTGGATCTCTCAAGTATTCTTTTGTTCTATAAATAGTTCATGTTTATAATGGACCTTGTCCATGTACTATTTCTATGAACATTTAATTTGGTCAGGAAAATTTGTATGGTTGTGTTCAGTTACTCTGGTTGTGTCTATGCCCATGTACCATGGTTTTCCCTATTTACATGTCCTTTTCTATTCATGTGTACTACTAGGGTACATGTTGAGCCACAGACATGGAGTCACATGTTGTGTGTTCTGGACACATGGAATATATAAGGGTGCACATGGTGTGTGTGTGCCTATGAACTGCACATGGTGTACTTCATAAATTTATAGAAACCTATGATCATAAAATGTCATATCAGATACTCCTTATCCACTACTTCCAACACCATTTGACCACCTAAAATCTCTTTTAATTGAATGGTATGCCTTTGATTGAAACTTGCTGTCCTCATGTGGAGTGAAGTCCTATTTATATCTACCCGTAGGGGTAACCACTGCACCTCCCATCATCGTTCAATGTCCCAGACCATGATAACATCATCAGTATCCTAAAACACACCCCAATCAATCCAAAAAACATTGATTTTTCTTTATTTCACATATCATTCAAGAATATATAGGTTCAATAACACTTGAATACGACACAAAATTGTTGAATCATGACCCCATGGCCTAATAATAAAGAACGCGATGAACGATGGTCGACAAAATCATAAGAAAAAAAGAATCATTGGTCAACGAAATACTAAAAATGAAAATAAATTTTTATAATCAAAGGGTGGAAATCAGATACAATAGATTAATAAATAATTTTTCTCAAGAACCCTAATTATATCTGGGATCATTCGAAAAATAGATATCACAAAAAAACAAAAGTATGTGTAATATCCATACGTGTAAAATTATTCAAAGGGGAATAAATCTATGAGATAACATACCCTACCATATGAAGGTATTGATAATTGGTGAAGAACACATCCACCAGTGATGAATGTGATGATACTGCTGTGTTTTTCATTCATCTCATGATTATCCATGATTTCTTATTGTTGATCCACATTCCCTGGTCACTAATGTCAACACTCTCCTCCTCCTATATAATCATTAGGGATTATATAGATAATCCTTGGGATTTTATATAATGGAACTTAAATAGAAGGGGGAATTTTGATTATCCCTAAAATAAATTAATTAAATTAATTAGTTATTTCACTTCATGGACCCACTAATGGTCACCCTCAACCAAATTCTCGACGACGAAAAACATTATGTCATGATTAGGGAATCTCCCATATTTCAAAAACAACCATAGTTTTAGATTTCTTATTTATGGTCAGTATTAAAGGGAAAACCATTTATTAAAAAATAGTATCACACATGCTTTAATATATATTAATAAATTTAATAAATTAATTTTGGGGTCCTATGACACACAAACCCAACATCAAATCCGAGGAGAAATTGATAGATATTTATAGATATATTCAAAGTAGAAATCTAAAAAAAACTAGATTCATCACGTAACCAAACCTTTTCAGGGTGATTAATCCTTGGTGGATCATTTCTAAATCCCTATCCACTTTCCTATATCTATATTAGGATGTATATCTTAGAAAACCACTAACTCCACACTTTAACAATATTTTATGATATCACCCAATACATAGAGCCATATACAGGTTGTTTTATTATGGTTCTCTAAAACTAACACAAAATTCAACTAATCTAATCTCAAAAAATAACAAAACTATGATCTTATGCCATATAATTCAACTTATGGAAAATATAACATAAATAGTTCAATAATCTCAGTATTTAGATCATACATATAAAAACAAGGAAACAACCCCCAAATAATGAAAGTTTTATTGTCTTGGAGATTATCTACATAAGATTCTTAATTTATAATAATTTATCTATATTAAAACTCATATATATATTCCCTTCTATTGTTCCCACATGTTACACCTATATTTATAGCCTGGGGAAAAGAAAAAAGAATAATGGATTGAGCATAAATTATATGTAAAGGAAAAATTATCAACCTATAATGAAGGGTTAGATCATAAGAGTATTAGAAAACATGGATAGTATGAGGACCCAAGACTTTAAAATATCAATATAATATCTTATTACATGAATATTCAATAAATTTCATAATAAGGAACCTGAGGACCATAATAGTTCAGTTCATTTGGATAATAGAAAAACAATCCTCTAATTTCATGAATGATCTACAATATAACCCACATAAATCTTATCATATAGTACATATATTAGGAATAAACTATCTAAAAAATTATTCAAAACATGAGGATGGAATCATAGGAAAGAGTGGACTCAAAAAACATGGGTCATAAGATGGAAAATCGACATAAATCAGTCATAAACCATAAAATCATGTCATAAAAGTGGGTCAACATCATAAATATAGAATCATATTTTATATTTCAAGATTCAATACAAACACCATCAATATAATGGATTAGGATAATTCACTTTTTTCCTATTATAGATCAGGACACACCTCTTTCTAATAGTGGATCAGGACTCACATGTTTTCCACGGTGGATCCTTCCCTTCGACTTGTTTTACATTTTTATCTCATGAAGTATAATTCTTTACCCAATGCATAAGAGGGGGATATATTTCCCACCCATATCATAATTAAAAAAATACATATGTATCACTAAATATCATAAAATATTCATCATATCATCAAATAATAACCTAGGTAAAGAAAATGGTCTTCAAAAACATTTCATCAATTCAACTTAGAACAACCCATGAAAAATAAATGGGTTTCATAAAATATTCATCAATATAGTCATTAATCATTTGGGTAAACAATAAGGATGATATCATTCAACCATATCCCCACTAAAGAATAAATAACATCAAATGATGTCATCATAGAAAGAAAATGATTTTAAAATACCACATAGAACACTTATTGAGGGGAATATTAGTTCTGACCTTGAAAAGAACATTCTACAAACATAAAATATTTTCATAATCCTCCTCTCTGAAAAATATACTTGGAAGAATATGAAGGTCTATTAAAATATCATTTAAAACTATTCTTGAGAAAAATATATTTTCCACTAAAAAACACTTTTTGGAATATAATTTTTTTTCAAAAGATATTTCATTAAAATATAAACTTGTAAACTTATTAAGGAATATAGTAATATTTTTTAAAAAATGTCTTGAGTAAAATACCATTTCCTCATTAAAAAAGATTTTTAAATCATAAATATTTTAAAACATAACATTCCTTGAAAATAACATTGGAAGCATATAAAGTAAGGTTTAATGACTAAGTAAAACATTTATTGAGGAAAATATTTATTCCAAATTGAAAAAAAACTTTCAAAAACATAAAAAAAAATTAAAATTATTTTATTTTAATATAACATTGGAAACTTATGAAAGATTCTTTAAAAATCATTTAATCAATTTTTTAAGGAAAATAATATTATCACGTTAAAATAAATTATTAAAATATAAAACATTTCCCAAATATAAATTAAAAATTTTTATTTAAAGATAAAATTGAAAAATGTTAAGTTAATATTGAAATCATGGAGTGGTCATGACATCAGGAATGAATATTCATGTTGTGTAAGTTAAAACCAATATTTCATTTACATTTTTGAAAAATGAAAATTAGCATTGTTTGGAGAAGTAATTGATGATCAAATTAAAAAAATTATATATATTAAAAAATGGGAAATAGTTTCTACAATAAATAATTTAGAAAATGTTAAAATTTTATTTTTTTTAAAAAAATGTATAAGGATGAACAAAATGGGTTTCGACTGAAGTGAGAAATAACGATGATGATTATTAAAAAAATTATTCTGAACGCTTGCGTACATAAATAGAGTAAAATGAAGGGAAAATTTATTTCCATGACGTAACTAAAATATAATAAAATAAATGATTTTCTTGAGATATGGATAATAATATTTAATCATCAAAAATCATAAGAATAAAGAATCCTAAAAAATGATTAGATTGTATTATAAAATCCTCACAACTTTGGTAAAATTGGATCATAAGCCCCAAGAAATAATAACATTAATGAAAACAAAATATATCATTATAATAAATAAAGTAATGATATTAAATTTTATGGGGTTAGTATACACACCTCATAAAAAAATATTGGTGTATAACATTATATATGTCTCTAAGATGGAAAATTGTGGCCAAAATTCATTACATTGAGTTCATATCACATCAAAATAACACTAGAATCCTAATAAATAAATTATAATTTGTTATAAATATATTCCAAGACTATAATAATATATATAATATCATATATGATGTACTTATAATATTTTATTAATTATTTATTAACAATTCCTTGTTAAAATAATGTTTTGGGTAATAACTGCTTCTTTTTTCACATATATTTTGGTTTGGTATTTTTGTTCCTTTTATATTTAAAATGGTTATATAATTTAAATAATTTCTACAATGATATAAATATTATATTTATTCAATATATTTATTTATATTAATCCATTAATGTTAGAAATAGAAAATGAATCACACCACTCATGATGAAGGTATATCGTATGTACAAACGATGTTTCCATTTTTCATGATGGATGGAACGAAAGGATGGTAAATAATAATTCATTATAAATAATTTTTACTATGTATAACATATCAAATATATTCATTAAAATAATCCCTTATTAACTTCCATTTAAAATTTAAGTTAAAAATTATTCACATCACTTCGTGAGGTGGTATTCTGCCTTACACATGACCAACATTTTTGTATCCCCCACAGAAATAAAGGTAACAAATTATTTGTGATAATATATATCCAGAAGTATATTTAAGTTATAAATATTATAAATATATATTATATTAATCATAATACCAAACCATTAGAGGTGTTGATGGAAAACATGTCACATCAATTCGCGAGGTGATTGTCCACTATACACATGAGTGATTTTATCGTTCCCCGTTTGAAAAAATAGGAGATCGATGTAGGTCATGAACATTACATAATATAATTTTATTATATATAATATATTTATGTTATTATATTATTAAATTTGAATATGATTTTATGGATGTGGATTAATAAATAAAATATAAACTCTATTTGAATAAAATTAAATATTCTTTGGGTAACCTCATTAGGTTAGAACCGAAATCCTTCATAGGATGGATTTATGATGAAAATAAGGATTCTAGGATTATATTAAATAATTGTGGAAGGTACTTATTTTTTTATTTCATGATCCAAAGGGTTATAAATGTGTGAACAAGATATAAGAGGGGTGTCCTTTTATAAGGGGGGTAGAGGACACACTTGTTATTTTTGAAAAGAATAAAGTGTACCCATGTTTTTAATTTGAAAAAACTCCAAAAAGAGTTATTATCGAACCTTATAGGAGATAAGGTTGAAGTATTTTAATTTAATTTGTTTTTGAAATGTTTTTGTTCATTTTTAACCCTTATCTTTTTCATTAAATCCCCCTGTAAACCAATTTTTACCTTAACCATTGTAAAACATTTTTATGATTTCTACTATTTATTATGCTTACTGTTTTTACCATGTTATATAATATAAATTAAGTTATTAAAAATATGGAATATTTTTCCCATATTAAACACACATAATTTTGGGAATTAAATTTAATATTTAACCTATAGACGCGATGTGAAATAGGATTTTCAAAGAGAATATTTTCATATTTAGAGAATGATTAATATAAAATATATATATATAATTAATTAAAATTACTTAAATAGGATCCTTAAATAAATAATTTATGTAATTTTACTTTTAAAACAATATTAAAATAATATGGATGTTTTTAAATGTTGTAAACAAATCAATTCTTAATAAAAACTTGTATTTGTAACTATTCACTGATACATTTATCTTTCCAAAATCTTCTCAAAAATTCTATACAAGATAATTTTGAAATTTATAATTAAAAAAAGAATTTTATTTTATAAAATAAATTTTATAAAACTGGTAAAAATAATTATTTTACATTTACAAAATTAAATAGAAATAATTTTTTAAGAAAAAATAGTAATTTTGAAATACATAATGACTTTTATAAAAAGTAAGTACTTTTTATCAATATGTTTTCTTTAAATTCAAACATTAAACATAAAATTTTAAATTTATTCATTACTAATAAGACCACTTTTTTTATTTTCTGTATTATATAATTTCTTTTTAAAAAATAATATTAATAATATATCATGATTTTCTAAAACTCGATATCTTGTTTAAGGGAAACTATACTCGATGTTGCATGTAACTCAAGATAAACATGGTGTTGTGAGTAAAAGAACATTTTAAAGGAATTTAATTTATTTTGAAAAGTAATTCATTAAATATTATGCTTCTATAAGAAGGTTTTATATTTCTTATTTAAAAATCATTGAACAATATGAGTTGTCCATAAGTCACGATAAAAGGATATATAATCTCAATTGAACAAAAATATACCATGGATAAATATTATAGAGCTATGTGACATTAAAACAGAGTTAAGAATAATATTCATATGAATATATAAACATAACATGTCATTTAATCATATTATAATAATGATTCATGGAAAAAATATAATCTTGTAAAATCTTGTGAACAAATCTTTTTTGATTGCATTCATACATAAACTTTTGAAAAAAGCTTCCCCTATCATATTCAGACAACATGTAAATAAATTTTCCCTCAAATCATTCACACCGAAATCCAGTAGAAAACTGTTCCCTCATATTATTCACATAAAAAACGTATAACACCCTGAGATTTACAAAAAATATATATTTTTAAATAAAATTAATATTTTCAATGGATTGCATTACAAAAAGCACCAGGTTTTAGCAAACTATAATATAGTTCACCTTTATAAACATACCATTGAATAAATAAGTATGAATATTAATTAACCAATTTTTAAAATTATATGGTTCATAAATGTATATAATAAATTCATTTTATATCAATTTATTATAAATAAAAAAAGAAATTAATTTGTAAGTAATGGAAGTGTTTTTCTGAAAAGTTGTTTTTATGCAGAAAATGTTTTTTATCTCAATAAATTAATTAATTAACTATTTGTTAATAATGTTAATGAAATTAATATATTATATATTTAATTAAATTTTTTACCATTCATCTATTATTTATCTAGGCATGAGACAAAGATAAATCTAGTTTTATGGGTAAAAATGTTATTTTTCTAAAAAGTTTTTTCTTCATGTTTTGTGCAATTATTTTAAATTTTTTTCCACACTTAGAAAATATCATTTAAAAAATATTAATTATTAAAAAAAATTCAAAATTATCTTATATTGTATTTTTTATAATTATTTGAAGAGATTAATTTTTCAATGAATAGTGTAAAATACTAATTTATATTAAAAATTGTCTTTTAATTTAATAAATTTTAAAAGTTAATTTTTATAAAGGATTATAAATGAAATAGGTTCTATTTTATTATTATTAATTCAATTTAGTCCATTTTAATTGGTTTTATATTGATGTTTTATATTAAAATGTTTAATACATATGGAATATTTTTCATTGTATAGCCATTTTTTCATTGCGCCTACATGATTAATTTTAAATTAAATTATTAAAATTATGTGAATTTAATTTGATAAAATTGATTCCATATTTTAAATCATAATAATTAATATTACATAATAATTTAAACATAATTATTTGGTAATAAATAATGGTAAAAATAGTAAAAATTAATTACCTTTATAAACGTTTAAATGGGCTAATTTAGGGTTAAATCAAAAGATTCAAGTGTTTTTTCAATTAAAAATGGTTAAATACTATTCTATAGATATATTTTGACCTCATATTGTCTTAAATTATAATTTATGACCATTTGGAAGAATAGTTTTTTGGAATAAATTTATCATTTTGTATTATTTTAAGAAATTTTTTATTAGGTTCCCTCCCCCACTTATAAAAGGACACATCCTCTCCTATCCTATACAGACATAAAGATCCTTTTGATTCAACCAATACCTAACAAAACCCTTTAATACATCCCTTAACATGTCCTAGTGGCATTTTTTTGATAATGAAACCCTCTTAATAATGTTTTTTTGTTCTAACCTAAAGAGTTTGTGCAAAGAAGTGGTACTGTTCATGAATGAGAATTTTTATTTTATTTATTGTTACACATACATAAAATATTATTAAAAAATTTCATATAATAAAATAAATACAACCCATATAAAGATATTTTATTATATTAATTTCATAACCTATATTCATCTCCTCTTCCATCAAACGTGGAATGAAATCATTGATCATGTGTACAAAGGACTATCACCTCGCAAACTGAAGTAATATGTTTTCCATAACCGCCTCTCATTGGTAGATATAATGTTGGATTTAATATTTATATTTATATATGGTATTTATGAAATTATTTTACTTTCATAATTATAATATGAGATATACCTTTTTATATTCCAATCTGTTTGAAAATGATAACATCACTCATGTGTATGTGTGGACTACCCCATCCACGATGTGATGTGATACAATTTTTATGTTATTTTGATATGGTTGGTAAAAATAATATATTTTATTAATATATTTTATATAAATTATATAAAAATGATATGATAATGATAAATTAATATTTATCTATCTTTCATTTCATGTATTTATAAAAATAGAAACAATGTTCATGAGTATGTACGTTTTATCATCCCCGTCAATGGTTAATTCATTTTTCTAATGATAATATAATGAATGAATAAAAATATTTATATAATGAATTTTTATTATTTTTATATAATTATTAACATTTTGGAGATAATGTTACTAAAATCAACGTACATGAGGAAAAAAACTGAACCAAAACATACATGAAAAATGAAACAATTGTCGCTGGGAATAGAGATTCTAATAGAGAATTTTTAGTAAATTGGTGGTAAAGGTTATAATTTAATGATATATGGTTTGATATATATGAGTATTGTTTTTAATATATTTATAATAAACATATATTTATATTGGATATTCGATTGTGAATGAAGAAATTATTAACTTGATGTTAGGGAATTTCATCTCACTTTTATATCAGTTGAACATATGTCATATTCACCACTATTTTATTTTTTTGTGGTGTATATATTTCCCAATATTATATTTTCTTATTATTCTCATTAAAAATTTGGTATATAAATTTAAATATATGTTTCTTTCTTTCATGGGTATTAGGGTTCATATTTTACCAAAGTGATATGAGTTTTATGAAACAATCTCATTATTTACCATGTTTTTTTATTATGATTAAAATGATGAAATGTTAAGATATATCTATCAATAATCTCGTGATTTTTAATCTCATATGGTTATTTATATATCATAACAGAGTCCATGATTAATTTTAAAGAAAATTGTTTCTTTAATATTTTTGAAGTTTTTGATATTAAATAAGTGATTTTAAATTGGAAATTATATTTTCCATATAAATTTTGTAATGATAATTTTATGGAATTTATATTCATAAAAAAAATAACAACCTTTTGTTTTTATTCGGTTTTAATTTGGATATGATACAATGGTACCATCCTAATTATTTATCTATATGGTTTATGATTATTATGGTGATATTTTTACGAAATCGATTTATTTTCCATGGGTTTTTCTATGATGAAATGAGGAATTGTTTATAAAACCCAATTTATTTTCATGTTTTATGAGATAATGATATAATTAATGTTTTGTGATTTTATTGAAAACATATTATGGTTTTCATTTTTGTGATAGGTGGTCCTGGGATTATATATCCCTTCAATTCTTTGGGTAATGTATTATATCGCATGAAATAATTATTGGAAAAAAATTATGTTCTTGATATGAAATGGGATACAAGTCAATGTGCTTGATCTACAATGGGAAAAATTTGATGTTCTTGATATGTTATAGAAAAAATTCAATTTTCTTGATCCACCAGGGAAAACTGGTGGTTATTCTTGATCGATTATGGTTTTATGGCCTCTATAATTAACCTTGAATTATAAAATGGTTTATATACATATCATGGTTAGAATATTATATGAAATGAAATTAGGGTTTAGGATTTATATATAATGATTTATCACTATTCAGATTTAATTTTTCTAATTGATAATGTTTTAGGAATGAATCATTTTTACAGTCTATGATAGATTGGGTATGAAATTCATAATATATTCTTGATCTCATACTATTATTCTTATCATATGCATTCATATGATCATTGATGGATATCTCTCTTGTTTTCCCTTACTGAGCATCTAATCTTGCACTTTCCTTTGTCTCTTTTTCTTAGGTTATAAAGAAAGGTTTTGCATTCGGTATGTATATGAAGAGTAACAAATTAGAAGATATTTTTCAGATATATTTAAGATCTTTCATGGAAAAAGAATATCAATTATCCAATCCCCAAACACACTTAAAAATTATGGTCCTTGGGTGACTAGTAGTGAAATTTATTGAATGTTCATCTAAAGGATGTAATATTTATATATATAAATATTGAGTCTCTATAGTTGGTTTCAGATCATGGTTTTGTAAATATTTAGGGATCCGAGTTATAAAACTTTGGTGTAAACCCAATGAATATTTTTCAGTATATGATAACAACCTACAATTATTTAAGAAATATATTATACAGTTTTCCTAGAAATAAATCCCATTCTAGATATGAGAAGTAGATGTGGATCTAGAATAGTTTTATCTAGGGGTAATAAATTTAGAAAATGGTACCTTGGCATTTGACTTGATCATCCCTAGGTACATGAAAACTACCCAAGTTACACACTATGTTTGACACTCATGTGGGATATGTTTTGTAAATTCAAAAACTATTAAAAAACATTAAAAAGTATTTGGATAAATAATGACCATTGATGACCTATGTTAAACCCAAGGAGTCATTGTGGGAAAATTAAGTGTCAATACTTTACATTCTAAATTTATTTCATGATTATGTGGTTTCCCATGATGTTTATTATTTATCACACTTTTATTTCTATTTTTACTCAATGGTTGGAACCATAATACATTGTATTAACAACAAAGTTGATGTAAAATTCAATTATTTTACATCTAAAATACCAAATGCAGTGGGATTTGGGATACATAATCTTGTTTCCATGATTATACATTGATATAAAGCTATTAATCATGATAAACATCAAAATTTTTAAAGGATATAATAACATTTTATTGAGTCCATCATGAGAAACTATCCACCTTCATTTAAAGGGTCTAATGATCCATTAGTTTTTGAGAAATAGATCAGTACCATTGAGAATATATTTTTTATTATATTGTCTTCAATGTATGAACATGTAATTTTGGTCTTCTATATCTTACAATATTAAGCATATCAATAGTGGAATATTATTATGAGTACAATGAAATAAGAATTAATAGAGTACTTAGAGTGGGACATATATTGGAGGATATATTTCCATAATTAATTTTTTATTATTCTTCTTTTTGAAAAAAGGTAAGGAATCCTTTGAACTAAATAAAAATGATAATCACTCAATTGGTTCCTATAAGGTGTATTTTTAAGACTTTTAAGGTACACTTTGTATTAAAATCCAACCTAAAATAAATGTTTATAGACTCTTTTTTTGGTATAGAAAAACTCTCTGAAAGGTATTAACATTTGGAGACATTAGTAGATTGTGAAATGATTTTATCTTCTCTCAAGGAAGAAATAAAAAATTTATTTTCTATTATTGATGAAAAAAATAAGATCCAATCTCATGAAATCTCAAATAAATCACATGGGGGAAAATATATAATAATATACAATATTGATGTGTGGGAGGAAACATCAATGAAACTACTTGAATGGAATTGGTAGGTGCATTAAATGTGGATGGGTATGTCATAATTCCCATGAATGTTGAAAGGAAATCAATGGGATGGCCAACCCAATGGAAGAGACGTAGATTCCCACAAATTCACCACCAACACTATAATGCTTAAAATGAAAAGATTATGGGAATTGTGAAAACCAATTCATGAATATGTAGGTTTATAATGATTATTCGTGTTTTCAACCTCTTAAGAATATATAAAAAGGTAAATATCTTGGAATCATGACTATAGAAGTGGGTTACGAGAATTATGTGGTAAAAGGTGCACATATTATCCACAGTAGATTAGCTACTGTCGAATTTGATTATGGATCTACCAACTACTTTATATAAACAAAATATTTAAAGGGTATTGAATTAGAAGCAAAATGATTATAAATTATGTTAGTGGTGAAAAAAATAATGGAACAATGATCAAATCACAATTATATAGTTTCTCTCTGATTGAATTTTGTGGGAGAGAGCTTCTATAAAATCATTTGATTATTCCTTTCATTAAATTTCATTTGATTCTAGGATTGGATCATATTTATTTATTTGGATCCCATATAAATTACCAATAGAAGAGTATAATTTCATATTCCAAATAAACACATAATCATTTATTAGTGTGATGATGTATAAAAAATCCCATATAAATTGAATACATTGTATGGTACCTGATTCTTATTAAATAGTTTTTTATCATAGATGGTTTGGTTGGAACTAAACATTAATGATATGCCTATTATGCCTGATTTTGTTGATGTATTTCCACAATTTTTTCCTATTATTCTGCCAAATAATTACGTTGACTTATCAATTGAACTCATACCTGGTGGTACATATATTTTAGATACTCCATATAGAATGGCCCAGATTTAGTTGTATGAATTGATGAAAAAACACCTTAAGAGTCTTGGTAAGAGATTTATTCTCGCAAGTCTGTCACATTGGGGTGAAAAAGTTTTTGTAAGAAGAAATATGGATTGATGTTACTCTGCATTGAATATAAGGAATTTAAAAAATCACAGTCAATAAAAATATCATTTACTGTTTATTGATTACCAATTTGATCAACTGCACAGAGCTTAGCACTTTTCCAGGAATGAATTTCAGTCTTTATATCATTAGTTAATGTTAAATAAGGTGGATATAACCAAAGTAGAATTACAAATAATCTATGGACACTATGAATATATATTAATTCCATTTGGTTTTACTAATTCCCTGAATGTCATCATGGATTTAATTAATATGGTCATTAAATATTACCTTGATTATTTTGCAGTAGTCCTCATAGAGGATATTATTTATTATTAAAATATAAAATTAGGGCTTGAAGATCAATGTATTATTGTATAAAGGATGTTAAGGAAGGAGTATATGTACATAATATTTACCCCGTGTGTAAATTTTGGGTTCAAAATGATTCATTTTTTGGGTCATATAATCTCAAGATAGGGTATTTTGTTAGATCCATAAAAGGAAAATGTTACTGAACATTGTCCTGGAACAAAACACTGTGACTCAGATCAGATGTTTTCTTAGTTTGGATACATATTATTGATGGTTTTTGGGAATTTATAATTATTATCTAATCCAATCTCCATTTAAACTCAATAGGTGTAGAGACCCGAATCTTGACGTACATGTACATTACATTACTTTTGTGGAATACTTAATACATAACAAAAAGAAACACACAAGGACCATAATAGTTTAGTGTCTTTGGAAACTTGGAACGTAATCTTCTAATCGTGGTGAAAGAACTTAAACATCTCCCATAAAGATCTTCCACTTTTTGTTTCTTTACCTAAAAACATTCTTTTAATCCTGGGGGAAAAGAAAACATAAAAATGGTGAGATCAAATGCTCAGTAAGGGTAAGCATGGATAAAATAAAACATACCATATACATTTGAACTTAAAAACATGAACATAATGTTTAAACATCAAAATCTTGAGCAACGACATAAAACATGGAAGTACATAAGGTATATATCATAATGGAACATAAATCATGATAAAATAGCATGGGAATAAAACATGTAATTGTGGCAACCATTCAGCACATGTCATGATTTCCAAATTAGCCAAGGCATTGCTGCCAAGACCATCTTAGTGGACAAAGTCCCTTTCTGAATCGAGTTCACTCCTCATTTCAGTCCTGTAACACTGAACCAGATTAACTTACCATTCCATCCATGTCTATCTCATGAGATATAAATATTTACCCAATGAATTGGAGGGATATATAGGTCCGACCCATCTCATAATGAAATCATTCTTACATGTGCCACAAAATAAACATACTTCATTCATAATAACCCAATAAATAAAATGGGTTTCATAAACATCATCCCATCATTACATAATCCATATAAAGAAATGGATATCATTTCATAATAAGGATATTGAAACCATTTAAATAATAGAGACATTATACTTGAAACATACACTTCTGAAATAATTTCATCTTAGATGAAAAATGGTTTTGATAAAACACTTGAAATGAATTCTTGAGGAAAATATCCTTTCATCTCAAAAATCATTTACTTTTCACAAAATATCATGCAATTTTAAAAGAAAAGGATTTTGTTGAAAATAGTCATGAAATATTTTGGAAGAAGCTGCATGAAAATAAGGCTTTATAAAACTGTAAAAATGTTTTCATGCTGTATACGTTAAAAAAAAAATTCTTCTTGTACTTTTATCGGAAAAGTCAAAAAGTACCTCGTAATGTAAACAAAATAAAGATTCCTTACATACCATGTAGTAAAAGTCAGAAATGGGTAAAAAGGACTTTAAACATACATGAATACACTTTTATAAAACATGTACATGGATGATAGCAATAACCCCAGTAAATACTTACGAATAAGCAATCTCGGATAAAAATGAGATTCGAAAAATTATCCCTTACCTTAGGTCCGATATGCTTCGTACGTATCCAAAAATTCTTTATAATGATTTAAATAATGTCACTAACTTATTACAGAATCATATTCATTGTTATTATATCATATATGGTTCACTTATTACTTTATATTACTCGTTCTTTTGTAAATTCATGTTAAAGTATCGTTTTGGGTAAAATCGTTTCATTTGTCGTTCGTGTTTTAACATTTAATTATTCATATGATTACATAGATCATGATTACATAATTCCAGAATATAAAACATGATTTATATATAATATATATTCAGAATATACATATATATAATATATCGATAAATGGAAAGAAATACACCGTTCATGGAGACGGTAGGCCGTACATAGGCATGAACGTTGTTTTCATTTCCTCGTTGAATTAAATTGAATCAATTGGATGACATAAATATATATATATATATAAATCCAGTATCATTATTATGTCATATATTTCATGATTACTTATTATATATACTTTATAATCATTTATGAATGGTTAATCATTGAGAATGAATCTCATCGCGTCGTGGAGACGGTATTATGTACGTACGCACGAGCGATGATATTGTTCCCATGATCGTGGAATTTTATTAGAGTGTATTTATACTATAAAAGAATCAATATCACTTTAAAAAAATCATATATAGTTATTATTTACACCATTATACCCATCCAAGTAAGGTGGTGGTGGAAAATAGATTACACCACGGCGTGGAGACGGTATTCCGTACGTACGCATGCGCGATGATTTCATTTTCCATAGGATGGATAAGAGGTGAAATAGGGTTGTTTCATATTTATAATAACATATCTGTATATTAGGGATACTGATGTTATTACATCATAATGAAACAACTAACGAAGAGGGAGTAGAGGAAGAATGGAACTTGAAGAAAACGGTAGAAGGTATTACCTCTTTCTCGAAGTGTCTCCTTTAAACTTTCACTTAAGGCACTAGAGTTGGTCTTTTGAGAAGACCAGTACCTCTAGTAGGTTTATAATGAAGTGGGGAAGTGAAATGGGTAGGGTTTGGCCGAGCTTGAAGGCTCAAATATGTGTGAGGAGGAGAGGTAGGAGGTGCCCTTTTATAAGGGAGGAGAGGGGCACCTTTGGAAAGTGTGGAAATATTATTTTATTATAAAATTTTCTTCGGCTTTAAAATGTACAAAAATCATTAAAGATGAAAATAAGATGACTCATGGTCGAAATAAAATCATCCAATCAGAATTTGACATGTTTTGGAAAATATTTGAATCATTATAATCTTATTTATTTAAATCATTTATTAATATGGTAAATACTTCATCATTAGTGTGTCATAAATAATTTATTTTATATGGTGTATAAAAATTTTAAATAAATATTATTATGTAGGAAATAGTTTTATATTTCCAATTAATATTTATAGTAGAAAATATAATTTATATAACCCCTTATAAAAATTAATTACTAAAATATTTTTGTTAATGTCAATTTTTTCTTTACATTAAATTAATTAATCCAAATTGTCATTGTCACTGCCAAGTGGCTCAATGGGGCCCCAAAATCGACCCAAGGATACCCATGGTCGGCCACTACTCATCCAATAAGGTTAGGACAATTTTCAAGGTAATTTTGAATTATTATAATATTCTTTTAACCTTGAATTACCTTATTTACTTTTAACTATGGTAAATAAAATTTACCATTGTTACTATTCATAAAGACCAAAAATAAAAAGTAGTCTATTAAAATAATTTTAACCCACTGATTCCAAATATGGAATCCATTTTTCCAAATTCAATACACAGAAGTCTCAGAAATTAAATTAAAATTAATCCCATTGTCGAAAGAAAATGGGTTTTTGTTTAAAACATTGCAAAAGATTGAATTTATTTAACCTACGAATTCAATGTGAAATCAAGGCTAATGACATAAATTATATTAAATGGTAAAAATATATTATATTTATACTTTTAAACCATTCAATATTATAATTTAATCATATATGTTATTATGATGAGAAAAGTTGTTTTTAATTAAAATATAGCGTGTTTTTACTATTCATTAAAATATAAAAGTTGTCAGAATAATATGAAAAATTTATCCAAGGTAAAATTTTATATCCTGATTCCGAATAATAATTTTATTTTGTAAAATTGAACTTATAAACATGTCAAAAACTAGATTTAAAGTGGGTCCGCCATTAAAAGGCGGCAAAACTGCATTTTTTTGAAAAATACTTATTTTACCCGAAAAATTTATTTTGTTCTTATACCATGATCTAGAAAATTTGTAAGATGAATAATAATGTTATAAAATTCAAAATTTAGTGAATACTATTCATAACGACTTGTTTGTAATAATAATATAATAATATATCATTGTTTAGTAAAACCTGGTATTGCGTACAACACACGCTATCGAGGAAGGTCGTGATTGCGTGTAATGCAAGCCAAGTTAGGGTTGCGTGTTATGCAAGAATCCTTTATTATTTCGTATAACAGAATCCAACCATATTTATACATTGAATATATATATATACACTCAATGTTGCGTAGAATGACTATTATCAAACGAACATGAAATCGTGTGTAACACAATCTAAGAATAGTGTTACGTATATTGCAAGCTAATATTGTGTTGCGTATAAGACAAGATAATCTTGTTGTGGCATAAAACACATGAAATCAAATAAATTAAAAAGAATACTTATCATAAAATATCGGGTTGTTACATTCTACCCCCCTTAAAATGAATTTCGCCCTCGAAATTCATCGGGTTATACATGGTTTTCTACTTGAAAGTTTCTTTAATTGAAACCCACATCGTAAAATGAAATACCAAAACTTATATTTAAAAACTAAAGTATGAAACGTAACAGTTACACAAATTAACTAATAACTAGGTTTCCACATACGAGAACATATGTGAAAATCTGGATATGAATTTGAAATCTAACTATCATGTTCTGATGGAGAGTGGTAGAGAACATGGATATGAAAAAGCCAACTACCACAAAGCCATAAATTTGTGCTGATCTATGGTACCATCTGATTCATCGGATATAAGGGCACTAGAGCAACATTTTTGGGTTTCAAAATCATTTCTCTAAAACTAATGAATTAAACGAAATACTTACATGATTTTGGTACAATCTCACTGTTGTTCGTGAATTGAAAAATTTCCACTTCATCTCTTAAAGAAATGAAGTTGAATTTGTTATTCGTGAAGCGTTAGCAGGTCATGTGATAGAATGATGGGTCATTCCATATATTTCAAACAAAAGGTTAGCAAAAGTTATAAGTCCATATTATGGTGAGATTAATCATATATGGTTCCAAAAATGGACTTATACATTATTTATCATACCGCTTAATAATATAAAACTACTTTCCACTAACCAAGGACTTCATGTAGGCAAGTGGTAGGCGATAATGGTCGGTCGCACTTCGGTTGTGGGTTCCATTTTCACAGCCTTGTCCAACGTGATGGGTTGTCGACCGTCTTGCTGGTTGTCCCTTTTTCTAAAACTAAATTATAATAACATTTCTGCAATAATATCGAAAAAAAGTCCTAGCCTTAAACAATACTATCTGATGTCTGACATAACCCTTTCCAATCATTAGACTTATCCAAAATAAATCTATCCAATCTCATTGTGTACAAAAAATTATTACTGGAATGGTCACATAACAATAATGTGAATAGCATCATTTTATCATACGATATATCTTGTTGGTCACATTCCAAACATGTGAATGTGTTCTCTTAAAAAATAAATTACCATAGAACCATAGTGAAAACATGAATGCTGTCAAAACGTAACTCTTTACACATACCAAAATCCTTAAAATTCTATATACTCAAACCATGATATCACTTAGTCCTTATATCAATCATGAGCTCATGAATACTGTCAAACATTTCATTTTCTCCTTATCCCTTCATTATGCGCATATCATCTGCTTTCCAAAATATTTGAATCACTTTTCATGGTTATCGGTACCATAAAATTATTGAAAACGACAATAGACTAATATAAAAATATTCTAATACACCATAAATGTACCTCAACAACATTATTCTTAAATACCAATACATAAACACTTCAATCCATCCTCTTCAATGATTTTCCTAGAATATATCCTTCCTTGATTTAGAAGTAACTTTTTAGGTCAGGACATTGAGTTGGGTAATTCCCATGTTCTCTACAAATAAGACATTGAACTCCATAACAGTCTGTCACTCAATGACCCTTTTCTCCACAAAGATAACATATGTCCCTCCATTTGAGGTGTTCCTCAAAGTTCTTCTTCCCATCTTTAGAAATATCAATATTTCTTTCTTTATGCTCCTCAACATGTGAACATGCATAAAATTCTATCTTCCTCTTATTTGATGACTTATCCATACCACTAAATTTCACTTTGTTAATCATATATCGTGATGACTGATTCAGCATAATCACAATATCTTTCTCTCTATTCATTACACAATTCTGTTGCTCATAGTCACCAATTTTTCCATTGGATTCAATGTTAACCGAATTCCTTTTGGTTCCCTCCATTGACTAAAACACAAAAATAATTTTGTGAGAGGAAAAAATCATGCTAGGGAAAACAACATAATAAAGGGGGAGTACCTTCAATATCTAACATCTTATGTTTAATTCTAAGATCGTTACCGTAATTCTAGGCTTATAACCTATACTTATACTTAACCTTAGGGACATCCCTAGACATACCTTAGAAATATATCAAGGGATATCACTAAAGTTTTCACATCTTAGTGTCCAAAGGTTGACTAAACCTCCCTCTGATACCAACTGTAGAGACCTAAATCTTGAAGTACATGGACATTACATTACTTTTGTGGAATACTTAATACATAAAAAAACAGACACACAAGGACTGTAATAGTTTAGTGTCTTTGGAAACTTGGAACGTAATCTTCTAATCGTGGTGAAAGATCTTCAACATCTCCCATAAAGATCTTCCACTTTTTGTTTCCTTACCTAAAACATTTCTTTTAATCCTGGGGGAAAATAAAACATAAAAAGGGTGAGCTCAAATGCTCAGTAAGGGTATGCATGGATAAAATAAAACATACCATATAAATTTGAACTTAAAAACATGAACATAATGTTTAAACATCAAAATCTTGAGCAACGACATAAAACAAGGAAGTACATAAGGCATAGATCATAATGGAACATAAATCATGATAAAATAGCCTGGGAATAAAACATGTAATTGTGGCAACCATTCGGCACATGTCATGATTTCCATAGTAGCCAAGGCATTTCTACCAAGACCATCTTAGTGGACAAAGTCCCTTTCTGAATCGAGTTCACTCCTCTTTTGAGTCCTATAACACTGAACTGTATTAACTAACCATTCCATCCATGTCTATCTCATGTGATATAAATCTTTACCCAATGCATTGGAGGGAGATATATGCCCCACCCATCTCATAATGAATTCATTCTTACTTGTACCACAAAATAAACATATGCAATTCATAATAACCCAATAAATAAAATGGGTTTCATAAACATCATCCCATCATTACATAATCCATATAAAGAAATGGATATCATTTCATAATAAGGAAATTGAAACCATGTAAATAATAGAGACATTATACTTCAAACATACACATATGAAATAATTTCATCTTAGATGAAAAATGGTTTTGATAAAACACTTGAAATGAATTCTTGAGGAAAATATCCTTTCTTCTTCAAAATCATTTTCTTTTCACAAAATTTCATGAAATTTTAAAAGAAAAGGATTTTGTTGATAATAGTGATGAAATATTTTGGAGGAAGATTCATGAAAATAAGGCTTTATAAAACCGTAAAAATCCTTTCATGCCTTATACGTTAAAAAATATTCTTCTCGTACTTTTGTCGGAAATGTCAAAAGTACCTCGTAACGTAAACAAAATAAAGATTCCTTACATACCATGTAGTAAAAGTCAAAAATGGGTAAAAATGACTTTAAACATACATGAATACACTTTTATAAAACATGGACATGGATGATAGTAATAACCCCAGTAAATACTTATGAATAAGCAATCTTGGATAAAAATTAGATTTGCAAAATTATCCCTTACCTTAGGTCCGATATGCTTCGTACGTATCCAAACCTCCTGTATAATGATTATAATAATGTCATTTACTTTTCACAGAATCATATTCATTGTTATTATATCATATATGGTTCACTTATTACTTTATATTACCCGTTCTTTTGTAAATTCATGTTAAATTAGTGTTTTGGGTAAAATCGTTTCATTTGTAATTCGTGTTTTAACTTGTAATTATTCATATGATTACATAGATCATGATTACATAATTCTAGAATATAAAAAATTATTTATATATAATCTATATTCAGAATATATGTATATATAATAGATCGATAAATGGAAAGAAATACACCGTTCATGGAGACGGTAGGCCGTACGTACGCATGAACGCTGTTTTTGTTTCCTCGTTGAATTCAATAGAATTAATTGGATGACATACATATATATATATATATAAATCCAGTATCATTATTATGTCATATATTTCATGATTACTTATTATATATACTTTATAATAATTTGTGAATGGTTAATCATTGAGAATGAATCTCATCGCGTCATGGAGACGGTATTCCATACGTACGCACGAGCGATGATATCGTTCCCATGATCGTGGAATTTTATTGGAGTGTATCTATACTATAACAGAATCAATATCACTTTACAATAATCATATATAGTTATTATTTACACCATTATACCCATCCAAGTAAGGTGGTGGTTGAAAATAGATTACACCACGGCGTGGAGACGATATTCCGTACGTACGCACGCGCGGTGATTTCGTTTTCCGTAGGATGGATAAGAGGTGAAATAGGGTTGTTTAATATTTATAATAATGTATCATTATATTAGGGATACTGATGTTATTACCTCATAATGAAACAACTAAATAATAGGGAGTAGAAGTAGAATGGAACTTGAAGAAAACGGTAGAAGGTATTACCTCTTTCTTGAAGTGTCTCCTTTAAACTTTCTCTTAAGGCACTAGAGTTGGTCTTTTGAGAAGACCGGTACCTCTATTAGGTTTCTAAGGAAGTGGGGAAGTAAAATGGGCAGGGTTTGGCCAATATTGAAGGCTCAAATTGGTGTGAGGAGGAGAGGGAGGAGGTTTCCTTTTATAAGGGAGGAGAGGGGCACCTTTGGAAAGTGTAGAAATATTATTTTATTATAAACTTATATTCGGTTTAAAAAAGTCCCAAAAACATTAAAGATGAAGATAAGATGACTCATGGTCGAAATAAAATCATTCAATCAGAATTTTACATGTTTTAGAAAATATTTTAATCATTATAATCTTATTTATTTAAATCATTTATTAATGAGGTAAATACTTCATCATTATTGTGTCATAAATAATTTAGATTATTTGGTGTCTAAAAATTATACAGAAACTATAATTATGTAGGAAATAGTTTTAGCTTTCCAAGGAATATTTATAGTCGAAAATATAATTTATATAACCCCTTATAAAAATTAATTACTAAAATATTTTTGTTGATGTCAATTTTGTCTTTACATTAAATTAATTAATCCAAATTGTCATTGTCACTACCAAGTGGCTCAATGGGGTCCCAAAATCGACCCAAGGATACCCATGGTCGGAAACTACTCATCCAATAATGTTAGGACAAGTTTCAAGGTAATTTTTAATTATTATAATATTCTTTTAACCGTGAATTACCTTATTTACCTTTAACTATGGTAAATAAAATTTACCGTTGTTACTATTCATAAATCCCAAAATTAAAAATTAGTATATTAATATAATTTGGACCCACTGATTCCAAATATGGAATCCATTTTTCCAAATTCAATACACAGAAGTTGCAGAAATTAAATTAAAATTAATCCCGTTGTCGAAAGAAAACTGGTTTTTGTTCAAAACATTGCAAAAGATTGAATTTATTTAACCTACGAATTCAATGTAAAATCAAGGCTAATGACATAAATTTTATTAAATGGTAAAAATATATTCTATTTATACTTTTAATCCATTAAATATTATAATTTAATCACATAAGTTATTACGATGAAAAAAGTTTTTTTAAATTAAAATATAGCGTGTTTTTACTAATCATTAAAATATAAAAGTTGTCAGAATAATATGAAAAATTTATCCAAGGTAAAATTTAATATCCTGATTCCAAATAATAATTTTATTTTGTAAAATTTAACTTGTAAACATGTCAAAAACTAGATTTAATGTGGGTGCACCATCAAAAGGCGGCAGAACTACATTTTTTTGAAAAATACTTATTTTACCCGAAAATGTTATTTTGTTCTTATAACATGTTCAAGAAAATGTGTAAGATGAATAATAATGTTATGAAATAAAAAATATAGTTAATACTATTCATAACGGCTAGTTCATAATAATATTATAATAATATATCGTTGTTTAGTAAAACCCGATATTGTGTACAACACACGCTATCGAGGAATGTCGCGATTGCGTGTAATGCAAACCAAGTCAGGGTTGCGTGTTGTACAAGAATCCTTTATTATTTCGTATAACAGAATCCAACCGTATTTATACATTGAATATATATATATATATACACTCAATGTTGCGTAGAATGACTATTATCAAATGAACTTGAAATTGTGTGTAACACAATCTAAGAATAGTGTTCCGTATACTGCAAGCTAATATTGTGTTGTGTATAGGACAAGATAATCTTGTTGTAGCATAAAACACCTGAAATAAAATAAATTAAAAAGAATACTTATCATAAAATATCGGTTTGTTACAATAGGTATCCTAGTTTCTTTGTACAAATAAATTTTTATAAAATATAAAAGTACTAAAGAGAAGTCTTTCCCATGAAAATATTTTTTTATTACCCTATGGAGGAAAAGGTTTTATAATATATAGTGATTCATAGGAGAGGGGACTGGGAAGCATTATCAGGAATAATTATATAGTCAAAGCTTATGCCTCCTAAAAATTTATGGTTTATGATAAAAATTACTCCACTTGTGATTTAGTGTTATTTTTAACAATTTTTATATTATAAATATGTTAGAATTTTCCTTATTGAGAAATGTGTGAAATATATACTGATTATAAAATTTTAAATTATATATTCTGATATAAGGAGTTGAATATGGATAGGAGAATATGGTTGTAATTGGTTAAAGATAATGAATGCTTAATACATTACCTCACATGGAAATCCAAAAATTGTGGATGATGAATTCAATTGAAATAATCATGCTATATTATCTACGATGTGGAGGAAAAAGAGCCAATATTTAAGAACATTGTAACTGATTGATCTATATATCATAAAATATGGTGGGAAACCATATCTTTCTCAAATGACTATTCAACAATCTATCCATGTGATGTTTAAGGAGGTATAAAATAAAGACACAGATCTGTAAATGAAGTTGGGAAATATTCCATTATTCAACCTTTATTATGATTGAATGATAAATTTGGGAACCATGTATTTGTTCCATCAATACTAGATTTTACGGATATGCTTTTAGAAGAAGCTCATAGTTCATCATTCTCTATTCATCCCATATGTACAATGATGTATAGAGATATTAATGATTATTTATAGTGGGATTTCACGAAGAGAGATATTTCATATTTTGTATCTCGGTGCTTGGTACTTAAAAATCTACTGATGAGAGAAAAAATTCTATAGGGATGTTACAACTATTACCCATACCAAAATGGAAATGGGAAAACATCAAGGTGGATTTTGGTCATCGGACTCCCCAAAACATCTAAAAGATATAATGTTATTTAGATTATTGTTAATCACCTTAAAAATTAAGATCACTTAATTTCTACTAGATAATATTTATCTCTAGACAATATTTCTTGGATATACATAAAGTAATTGGTTAGGTTTCATGGAGTCCCACATTCTATTCTATCTAACTGGGATCCGAGGGTTTCCTCGAAGTTATGGAAAAGTTTTTAACATGATATGGATGTAGAGTTGAGTTTTAAAAATGTGTATCATCATCAAAATATATTTTTATCCGTTAATAACCTTTAAGACACTAGACTATATTCTAATATTTTATTCTATTTATTTTAATGGTGGTTAGGATCCACACAGTACTGCAATTGAATTTTCTTACCTCAATATATTTCAATTAATAATTTAAATGGATCATCAAATCCCTATTTATAATGAAATGTTAAACTACAATGTATTGGAATAATTTTATAGAAATAAATATATTGGGTCTTGATCTAGAATAGGAAATAACATAAAATTTTAGATTCATTCTGCAACCCATCAAGGTAGCTTAGAGTTGACAAAAAAGTTATGTTGTCAATCAACAGTGTGATATGGAATTTGATAGTAATGATATGATTTTTCTATAAATTTATTTATATAAAAATTTTATGATACTTAGAAATAAATTAATTCATATCCATATGTATGTTTCCCCCTTTTATATTCTTGATCGTGTTGGGACAATATCTTATAATTTTGTGCATCTACTGAACCACTCTCAAGCCCACGATGTGGTCCATGTTTCTATCCCAAGGAAGTACATACCTAACTCTACATATGTAGTAAACATAATGTTAATACCACTATAGAATCATCTCTCTTAATAGTAATAGTAAGTGGAGATTATAAATCATAGAAAATAAGTTGTAGGAAAGAATAATACTCATAATGTAAATGTTTTCTAGCAAAACAACCAAATTCAAGAAGGTTCATGGGAACCTAATAATATAATGTGACAAAAGTTTCCTCATTTATTTATTTCAATGTAATGGAATTTAGAGGGAATATTTCATTTTAATGGGTGTACAATTTAACACGCATACATATTATGGAGTACATTTTTTCAAATAAAATTAATTTCTCTGATTAATTGTGTAACAGAAAACACCAAGTTCTAAAGAACTATAATATAGTTTAACACTATAACCAAGATGTTAAATTGTATGTTTTGAATAGTAATAACTAAAATATGAAAATTATATGGTATTTAAATGTATAGAATAAATTAATTGGATATGAATTTAATATAAATAAAAGTAAAAAGCAATTTAATGTAAAATAAATATTTTTATGAAAAACTATTTTATATAGGAAATGTGTTTTTACCTTAATAAATTAAGTTAATCACTAATGGTGAATGATATTAATTAAATTTTGATTTTATAATTTCAATATTGTTTTACAAATCAAAAAATATTATAGTAATGGGATAATAAAAAAAACCTGATTTTATTCTTAGAAATTATATTTTTCTAAAAATTAGATTCTTCGTGTTTTGAAAACATATTTTAATATTAATTTTTTCAATTTTTAAAACAATTTTATAAAAAAATAAAGAAATTTTTTAAATAAAAATTAAAAAATAATTTATAGTTATTTTTTTGATAATTCTATGAAAAGAATAAATTTTCAATGAATAGTGTAAAATACAAATTTTCATTTAAAAATGTATTTTTTAAATTAATGAATTTATGAAATACCATTTTTTAAAAAAAAATTAAATGTAAAATTAATTCAATTATTTTATGATTAATTCAATTTATGTTAATTAAATAAGTCTTACATAAAATTTTTATACAAAATCTTCTTTATATATATGGAATCATTTTCTTTGGAAAACAACATTTTCATCGCATATGTGGGTTTAATTTTATATTAAATTCTTCTATTTATATGAATTAAAATTTTTAAAATGGATTACATGTTTTTAATTAAAATAAATAATATTATATAGTAAGTTCATATTAATATCTTGGTAATAATTTATATTCAAATAGGAAAATAGATTCATTATGGTTAATGTAAAAATGGGATTACTAATGATAAATCCAAAATATTGGGATATATTTTCTAATTAAAATATTATAAATCATATTGGATGTCTGTATTTAGACTTTATTGTTTCCATACTTCGAATTAGTGGTTGTTTGGAATCATTTTTCTTAGTAACGACTTTATCATTTTATATTCTTTTAGCAAATTTCCATATAGATTCTATCCCCTTCTTATAAAAGGACGCCTCCTCTCATCTCATTTCAACACTTCAAGATCCATATGGTTTAGCCAATAACTATCCAAAAACATTCATTAAATCACTTCTCATATCCTAGAGTTCTAGATGGTTCCACATTGAGAAATTTTTATGAACATAATTCTTGTTTTGATAAAAATCTATATATTTTTTAAATGGGTTAACCCACATAGACTTATGGTAGACTTACCTAAGGCTTATTTTTATGAATCATGTGGTTTCACCATTCTCTCAAAATGAATTTAAGGAATTTATCAAGATAGGTAAAAACCATATAAGATAAATAAATCAATGATATAATATGGTTCTTAAATTCAGATGAGAACTAGGGAGAAGAATATTCCATTGAACAACCTTCCAATGTACCTCTGATATGTACAAGAGGAGAATTTTATATCCCACATTGTATTTATTTTCATTAATTAGTATAATAAAATTTGAAATGTGATTAGAGTATTGACATACATATTACATTCTGATGACCATTATATTAACAAAAAATCAATGGGGGGGTTGAAGTAGTCTTTAAAAATTTTTATTATAATTATTTTTGGTGATATTGGTTTTTATTGAATTATATCAATTTATGAGCATAGATAGTTGGGTAATTGATTGTGTATCTACCCATTTGAAAAATATTGAAGGTTTTTTCTTTACGGTTTGGGTAAATATAATGATACAGGGATACCATGGATATTAAAAATAGATTTACATATTGGAAAGGAAAGTATAAAGGAGGACACATGTTGAGAAACTAAAAACTTTAGTCTCTTATACATGCTAAAATTCATGGATGAACATTATCTATTATGATGGAGGATTTCTAGTAATATCTACAATAATTTTAAATAGAGTAAGTTGAATCTATAGTAATCAACATGAAAGGTTGTTATAACTACTATAAAAATTCATGATGATTGGAGGTTTAGATCTTAATGAATTAGGAGAAGATAGCATAGTGTGATGAAGAAAATAACTAAAAAATTAGTGTCTAAAACACATGGATAAATGATTTGTAAGGGCTATAGATGTTCTGCAGAAGGACTAGAGTCACTAGAAAAAAAGACTGTATATTTGGAGGTTTGAAGTACAATTTATGGCATAGTCTTCCTAGTCTATGTGTTATATTCATAAAAACAATTTTTTCAAAGGAATTCGTTGTAATCCTTTTTACCATAATCACAATTCACTGAAGCCCATTGTAAGTCAGTGATCTATAGTATAAGCCTCCACCACTAAATATAATTCTCTAAATAATATCACAAACCATTTATCCCCAATGGAAATCTCTAATGATAAATGTAATCCATTTAGAACCTAGTATAATCCTTAAGGTAAGAGTTTGTATTTTGATGTACTAAACATAAACCTTTTATTGAGAACACTTCTTCTAATTACCTGAGCATAAACCTCTACCCCATGTATAAGTCTATGGAATTAATCATAAACCTTTACTGAGGTCATTCCATTGTTTATTGAAATATTTATTTGAATTTTCAAACATATTTCTTCTATATATAGTTAATTTTTAGAATATTTTCAAAAGAAAAACGGGATTTCATGATTTTATATCTAAAGTAAATTCATTAACTAGGATGCTACTAAATCATTACCTCACCTATTGAAACATTGTAAAAACATAATGGGATTGTGAGGCTAGCATTCAAGAGTTTTATCTTCAATGATCTGGGAAGGAACATCAATGTGAAGGAAAGTCATATAGTTCTAAATTCTATTTAAGTAGATAAATTCCATAAGTGACTGTGAATTAAATCAAAATATTTGTAAGATATTTCCTACTGATCTAAACGTTAGGATGTTTTCAATCAATGATCTAAGATTAGTTTTAGGTTAATGAATGATATGATATGAGATAAATGGTAATGTTCCATTTAAATAATATTTTCAAAAGAGAACATTTGAAAATAATTTTAAGATATAAAAATAAAAAAATTATGTTGGGGTTGATACCATGATTCAACGTATTTATATATCATAAAAAATTATGATTTATTCGTGAGATGAATTTGTGGAGTTAGGTTGAGTTTTTATCTAAAATTACATTTCACCATTAACAAGGTACTAGTTCTATTGAATGTCATAGGACACATGAATTAAGTGGTTTATGTTTTCATAATGGATTAGTTATTCATTCCTTAATTTTGAGCACATGTTAAAATATCAAATCACCACAATGTTAAAAGACGATTTGTTCCAAAAGATAAAATTTTATTAAGAAGACGATAAATAGGGTATTGAGGTCTCATAATGAAAAAGATTCCAAAATATTAAAGGTTTTAATAAATGATATAATGGAAAGTGAACTCCTTGAATTTCAAAAGAGATAGACATTGTGAAGTAAAAAAGAACAAACAACACTATGGGGACATATCCATATGGTTTGTTGCAATAATAAATAAATAATGTCATGTGATTTATCCAACATACAAGTCATTGAGAAAATGAGGATCATAGGAACTGGTATATTTGATGGTATATTTTATATTATATATATATATAACATTAATTTTAGGTGTCTTACATATAAAAAGTAAAATACGAGGAAAGTGTTTGACTGTTAGAGAATATAGAGTCCATGAACCCTGAGGAATATAGAAGAAAATTTGAATTTGAACAACTGAAAATATGTGATATTGAGTTGAAGATAAATATCACTAGGTATTGGAGCCAAAGGAAGAATAAGTATCCCCTAATTATTCTATGTTAAGTTAATGTGAGCCAATGTACAGAGACAAAGAAGAAGTTATGGATAGGCAAATATGTTTTCTAAGTTTATATTGTTCGGATCAATCCGTATTATTAATTAGTGAGATAGAAAACAGAGTATATTATAAAGAAGCATGTGAATTTGATCTATGAGTAGTGAATGAGTTGTAGAGTATTATTTAAATAATTATGGAATATTATGTATCTACTTATATTTATAAGGTTACATATATAAATATTCAGAGTTTACTTGAGTTGACATATTGATAAATTTCAAGAGTATCTGTAAATACAATACTTATGTATATATTTTTGGGAAGCTATAGAACTTTTCCGACTTAGGGTTTACAAGGATAAAACAAGACCATGAGATCATTGAACTCTCACAATTTTTTTATTTATAAAGTGTAAATACTACTAGTGTTGTGGTAAAAAGGGTTGATCCATAGAAAATTCATAGAGATTGTGTAGATAAAACAAAATAAAAAAATGATAAAAAACAACTAAAACCAAATGGGAAAAAGAAAAAAAACGAATGCAGTGGGTGAAAATGGAATGTTGGGGGGTGTAATGAGAAAAATGACAGAAAATGATAGATAGGGAAAGTGGATAAAATTAGGGATATCAAACTATAATGAATTGATAAATTGATTTTCTATTCATAATCCTGTTAACCAAAATTATATTAGTGTAGAAATTTTTTTTTGACCAAATGAGAATTCACATCAGTATATCAATATAGATATTTTATCTTTAACTATAAATGTATCCTGGTATTTAGTAGGGAATTGAAATTCTATTAATAGATAATAAGAAGTTAAAATTATCCATTTTTAGTACTTTAGTTAAATTTAAAAGGAAATGTGTTCCCTATCCTCAACTGTCAGAACATAGAATAACAGAATAATGATACTCATTAATTTAAGATGAGAGATTTATGATAAAAAAAGTGTATCAATAAAATTTTAGAAATTAATAGAAAACATTTATATAATTCAAAACATAACAATCTGATTACCTTATGAAAATAATTTACATATTCTATGGATGAAATATGCTATAAAATCTACCAAAAAACCAAAGATAAAAAAATAGAGGAAACATAGAAAGTAGTAAGAAGTTCATCATGATAATATTCATCTAGATCTGCCTCAGATCCCACTACATTTTGTTCAATAACCTTCTTCTGATCTTTAACCCCTATCGTGTGATGTATATCTTTCCTAGTGGATGGTGGTATGATATGATCAGGAGATGGATGAAATGAATGAATGGTTTTGCTGCATGATGGTTCATGAATGTGGTTGATGCATCCCCATGTAATGGTATATCCTTATCAATTGTTAACTAAAAATCACATGCCTCAAGAGTATTATTACACTCATACATATGGCATGCCCTAATCCTCCCATCACCAATTTCAGGTTGAACTCATAGTGAGTGTAGGAAAACATCTCTAACAGAATATACTCCTAGAAAGAACATCTAGTAGCTTCACCTCCCTACAAAAAACATTAATAAAAAGACTAAAATTATTATAATTAAATTATTACAAGTATTAAATAATATATATATATATATAATATAAATGAATAATAAAAATATAACTACTTATTTAAAAATATATACCTATATATAATTATTATATATATATATTGATTAATATATGTACATAAGTTTAAATAAATATACATACACGTATTAATATTATTATATGTATTTAAGAAGTAAATTATTATAAAAATATGTACTAAAATTATTAAAAAAACTATATATATATATATGTATTTATATTATTATAATTATATATGATATTGTTATTATTATTATATTATATAGATATAATAAGGGGTGATTTCTCGGGAAAAGGTGGAGAAATGGAAGAGGTGAGCTCATGAAGGATCAGGTGATGATGGGGGAAGGGTGGCATCTTCAGTAAAGGGGTAGGAAGAGGGTGGATTGAGTTTGATTGATAGAGATGAGAGTTTAATTTCAGTTCAAACTGCATTTTTTACTGACATCAGTGTGCGATTTTGAGCGGCATAGGAGGGTGGCTCCACAAATTCCATTTTTGTTAGTTCTCCAATATTGGTTGTTGGGTTGGATCATCCATGTTGCTAATCGTAAATAGTGGTTGTTTTATTGAGTGGTGATGGAATAACATTGATCTGATATGAAAACTATAGTGGTGGAATCTCTCATTGCATGTCCGGTGATGGATCTTCAGCGGCAGGAATATTGGTGTAATTAAAGTATGGGTATTTTTTAATTTGGAATCATTTTTCTAGTTTGAATAAACAATATATTTTTTTTGGGTTCATATTATTCTGCTTTGGGATATCCTGATGGTTCTGGTTCGTGGTGGTGGATTGATGGGAAAAGCAGCTCGTGGTGGCTGGAGGAGACGTCATCGGGTTACATATGAGTGTATGGAGTAATGGTGGCTGAGGATCCACTATTTGGTAGAATGGATAATTGTGGGTCTAAGGTTGGGGGTGGTTATTTTCTTCTATTTGAGGGGGTGCAATGGTGACATGAGAAGAGTCCATTGGAGAAGGTGGTGATGGTGACTAAACTGGATGAGCCACCGTTGGGTGCCAGGTGGAAGGTTGGATTCTGGTGGTGGGTTGAGGAGTTACCACTGAGGGTTTCCGATAGTGTGTGGATGGAAATGGTAATTGAGAGGACACAATATTGGTGGAGGTTCTGGTGTTATGGTAGGTTAAGAGGTATGGGAAATTTAATGAATGAATGTGGGAAGCTAAATGAAATGAATGAAAGTGGAATGTTAATTCAGGAAAAACAAAATCAATTAAAATAATTAGAAATGATAAAATTAAACACTAAAAAATATAATTTTAGTATAGAAATAAATTTATAACAATTTAATATAAATAAGACAACAATTGTTAGTTGTGGAATGAAATACAGTAGTTTAATAATAAAAAGTCAATTAATATACAAAAAAGGATGTGGAAGAGTGAATTAAATAAATGACATATGATCTCCCCCCAAACGACCAATTACAATCCCGGGAATTCAATGTGTCTTATTTATTTTCAAAAACCAAGACAATGAAAAGAGTATCCTTCCTACGTTCCAAAACACCATAAATTCAAAGGAGAATAAAAATTCCTCCATTTTTGAAAATCATGCCTCCTATGTGAGTGTTACCCACTAGCTTATTTAAATTCAAAATCGTTCTAGTTCTAGGAGAGTAATCGGTTAGATAAAAGTGGAATTGAAACATTAATGATAGACACCATCAATTTACACTGTCCCATAGGTTCCACAAATTGAGGATACGTATTAATTTTTTGTATTTTTTGTCACTTTGTTAATTCAAATTTAATGATTATTATATATCTCCATTGTCCTTATCTACATTTATAACCAAAGTTTACCTCACCTAAATGAGTTCATTATTAACAAGGAACATTATTTTAATTTTTCATAGTCATATTTCATCTACATAACACTATGAGAAGATATTTTTTAGGATTAAAATGGATTTTATTTATTAATTAAAATAAACCATGTTCCCCTATCTCAGAGACTCACTACGGTATCTTATTTTCTCATTTCACATAAAAACTAAATGACTTATATGATTATCATTATATTTTTCTCCCTAATGTGGTAGCTCAGACAGAGAGTGTCCACTATGTTCAAGTAATAATTTATGGTTTTCTCATGTTATGGTGAAAATTAAACAAATATCCCATATATGACACTCCCTTTCCTAGTTCCCAAAGTTAACTTCTACAATATTGGTATACACACTTAGAAAAAATGGATTTCTAATAATTCATAACTAATTGAAACCATAAAATTATAATTTATATATCACTTATGTAGGATGGAAATTTTTTTTTTGTTTTTTTGGGAAGTCTATGTACAAAAATAGAATGTATTTATAGACTTATTACGAGGAAATTTGAAAAAATATTAAGTATTTTTTATGTGGTATCCACGAAGCACAGTTTGAAGAAATGAAGACCCCTCCCCCAAACATCAAAATAATGCATTCTTCCCAATGTCGATTCACATAGTGGGATGCATTTTCTTTCAAAATAAGTATTCAATTCACAAGTGAAAATTATGGGATGGGGATTTAGGTAAATTTAAAATTAATTTTCCACAAAACAAAATAGTGAAAAAAAATTTAAATACAAAATATACCACTGACCACCACCATACAAGCTATCACATAATATATATTTTTTAATAAAGTGTCATGCTTTAGATGATTTAATGAATGATTTTCAAATAAGTTGCATAAATTAATAAAAAACATTATAATAAATTAAATGAAACCATTAAAAACCCTAAATATATCTTTATATAAGTGAAACCTATTACTCTCCAAATATGTGTAGTCTCTTTTCAATGTATAAAAATAATATTGTAACCTCCCTTACACCAATGGAACATTCACCTGGTTTAAAAAGTTGAGGTTCCTTCAAAATGAACAGAATGACATGTGAATGCATAATTAAATATAAGAATTAAAATTAATATGAGACTTATTTGAAGGAAGTGATATAAAATGTTCATCAACTAGAAGATTCCTTCTGGAATGTATGTTTAAAATGAGGCTACACTAGTAAAAATTCTCATAGTCATCTCGGACCATTGGACCACCTGTACCTCATGACAACTGGTAACTAACAAAAAATATCAAAAAAAAAATCAATAGTAATATCAGTAATGATAGTTCACAAATCAAGTGAGACAAAAAAAAGATTAGGGATAATTTATTTACAAAATCTATGCAGAAAATAATAATATCATGGGTTTCCTCTCATACAGTTCTAGTTTTAATGTCTCCAATCATACATAATTCCCCTAAATATTTCTAATCACGATCATTTAATGAGTATGAATTATTAATGGTGGGGACATTAATATTATATATGAAATCAAAATATGTACCTCTTACCAAATTTACATCACCAACAGCTAGAAATTTTTTCCAAAACTCATCCAACATAATTAGATGGTACATGTTGTCCAACTAAGCTTGGAATCTAAAAATCAATTTCCCAGCTCGTAAAATATGAAATATAAACACACACAAAAACCACTTAACTGATCAAAAATTCATTACCATATTCCAACACATATGCTTGTATAAACATTTAAATAGAATAAATCATAGTTGTATACTCCTCATCATTTCCTGAAATAGCATTCAAATCAGACAACTTAGAATACACTTATTTGATGAAATCAAACTATACATCAGACAGATATTTATCAATATACATATAACATTAAAATGAGGTGAAACATTCATGTTCTTGTTGGGATTCATCACATAGAGAAACCAAGTGAGCAGGTAATAAGTTTTCTAGGAAATATACATGTTTATAATTCAAACAATGGAGTTTTTAAGGAGGTTTCAACCAAAAACAATCCCTATAAAAAGTAAAAATAAAGATGTTTGGATCACATATACTTCTCTCATAAATAATAAAATAACACTCAAGTGCAAAGAAAAACTAATTTCAAATAGACTCAAACTTCACAAGATTGAAAGAGTAACATATGGTTTTTAGATTTCTTGTAGAGAGTGACTGGAGACTTTGTACAAAATCTTGAAGAAAACATTTAATGTGTTCGAAAATTATAATTTCTATATACATAGGAGAGAAAGAGTCATACATAGTATTGAACTAAATTTTAAATCATTCATTCTCAGATACATCAATCAGACCATAGCTGACCCCATGTTTAGTTTTTTGAAAAACCAAAATATCTTTCAAATTATTCACAGCTTGGAGGGTTATTTTCCCATTTAACACATCAATTATGGAACCTCAAGTATCATGTAATTTCTTACCTAAGATGATTGGGATAATTTCACCACATTCCATATTGATAAAGATAAAATCTATGGGAAGTGTGAGATTTCTTACACTCACTAATAGGTCATCCACCCTTCAAAATGGATGTTTAAGTGACTTATATGTGAGTAGAAGTGAAATATTAGTTATTTTAGTATTCATAAGGCCTTTATTATTAAACAATGAGTAATGAATTATATTTCAACTCGTTGTTAAATCACATAGAAAATTATGTTTCCTAGGTTCTTCTATTTGGCACTGAATAAAAAAGATGTTATATTCTTTCAAATTTGGATTCAACTTCCTCAATTGAACCAAACAACATTACTAATTGAGTGTGATGGTATCCATATTCCTTCTATAAATTTAATTTAGAAAACTTTTGGTGAAAGTAACATATGGTTTAATTTTATCTCAGTCTTCCAAAAAAAGGATTTTTGATGTCTAAGGTTCAAATAATTTGTATAAATCTCATGTAATCAAGTTCATCACTCCTTATCACTCTATCAGGGAAGGGGATGTCAGAGGAATAATGTTTTAAAATGGGTTGATTGATCACCTTCTCCTCAAACCCAATTTTCTTCATTACTTATATAATAAATTCCCACATCATTTTACTATGTTCTTGGCTTTTTTAAGGGTGGGTATGAAATTATGGCTATTTTGGACTAAGATATCAAGATTTCAAGATTGGGAGTTTTCTAGGATTTCATTCCCATATTCAACTTTTTCATAATTTATAACTCCTCCTAGATGTTAATTTAATTTATATTTGGTTTTAAAGCTGTATATGTTGGTGAAAACCATGAAATTTCCTCATGGATTGGGAACATTATTGATAGGTATATTTCCTTGTCCATACCACCTAGATGTCCAGCCATTTGACACATATGTTGTACTAAATTTTGAATCTTTGTATTTGAATTTTTCCACAGTGAAATAATAACATAAAAAACTACTAAAACACTCATGTTTAATTTCCCTTTATAAATATATGACTCATCCCAATACTGAATTTGGAAAATTAATCTGGGTTGTGGTTGGTGATTTGGGGAAGTGGGATGTTTCATCAAACATTTCTTTTGTAGGATAGATTGGGGGGAGTTTTTAACAAAAATTATTTTGGTTTGAAAATGGATCATTTTCCCCCTTTATTTATTTCTCTATAACCAATTAATTAACCATTATCTATAGGTTGTATAGGGAGGTCAATGTTGGGTAGACATCATTATGTATGACTGAACATCCCATAACGACAACTCTGCTCCCTAAGAACCCTATCATCAACAAAATCATCTTGGTTAGTCATTTAATATTTATAAATGAATAATTTCCTTGTGATCTTGTGGTGAGAAGTTTTATGGGATTTTATCAAATAAGTGCTCTTAATCATTAACATTGGAGTTAGATAAGTCACCCCATAGGACTGGTCAAATAGGTTCTAGTTGTACGGGGTGAGAAAATTTTAAAAAAGTGTCTATGAGTAGGTGGAAAGATAATTAATGGTTTGGAATCTACCTAATATGAATCTTAAACCTATATCATTGATTGTGAAACAATTATCCCTCATCTGGTAAATATCCAATGATCTTGTGTCTAACCTCAATGGTGGTGTTCCTGGTGTAGAGTTTTGAAAAAATAAAAAATGAAAACATAATCTTGGGTTTCAAGAATTTATACATCTTGGTTATGGAACCATTTCTTATCCCTCTGATTAAGAAAAATGTAAACAATATCAAACTAAACTCCTCCTCACTCTAATCTTGCAGAGGAATTTTTTGTATAGAGCCATAAATGTTTTTAATAAACCCAAGTGAGTCCTCCAATGGGAGGCCATTGAAAGAGTGATGTTTAGAGAGATGAGAATACTTAATTAAGAAATTCCTAGAACTAGAGAACAATGTTATTAAAGAATAATTAATTGAGGTAGTTTGGATTTAAAACTCTATATGTCTAGGTCTCCTAAGTGCCTGAATAATGGGATGTGGAACAATAATATTTTGATTTTCATCTATTTTTTACAAATTTCCCATTAAAAATTTCTTTTTTTTCGATATAAAATACAATGCTTGTTGATTTTTGAAAATGGTTTGTCCTATTCTAACTTATAAGACCTTGTTTTCATATATAAGTGGAGTTACAAATGAGTGTTCTTGTATAGTTTTTTGGTGTTTGGAATTTTTTCATAGTTTTTTGTTTTTTGTTACATAAATGATTTTGTATTTTTTATCATTTATTCAAACGTTCCTTCCATAAAAAATGGATCCATATTTCAACAAAATGTTTATTAAACTAACAAATTTTTTAAAATATATATAAAATAAATACCACAAGTGAAGTGGTGATAAGGGTTGACCGAGAGAGAAGGTTTATTGATTTTCCGGACAAAAAATAAACAAAAAAAGGAATTTATTGGGTTAAAATGGAATGAATCAAGGGTTTATTGAGAAAAATGACAGGTAGACAAAGAGACAAGAGTGGATGAGATTACAAATATTGGAGTATCATGAATTGATTAATATATTTTTTATTCATACTAATGTTAAATGAAATTAAATTATTTCTGAGAAAAATTGTTTTGATCCATTGAGATCCCATTTTAGTAGATCAACACATCTATTCAGAATTTATCAATAAATGATCTTTTGATCATTACCAGTGAATTCAAATGCTCTTAATAGAGAAGATAACATTAGATTTTTCTATTTTCAGTAATTCAGTTAAAATTTAATAGAAAATTGATCCAAATCATCACCTATAGGTAAATAGAATACCATAGAAATGATGTTCATTAAAAGAATAGTAGTGATCTATGAATAAAAAGTGCACCTAAACAATTACGTAAATTAAGATAAAAAATATCCAGAAATAAAAAACATAATAACATGATTCCACAAAAAAATTATCTACACATTCTAATGATATAATAATATATAAAATCTAATGAAAAAATATCAAGATAATAAAACAGGGGAAATCGAGGAAGTAGAAAGAAGATTCACTTGAAAATTGTCTTCAATCTCTACCCTGGAGTAAACATCCATTAGTTCCATACACTGCTTTAGATCCTTGATCTTGGTTGTGTTCTCCCTCACTGTATTAGTGGATGATGTAATGATTTTTTCATGATATAGATGGTTGGAATGAATTGGTATTCTACTTGATGGTTCTCGAATGTGTCAGATGCATCCCTTTGTGAAGGATTGTCAATATCTTATGTCAATAGAAACCCACATGCCTCTAGAGTATTCTTCCTCTCCTCCATGTCCAATTCCCAGAGCTACTTGCCACTAGTTTCTTGTGGAACTCTATTTGAGTAAAACAAACCATCTCTAACAAAATCCTATCCTTTTATGAACTTTTATCTATTTCACCTCCCTAAAAACAAAAAATTAATTAAAGGATTAAAAATATGATAATTAAATTATTATAAGTATAGAAAAAAATATATATAAATATATATATATACATAAAAAATATAAAAATAAATAATTAAAATATAATTATATATTAAATATATATAACTATGTAAAATTATTATATATATACAATAAGTAATATATGAACATTTGTTTAGTAAATATACATAAAATTATTATTATATATCTATTTAAGAAATAAATCCTTATGAAAATTTGTACTAAAATTATAACATATATATATATATATGTATTTATATTATTAAAGTTATATGTTATTATTATTATTATATTTTATAGATATTAAAATGGGTGGTTTCTTTGGGAAAATGGGGGGAATGGGAAGGGGGAATTGAGGGCGGCTCAGTAGAGGAAGTGGGGGTAATGGATTTGGAAGAGGGTGGATCAAGCTAGGTTGATCATGGGTGGAGTTTAATAGGGGTTAGAGAAGCACTAGACAGTAACAACAACATGCAATTTTGATTGGAAGTGGTGAGTAGCTCTATGGAGGCTCCGTGTAGTGGTTCTCCTATAGCAACAGTTGGGTTGGCTCTTCCGCGATGTCAATATTTAATGGTGGCTGATTCATCAAGTGAGATTGACATCATGGTGATCATATTTGAGCATTGTGGCAGTGGTAGATCTCTTTTTAACTCCACCGGTTGACTTTCTTTGACCTGAATGGCGGTGTACTTCGAGTTTGGGTATTTTTAAATTTGGAATACACTTTTTGGTTTGAGTGAAGAATATATCAATTTTTGTTCATATTCATCTGGTTCAAGAATTATTAGTGGTCTAGTTCAAGGTTTTGGATTGGTGGGAGAAGATGCTGATGGAGGCTTATGAAGATTTCGTCATGTTGTAGCCGAGTGTGGAAAAAAATGATGTCTAAGGATCCTCTGTTGAGTAGAATGGATGATGGGGGGTTGAAGGCTTGCAGTGAAAATTTTATACAGTTGGAGGAGTTGAAATAGTGACTTGAGGAGATATAGTCGGTGAATGGGATGCTAGTGACTAGGCTGGATGAGGCACCCCTAGGTCCTTGGTGAAAGTTTTGAGTCATGCAGTGTGTTGAGGATTCAATGTTTGGGGTCTCCAACGGTGGGTGGATAAGAAAAGTGGGAGCAAGGATGAAATTTATTCAGAGGGTTAGGTAAAATGGAAGGTTAAAAGGAAGGTGATGGTAGTGAGTAAATTATGGGTTAGAAGCTAGCAGTGACTTGGTTGAGTCACCATGGGATGTGGCTTACAGTGGCTCAGAGGTGTCACTGATGGAACCTATATCCTGCTACCGCTAGACTCCAGCGATAGCTCACTCATATTTTTTGGAGAAGGGTGAGGTAGAAAAAGCACATAGAAAACAATAAAATAGTTCTATATACACTAACAAAAAACACAAGTTAAATTCCAAATGGGGTTAATGTTTCATAGTGTATTTGGATTTTGAAAATAAAATAACACATGATTCACCCCCACCCCTAGGAGTCTACATTGATCATATTAGGTAGTTCATAAAACAAGAATCAAAATACCATAACCCTAGAAGCTTATATTTCACCATATTCGGTTTACCTAAGAACAATCATGATGGATAACTCAAGTTACGAACTAACTAGCTACTAATACCATGTCCAAAATAGAAAAAAAACAAAATAAGGGATTTGATAATATTTTGAAATTTCATGACCCAAGTAACTATCCACGTGGTTCAAATTAGAGTATTGAATGAATTTTTCACACCACTTCATAAACTATATTCTACCAACTGGTAGTGAGGGTTTATATATAATACGAGGTGAATATACCCTATATTAGATAACCATGAAAAATATTAAATGAAAATCCTAAAAAAATATCGAAACGTAATATGTAATTTTCAATGACGGTCAAACCATAAAAATATATCATATTCTATAAAAGAAATATGAAACTCGTTTAATGTCATATAAGTATATGTTGACAATAAGATCACTCTATTGGTCAATAATATATAATGTGTGGTCAAAAACTATAAAAGATCAGAGAAATAAAACATAGTATAAATCCTTAATTAGTCCCATCTACGAGTCCTTTTTGACCAAATCTCGATCACCCTTTTGTAATCAAGGCCCTACCTTTTCCTAACCCGAATATCCAAGATCCTGGATACCCGTCGAGGTTTATATTCCAAATGGGGTCAATATAATCTATATCCCACTACCAATAGTATCCCAAAAAGATTATAATATATAATGGTTCATGAAAAATAAGACGTATCAATAATAAAATGCATAAACATAATACTCGTCACATTATAAAATGTTGTACGAGCCATCAGGATGAGAAACCCTTCTGAATTTTTCTATTTCTAGTATGTGGGATGGAGTTATCCCATATTTCGAATATATAATATTAAAGTTGATTTCATTTATATACAACCAACTTTTCTTGTTAAATCCATCATACTAGGTCGGCCTATATCTCATCCATCAATACTCATCATAAATTAGAGGCTTGGTAGAACTATGTCACGCCTACCAATACTTGTCATATATATGAGGCTAAATGCACCTATATTCCACCTAACTAAACTCATCACATACAAACTTGTTAAGTAATATTTATTTCCACATTATTATACTAATAACCAAAATAGTCTATTCTGGTTAGTGTTCCATATCCTGTAACCATAATATTGGTGGCCTCTCACCTATAGATATAACATATAATTCATATATGAATTCTGTAACTAATTTAATTAGTAGGCTTCGCACACCCCTTACATCATATAGCTAGACAATCCCATATTTTCTAAACTCACTTGGAATGACTAATGATATCATATAACCATATATCGCATGATGGTCAATCCATATTAGCTACTAATTACGAAAAAACACAAAGATGATATGCATACTACTAGCCTATTACATGTATATGATCCCTTTTTGTATAGAAACAATACAAGGCACCCTATCAATGTATAATAACTAAATTCATAACAAAATATTCCCCCCAAAATTCAAATAAAAATATGTATCAACACTTTCTAGAGATGAAATTTATCTATATAGCCATATGATCAATTATAAAGCTCAAATGATCTATTATGAATCTAATGATCCTAACACACCACTTAATGAGTAAGGACAAAAAAATTAGTTACATTCATAGTTTTTCACACCTAGTCTCTAACATACACATATCATACATTGAAACGAATTTATATAAAATAAGGGGAGAATATGGGGACCACTTACCTCATGCATATAGGATCTCCCTTATTATAAATCACATGTTGATTAATTTCTAATCAATATAAATCCTAAATCAATAAAAAAATCTTAAATTTCGAGATTTAAGGGAATAAATTATATAATTACGAGGGATAAACTTATATGAAAGGTGGAAATGTGAATGATTATCCCATGATATCTAATATTATGAATAAAAAAATAATTAGATTTTTAATAAAGCTGAATGCTCACAAGGAATGTGAGAAATATGAAGGAGGGGCATGTGGTCAGCGATTCATAAATGAGGGAGGGTTTGTAATATAACATTTAACTAGAGAATAATTTTCATTAATAAAAAAAACAAAATGAACCTGGGGGCCACTATGTACTCGGTGGTCCGTTACCAGGTATGGAGTAGCCACAAAAGTCTTGACCGAGGGTAACCTACTATATGATGGTCCACATTTTACTTACTTCCCACTTTTCCTACACCATATGATACCCAAAAAAGGCCACTAGTTGAAAATAATAAAATTGCATCATTTCACCACCAACCCTTCAAACCAAACGTCCTTTAAAATTTATAAAATATTTTAGTTTAAGACTAATCGCCAAATGAAATATTGAGAATTTAAATTTAAGAAGAAACTAAAACCTCCATGGAATTTCACTAACTATAGTTTATTGTCACATACCAACTTCACCTAGACCCATCTGTGCTTGTGGTGAGATTAGGATTTTCCTGAAACACCACATCCATGGTTTCTTGGTTAGAAACTATCCCCATGGGTATTAACTTGCAATATGGTATTCATTACCCTTTTAAGATCATTAAATTAGATAAATCCACTAATCCAGAAAAAACATGGTCTATAATAAATCCAAAATATCCCAAGAATATTATAAATATGTTTGAAATAATTTTAATCCAAATAAAATCTAAAAACTACCAAATTATATACTAATAAACCATCAATATCTTAGGGAAAAAATATCTCAACCAACATCTGGTATCCATAAAGTCACGGGATTTTAATGTACAACCTGATTCCCAACACCACTATAATTCCCCATGATTTTTTCAAATATATAATTTTTAAAATAATTTTAATCATTTAATTATTTTTCATTACATGAAACACTAATTTTATCTTGTATTACATGCAACATCAATTTTAGCCATCATTACACATAATGTTTTGTTTAAACGAAATATGTTATACTATTAAAATAGCATTATTTAAAAGGATAATTATATTATTGTGGTTGGAAATGAGTATATGAATATGATTAACTAAATTATGAGAATATGTGGTTAAAACATTAAAATAAAATAAATTCTTTTATTATTAATTAAATATAACTTAAAATAGTAACTATTTGAAAATAAACAAAATCTTTTTATAAAAACTATTTTAATGCGCACAAAATTGTTTTACATAAATAAAATTAAAAAAATTATATTTTTATTTTAATTAAATTTAAATATTATATATTCACTTAAATATTTTTACAGTCACCATTAATTTTTCCAATATAAGAGATAAGAATAACTCAAATTTTGAGGTTAAAAAGTGTCATTTTCTAAAAAACAGTTTGTCTCTTTTTTTCCACTTATTTTAAAACATTTTTTTTCACTTTTAGAAACATTATTTGGAAAAATAATGTTAATTTTTTAAATAATCATGTAAAAGTATCTTAGGGTGATATTTTTGATAATTTTATGAATAGATTAATTTTTTAATGAATGGTGGAAAATATAAAATTTTATTTAAAACCAGCATTTTCATTTCGATTCTTTACAAAGTTAAATTATATTTTAGATTTCTTTTAAAGTAAAATTAGATAAATTATATAACTATAAATAGAAATTAATTTATTTTAACCATTTTTATATTAAATTTTGATATAAAGTTTTTCTAACCTATTGAACATTTTCCCCTTTAAAAACCTGCTCTCTCGTCATGTTTTCCAGATTAATTTTAAATTAATATTTTCCAATTATATTAATTGAATTTATAGATATTAATTACATGTTTCTAATAATAATAATTTATATTGTTTAATATTTTCAACATAATTTTGATCAAAATTTCTAGTGAAAACAGTTATAAGTTAACTATAGTTTTTATAGCTAAAATGAGGTTTTTCACATTACATGGGTTTGTGTTAAAATAAATTTTGAACACTAAGGATTTTTTATATGATAAATTTTATTTCATATTTATAATAATTATATATATATATTATATTATAATACACATTTTATTTTAGGCATAAAGGATAAATTACATTGGGTAAGAAAACTAGTTACCATGGTGAAAATTAAAATGGGAAATGTTCGTAAATGTTAAATGCTATGTATTGACAGGTTTAAAACAATATTTATAGGTTTATGTTTTTCAAAGACATATAATCCATAAAATCCATTTATTGTAATTTTTTGAGCCACATGAATTGATATTGAGATCAAATTATTGAATCAATTTGGGTATTTATAAAAACACCACTCCATAATAATAAAAGGGTACTCACTCCCCTCTTTTATTCACAAGTATCAAGCCATTTATTTCAAAAAATATACCTAAATCACTTACAAGATTATCTCATATTACACTTCAAGAATTATTTTTTGAATAAATCCATCCTTTTATGAATTTTGGTGAAAACCTAAGGAGGTTACCCAAAGAAGTGTTAATATTCTTAATTAAGAATTTTTATTTTATTTCTTCTTTCACCACCTTCAATTATTATTTAACCATGATGATATAATAAACTCTATATTTTCACCAATTTATATTTTTTTATGTTATGATCATGACCTATAACCATATCCCCATTCATCAAATTCATTATGAAATCATTATTCATTTGTATAGTGGCCTTCCTCCTCACGAACATATGTCATTCATTTTCCTATTACCACCTTTCAAGATTGGGTATAATGATATATATAAATAATATATATGATATTTATAAAATTATTATAACTTTGTATTAAATATTTTTGAACTATCTGTGCGATAGTTATTTTAATAATTAAAAATCATTGTTTTTATTTTTGTCAATTTATTCATTTATTAAATTTATTATAAATGTGTTTCTTTATGTTTAATCATGTATACATATGATTATCTATGTTAATTTATGGTCTACTATTGACCTGGATGTATTCTGGATTAAACAGACACTTTGTGAGAATTTTGTATTTTTGACTCACCGTTAGTTATATTTTTGACCCACCGTTAGTTATATTCTTGAGTCAATGATAGTTAAAGGAATGAGACACTGATGTGATAAAATGATGGATGAGTCATTGATAGAAGAAATCATCACATTGAAACTGAAGTTTATCGCACCGATGACAACGGTCGCACCGATAACAAGGGTTGAACCGATGACAACAGTCGCACCGATGAAAATGGTCCCACCGATGACAATGGTCGCACCGATGTCAACGGTCCCACCGATGACAATGGTACCACCGATGTCAACGGTCCCACCGATGACAATGGTCCCACCAATGACAAAGGTCTCACCGATGACAACTGTCTCACCGATGACAAAGGTCGCACTGATGACAACGGTCGCGTCAATGACAACGGTCTCACCAATGACAACAATCTCACCAATGAAAACGGTCGCACCGATGACAACAGTCTCTCTATTGATCACATGAACTACTGAAACCGATGTTGATCACATGCCCTACCGAAGCCCATGTTGAACAAATGGCCTTGTGAAACCGATGTTGATCACATGACCTACCCAAGCTGATGCTAATCAAATGACCTACCGAAACTGATGTTGATCACATGACCTACCAAAGACAATGCTGATCAAATGACCTACAGAAACTGATGCGGATCACATGACCGACCGAATCCATTGCTGATCACATGACATACCGATACCGATGAAAAGTGTAATGACCTACGGATCTCATGACTCACCGACAGTCATGAAAACTGTTTGAATTTCTATTAACTCTTATTTAATTCCCACAGTGGTATTTTCTAAATTTAATGGACCTGATATTAATTAATTTTGGTTGTTGGATGTCATGGAACCGTTCCTTGTACCAGTCAAAAAATAATCATTCCCTTTGCTGGATCTCAAGGAATAAAAAGGAGATCGATCTGCAGACAAGAAAGAGACACATAAGAAGATGAGGGCGTTCATGTGTGTGAAGCTCCATGAAACAAAAGAAGAACATGAAGAACACCTGTGAAAACCAGAGAGCTTCATGAATATCATTCACCTGGAACAAACACTGAAGATAAGATTCTTTTCCTACTAAACATCATATGCACAAGGCTAAATAACTGTTGCTGAGAAGAACAACAACCCAATGTTTTGTGTTATCCTCGTGATAAAGGACTCAAATAGCATCTACAACATCATAACGAGTCTAGAGAACATCTGCAATCACTTAGAGCATTAAAAACTCATTATACATTTATTTTCTCTATAGTGAACATTTTTTTAACATTTTGAGGAGTGTGTGTGCATCTGTCTATTTTAGACACACACTGACTACTGTTCTGAATTGGAGGATATTAAATCCTCATACCTAACTGTTTACACGTTATTGTATCCCACTATGAATTGTGGAAGAGGTCAAGTGTGACCTAGACAGCCTGTGTGTTGTTGTCTAGTTTTCCCACACAGAACCGTGGCAGTGGTCTGATGACCTGAACAGTCTTAGTACTATTGTAAAACCCTCGATCCATGGTGTCGATCATAGTTTCTATAAACTATTAAGAGGACTAAGTCTCAGCTTGAGACTAAACCTCTTGTTTTAAAACTACTGTGCATTTTTCTGTTGATAAAATTATTTCAAATATTCCACTAATAAGTACTTTAAATATAAATATGTTTTTAGATTGACTCTGATAGTTGAGCTAGCAAGTGTTTGCAATTATTGTGAACCAATAAGTTAGTTTCAAAAGATAACTTAATCCTCAAATTAAGTTAACTTAGAGGTAATCAATCTTTGAGAAACTGATTGAACATTTACAATCTTTATAAACTCACTACAGTTTAACTTATTTTATAAATTTGGGGATTTTAATTCAAATCGTTAAAACAAAAAATTTTAATTGGAACTCAATTAACCCCCCTCTTGAGTTTCCACTCTGACCAATAAATATATAAAATATACATGTTTTTACATCCTATTCTATAGTGGATTTGATAACATCACTTGTGTATACAGCAGACTACCGTGTCACGAAGTGATGTTATTCCTTTTCATTAACACATTACATAAAAGACAATAAAGATAAATATAGGTGATATTCATGAAATAATTATTACAGTAATGAAATATTTATATTTATGAATATCTAATGTATCATATTATTTCAAGAAAATTCAGTGAATGAAATATTATAATGTCTCTCTTGTTTGTGTGCACTACCAAATTCATGAAGTGATGTGACTCTCTCTTTTCACCACCAAACCACATGGATTATATGTATAAGTTTATTTATTGATTTTTTTTATTTTATTATTATATTTTTATAAATAATAAATATTACTAATATTCCTTCCATAGTGATTGATGAAAAATGGAATCGTTACTCGTGCATACACATAGGCCACCATCTCCATGATCGTAACATACTTCGTTTTTCAAAACCATATTTCATGATTTGTATTAAAAGTATATTTGATATATAAATATGATTATAATTGCATTATTGTTATTCTGAATATGATGTAACCATGGTCAAAATAATTGGAATGAAAATAAAAAATCAAAACATACACGAAAAACAAAGCAATTATTTCTCAAAATATGTCTTTAACATAGAATTGTTAATAAATAGGTAATAGAATGTCATAATTAGATCATATATGCTACAATATATATAATTTTGGTAATTTATTATATTTATAAAAAATTATATTTATTATATAGTATTTTCGAATATGTACGAAATAAGATGAGACTTAAGGTAAGTGGTTTCTAGTCTCTCTTTTATTACTCGGAGACATATAAAATTCAATACTCATTTATTTTGTGTGGTGTAAATACTTACAATTTATAATTTTATAAAATTAATCTAATTATTTTAATGATATTTAATTTTTCATTTGAAGTTTTACTTTATTAGGTCTTATGATTGAAAAGATCTCAAAAATGGTAAGAGATTTCCATCACAATTTAATTTTCTATGAGTAAAATTCAATATTCAGAACATATATTATTTATGGGGTGAATGTACTTCTGAATAATTAATTTTATGATGATTTTAATTAAAATTATTTTCATTTAAAATCTATCTGAGGATATATCGTTCATGGATATTACATTTCAATGAAACCAAAGTGGTAATGATTTTATGTTACAATCTCACTGTTTATCAATATTTTTTTTACGATTATGTTTCTGATTATATATTATTATGATTTATATCTAATGAAAACAATTAATTTTATTATCCTATAGTTTTATTATGAGAAAACATTTTCCATCATTTTCCTCCCATTATGTACACAATAGTTCCAAAAAAAATGTTTTTAAAAAAAATAAAATTTTCATTTCAAAACTTATTTTTATTTCAATACCATGTTTTCCGAAAATGTTTTCACAAATGTATTTACAATTATTCAAATTATTTATTAAATAAATTTTAGTAAATGTTTTAATTTTTTAAAAAATTTAATGCAATTGTCATGTCATTTTCAAAAAATTTCTCATTTGAATTTAACTGAAAATATGAAAGGAATTATTTTCACAAGGATAATATAGATATTATTTACTCTTTCCATGACTTATAAATGATTTAAAGATCCCACTATAATTTTTAGAATTTATTTTCAAATTAAATGTTTTCTTTCATATTTTTGAAATTTATATATTTTAAACAAATGATTTGAAAATTAAATTATTTGGAAAGTATGTTATATTTTTAAAATGATTTTCATTATAAAATGATATTTTCTTTATAAAATGTTATAAATGATTTTTAGAGCATCCATTATAGGTTTTTTAATTTATTTTCAAATAAAAGGATTACAAATTTCTTTATGTTTTCAAAATTTATTTTCGATGAAAAATTAATATTCCTCATGAAACATTTCATGTGATTTATCTTGCAAAAATCATTTTCCATTTAAGATGAAATCCTTTAATGTGACTTGTGATTTACTAGTGATATGAGCCATTAATACCATTATTATTATTTATATGAATTTTTATGATTGAAATAGGTTTATTAAACACATTTTCCTTCCATTGGTTATACCATGAAAAATATTTTCGAAACTGGTTTCTCTTCAATAGGTTATTCCAGGATTAAATTCTTATGAAATCGATTCTTTGTCCATAGGTCATGAAATAATGAAAATATTTTTAAAACCATCTCTTTCACATAGGTTATGATGTGATTAAATATTTATGAATCCCATTTAATTTCATGGATTTTGATATTAAGATTTTTTATGATTTTTGGACCAAATTTGTATGATATTCATTAAGTGGTGGATGGGACCTTTATCTCCCTCTAATGAATTGGGTAAATAATTATTTCTCATGAGATAACAATGGGAAACAAGTTAATGAGCTTTATCCAAAATGGGTGAGAGATGTGTCTTCAAATACTATGGAAAAAATGTGTGTCATGATTCATTATGGGAAAGAGATGTGTATTGAGTCAATATGGGAAACATGTGTGTCTTGAACAACTATTGTAAATAGGTGTGTCCTAATCCACTATGGGATAGAGGTTATGAGTCATAATCCTTTATATTGATGATATTGGTAACTAACCTTGACATATTAAATATTTTTCAATATTTTTGTTGGTTCCACACTTGTATGGCATGAGATTATGGTTCATTATTGATTTATAATGATTTATCAAACATGTGCACCATTTGTTTCAAAACGACAATGTTTCATGCCATGACTCGTGTTTATGATGTATGATAGTTTGGGTATGAACATAATAAGTTATGTTCGTGATCACATAACCTTACTCTTATATTATTCATCTATATGATAATAGATTAAAATATATTTTTTAAACCCTTGGTGTTAAATTGATATCACCCTTTATTATGTTTTATTACCCAGGTTTTAAAGGAAGTTTCAGGTAAGGTATGTCTCTGAGGATTACTGTATGAGAAGATCATTGTGGGAGATTTTTAAGATCATTAACCAAATTAAATTAATGTGTACCTAGTCTTTGAAGACACTAAACTATTATGGTCCTCTATCATGTAGTTGTGTAATGTAATGAACATTCATCCTAATATATATAATATCTATCTAAAAAAACCATTGGCCGCTATAGTTGTGATTAGAGGAAAATGATGGAATTTGATCCTTGGGAACTCTTAAGTGTTTCCATTCCACGAAGCATGGATTTCCAACCAAGTTCTTTGTAAGGAGAGGGCTGTCATTAGGGATAGTGGTGTGTCCCACCTTGGAGGTGCAGTCTCCCATGTAGTGCCTTGAGATGTATCAATTATAGTCCACTTGAAATAATTCATGTCCACTTTGTTTGGAATTAGAGAAAATGTTTAATTATCCTTTGGAAGGTAGGATGATACGTCTTTAGTGGGATTTTTTGGGATATTTATAAGGATATTTCTAGTTATATGACTAAGGATAACACTAAGGATGAATCAAGGTATAGAAAAATGTTATGGAATTTAGGTAAATGATAGAGAAAGTGGTTTATATGAAATTAAATTCATGTTTGGATAGTACAAGTGTATGTGGATTTGGAATATAGGTAGATATAGGGTTAATAAATCTGAAAATAGAACATTGATATGGACTTGATCATCACCTGGTTTATGAAATGGGCCTTATTTCCAACCTAGTTTGGCCCTCATAGGGGATACTCTTTGGAAATTTACAAACTCTTTATGAACTATCATGAAATATTTAAATATATGATGATTATGAATGATTTATGATAAACTTAATTTTTCATAGAATAAATATATATCTTTATGATATATACATCCTTCAAGTGATTTTCATGATTATGAGCTTCCCCGCTATGAGAATTTTTACTCACACTATACTTTTCTGTTTTAGTCAATGGTGGTAACCAAAAGAAATAGGGTTAACATTTATTGTGACAGAGAACTTTATAATAAGTAGACAAATGGTATGATTATGAGAATGAAGGTTATTGGTGTTATTCCTAATATTCTATCACAGAACACGATTATCAATTTACACCTTAACAAACTGTAAAAATCACAAAATAAGATAAGGATAGTGTTCTCTGAGAGTATCTGTAGTGGAGACCATAGAAGAAAGAAGATTATATTTCCTATATTCCTGGAATGTGGAAAGAATCACTCTATGGAATGCCTCAAATGAACAAGAATGTATTGTATGTTTGTATAAGGACACAAAGTAAGATATTTTTTAGAATAATTTAAACGTTTAGTTAACACTGGGAATGAGAATATATGTCATCCTAAGTATGAATAGTTTTTCAATGTTTTAAATGTTGAATTTATGGGTGATGGAGGGTAGAAAGTTGGCAGTGGATGTTTTACACAATTGTAGGAGGTGTAACAGTGACTTGAGGAGCAACAGTTAGAGAAGGGGATGATAGTGACTAGGATGGATGAGGCACTGCTATGTGCCTGATGGAAGGTTAGAGTCATGATGTGTGTTGAGGATTTACTGTTTAGGGTCTCCAACAGTGGGTGGATAAGAAAAGTGTGTGCAAGGATGAAATTCTTGGATATAGTCAGGTGAAATGGATGGTCAAGAGGAAAGGGATGTCAGTGTGTAAATGAAGAGTTTGAAGCTAGGAGTGACTTGGTTGAGCCTCGTTAGATGTGGCATGCAGTTTCTCAGAGGTTTCACTGCTGGATCCTCTGTTTTTCTATCGTTACACTCTGGAGATAGCTCGGTCCTATTTTTTGGTAATGTGTGAGGTAGAAAAAACACATAAAAACTATAAGAATTAAACAATTAAAGTAATCATATTTAAAATTAATAAATAATAGAGTTTATTCATTTAACTAAAATTTATACAATAAATAAATTAATATTTAAATTAATCTCTAAATACATAATTTTAATTTTTAAAAACCACATAATAAATATAAAAAATTATTTAATGTAAAAATATAATTCATAATCAAATTTATTATTATCAAAATAAATGGTCATGTTTAAATTAATAAAGTAATAAATGATAAATATAGAATTAAATTATAATTAAAAATTAATATGAATTAAAATAGTCAAGGAATAGAATGTATATATTAAATTTTATTATTTAAAATACTTAAAAAAACATTGAGATTTATGTATTTACAAATTAAAATGATTAAATAGTTGAATTAGTGAATTAATTTTTTTTAAAAAAAATAGAAGAATGAATTAAATTAATTACAAAACCAATGAAAATATATTTAAAAGTAAAAAAAATAAACAAAAATGAGTTTTATAAATTAAAGAAAATTAATAAAAAATAAATTAAAAAATTGGAAGAATTAAATGATTCAAAAAGTTTAATTATAATTTAAAAAACAACAAAATATTGAAATTTGAATGTTGAAAATGAAAAAGCAAAATAAATTTAAATTACTCAAAATGAAAAAAATAATCACTAAAAGGAAAGATTAACACATAAGAACATTTTAAACAAATTAATGTACAAAACAAAAAAAAATTGTAAATATTTGATCAAATTAAACTATCCTAATAATAAAAATTCAATTAAAATTCAAAAAGAGATGTGGAAAATTGAATGAAATAAATGTCACATCAACACATTGTGAAACTTTGACTATAATGGGAAGTTGATGTGTAAGTCTAGACAAAATCAAGAAAACAAACTCTTATTGGATACTGAAAATTGTATACATTGTTGTATTTTATAAAGGTGTGGGAAACACAAACCATTGAAGTGAAACTTTTATTAATGTGGAGAATTCCTAATTTATAATAACAAACAATCATGAAAATGAGTAGGGGTTTGAGACAAACTTTGTAAAAGTACTACATGACACTTTATTTTATTTACTTTAATTTCATTTAGTTTATAATTTCTAGGTTAAACATGAAATCGATCTATATACACTAACTAAAAGAACAAGTTAAATATCAAATGGGGATAATTATTCGAAGTGAATTTTGATTTTGGAAAAAAAATACAACACATGATTCACCCCCACCCCTAGGTGTCTACAATGATTGTACCAGGTAGTTCATAAAATAAGTATCATAATACCATAACCCTAGAAAAATATATTTCACCATAATGGTTTTAGTTAAGAATAATCATACTAGATAACTCAAGCTACAACCTAAATATCTACTAATACCATGTCCCAAATAAAAAAACATAAAAAGGGATTTGATAATATTTTTTAATTTTATGACCAAAGTAACAATCCACATGGTTCAAATTTGAGTATCACAAGACCTTTTCACACAAATTCATAAACTATAAACTAATAACTAGTGGTGATGGTTTATATATAGTACAAGGTGAATTTACCATATATTAGATAAACATGAATAACATTAAAAAATTACGAAAACAATATATTGAAACCTAATATGTAATTTACAATGACCGTCTAACTATAAAAATATATATTATTTTATAAAATAAATATGAAACACGTTTAATATCATACAAGTATATGTAGACAATTAGATCACTCTATTGGTCAATAATATATAATGTATGGTTCAAACCTATAAAAGGTCATAGAAATAAACAAAAATGGTATATGGCCTTACTTATTCCCTTGTCTCCGTCCTTTTTAACCATATCTCGGTCACCCTTTTTAAATGAAGTCCTTACCATTTCCAAATCCAAAAATCCTAGAACCTGGATACCCATTGAGGTTCATATGCAGTGTAGGGTCAACATAATCTATATCCCATTACCAATATTACCCACAAAGAATATAATATATGAGGGTGAATGAAAAATAGATTGTATCAATAATAAAATACATAAACATAATACCGGTCTCATTATAAAATGTTGTATGAGCCACGCGGATGAATAAACCTACAAAATTTTTATATTTCTATTATGTGGGATGGAGTTTTCCCATAGTCCAAATAAATAATATCAGAGTTGATTTGATTTATATACAACCAAAATTTCTCATTAAGTCCATCATACTTGGTCTTCCTATATCTAATCCATCAATACACATCATAAATTAGAGGCTCGGTAGACCTATGTCACACCTACCAACACTTCTCATATCTATGAGTCTAAATACACCTATATTCCACCTACCTAAACTCATCACATACCAAGAGGTTAAGTATGCTTTTTTCCCAAGTTATTATACTCATAACCAAAATAGTCAATGTTTGTTAGCATTCCAAATCATGTAACCATAATATTGGTGGTATCTCACATATAGATATAATTTATGATTCATAAATGAATTCACTAACTAATTTAATCAATAGGCTTCACATGCCCATTACATCATACAACTAGACAACCCCATATTTTCTAAGCTCACAGGAAATGACAAATGTTATCATATAACCACATATCACATGATGGTGAAGACATATTGTCTACTAATTACCAAAAAAACAATGATGATAGGCATACAACTATCCTATTACATGCATATGATCCCTTTTTGAAGAGAAACACTCCAAGGCACCTTATCAAGGTATAATTACTAAATTCATAAAAATGTTTCCCTCCAAAATTCTAAATACAATATTTCCCAACAATTTCTAGAGATTAAACTCTATAGCTATATGATAAAATTTAAATCTCAAATGATCTATTATGTATCTAATGATCCTCAATCATCACTTAATGGGTAATGACACAAAATTTGGTTACATTCAATGTGGTTCACACCCACTCTCTGATATACACATATCAAATAGTGAAAGGAATTTATATAAAATAAGGGGGGAATATAGGGACAACATAACATATGCATATTTGATCAACCTTTTTATAAATCATAGTTTTATTCATCTCTAATCTATATAAATCATAAATAAATACAAAATACCTGAATTTTAGGATTTAAGAGAATGAAATCTATAGTTATGAAGGATAAACTAATTAGAAAGGTGGATTTTGAAATGATTATCACCTTAGATATAATGTGATGAACATCACAAGAATAAGATTTTGAACAAAGTTGAATGCTCACATGGAATGTGAGAAATACGAGGGAGGGACATGTGGTCAATGATTCATAAATGAGGGAGAGTTTGTTTTAGAATAATTATATGGATAATAATTTTTTGTAATATAAAAAACAAAATGACCCTAGGGGCGACTATGTACTCGATGGTCCCTTACATGGTATCAAGTGGCCACTAAATTCTTTACTGATGGTAACTTACTATCTGATGGTTAACATTTTACTTACTTGTTTTTTCCCACACCATGGGGTACCCAACCAAGGCCACTCAGTAATCATTTGAACCCATTAAAATTGTATCATTCTTCCACCAGACTTCAAATGAATATTCCATGAAAATTTCTAAAATACATGGATTTAAGACTAAAACCCAAATGAAATATTAATAATTTAAAATTTTAATGTAACTAAAAACTACATGGAATTTCTCACTCAATAGTTTATTTTCACATTCCAATTTCACCTAGACCCATATGTGTTTTGGGGAGATTACGATTTCCCCCAAAGACCACCTTCATGGTTTCTTGGGTTAGAAACTATCCCCATGGGTATAAACATGCAATAGGGGTTTTATTAACATTTTAAGAGCACTAAATTTGATAAATCCACTCATTAATAAGAAAATGTTCTATAATAAATCCAAAACATCCCAAAAATACTATAAAAATGTGTGAAATAATATTAATCCAAATAAAATTTAATACCTACCAAATTCTATACTAATTAACCATCCATATCTTATGAAAAAGTTAACTCAACCAACATATGCAATCTATAAAGTCATGACATTGTAATGTACAACCAAATCAACAAAACCATTGTAATTCCCCTAGATATTTTCTAATATATATATTTTAAAATCAATTTAATATTTTAATTAATTTTCATTACATGAAACAATGATTTTATCTTGTATTACACGCAACATCAAGTTTATCCTTTATTATACACAATGTTGTGTTTAAAAGAAACATGTCATAACATTAAAATATCACTATTTAAAAGGATAATTACCTAATAGTCTATGGAATAGAGGATATGAATAAGATTAACTAAATTAGTATAATATATGGTTAACACTTTCATATATAATTTAATAAGTTATTAATAATAAATTATAAATGAAATAAAGAACTATTGGAAAATAAAAGAAATAATTTTTAGAAAAACTATTTCTATGCCCACAAATGTGTTTTACATAAATAAATTAAATAAATTAGTTTGTTATTTTAATTAAATTTAAATATTATATATTAACTGAAATATTTTTACATTAACCATGTATGTTTTCAAGATAAGCGATAAGAACAAATCAATTTTTGAGATTAAAAATGTACCTTTCTAAAAAGAAGTTTTGTCTCTTTTTTTTTCACACTTATTTTAATTTTATTTATATATTTAGATAATTTATTTGGAAAAATAATATTCATTTTTTAAATAATCATGTCAAAATTATCTTAGGTTTATTTTCTTGAAAATTTTATGAATAGATTAATTTTTAATGAATAGTGAAAAATATAGAATTTTAATTAAAAATTGTCTTTTTATTTATATTATTTATAAAGTTAAATTATATTTTAGATATATTTTCAAGTAAAATTAGATAAATTAAATAATTATTAATAAAATTTATTTTATTTTAATCAGTTTGATATTAAATTTTGATATAAAAGTTTTCTCAACTTTTGAATATTTTCTCCTTTAAAAACCCGCTCTCTCGTTATGTTTGTGGGATTAAGTTTAAATTAAAAATGTCCAATCATATGAATTGAATTTATAAAAAATAACTCCTTATATAGAATAATAATAATTTATATTATTTTATAAGTTCAACTCAATTTTGATCACAATAATCACTGAATATAGTTAAAAATTAATTACATTTTTTACAGTTAAAACGAGGTTTTCTCACGTTACCTGGGCTTGTGTTAAAATAAATTTCCAACACAATGGTTATTTTATTTGATAAATTTGATTTCATATTTATAATCATTGTTTACAAGTTATCTTATAATACTCATTTGATTTTAGGCTTAAAGGATAAATTACATAGGTTAAATAACTAGTTACCATTGTTAAAATTAAAATAGGAAAAAGTTAGTTAAAGTTAAAGGCCATGTAATGACATGTTTAAAACAATATTTTTTGTTGGATGTTTTTTTCAGAAATATAATCAATAAAATACATTATTTATAAAATTTTATCCACATGAGCTAATATTGAGATCAAATTATTGAATCATATTGTGTATTTATAAAAATACCACTCCATAATTATAAAAGGGTACTAACTCCCCTCACTTATTCACATGTATCAAGCCATTTATTTCAAGAAAATTTACATAAATGAATTCTGAGAATCCCTCATATTATACTAAAAGAATTATTTTTGGAATAAATCCTTCTTTGGAATGATTTTGATGAAAACCTAAGGAGGTTACCTGAAGAAGAGGTAATATTCATAATCAATCATTTTTATTTTATTTATTCTTCCACCTCCATCAATTATTATTTAACCATGATGACATAATAAACTCACTATTTTCCATAAATGATATTTTTTTATGTTACGTTCATGACCTATAACTATATCATCTTCCATAAAATGCATTATGAAATCAGCATTCATGTGTATAGCGGACTACCGCCTTGCGAACTGATGTCATTAATTTTTCTATTACCACCTTTCGCAGTTGGATATAATGATAGATATATAGAATATATATGATATTTAAAACATTATTAAAAATTTTTATTAAATATATCAAATATATTTGTTTTTTACTTTCTATTCCAAATGGGATATGATAACATCACTCATGTATACGGCGGACTACTGCATCACGAAGTGATGTTATTCATTTTCACTCATGATTTACATGAAATATAATAAATATAAATATAGTTTATATTTATAAATATTTATATTTATGAATATTTAATATAAAAATTTTATTTCCTAACTTTTCATTGAATGAAATATGATAATGTTGTTCTTGTTTGTGTGGACTACCACATTCATGACGTGGCGTGCCTCTCTCTTTTCATCACCACACCAGATAGATTATGTGTATAAAAATATTTATTGAAATAATATGTTATTATTTTATTAATTTAATAAAATAAAAATAAAACATTACTTACGTTATTTTCATAATTATTGATGAAAAAGGGAAACATTACTCATGCATACACACAGACCATCATCTCGATGATCGCAACATACTTCATTTCTCAAAACCATATTTATTTATTTATATTAAAAGTATAGTTGATCTATAAATATGAAATAATTTCATTATTATTAATCCGTATATGATGGATCCATGATCAAAATAATATTAATATAAATAAACAATCAAAATATACATGAAAAACAAAGAAATTATTTCTCAAAACATGACCTTAACATAGAATTATTAATAAGAAGGTAATAAAAGGTCATAAGTAGATCATATATTATATGATATATATAATTATGGTTATTTAATAGATTTATAAAAAACATATATTTATTATATAGTATTTTGGAACAGGTACGAAATAAGTTGAGACTTAAGGTAAGTGGTTTCTACTCTCTCTTTTATTTCAGGGAGACATATAAAATTATACACTCGTTTATTTTGTGTGGTGTACATACTTCCAATTTTACATGTTATAAAATGAATATAATTATTTTAAATATATTTATATTTTCATTTGATTTTATACTTTGTTAGGGATTATGATTCAAAAGATCACTAATACGGAAGGAGATTTTCATTTAACTTTTATTTTATGTGAGACAAATTCCATATTCACAACATATTTCATTTATGTGATGTATATACTTCCCAAGAATCAATTTTATGATTATTTTAATGAAATTTATGGACATTTAAAATTATATTTGAGGATATATATTTCATGGGTCTTACGTTTCGATGTTACCAAATTGGTAATGATTTTATGTTACAATATCATTGTTTATTGAGATTTTTTATGATTATGATTCCAATGATATATTATTTTGATCCATATCTCTTAAAATTATGAATTTTATTATCCTCAGGTTATGTTATAATAATACATTTTTCCATCATTTTCCTCCCATTATGTACCCAATAGTTCAAAATAAATGTTTTATGAATAATCCAGTTTTCGTTCGAAAACCCTTTTTTCTTCCAAAACAATGTTTTCCTAAACATTTTTTCAAAAATATTTTTTAAATTATTCAAATTATTTATTAAATAAATTTTAATATTTTTTTAAATTGTTTTTTTAAAATTTTATGCAATTTTTATGTCGTTTTAAAAAATATTTTCATTTAGATTTTACAAAAAAATAAGAAATGAATTTATGTTTTTCACATGGATAATATAGATATTATATAATGTTGTAATGACTTCTAAATGATTTCAAAAACCGATTATATTTTTGAAAATTTATTTTCAAATTAAAATTTTTCCTTCGTATTTGGGAAATTTATTTATTTTAAAAAAATTATTTCAAAAGGAAATTATTTTGAAAATATTTTATGTTTTTTAAAATGAAATTCAATGTAGAAAAGATAGTTTCCTTAATAAATGTGTTCAATTATTTTTAAAGAATCCATTATATGTTTTCATTTTTATTTTAAAGAAAAGGATTCCAAAATAATTTATTTTTTCAAAATTTATTGTTGAAGAAATGTAATATTCCTCATGAAATATTTCATGTGATTTATTTTTGGAAATAATTTTCCATTTAAGATGAAATCCTTTGATGTGATTGGAATTTTATAGTGATATGAACCATGGATACCATTATTATTTATTCTATGAATTTTGATCATGGAGAAATATTTTTTAAACCCATTTCCCTTTCTTCGGTTATACCTTGAAAAATATTTTCAAAACTGGTTTGTGATCAACAGGATAAACCATGATTAAATTATTATGAGACTGATTATTTCTCCACAATTCATACAATAGTTAAAATACTAGAAAAACTATCTCTCTGACATAGGTTATGATATTATTAAATATTTGTGAATCCAATTTCATTTCATGGGTTATGATATCATGGTTTTTATGAATTTTTCCCAAAATTTGTATGATTTTCATTATGTGATGGGTGGGACCTATATCTTCTTTTAATACACTGGGAAAATCATTATATCTCATGAGATAACAATGCAAAACAAGTTAATGAGATTTATAGAATATGGGTGAGAGGTGTGTATAGATCCACTATGGAAAAAATGTTTGTCGTGACTCACTATGGGAAAGAGATGTGTCCTAAGTCAATATGAGAAATAGGTGTGTCCTGAACCACTATGGGAAATAGGTGTGTCCTCATACACTATGAGAAATAGGTGACGAGCCATGGTACTTTATATTGATGATATTGGTAGTGTACCTTGACATATTAAATAGTTTTCAATAATTTTGTTTGTTCTATACTATTATGACATGAGATTATGGATCATTGTTGATTTATAATGATTTTCCACAAATGTGGGACATATTTTTTAAAATGATATTGTTTCAAGCCATGAATCATGATTATGATATATTCTAGTTTGGGTATGAACTTAATAAGTTATGTTCATGATCACATACCCTTACACTTATCTTAATCTTCCATATCATAATTGATTTATATCTATTATGTATACCTTTGCTGAGAAATTGATGTCACTATTTATTATGCTTCCTTACCCAGTTTTGGAATAATTTTTTAGGTAGGGTATGTATATGAGGAGTACTATGTGAGAAGTTCATTGTGGTATATTTTTAAGATCATTAACCCAATTAAATGATTGTGTACCAATTCACTAAATACACTAAACTGTTATAGTCCTCTAACATGCATTTGACTAATATAATGAATATTAATCCTAATATATGTAATATCCATGTAACAAAACCATATATCATTGTAGTTGTTATTAGAGGAAAATGATGGAATTTTATCCTTGGGAACTCTAAAATGTTTCCATTCGACGAAGCATGGATCTCCATCCAAGAACATTGTGAGTAAAGGAGTCCATTGAGGATTGTGGTGTATCCTACATTCAAGTTGCAGTCACTCATGTAGTTCCCTGAGAGGTATCAATTATAGTCCACTTGAAATAATTCCTAACTACTTTATTTGGTATTATACAAAAGTTTTAGTTATCCATTGGAAGCTAAGATGAAAAAACATTACTGGGATCCATATGTATATTTATAAGATATTTCAAGGGATATGACAAAGGATAATTATAAGGATGAGTAAAGGTATGGAAAAATGTTATGTAATCTTAGTAATTGACAGATCATGTGGTTTATGTTAAATTACATCCCTATTTGAATAGTAAAACTGGATGATGATCTAGAATAGAGGTACATATATGGGTCATAAATATGAAAAAAGGAATATTGATATGGACTTGATCATCACATGTTGTATGAGAATGGGCATTGCTGCATGCCTGGTTTGGCACTCCTAGGGAATATTCATTCACAATTTACAAACTCATTGTGAACCATCATGAAAGATTTAAATATATGATGGTGATGAATTAATTAAGATAAACATAATATTTCATAGAATAAAAATAAGGTTTTATGATATATAAATCCTTTATGTGATTTTTCATGATTATGTGGTTTCACATTATGATAATTTTTACTCACAATATTCATTTCTATTTTAGTTAATGGTGGGAACCAAATGGAATGGGGTTAACATTTAATGTGAAATACGATTTTCTAATGATCATTTAAATGGGATGATTATAAGAAATAAGTTTTTTGTGATTATTCCTAATCATAAATCATAGAACATGATTAACAATATACACCTTAACCAACCCTCAAAACCACCAAATATTATAAGGATAGAGTTCTTTGAGAGTTTGGGTAGTGGAGACCATATAGGAATGAATGTAATATTTCATATACTCCATGAATGTGGAAATAATTTCTCTGGGGAATTCCTCAAATAAACAATAATATGTTTTATATGTATATAAGGACAAAAATTAAGATATTTATGAGAAAAATTGAAAAGTTTAGTTAATAATGGGGATGGGAATATTGGTATCCCTATGTATAATTAGTTATTTAATGTTTTTAATGTGTAAAGTATAGTCATTATGAAAATCAATGTCCAAAGGGGAATCCTCAAGAAGAGAATCATCATGGTGGAATGAGTAATGGATACTACTGATGATTAAATGACTACAAATTATATATGAAAGGAAAAAATTATTAATGTACAAGATGATGAAGCCGTGAAAATTTATTAAAGATGAGTTTGAATAATTTGATTATTTATGTATTTAAAAATTAGAATTATGTTATATGAAAATATATCTGGAATGTTTTTATGATTTTTTTCATTATGTATTTTCTAGAATATGTCTAATGGGGCTGATGACCTAAAAATTTGATTTAATTATAAGGTGATGTTTTCATTAGGGGAATATAACCCTCAATATGTTTGGGATGAAGATTTTATGATGTTATGATAAAGAGAAGTTGGATATGAATATGTAAATTGTATAGTAATGATCACCTTGGAACTGATTAATGATTTCATGACAAAGTGGGTTATGCTATCATTCATGGGGTTTGAAACATATATGTATTTATATAATATATCCAACAATATATGATTATGTTAGGAATGATGATCTATATTTTGGACATAGTTTTATGGTAATTATGGTTACTTCCATGTTTCAATAAAATATGTGATAATTGTATTCACATGTTTTTTATGAGACAATTACAATCCAGATAATGTTTTTTGGGGATCAATGATAAGGTTATTTGGGTTATTTGGTGACATTATTTATATGGTTTGGGATTCTGATCTTTTGGAAGGGTCATATGTCCAGCGATTTATGTAATTGTTTAAGTTGAACATTGGATTCTGATTTATAAATTAATGTATTATTTCACTATATGGATATTTATGCATATTGGATAACCAACACTAACCATTTTTTTTATGATAACTAATGGTAGATCACATGAAGTACCATTTAACTTAGGGATATTATTTTAAAATAGTTTATTAAGAATAAAAAATTCACCTTTATTTCATAGAGTAAGAGATGAATAGGAAATTCTTCATGTGACAACAAAAGGGAGAGATTGTGATTAGGAAATTAAATGAATCAAATTAAGTATATCTTCCCATCAAAATTATTAAACATTAGTAAAATGATATTTAAATAATATTTTGTCCTAGTATCATAATTTTTGATGATATCGATGACCATTTTCAAAAATCCTTACTTTATGGAATCATGATCATTAACTTTCTTCTGACCATGTTCTTTATTACTCTCCACCCGAATTTTAGTGTTAGTTTTCTCTTTTATATCTAGGTTTTTAGTTCCCACCTATGTCCTCATATTTATAATCCGAGCATGTATTATTCTAGATAACTTTATCACACCCCCTTCCCTTTTTGAAGAGTATGTTTTATTAAACCTTTTTACCATGTGGGTACCTATGATGGAATTTTCAATTGTTAAACCTTTGATCGGCATGATGAATTTTTAGGGTGAAAATCATTTTAAGGGGGGTGGAATGTAACCCCCTATGATTGTGTGAAATAGTTTTTTAAATAAATTTAATAAATTTAATATTTTTATTAAATGTAACACTTTTTTATATTCATTACATGAAACACCTATTTTAGATTTTATTACATGCATTGCTGAGTTTAAACAAAGTATGTTATATTATTAAAATATAATTATTTAAATTGATAGTTATATCTTATGCATTGGAATAGATGGTATGAATAAGATTAACTAAATTTTGAAAATATGTTGTTTAAAAATCTATATAAACTTAATTATTTTATTACTAATTAATTATAAAGGAATTTAAGAACCATTACAAAACAAGAGAATTGATTTTTTAAGAAATATTTTTATGCACAAGATTTTTTTTACAGAAATAAATTAATAAAGTAACTTTCTTGTAATTATTTTAATTATATTTATATATTATATATTAAATTAAATATTTTAACATTCATATTATGTATTTTATAAACAATAGATAAGAATAAATCAAATTTAATTCCTAAAATTGTATTTTTCTAAATATCAGTTTTGTGGATTTTTTGCAAAAATATTTTGAAAATAATTTGTGAAAATTTTAGAAATTATAATCTAATAAATAATTTATTTTTTAAAATAATAAAGACAAAATTATATTAGGGTTATTTTTAGAGAATTATATGAAAAGTATAATTTCTCGATGAATACTGAAAAATACTGAATTTTAATTTTAAAACATCTTTTTATTTAAATTGTTTATATATTTAAATTACATTTCATTTTAGTTTAAAGTAAATTTTGTTTAATTTAATAATTATTATTAAAATTTAGTTCATTTTTATCAATTTTATATTTCATTTTGATATGAAAAATTTTCAAGCTTTTGAACAAATTTCTCTTTAAAAACTCACTTTCTCATCATGTTTGTGAGATTAATTTTAAATTAAAATTTCCAATTTTGGGAATGGAATTTGGGAAATTAAATTACCCTATTTGAAATTATAATTATATTTATTATCAACTAAGTTAAAAATAGTTTTTAACTTATTTATTATATAAAATAATTAAAAATTAATTATCATAATTAAGGTTAAAACATGTTTTTGTACAATAAATGTGATTGTAATAAAATAACTTTTTAACCCATTGTACTTTTATTCGATAAATTTTATTTAATATTTATAATAATTATTTAAAAATTATATGATAATTATAATTTTATTTTAGTCTTTAATGATAAATTACCTAGGTTGAAAACCTAGTTACCATGGTAAAATTTAGCATTGTAAAAGTGGGTAAAACTTAAGCATTATTGAATGAAATGTTGACAAAAAAATTGTGTGGTGGAGGTATTTATTTTACTTATCATTCCTTCGATATAATATTTATAAATTTTGGATCCATGTTAGTTGAGAGTGACCTAACATTGTTAAATAATTATGGGTATTTACAAAAATACCACCCCTCATCAATTATAAAAAATCACTCAATCCCCTCACTTATTAAAAGATATCAAACCATTTAGATCGACCAAACCCTAAGAAGGTAAATTTAAATATTCACTCCTGTATTAATATAATACCTATTTTGGTAAAAAAATCCAACCTTATAAGGAATCTATTCCCAATATAAGGAGGTTACCCGAGGAAGAGGTAACGTTTTTCATTGAGTGAATTTGTTTTATTTCTTACTCCACCTCCTTGAATTCTTTTAAAACCATGATGATATAATAAAATAAGGATATAAATTATAATTCTATGTTTTTATTTTAATTTCATGACCAATATACACCTCTTATTCCTTCAAATGATTTATGAAATTATTTTTCAAATGTACGGTGGACTACCACCTCATGAACCGATGTGATTCGTTTTTTCCATTACCATATATCACATTTGGGAATAATACTGGATATAAAGTATACATGAGATATTTATAACATACTTTTACCTATAGATTAAATATATCATATATATAATTTTTTCATTTTCATTCCATGGGGGGATATAATAATGTCACTTTCCTGTACGACAGACTAGCACCCCACGAAGCGATGTTATTCGTTTTCACAAATATTTTGCATGGAAGAAAATAAGGATAAAAAAATATGATAAAAATTAAATAATTATGATATTAATTAAATATTTTTTATTATAAAATGAAAATATATCATTTTCCTTCTTACCATTTTACTCATGGATAGGCGATAATGTCGTTCATGTACGCGTGAACTACTACCTTCACAGAGTGATGTGAATCTCTCATTAATCACAACACCACGTGGATTATATTTATAATTATATTTATAGAAATAATAATTTATTTTTTATATTTTTATAATTATGGAAATATTAAATACCAAATACCTCTTTTACCTAATGGTCATTGAAAAATGGAAATGTTACTAATGCATATATATGGTCTACCAACTTCATGATTATAACCAAATTACTTTATAAAAACCATCATTAATGATTGTTCATAAAAGTATAATTGATTTAAAAATATGATAATTATTCCAATATTATTATTCTATATATTATGGAATCATGATCAAAGTAATAGGTCCAAAAATATCCAATGAAAACATACATGAAAAACAAAATAGTTATTGCCGGAATGGTGAATTTAATATAGAATTGTTAATAAATGGTCAATAAAAGGGAATAAGTAAATAATAAATGTATTATATATATAATTATGGTTCTGTAATATTTTATAATAAAATTTTATTTATTATACATGTGGTTATAATGTGTACAAAATTATTTGAGACTTTGGATAAGGGATTTCTAGTCTCTCTTTCATTTATGGGAGGCATATGCAAGTTCACGAATTTTTTGTGTGTGTGGGGTACATAATTCCAATTTGAAAGGTTATATCATGAATATCATCATATTAATGACATTTAAGTTTCCATTTTATTAATGATTTATTGTGGATTATTATTAAAAATAACACTAAATCAGTAATGGATTTCCGTATCAATTTTATTTTCTGTGAGACAAATGCCATATTCAGCACATGTTACATTTACATGGCGTATACGTCACCGAATAATAAATTATAGTATGATTATTCATAAATTTATTGTAATTTGCATATTATTTTTATTATATATCTTTAACAGGTATTATGTTTCTATTTTACCATAGTGGTAAATATTTTATGTTATAATCACATCATTTATCTAGATTGTTTATAATGATGTTTCTAATGATATAATGATATGATCCATAAAAAAACTGATTAATTTTCATTAATTATAGTTATATCATGGAAATATATTTTCCCATTAATTTTACTAGGTTTATATACTCAAGGGTTAAAAATAATTATTTTAAGAAAAATCATCTTTTGGATTAAAACAACATTTTATTCCAAAACCATTTTCAATTCCAAAACTTTTTTTAAAAAAAATATATTTTTAAAAAAATTATTAAAATTAATTGTTAGTTACGTGTTTACCAATAATTTTCTTTATAAAACATATTTTTAAAGGAATATTTTCGTTTTTCTCCAAACAATTCCCATCTGTCTTTTATAAATAATGTAAAAAGATTCCTCATTTTAACATGCATGACATGAATAGTTTTTAACCCTATGATGGTAGCTCATTGATTTCAATATTACCTTATTATATTTCATAGATATTTTCTATGAAAACATTTTCATTAATATTGGGGAAATTTTTTAGATTTTAAATAAATTATTTCAAAATGAAATGATATTTAAAATGTTTTATGTTTTTAAAAATTCTTTGCAAAGTTGAAAGAAAATTTTCTTATAGAAGTATTTTAAATTATGTTTAATGATTAATTTAAATTTCATTAATTTTATTTTCAAATAAAAGGATTAATTTTTTTTATATTTTAAAAAGTAATTTTATTGAAAATTAATCTTCTTCAAGAAACACTCCAATTTATTTATCATTCAAAATAATTTTCTATCTAAGATGATATCCATTTATGTAACTTATTCTTTACTGTGGATATTAAACAATGATACCATTTTAATTATTTTTTTAATGTTTTATAGTGAAAATATATTTATGATGCCCATTTCTCTTCACTCAATTACTCCATGAAAAAAGGTTTATGAAATCCATTTCTCTTATATGGGTTATACAATGATAAAAATCATATGAAAACTACTTTATTATCCATGGGTTATACAATAATGAAATGATTTGGAATCCTATATCATTTCCACATGTCCTGATATGATGAAATATTATTATAGCCCATTTCATTTCATGGGTTATGATATGATGATGTTTTATGATTTTATACCACACACATGTATGATATTCATTATGTAGTAGGTGAGGCATACATCTCCCTCAAATTAATTCAGTAATGATATATATATATGGATATAATATTGGTAAATAAGTTGATACGTTTGATCCACTATGGGAAATAGTTGTGTTATGATACACAATTGGAAACAAGTGGGTCTTTATCCCCTATGGGAAATAGGAGGGTCCAGATCCACTATTGAAAAAAGAAGAATCCTGATCAACTATGGGAAATATTTCTATCTTGATCCACTATGGGAAATAAGTATGTCTTGATCGATAATAGGAAAAATGTGATGACTCCATATACACTATGATGATGGTCTTCATAGTTAACCTTGACATATGAAACTATTTTTAATATTTATGATGGAGGCACACATTCATGACATGAGATTATGGATCATGATTTATTTATGATGATTAATCACCCTTACAAGCCATGGTTTCCAAAATGTTAATGTTATTTTCCATTAATCATGTTTATGATCTATTATTGGTTAATTATATCATATTTGTGTTATGTTCTAGATCAAATGAACTTATGCTTGTCTTGTGATTTCAAATGATCATAGATTGATATCTATTTTTTACCCTAAATGAGATTCTAAAAAACCCTTTATTATGTTTCCTTACCCAGGTTATGAAGAATGGTTTTGGTAGGATATTCTAATGAAGAGTACTATGTGTGATGATTTTTTTGGAGGATTTTGAAGATATTTCACCAAATTATAAGATTGTGTACCTAGTCTTACAAGACACTACACTATTATATTCCTCAGGTGTTTGATTTCATAATGTAATGAATATTGATATAGAAATATGTAATATCCATTTAAGAAAATCCTGAGTTTCTTTAACTATCTTGAAAATATATAAAAAGAATATATCAAAGTGGGTCTAAGAATATGAATATAATATATAGGTTTCTACTCAATAAATTTCATGATAATGTGGATAAAGCATACAAAGGCCTTAATAAATAAATATTTAAATAGATATGATACCTCCATTCTAATAAATTTATTAACCCATTTCACCAAACAAACTCTCCTTGAATATGAATATAATATATGAGTAATAATCATGAAAATAATATAGGAGGGTTTCCTATTACCCACTTTCCAATTGATCTAATCACCCCACCATAATAACAGTATACATCTTAGAATTCTCATTCTATAACATGTTCACAAACTACATAATACCACAACCACAAATTCATTATACTAAATAAAATTCATTCACACCTCATACCATAACCACATAACCACATCCACTATAATGTAATAATATGTATATGGTAAAGAAATATATGGGGAATTGTTGACCATATATTTCCACATCATTCAATATGTTTGAGTACAAAATGATAGAAAAATAAAAATGTTTATTTGCTATGTTATCCATATAATGTATTAGTCAATAATAATGGAAAATTCATAATCAACTATCTCTAAAATAATAAAACAGATCGTGATATATTTAGAGCCTCATATTCTATCCTAGGTTAACCACATCCCAATAAAGTCATATATAACCATCCCATTCCATATTTCATCCTCTTAATCCAATTACATATCTCTAAATAAGAAAAAAGTATAAGTTATCTGTATATGAATATAATATTAGTACAATAACTACTATATCAATCTTAAAACATTATAAACATGTACTGTCAACAACATAATATAATTACTATATAATAGAATTTATTACAACACTTTTAATCAATAAATATAATATGAATCATCCTTCACATCAATACTTCAAACCATATTTATAGATCATTGAGATGGTATAATAGAAAAAAATTAAAAGGAATCAAGATGAAGAGAACCACAATGTCCACAGATTCATTTTCACAAATTGAGGGAGACAAAGATACACCAAAGGGAACTAAACAACACCCAAAAGATCTCTTTTTCATATGGTGTCACTAATGGTGAAGAAATATTGAATGGAAAGGGAGATAGAACGAGTGTTATGATAAAAATATAATAGAAAATACTATGGTGTATTATCCTAATCCATGACATTGTTTGGTTTGGTAAACCCATATTTAAGAACCATGATACAAAAATCAAGATATTTTTTCAATTTTACTTACAAAGAATATCCTATTTTTCTGTACAGGGTTTCTGATTTTCATCCTCTCATTGGAGGATCAAAACCCTGATTATACATTTTAACCACCCCACTCCCCAATTAAATTGGGAGGAGGGTTACTTTTAGTGTCTTATAATTTCAAGGAACAAGTATTGGATATCTTTAGGGAGTTATGATGAGGGTAGGGTGTGTATTTGATGGAGGTATGAGATTTGGAGTTTCTTGGGGAGTAGGTGATGGGAAGATATTTTAGGGGCCAGTGGTGCAATAGTTGAGATGCAGAAAGGCCCTTCACTATTTTCATTTACAAATGTTTTATGAAATAAACATTGAATGGTTTCATTATGAACACATATTTATCGATTTTCTCCAATATTTTGATTTTGTACATAATTTTTCATGTTCTATAACATTTAAAAAGTCATGAATGTGATATCTATAAATTTCTAATACTTCATATTAGATTCCTCCAAAATTATTCTAATCCCTAAGAATAAAAATAAAGAATTATATCATTAAATAATTTCCTAAAAACTAAACCATCATCTGAGACATATCTCAAACTAGATATTTTCTATTAAAAATATTCAATAAGGATATTCCAACTAAAGGAAGAACACAAAAATATACTTTAATTTACTACCAAAATTATTATTTAATGAATTTAAATTTAAAAAACCTTGGCTGTTGAGCTCACATTTTTAACTATCTATCATATATACATTCACATAATCAACCTTTTATATAAAAAAACATAGAAATTGAATAACTTCACAAAAAATGAGAGTTAATCAGTGTTATATCAGAGGTGGTTCTAATAACCACTGCAAAATAAATGAAATAAAAGAAAACATAAAATATTATAGTGATTTAATTAATCCTCCACTATATTTAATTATTTATTTAAAATAGTTGAGGTAGTTTCAATTAAACCGCCACTAAAAAATAAAAAACACTAAATTCACCCCTTCCCTCCTTCACAGCACACCCCAACTCCCTCTAAAAATTTGTACCTGATCCCCCCAACCCTTTGACCTCACTCTCTATCGTCGGTGGAGACCCCATCCCCCATCTCGTAAGCGAACCCCTGACCCCTACCCCCATTGATATCCCTCTAACATTCTTAGTTGCGACCCCAAATATTCCCATATGACCTTCCTATACCCTCCTCAGTGGTGACCCCCAACCACCATTGACACTTGACCTCCCTGTCCCCTCATCTATGGTGATCCTCGGCCAGTGACCACCCTGACCCTGATCCCCTACTGACGACACCCATCACCAAAACCCCTTACTACTGCTACTGCCTTGACCCTGATCCCCCATTATAGTGGTTTTCATGAGCCCAACCCTTAACATGTCATTGACCCTCCTGATCATCTCTTTCCATGACTCCGAACTAGCGACCAATAACTGCCCTAACCTTGACCCCCCTGCCATATACTATCGTGACCCTGATCCCCCTACTGGCGACCGTCATGACCCCGACCCCCACTATGTTTGTGTGATTATAAAACACTCTTTCATTACACTTTTTTGAATTCGTGATATAATATAGTCCTCAATTTTGATATGATATTAATTTTGTTTTTCAAGTACCATATTTAATTATATAAAATTCATGTAGTTCGATAGATTTTTAATGAAATTTTAATTCACTTATTTCAAGAAGATGATTTATTTTTTATTTTATTATTAATTTATTATGATATAAATTATATTTTTATATTTTTATATTTTTTTGTCATTACTTTTACATGAATTATTATGATAATTTTTTAAATTTGTTTTAATATGGTCAATATCGAGGTTTAAATATTCCATAAAATTATATTGTTTATGTCATTATCCCTCCATAAAAGTTTTAATGTTGAGGTTAATGAATGTAATTATTTATCCATTGTGGAAGAAATGCAATGATAAGTTATGTGTATCAGGGTACATTGCATATTTTTTAATGAGAAAGTTAATTTTCTCCAATTATTATTGTGATCCCTATTAGACGGTAATAATGAGGTGGATATTTGTTTTTTGAAAAAAAATCACTATGTTATTGGGTAGGTCACAGTTATATAATTTATGGTTAAATATATCTAAGATTATAAGAATGTGGTGGTAATCGAATTTATTTCATTATTCATTTAAGTTTATGAGAAATAATAATTTATTTTATTCATGTTTTTATATTACATGTTAAGTCTGAAAAAAATTAATTATTTAATTGATCCCATTTTCCATTATAGTCGTTATGAATAAGCCAATGATGAATTTGGGTGATATTTAATTTTGATTGTATCTATTTGACTAAACATTTATATCTTTATATCTAAAAGTATAGGGAGAATTCAATAAAATACATATGGACAAAAGTTGGTTTAATTTACCTTAAAAACACCTCTGTTAACCAAGGGATTGGAATAATTTTTAGATTATGCATTTTCAAACCGATCAGTGGATGGTGGAATAAAATATATGTCACCTGATTGTAAATTCAAAAAATTATCGAATAGAAAAAAAATTCTGATAATTTGATTTTGAAACAGGTTTATAATCAATTTTTATATTGGATTTGGTATGGTGAATCAATTGTTATGGAATGTCAAACCAAAGAAAATATTTTCATCAAAACACAAAGTGAACCAGTAGAGGAGAACTCAATTCGAAATCAGTTAAATGATCCATTTGGTTTTCTAGATTACAATTTCCTAGATGTTAATAGATCAAAATAATATTCACTTGATCTTGAGAAGGATAATCTTGATTAGAACTTTAGTGACAAAAAATGTGATTTATTAATTTGTTGAAGATTCACAACAAAACATGTATAATGGGTATGCCAAATATTCAATGTTTTCTTTTCTACTTAATTTGTATCATATCAATTTTATTTTTGGAATTACTGGAAAATAATTGTCCCTAAATTTGTTGTCTCTTCTTGTTTCAATTTTTGAGGATTATATCCCTTCATCATTCTATTAGGTAATGAAAGTCACCAAAAAACATGGACATGTCTATAAAAAGATAAATTCATTCCCAAATGATTGTGTATTATTTACTAGGGAGAAGTGTCTGATAAATAATAATTCATAATATTTCGTACAAGTAGATAAAATTCAATGAAAAAAAGTGAGTATAAATTATTGAAACCTCAGGAAGAATCTAATGTAGAAAACTCCTACAAAGTTACTACATTACTTTCCTCCTAAACTACCCATTCAAATATTTTTCATGTCATATAAGAATTCTGATGACCTGAAGTGGCACACCCTAGATAATAATGATGTCATGATGATAAATCCAAAAGATTCAACATCACTAAAGATGTTGGACTCTCCTTATCCTGATTTTACATTGGATTCATGGAACGTATGTTTGGGATTGGATTTTGGAGTTTTTATTCCTTCTGGTAATTTATTCAATAATAATAGAATTTTGCTATTTGTTTTCATCCATATAAATATACCACCATGGATGTGTATGAATAATACATATTTCATCATTTCAATGATTATTACTGGAATGAAAATGCATGGAAATGAAATTTATCTATATCTTTAACCTATAATCTATGAATTGTGAGAATTATCAAATGATGCTGTGGAAACCTATAATAATTTAATGAGAAAACTATTCAAAATTCATGGTTCTATAATGTGGGAAATTAGTAACATTCAGGGACTATAAGATTTATCTAATTGGTTCAGTCATACTAGTTTGGCTTCCCCGATTTGTAATTTTTATTTTCATCCACAATGACTTCCTCATAGAAAAAAAATCTATTTTATGTGTCATCATCAATTTATTGATGCTTACCATAAATTTAGGTTTAACATGACATGATTTCATCGAGATTTTGAATTGATAAAGACATCAAAGTTGTTATCTGGTAAAACAATCATTGTAAAATTAATGAATGTCACTAAAGAATTTGGAATATATAATCAGTTTAATGATGGGTGGAAAAGGGCACGAGGTATAGAATCCGAAGTTGCTAGAACACAAAAATGGAATAAAAAGAGTATATTTTTCATACTTCCTTACTGTATGTTTAATTTGATACATCATAATATTGACATAATGCATATTGAGATGAAAAAATGTGACAATGTATCTATACATTTCTTAATGAGAATGGTAAATCGAAGGATCACTTTAATGATCCTATGGATTTCATTTCAATGAATATAAATCATGATTTTTGGTAAAATAAGAACGGAAAATATTCTTTTTCTATTTTTACAATGAATTATCATGAGAAAAATGTATTCCTATAAACAATAATTAATTTAAAATTGACATATGAGTATTTAAGTAACATATAATGGTTCGTTTCCATAAAAAATTGAATGTTACATGGATTAAAGAGTCAATAATCACATATTATGATGTAGCAGTTGTTATCATTGGAATTTTGTAATAAATTGCCTGAAAATGTTAATGTAATTATAGTTGAATTTTACACACTTTTCATTGCGTTTTTTGAAAAAACTATAAATCTTACCAATCTTGATAAAATTAAAGAATGAATTGTTTAGTCACTTTTTCAAAAGGATATGTTTTTCCCCCTCATTATTCATATTCATGAAAAAATTTGACTATTCATTTGGTTGAAGAAGATAAACTTGTTGGATCGGTAAAAAATTGATTGATGTATCCAATTGATAGGTACATTGATATTATTTTTATTTTCCTTAGTGAATTAGATTTTATAAAATAATTACATAAAATATTTTTAATATGTTTCATATTTTTTCATAAAGTACATAGGTCATTAGAAATCATATGTGATGAATAAATCTCAACTAGAAGGCTCTATTGCTGAATGTTTCTTAGAAAAAGTGGGCATGACTTTCCATTCTTGGTATTTGGATGGGATTAATACTAGATTTAATCATGACAGCCATGATGATGAAATCACTACTAATTATCATTCTAAAAACTACAAATCACTATTTCTAAATATTGGACAACCAATTAGAAAGGGGTCAAATTTTACACTAACTAAATTCGAGTTTCTAAAAGGACATAGATATGTACTAATAAATAGTGTTGTTTCATATCAATTTATTAAATAATTGTGACTGCAAAGAATGATGGAAATAAGGGGTTGAGCTTAAAAGGATCTAAAATTAATAAAAGTTTTCAATAAGAATATTTTTGAATATTTTTCCCATCATGTAAATATATAATCATATTCATATTATTGATGTGTAGTTATTTTGTATTTGTCAAATGTAACTTAATATATCCTTTTTTCTAGGTAATAAATGTTGATAATCAAGCCGAAATATCCAATGATTTTCTATTTTTAGATCATGGCCCTCTAACCAAGGCTATGATATTTGTTTCCTCTAATATTCATGGATTTAGTTTTCGTGTAATTTATCATTAAGATGAACTAAAAACTAAAAATAGTGGTGTATATACAATCTCATAGGTGGGATAATATGGAATTATGAATGATATAATTGAATTAAACTATCATGATCAGTTATTAGAATTCTTATTCAAATGAAAATGGATTAATATTGATAGGGGTGTAATTAATGTTTCAAACCATTTTACTAATTTCATTTTCATTCACTTGATCCATACCAATGGATGTGCAGAGGATGATCAATTTATGTTGGATTCATTAGAAAATATGTTCTATTATATTGGTGATAAAATACATGAGAAATGGTGTGTTTTTTCAAAATCAAAGTAGATAGACTTATATGATATAGTCGATGAACATAAATTGGTGCTTTGAGACAGTGAACTGCATCAATGAAAAAACATTGAACCATTTTTCTTGACAATATCAAAATAGTATAACTTTCAAGAGAGGGTGAAATTGATAGAATCTTCAAAATTGAGGTGGATAATAATGAATATAATGAAGATATAGTCAATTTATTGAATAAATTGGTAATGTATATAATTTAAAATTACTCATTGATATGTGTTTTAAACATATTTATGTTGTTATGGATATTTTTCTGATAAAAACAATTAGTTTTTAATATTAATAATTGTAATATACCTAAATCATTTGAATTGCAGGAATTCCATGAACAAAAATTTTTTAAGACCCTAGATGATCAGAATTTCAGAGCACCCCACCACTACCTTTAGTTTCAATGGATCCAAGTGATTCTGATGTATCCGAGAGTACTAGTGAGCCAGTAATTTCCCTATATTTCATTATAATCCCACTGTATAATTCATATTCAGTGATGGATCATTTGGTCACCCCTCTGTCTAGTGGATATTGGTGAGTTACTGTTACTAGTATGTCTTTAATATTTTGAAAATACTATATGTTTTGTTAATTGTATAATTAATTTTTCGAACATATAAATATAACCATAAAAGGGATAAAATCATGAACAACAAATATGTATGAGAACTGGTGGACTTCGTGATCATCATTCCATGAGATGAGTTCGGGGTTCCTACGGGTGATGCTTCCAGAATCTATAAGCAAACTCTTTGGTGACTTTATTGCGAGACAATGAGATTTTCCATTAATTATAATGATTAGGGGAATAATACTACAGCCTAAAAAAATTAGGTATTTCATGATCATGTAAATGTAATATTAATTTAATATTCTTTGAAATCTAATTTCAAAGATATGGCTAATTTTATTTAATATACTTATAATTTGTTATATTTTTTCTAGATTTTTCCCATTTTTATGTACATGAATTTCATTTACACTCATGGATTTTGAAATATTTTTTGAAATAAACTGTGATATTTTAAATGGATATTATGGTGTGAGTAAAATTTCACATCTATGAACTCATGAAAGATGCATGAGAAAGTGCTCAAATGAATTTCTTATGTGCAATATAATATTTTTGTAGATATTAAATGAGATATATCTCATGAGGTAATTGCATGTTTTACAGAATCTTAATAATATAAACAAAATTAATTTATATGTTTAATTAATTTTCCTAATTTTTGTATGAATTATTTAAAAAATATCATGAATCATGAGAACAAGTCATTCCTCACATCATCGGGTCTCAATATTTTTCAAGAAAATGAACAATTTTGTATTATATTTTATTCATTATCATTTGAAATATTTTATTATAAGTCAATTTTTTCTGACTTGTTAATATTTTTTTGTAAAGTCTAATGAATTAGATCACTCTTTTGGTAGAATAGACATGTGGTTTAAATTGAATAGGAAACATGATTGTAGTGCTGTAATTGATATTACTAATGACATTAGAGTAAGTAATTTTCATTACCATTCTATGTAATTTAATTAATTTAAAAACATGATAATGTAAAATATATTATAACAAACAACAAGACTTAAACCGAATTAAATTTTGTTGGATACATTGATTAGATAATGCCAATTTTTGAATCATTTGATAGATCTATATGACACAAATTAATTAGTTCTAAGGATTCTTTATTTTTATAATATATTTTTCATTATTATATTTTTGAAGTAATGAAATAAGAATAAATATTAATGAAATATTTATTAATTAGGGAATATTATGAAGTTCAGTTATTTTAAAATATCATTGTTACTATTTTGTATTAAGAGGTTAAAATTAATGATGTATGGGATGTGAACCATTCATAATCATCATCAGCCTCCCATAACATTTTAGTTGAAATTTTTTTAGGGAAGGAGCATCCCAGACATGCCTGGGGGTTCAGTTCTAGGTATACTTCATCATCATTCATTGTTCATGATTCATCATTCATTACTTCTACACCTGGTGGGGGTTCAAGTAGTTCTATTGGTCAGGAATAATAATGAGAATTTTCAAGAGTGAAAGAAAAAGTTCAAGAGTAAGATCTTATAGGAAAATAGATGAATATTGTTGGTTGGTGATTGAAAATGCTTTAGTTTTTGTATTTTTGTGGATGACCGAGATGGAAATAAACACATTTTCAATGTTTTAAAATACTAAAAAAGACGTGGTATGGTTAAAAACCTATAAAAACCACATATTGAAATAAAATAGTGGGACAATCACCGCTGAGTTTTTTTACATGTATACACATACATCACACCAATATAATGTGCAGTGTGCTCAGAATGACTCGGAAAAAACCTATTAAAGGTACAAAATCCTGTCAAAACATGAATTGGGGGGAAAAAAAATTGAAAATGACATCCGATTACACCGAAATATGAGGTCAATTCCTATATATTGAATTTTTCAATATAGAACCCGATGGAACATAATTCCAATTTTAGATTTTCATTGGACATCTGTAAATGCATTTTTAGTGTTTTAAAACACTAAATAATTCTTGGAATGGTAAAAACATAAAAAACAACCTCATATTTACATGGAATCATGGGACTACTATAGTTGTTTTATTTTTGATGTGTACAAAAAACCAACACATCAATCCAACATGTGGTGTGGTTGGAATGACTATGTAAACAATTCATAAAGGTAAAAAATCCTTTAAAAACATGTATCGGGGGTTCAAAATTGGCAATAGATGTGATATTTCCCTAAAATAGTAATAAAATGACTCTATATTTAATTTGATAATGCAGTAACTAATCTCATTTCATTCGAGTTATGGTTTTACCGGGATCGTAGTAAATTCATTTTTATTATTTTAAAACACTAAATCATACATGGAATGGTAAAAACAATCGGAAAAACCTTATATTGGCATGGAGTTATGATACATTCACCTATCAGTTTTTTTGACTTGTACATAGAGACAACACATCAATATGACATGTGGTGTGGTCCGAATGAATCAATAAACACTTCGTTAAGGTATAAATGCCTTTAAAAATGTGTGTTATGGGGTAAAAACATGGAAAAAGTTGTCATATTATCCAAAAATAAATTTATAATGATCATTGATTGAATTTTGAAATGTATGAACTGATATTAGACATTCCAATGCACTGTTTTCTTAGGATGATCATAAACGTGTTTTTTCTATTTTAAAAGAATAAAATTATTGTAGAATGGTCAAACCATTAAAATGACCTCATATTGATGTGGAATCTTGGTAAAATGAATATTGTGCTATATTTGGTGTGTGTGCTAACAACATGTCAATATGACATACAGTGTGGTTGGAATGACTTGTTAAACACCTCGTATAGGTACAAAACATTTAAAAGCATGTGTCGAGGGCTCAACAGTAGGCTGATGATGTCAAATTTCCATAAAATAAGACAAAAATTACTGTAGATTGGATTTTAAAATTTTGGAACTGAAATCACTTCATTCTAAGTAACAATTTCTTAGAGAAGATAGTATACATGTTTTTAGGGTTTTAAAACACTTAAACATCCATAAAATGATCAAAACCATAGAAAATGATCTCATATTGACATGAAATCATGTAAAAACTACTGTTGGTTATTTTTAACATATACACATAGAAAAAATTTCAATCTGAAATGTGGGGTGGTTAGAATGACTCAGTAAAAACATCATAATGGTTAGAATGCCTTTAAAAATTTGATTTGGGTGGTAACAACCAAGAAAATGATAATGTATTTTCCTTAAATTAGTGGAAAAATATCGTAGATTGAATTATAAAATATAGGAAGGGACTTTACATCATTATGTGTTATGGTTTTCCGAATAAAGAATTAAACATGTTTTTAGAGTTTTAAAATAGTAAAATGAGAATGGAAAGGTCAAAACAACAACAAATGACAGTAGATTTATGTTGATTCTTGTTAAACCCATTTTTTTATTTTTTTTGAAATATACTCATAAAACACATGTCAATCTGGCATTATTTGTGGTCTAAATGACTCAGTAAACACTTCATAGAAGTTTAAAATCCTTTAATAACATGTGATGGAGAGTCAAAACTAGGCCAACGATTTCAGATTGACCAGAAATCATAGGACAAGATGATAGATTGACATTTGAAATATACGAACCGATGATACGTCATTCGATGTTACAGTTTTTAAGGTTAGATATAAACACATTTTTAGTGTCTTAAAATAAAAACATGTGCGTGGAATGTTTAAAACTTTAGAAAAAAATCTCATATTGACAAGGAATAATGGTAAAACCATTGTTTAATTAATTTTTACAATTATACATGGAAAACACAACAATTTGAAATGTGGTGTTCTCAAAATGACTCTATAAACAGTTCATAAAGGTACAAATGATTTTAAAAACATGTTTTTGGGGGCTAAAACCTATAAAACAATGTTGTATTTCCCTAGAATCAGAGGAAATCAACCATAGATTGAATTTTGAAATATAGAAACAAATGAAACATCATTTTATGATACAGTTTTCCGAGGATGACTATAAATGCATTTTTATTATGTTCAAAAACTAAAAAGCATGTGGAAAATTCATATAATATGAACTCATATTGATGTTTAGTCATGGTAAGACCACCGTAGTGTTATTTTTAATTTTTATGTGTAGACAACACTTCAATCTGATGAGCGGTGTGGTCGCAATGACGCACCAAAAACTTCTTAAAGGTACAAAAGGCTTAATAAACATGTGTCTGTTGATCAAAACATAGAAAATGAGTTCATATTCCCCTGAAATCAGTAGAAAATGAATGTGTATTAAATTATGGAATGTTGGAACTGACATATTTTCATTTCGAGATATTGATTTCCTGGGTTGACGATAAACATGTTTTTAGTGTTTTAAAACCTTAAAACATGTGTGGAATGGTAAAAACAATAGAAACTGACATCATATTGTGGTTTAATCATGGGAAAACCACCATTGTATTATTTTTATCATGTATATGTATAAAAAACATCAATATGATCTGTGGTGTGGTTGGAATGACTTGATAAACACCTTTTAATGGTTCAAAATCCATTAAAAAATGTTCATGGGGGGAGGCAATCAAAACTAGGTGAACATCATATGATTTAACTAAAATTAGAGTAAAATTAATATATTTTGATCTATGAAAAATATGAATTAAAAATATGTCATTTGGAGTTCCAGTTTTCTTGAGATGACTATAAAAATGTTTTTAGTGATTGAAAATAATAAAACATGCATGGAACGATCAAAACCATTCCAAATGACCTCAGATTGATGTGTGGTCATGGAAAACAACCTTTGGGTTATATTTTAAATATATGACATGTTGTGATTTCAAATTATTTAATTTTATTTATTTACAACATTTCAAGCACACTACAAATCGAATTAAAAATTAATTTGAATATATACTTATCCCATTTCATTTACAAGTTTTAATCACATCACAAATAATTAATTTTTTGTTTTCAAAGTGTTTATTCATTATATATTATTGTTTTTATATTAAATTTCTTCTTTTTGATTAACAAAATAACAAATTTTATGTGAATCATTCTGAATATATTCTTTGTCTTTTTTACTAGGCATTTATTTTCATAACTATTCTGGTATTCATTGTTGGTGATAGATGTTGGAACTTTGTAAGAGGATGAACATTATGATCCATGAAATTATATAGAAGGCAGTTGGGGTGGTTCTTTATTTCTGTGGTATGTTAAAATTTTATCTATTATTCTAATGAAATTTTGAATTATTATGTTTAATTTTAATTTAGGTTTTCTTTTTTGTTAAAGTTGATGAGGTAATGTGGTTGGTTTTAGTTGATGAGATGATGTGTAGGAAGATAGATGTAGTGGACGTTGTGATGTGGATGTATATTGGGAACGAGTTGTTTATGGACATATTTTATATGTATATATTTATAAATGAGGTTTTGGTTGACTAATGTGGGGGTTGATTGAGACTGAGGTTATACTGACTTTGGATATTCGTATATATGAATGTGGATGTATGATGTATGTATGATGGTTTTGTTATAAATTTCTGTTTTACATTATTTCATGCAAATTGTTTTAATATTTATTGTTTTTTATTATATATTTTACATAGAAAATAAGATTCTAATTGTAATATTTAGGTCCGTTTTTTGGTAACCACTACTAATTACATCAATTAAAATTATTTTATCCAACAATTAACCTCAGGTAATGCTACTCTTCAAACAATATAATATATTTAGCAGTAGATAGTTTCATTTTATTTATTTGGTCCCTTGAGTATTCATTTAAAAAAATTCCACCGCTTAATAAAAAAGAAATTGTCACTAAATTCTACAAAAAAAAGACACCTAGAAAAACCATGACTAAATTAAAGAATCAACAACTCAATGACTAGGGACAATATAATACATGACAATTTTTCTTACCAGAAAAATATTATTATGTTTTGGTTTAAACCGATGCATGTTTACAAAATAACTCCCACCAATTCCTTTTTTTGTAGGGCATAATCCGCCAGAGATTCTGTTGATGGTCATGATTCATTATGATTCATTCTGTAATAGCTTCTTCCTCCACTATATCCATCCTTATAAAACATTTCTAATCTACCCTAACAACTCAAATGGTCTTATTAATTATATAGAAATTTTTATTATCCTACGTAATATGTGTTTCTAATGATATGGAGTGACCTTGAAGAACATAAGATCACTATCACTAAACTATAAGGGCCTCCTTCATAGATTGTGAGAAGACGTATAATGATACTATATGTAGATACTCTATTTTATTTTATTGTAAAATCATGATATATTTCAAGATATATGTTCATAGTGCATTGAGATAACATGTGATTCAATGGCCTGGTGTGTCTAAAATTAATTATATAAAATTATTAAATATATTTTATATTATGTGCACATTTTTTTATGAAAATTAAAGAAATCTTAAATGGAATATCGATTACAAAATATGAGACCATGGTTGAATCATGAATTTTAGGTTTACCGTCGACACCACATAAAAGTAGCCGGCACGTGGAATTCAAATAGAACGACTCTTGATGGTGGAATTCAAATTAAGTAAACTAACTTATTTATTTGATTAATTTAAATAACCTAAAAAAAATTCCATTTAATAGAACCATTGTAGTGAATATTCAGTGTTATCATTATAAAACTTTGATAGTTGAGAATATTTCATTCTACCCCAGATTGTTGACTCAGAATCAAATAATTGTGAATCTCTAGATCAAGGAAAATTGAAGAATAAAGAATGAAACGACTCCTCTTCTTTTTGGTGAGAAATGTTTTCAAATATAAACAATCCAAACTGCGGTATGACTAATATATTTGTGGATTATTATTTAATTAATTAAATATATTGATCATGAACTAACAGATTCTTTGAACTATATCAATTCCAATCTTTTTCATGCTCTAGTGTACTAATATTTAATATATTATTCAATTTTATCACCCCTAGGAATCCTAATTTGTGTTTTTGGCCAAGAACAAACGAAAAATTAGTATTTCACATTTGTTTTATATGATTTACGCCTCTTTTCTTTATTTTGTTTATTTATTGACCTATGGGGTCTTGATTCAACATTTACTATAAGGATTGATCCAGATCGTACCCCTATAATTGAGGTAGATTCACATGTGACAAACAATTTGGTGAATCATGGAAGAACATAGTTGAATCATAGGATATGGGTGATCATTTCATGGATCTGGTTTATGAGACAATAAATGTGCATCAAAGTTATTGAATAAGGGTTGTGGGGAAAGAGAAATACCCCTATGGAGGGATTAGAATATGATTTCTATCCAGCAGATGGCCACAAACCAAGATCGGAGACTCCCCCTCCAATTTCAGGAGACCTGTAGGTGAGATCCAAGGAGGGGAGGCCAGATCTAGAGTGGTAGAAGCAGGTATAACTTTCTACGAAAAAACCCATATACACAATATATAATATGATGAACACACACCATGTAGTTCCCCTCTGTCCATATCTCCAGGGTTTTGAGAATGTTAAGGATGGAATTCCATATAGTCTCCCTACACATTGTGTGATTCTATCTATGAATAAAATTCATGTGGTATGAGAACACATATAGGGCCTCATGAATGAGAGAACATAGTGTACCAAAGTTCCCATACACTATAAAAATACATGGATATAGCCAATGGAATGAGTATGATCCAAGGTTTCTGAGGGATACCGTGCAGTCCACCCACATGTTTTGTAGTGATACATGATCAACGATTCGTGTATCAAAAAGGAAATGACCAGAAAACATATTGGGGCCACATGAGACGTGGCTCTGTTAAATTATGTGCACACAAACAATTACATTGATGAGGATCATCCTCTTTAATCACCTTTATTTTGGACTCAGATTTTGGCTAGTGAGTAGAATATCCTCATCCCTTTCTACTTAGAATGTGATGTTTCTACCCAGAGTGTATTTTTAGATATTATGAAATATGTTATGGGTGTGGATCTTATTTAGGTGATTATTGACGATGAAAGAGATTAGGCAAGATCACCATAGACACCCTAGTTTCACCCTCGTACTAGGATAGGGTATTGGTTATCTAACTATCTATAGAGTGGAATCATTCTATGGGACATCGAATGGGTCCTCTATCTATCTATTTGAGTGGAATCCTCCCACTAGGGAGCGAATGAATCCTCAATCGAGTACGAGAGTGGCACCCTCAAGAAGGATAAGGAATGGGTCCTCTATCTACTATCTAAGTGGATCCTTACTATGGTATCAGGACATGAGTCCTCATCTAATTGAGTAACACCCTCTAGTTGGGATGGGCATGAGTCCTCTACCAACTATTTTAGTGTAACCCATCATCTAGGTTAGACATGGTTACTTTGCTGATTACTTGAGCGTCACCCTCATACGAATTAATGTCATGGGTCCTCGACCATTAGAGTTTCACCCTCCTACTGGGACAAGGCATAGGTCCTCTAGTTATCTACTGTGTTACACCCTCTTGTTTTACCAAGGAATGGGTCCCCTACCTATATATTGTACCCATAAAATGATCGGTATAGTTATGAGCTATGATATTACATGGATTTTTATGCTGGGAAGATGCACAAGAATTTGGGAATGAATGATAATCCTTTGGTACTGATGGAACTCTTTCAGGCTGAGCTATGAGATTGAGATCCCCTTCTCTCTCATATTGGTTTCTATGGTTTGATCATATATATATATATATATATCTGTATGGTTGGATTAAGTTTTACTTTCATTCTTTGGGATAAGCTGTCTATATATTTATATTTTGTCTCTTACTGGTCCACCTTTAGCTTTTGAGGCATTCTTCTAGGTATGTATATAATCACAGTACATGTTATTTGATCATACATGTTGTGTCTTATGTAGATAATGAACAGGTCGATAATGATTATAGAAAAAATTGTGATACCATGGTGTATCTAGATGTATGTGGTGGTCAAATATTAGAGACTCGGACTTGGGATATGTTTTGATTTACATTTCCAGTTTATTTAGGTTCGGACATTTAATTGGATGGGTTTTTATTATTCCCATTTACCTTTTAGTTTATAATTTCACTATCTTGTACACCATATAGGTTTTCCATGCTTGGTTTATAGTCTATTTGTTTCATAATATTAATTTATTATTCCACTACACTTCTGCATTGAGATGGTGATATGTGTGTATATATGTAAAATAGTTAAATTCCTCCCATATTAGATATTCTTTTTAGCACTTTTCACCTCCCCTAGAATATGTAGGTGGGCTTGGGTAGTTGATGCTCGATCCCCATTGGGTTAGGTTGTGACAGATTTGTATTAGAGTTGTTGATTCCTTGTGAGGGATGTGGTATTATATCGCATATAAGGGTTTGGTTAGGACATGGGAAGCATTTTCAAAGTGTTTTTAGTATGGATTTCAGTATAGGGATCCTAATGTTGGTGTGGAGGTTCACATATCCATTCAAATGGAATTTTACAACATTATTTTCGACTTGGTGTGACAAAACATTGTTTGTAGGGATTTATGGTACATGAATTAGATAGGATTGAGTCTTCTATATATCCTTGTTGAGTCATCTCCCCAATGTATATATATTCTCATATGACCCTGATACATCTTGATTAAATTTTTAGGATTCCTCTACAATGTTTGCTAGCTTGGTTACCAGTTCTGGATCATCACAATGATATAATGAGTGATGATGCCTTTGTTCAGAGGCCATCATTATATATTTTTCTTCTAGGTGGATAGGTTCTAGTACCCCACCTATTGAGTAATAGATCACACCATATGAGCCTGATAAGGATGCATGTAGGCTTATAACACTCGGTGAGTTCCAGCATTAGAGGCTGCGGAGGATCCACGAAAAACAGGATCTCCAAGAATCAGAGGATTGGATTGTATTGGTGATCCATGTTTTCAGAATTTTCCGAACATTGAATGATTAGGTGGATATACTAGTATCTATCCTTTTATGTGGAGCAGCTGGGTACTGGTGGAGTTTGGTCACACAGATTCATGATGAGTCGACATTCTCTTGGACTGACTTACAGTAAATATTCCATGAGGAGTTCTACCCCTCATTCTTATGCTCTATTTTTATTTAAGAGATTATAGAGATTCATTAGGGATTGATCACATTGGTTGAGTATGCTACGAGGTTGAAAGATCTTATGTGTTACTCCCTCGATATGATCTCGTATGGCTACATTAAAGAACAAAATGTTTATTAGGGTCTCCATAGAGATATATGTGTTCTTGTAGTAACCTTGTGAATTTTTAACTATGTTTTGGAGTTTGAGTGGGAGATGGTGAAAGAAAAAAAATCCTATTATAGGGTTTTCTAGAAGCAAGATCTAGTAGTGAGGATTTTAGGGATAAGTCTTGTGCAGTAGCTAACATGCACCAGTCGATAGGATCTCAGTGGAGGATATTTTCCCAAGATCAGGCTTCAGAACATGGCTAAGAGAAATAGAGGGAACCAAATCATCCTATATAGGGTGTTTCTATCAATTATATTGGTGAGTTCATATGGATCATGATTACTGATCCTAACATGATGGGGAGTGCAAGTGGATAGTGGGCATAACCCCCTGGCCGATGAACCATCATGATCCTTGATCTCCCTGGAGAGGGTAGAGTGACACCTAGGGTATTGAAACAACCATTAGAGAAGGTGGACCACCAAGAAGTGAAAATGTGGGTGTTGTAAAACACTCTTAAATCCTTCCAAAAGACCACCGTATATCCCATTTTAGGCTCCGGGAGCTGGTAGTTTGGGTAGAATATAGCTGCAGGCTATGGTGGCTTACAAACCAGTGGAACACAAGATGATTAGATGTATGATTTGTGTTTATTCTACTAATTATTTAGTTCTAGTAAAAAAGGTGTAAGGCATTAATTTATTTATTTAGTCTTAGTGTGAGAGATTAATATCCAAGTTGATCCATTATCCCAATATATTTTTCTTCAGGTACCTATGGTGAATGCTTCTTCTATATCTTATAGCTTCCGGAGGGGTGAAATATCTCTTAGTGGGGAGGAATTGTCATAGAATTGTTTTTCACATTATAACCCCATAACGCCATATTAGATATGTATTGGTTGTCCACTGTCTGAGCCTGGATTGACTATCAACACAGATGATTTATATTCCTTCACACAAATGGGGCATGATTCTCTTTTAGGGGAGAAAGAGATCTCAGGGTGTGGTAATTGGTTTTTTCAAGTAGGAGGATAAAAAACCTCACTGACCTGTTTTCAAGTGTATCCTTTAGTGTATTAGACACCTCAACCATCAGGATTCTATCCAAAATGGTGTATTTTAAAGACTTATTATGTGAGTAAGTTCTATGGATACCTAAAAGGTGAGATATGGATTTTATATAGACATGCACCATGGGACTGATCTAATATCTTTTGAGACATACCGGATGGCCCCTAATGTGCTTGGGAAGTTTTGGTTTTAGTTGCATAACCTTTAAGTGAATGGTTTTATAAGACTTAGTGTTTCCCCCCTGGGAATCATCAATGATGTTCATGAAAAAGGTAGACGTAAGCATACATATTTTTGTGTTTGATAATCACCTCAACCAGTCCACTGTAATAAAAAAGTACCCATTTTTGAAAATTGATTACTTATTTGGATATTTTCAAGGGGTGATATGGTTATTGAAATTTGATATTCTTTCTGGCCACCACTAGTTGAGAGTTTATTCATCTAATATTCAAATTATGGAATTATGTAGTCTCTATGAACACTATATGTTATTAATAATGCCTTTATGTTTAATGAGTTTCCTTTCAGTGTTTATGGATTTGATGAACTAGATTATCTGGCCATATATGGACTGTTTTCTTGTTTTCTTCATCAAATACGTACTCAAATATTATGAATCATAGGGGGATCATGCAAACCACATGAGTTTAGTTCTTGATTATCTTTGGGAGCACTAAATTTATGGTAAAGTATCGAAGTGGTGTTTCTGGAATCATGAGGTTGACATTCTAGGGAATGTCATTTCTAAGAATGGATTGGTTATGGACCCCATAGAGATTGATGTAGTAATTTCCTTGGAGCCACCTCATAGCATGTCATAGGTGAAGATTTTTATTATATTGACAAGGTATTATCTGTGGTTTTTAGTATAACTCTCAAATATTTAATTCCCTTTTACTATAATGACATGTAAAGGGAATCCATTTACTTGGATTGGGCAACGTGGGAGATCCTTTGAGGATTTGAGGCAGTGGATGACGAGAACTCTAGTTTTGAGACTACTAGAGGAGGGACTGGAATATGCATTTTATTTTTATGCATCAAGAGATGGGCTCAACATCTTGTTAATGAAAACGTAAGAAGTTATAACATATGGGTTGAGGTAGTTGATAAACCAAGATAAAAACTACATGAATCATAAATTAGAACTAGTAGAGAATGTCATTACATTGAATATGTTTAGAAAATATATTATGGGAACGCACTATGATGTTTAATCTGACAATCAGTGTATCAAGTATGTCTTCACACAGAGGGACTTGAATCTGAGAAAGAGGTACTAGTTGGATTTCCTTATTGACTATAAACTTGAGATAGTATTTACTTTGAGGAAAGGATATTTAATGGAATATTTACTTAGTAGGAAGTCCAAGGATCCTTTTTCGTAGGATCCATATGAAAATTTTGATTCCATACAACTAAACATGGTTGATCAGGAGGGTAAAACTTATCTTCAGCCTATAGTGTTGAATCCTCCCTTCCTTTAGTGTGTGAGGGATTCATAGTTTTGAGACATAGACATTAAGGTCTTACATGGATACATATCATTAAAATATTGACCATATAGGTATTCTGAAGGAGGGAATCGCTTCATCCTTTTTTGAGGTATGGATGGTTGTCTTAGTCATGATGAGGGAGGAGGGGATGAGAGAATTTCACACATATACTTCAGTTATACATCCTGAAATGGGGAAGATATACAATGACCATTAGTAGTAGTTTTGGTGGCCTGAAATGAGAAGGATAATGGTTATGTTCATCTCTTAGTGCCTCACATATCAGCAAGTGAAGGCTGATCACCAGGTTTCGTTAAGTTTATTAAAACCTTTTGGGATCCCATAGTGGAAATAGAATAACATATACATGGACATTATGAAATGGTTTCTATGGATAGTGAGATTCCATGATGCCATTTGGGTGATTGTTGACTGACTAATGAATTTGGAACAGTTCCATACTATTTGGGAGTATAGTTCGATGGATCACTTGGGGCAGTTTTACATATAAAATTTTGTTCAACTTCATGGGGATCCCTTTACTATTGTCTACATCTGAATTTTGTAGATCACATCATGGTTCTAGGGAGTCCTGTAGGAATCGTTTGGGACACATAATAGGATTATTGAATCCTTTCACCCCCAGAAAAATGGGAATATCCATTACATTATCAAGTTGTTGTAGGATACTTTGAGGTCTTCCATGTTAGACTTTTGATGGAGTTGGGAGTATTACTTTTCATTGGTATTGTTTGTGTTCAATAATATATACCGATATACTATTATCATGGAACCATTTGAGTCCATGTATGTGAGACCCTACAAGTCACCCTTATGTTAGAAATAGATTGAGAAGACATCTCTTTTTGGGCTAGAGATGGAGGATTTTATGATGGATAATGTCTTGGTCATTCATGAGAAGATGTGGACATCCCAGATATGGCATAAATCTTATAAAAATGTTGGTGTAATCCATTTGGGTCTGAGAAGAGAGACCAAATTTTCATATGATTCTCCCCATGATGAGTATTGTATAGATTTTATTTGGGAAGAAAATATTTCTCTAAGGTTAATTTAACCATTAAAGATCATGTGGAGGGTTGGTGAATTTTCATACCACCTCCCCTTACCCCTATAGTAAGAGTGGGTGGAAAAAGTATTCCACATGTTATAATGAGTAGATATGTGCATCACACCATGAACGTAATTGAATAGGGAGAGATGGACATTGGGGACGGAGACACATTTAAAGAGAACCCAATGGAGAACGATGATTGGACATATAAGACCATATGTGGAAGTACCATTCCTTTTGGATCATATGTTGTGACAACACAAGAGTAAGCGGGAGACCTCCTGCAATCAGGAGATCCAGATGAGGGTTCACTATCCCAATAGATTTGTTTATTTTTTTCTTTTTCAGTATAGAAAAATTGAAAGTTGGAATGGTGTATAGTTCCATTTATTACCTTGTAATACATTTATATGCTTCTATATATATTTATAGAGCGAGTCATGGAGACGACAATAGATTCCAAGGTCGGGTCCACCCAGGATTAATTTTTTTAGAATATTAAATATACTATAAATTAATGAAATGAATATTCTTAAAGAAAATGCGATAAAAGATAAACATAAAATCAGATCAAAAATATGAGACCATGGTTGTATCTAGAATGCGAGGATTACGATAAGTGTGAACTTAAATAGGCTATAATAGGGAATTCAGATAAAATTTCCATTGGATGGGGGATTTAAATTAATTAAATAATTAATTTAATTGTTTATTTTAAATTACCTAAACATAATTATCTTTAAATAAACCATTAAAATTTATTTATAGGGTTATTCACATTACTCTAGGATTGTTGAGTGGATTTCCTTCCAACTCTCCTTAGCGAATCAATATCAGACGATGTTGAAACTAAGGACCATGGTACATCAATGCACAGTGACCATAATTACTCCTCTTCTCCATTAGTGAGAATGTTATTCATTGAAAAATGTTCCAAATTGAGGAAGGGCATTACAATTTATGGATTATTCCCCAATTTATAAATAGATTGAGAATCATCATATAGATTAATTAATCTGTGTCACTTGTAAGCCTTTGCATTCACCTATGTACCAATATTTAATTGATTATTCCGTTTTATCATCCCTAGTCAACCAAATATATCTCATTGGATAAAATCACGTGTAAAATTGTTATTTTACATTTTTTTCTTGTGATTTTCCCCTATGTTCTTCATATTCTTCACAGATTGACCTATGGGGTCTTAGTTCAACATTAATAGGTGATATTGACCTTGAAGGGACCCCCAAAATCATTGTAGATTCATGTGGAGTGAAAAATTTGTTGAATTTAGGAGGAAAATGGTTGAATCATGGGATATGGGGGATATTTTCATGGATCATGGATCCGAGACAATAGATGATCATCAAATGAATCAAATGAGGAATACATGGCCAACATTGAAATACTATGGATGAATTTAAATCTGTTTTCGGGCTAACAGATCATTGAAAATGACAATTTAATTCTCCCCTATTGGATTTGAATCTACAGATTATACACATGAGGGGGGGGGGGGTGAATCGTGTCTTTCAGATTTTTCGGTATCACTTTTGATTGAACGTGTTCTATACTCTATGCTTTATCAGATTTGATCATGCAGCAGAAATAAATAAAAGCAGGGACACAAAGAACTGTAGTGGTTCGGGGAACAGAAGGCCCCTAGTCCACTCCACCAACGCTCAACTCCACGAGCTTGGTGATTTTCACTATCTGGTCCTCTTTTCCTCAGACCGGTTCACAACTGAGTACATGCAGTTGACATCGTTAAAATACCAGGCAAAACAAATCCTTCGGGTTTAAACACGTTCCTACACAGCTTAGAATGAGAAGCTGGTTACTCAAGAATAAATAGAATTTCAGAAAGAAGTTTTTCTGTTGATCTTCACAGTTGCAACATAATGCAATTGACAGTAGATGGATCGTCGTCTATAGAAATATTGATTTTCAAAACAAATCAATTCTGAGTCAATCTGTTTATAGTAGATATAGAGATATAGTTCACAAATTCTCCCGTAGTAGATCCACATTAGATATTCGATGCAGAACAAGTCAATCTTTTATCGAGTTCCTTATTCTTAAACAAACAGAGCTTTGACGCTCCTTTTGAATCAGAAGAACTGGATGCTTTTTTTCAGTCTCTGTTTTCCACCATTTTTATAAAATATTGATCACCATACATTCTTGTACCTAGGGTTTAAGAGAGAACATATATAATAAAGCTGAGAATATCTCATGCACATTAAGATCCATAAAAGTCTCTTTTTTATTCGCGATATTCAAAAATCTAAATTTACAGAGAAGTCATAACTTCCCTTAAGACTCGGCATAAAAATCTCTTTTTAATTCGATCTTAAATCCATTGATAAAATGGCTTTGATTCAGTCAAAGTCGTAGTTTAAAAATGACTTTAAATCCGGCTTGAAATCCGCCCAAAAATTTGCTTGCTGATCGCTGCATAAAAATATCATCTCTCAAAATTTCTGACGCCAAACGTAAGGTAGATGACATGGACTCCAAACATAGGGTTGATGACATAGTCTTCAAATGTAAGGTTGGCAACGTTTGGTTGAATCATAAACGTAGGGTTGATCATCCATAATTTTTCTTCAACTCTCAAACGTATGGAAAAAGATCCATACTTTTACTTGATCCATACTTTTCCAAGAACATATGGTTGTTTACAAAAGTAAGGTTGATGAACCATACTTTTCAAAAAAAAAAGTAACATTTAGTACTTACGTACAGTTCTCCTTCCATAATTTGATGAAAACGTAAGGTTGTTTAACCATACATTTCTCTTATCTCAAAAATTATTCACGGTTTTCATTCTTACGCTACGTTTATCCATGTAGGGTATGAAAAGTGGTTCCAGGACATGCTAAAGCAGATTCCGCGCTACATTTATCCACTTAAGGTATAAACAGTGATTCCAGGACGCGCTGAAGCAGATTCCTCCCTAGTAATAAATTATCGTTATTTTAGGAGTAAAATAAATTAATAAATTCCTGCAAAATACTAAATAAATTCATTAGAAAATAACTAAGGGTATTTGTGAGCATCAACATTATCATAAAGAGATAGAGTATTATTTTCAATAATCTACCCCTTTAAATAACATTATTATGTATTGTTGAAATCAATACTTTGCTCAACAATATCCCCCTTTTTTATGATCACAAAACCCATAAGATAATAAAAATATTTAAACGAAATTAACTTTAAAAATTAGTTACATAAATATTTAGAATTTTGAGAGAATGAAGCAATATTTAATTTTAGAAAAATTATTTTTTAGAAAAATAACTCCCCCAGAAAAAAAAATTATTTAGAAATAATAGTTTTTAGTTTTATCCAAATTTATCCTTCAGAATAACCTTTATAATAAACAATCTGGATAGGTACCCAAAATATTAAATATACAGATAACCATTGAAATAGTGTTTTGTAAAATAAAATGTTTTGGTTATCCAAATTTCTCATGTAATTCTCCCCCTAAATAAAAATGTAATGTTCTATGTATCCAAATTCTCCCCCTTTTTGTGATATCAAAAAAGAATGATAATGCATGGATTTGAACACATTTAATGTTGCACTGAACTATAGGTAAATGCTTATTATTTACTCTTTATCAATAATAAAATATGATATACTGGCATATATTAACCTAAAACAGTAATAAACAAATAGAAAAAGAAACAAATAAAAAATGAAGGAAATTTTCATTAAAAAAAATTAGTATATACATGATGATGATATACACAGGAATCAAGGATAGGGTAAGATTGGCAACAGGTTCTATCTCCTCTGGATTGCAGACTTGATTTCTGTAAACTGTTCCCGAAGTTTCTTCATCATCCCATCTCCATGTTTGATAATGAGCTCTCTGTTCTGTTGAGTCATATGAATATCCTCGATTAAATTGACTCTGAAAAACTCATGCATCCTTTCCACTTTTTCAGCAAACACTGACAGCTTCTCTGACAACTGATTTAACAGAATTCTGATCGATGGAACACTAGATGTCAGTTGATCCACTAAAAACATCTGATTGTCCAGCAAGACTGACAAAGGAGCACTGTTACATTGAAGATCTTGTAACCTATCATTCTTGTTGCTCATAATAGTTGTGATTGCTTCAAACCTTCTGATTAAATTAGGTGAAGTACCTGATCCACTAACAACACTATTTGCAACTGATGAAAATTGGTTCTCCATAAACAACTTCAGATCTGATAAATCTGACTTCATGACCATTTCATATTTCAAATGTGTAACAGCAGTAAGCATATCTTCTTTAAACATTTCAACTTCATTCCTTGAGACTGTACTTTCTTTTAGCTTTTGAAATCTCAATTGTTCAAAGGTTAATACATTTCTCAGAGTGACATTCTCATATTCTAACTGAGACACCTTTTTGTACAGTTATTCAACTTCTTTCTTCCTTGAATCAGAGGCACCCTCTGCTTGATGCGCATTCTCAGGCTCTGGATGATGCAGCGGTACCAAAGGTAATGATTCAGCATCTGATTTCTCTTTTTCTTTGTCCTAAGTAGGTTGGTCCACAGATTTTTCCTTAGAGTCCGCAGACTCCTCCACAGAAAAATCCTCTTGAAGAACTTCTGTGTGAACTTTAGAAGCATGCTCACCACAAACATCATCATCTTGGCCTTCCACTGGATTTTCGATAACATCCTTTTCAGAAGTTTCCTGAGGTCTGGCCACTTCCCCATCAGGCACTGCCTCCTTATCTTGGTTCTGTTGAAGTGTAACATCAACATTAGCTAAAATTTGTTCCTGATTCTCCCTTTGAGCTTCTTATTGAGCTCCTGATCCCTCTACTGGTGTTGATCTTTCTGTAACATCATCCATGGTCTTATCAGAAACAACTTCTCTTACAATAGAATAAGAAAATAAAGCTTTTATTGTTGTTTCCAATGTAGGGGAGGTAATTTCCTCATTTACAAGTCTCTTTCTTTTTTATTGAAGTCCCTCTTGACATCATTATTATTCAGTATCTTCCGCTTCAAATCGGATTCTTCTTGCTACATTGCAAACTCTTGATTCAGCATGTCCCTCCTTGGACTTAGCAGGTTGAGCCTAAGCACTTTCTGAGTCTTCCTCAGATCCTACTGGTACGATTTTTCCTTTAATAGCCATCATACTGTCCTCGGTATCTCCCAAACTGAACTGTACAAATTTGAAAAAGTATCTAAGTTCTACTTCATACAGAAATTCTGTATTTTCACTATTGAATGTATGTTCATGATTTTGAAATATAAGCGCTTGCTTCAATAGAAGATTTGTCTGAAATAACCAGTCGAGATCGATTACCTTGCCATGTAATATTTTTCTCCCCTCAGAGCATGGTCTCTTGGCATTGCTTGACTCGGCTTCACTGGCTCTTTTAGTTCTTACCATCTCTGCGAGAATATCTGATGGATTTAAGTTTAGGGTTTCAGAGGTTTGATGATTAGGGTTGAGGAGTAGATGTGCGATTTTCGGATTTCGAAAGGGTTTCGATAGAAGTGAAATGGTTTAGAAGTAGAAAAGGCTCTGACAGCCTTGATTCTTGTGTAATCACGAATCATTACATATATTTAAATGAAATTTTCATATGGATAAAGAAAATAAATCTTAAATAGTATTTAATAAACAAAATAAAATTTACAAAAATAAAAGTAAATAAATATAAAAATTATTTAAAATTAAATAAACCTAGATCCCCCTTAATAAAATCAAACCATGCAGTGGGAAGTGGTCTAGTAAAAATATCTTCTAATTGAATTTCATTATTTATAAATTTTAAAAATATATCCTTTTTAATATCATGATCTCTTAAAAAGTGATGCCTTATATCAATGTGCTTAGTTCTAGAATGACTAATAGGATTTTTTTTTTGAAATATTAATTGCACTTGTATTATAACATAAATAGGTGTATTATTAAAATTCAATCCAATGTCCATAAGAGTGTTTTTTATCCACAACACTTGTGCATAGAAACAGCTAGGAGACACATATTCTGCCTCGGCTGTTGACAGGGCAATTGAATGTTGTTTCTTACTAGACCATGATACTAAAGACTTTCATAAAAAGTTACTTTTTTCTGATGTACTTTTTCTATCTAATCTACAACTACCAAAGTTAGCATCTGAATATGATATCAAATTAAAATCATAAGTTTTAGGATAATTAAGAGATTGAAAAATAGTTCCTTTTAAATATCTAAAAATTCTTTTAACAATAGTTAGATGAGATTCTTTAGGATTTGATTGAAATCTAGCACAAATACATACTGAATACATTATATATGACCTGCTAGTAGTAAGATATAACAAACTACCAATCAAACCTCTATATAACTTGTTGTAAAATGATTTCCCAGTTTCATCCAAATCAAGTTTTATATTACTACACATAGGAGTTGTAAATGTCTTGTTGTTTTCAAGTCCAAATTTCTTATGTAAATCAGTAATGTATTTGCTTTGATTCAAAGCATTTCCAAAATCTTTTTGATAAATTTTAAGTCCTAATATGAAATTTAGTTCTCCCATCATACTCATTTCAAATTCTTCTTGCATTAACATTGAAAATTCATGACAAAGAGTTTTATTAGTTGATCCAATGATTACATCATCAACATACATTTGAACCAATAAAACATTATTATTTACAGTTTTCTTAAAGACTGTTGGATCTTCCAATCCAACAATAAAATCATTTTTCAAAACAAAAGAATTTAATCATTCATACCAAGCTTTAGGTGCTTGTTTAAGTCCATAAAGAGAATTAGTAAGTTTAAAAAGGGAATCTTGTTTTTGAGAATTTTCAAAACCTGGAGTTTTCTCAACATAATCTTCCTCCATTAAATAACCATTTAAAAAGGAAAATTTAACATCCATCTGAAATAATTTAAAATTCAATTAAGATGCATAGGCTAAAAGGATTCTAATGGATTCTAACCAAGCCCTAGGTGAAAAAGTCTCATCACAATCTTTTATTTCTTCTTGATTATATCCTTTAGATACTAATATTTCTTTATTTCTAGTTATTGTGCCATTGTCATCTTGTTTATTTCTAAAGACCCATTTGGTTCCTATTACAGGATAATTCTTATGTCTTTCCATTAAATACCAAACTTCATTTCTTTTATAACTGGTTTAATTCATCTTGCATTACTATTTCCCAGCTTTCATAATTTAAAGCTTCTTTTATAGTCTTGGGTTCTTGTTGAGATAGGAAGGCAGAGAATTCCACTAGGTTTCCTATGTTTCTTCTAGTTTGAACACCAGTTTCTAGGTCACCTATTACAGTTTCTAAAGGGTGATCCTTTAGTGTTATATTCTTTCTAGGTAATATATTTAAAGGTTCTTCAGTATCATGTTCCTCTGAATTGGACTGAATTTCTTTTATATTATTTTTAAAATCATTCTTTAAGTTCTCAAGTCTCATGTTATCATTAGAGTCATGTTCATCCATTTGATCTGTCCTTTTCTCAATGGGATCAGATTCATCAAATTTCACATGAACTGATTCTTCAACAATCGTTGACTTCTTATTATAAACTCTATAAGCTTTGGAGGTAGTAGAATATCCTAACAAAATACCTTCATCAAATTTTGGATATAACTTACCAAGATTATCCTTGGTGTTTAAGATGTAAACCTTGCATCTAAAAACATTAAAGTAATTTACTTTAGGTTTTCTGTTATTCCATAGTTCATAGGGTGTCTTTTTCAAAATAGGTCTAATTAAAACCCTATTAATTATATAGCAAGTTGTATTCACAGCTTCTTCCCAGTAATATATAGGTAGACTATATTCATTTAACATAGTTCTAGCCATTTCTTGAATTTTTCTATTTCTTCTTTATACCATCCCATTCTGTTGTGGTATTCTGGGTGAAGAAAATGTTTGTTTAATACCCATGTTTGAGCAAAAGGAATTAAATTCTTGATTCTAAAATTTTCCACCATGATCACTTCTCAATGAGATTATATTAAAACCTTTTTCATTTTGAACAGATTTTCATAAACTTTCAAATAAGGTAAAAGCTTCATTTTTAAATTTCAAAAAGAAAATCCGTGTAAATCTAGAATAGTCATCAACTAAAACATATACATATAATTTACAAGCTAAGCTTTCTACTCTTAAGGGTCCAATCAAATCCATAGGAATAATTTCTAGAGGTTTAGATGTAGCAACTTTATTAACATATTTGAAGGATGATTTGTGTTGCTTTCCAAGTTTACATGCATCACAAAATCTGTCACTTTCAAATTTGAGACTAGGTAAATGAAAAAATAAATGTTTCTTAGATAATTTATGTAAAACATACACATTGCAATGTCCAAGTCTCCTATTCCAGATCCAGGATTCACTTACCTTAGAAGTCAAGTAGTTTACTTATTGTTTACACAAGGAATTTAAATCAAAAGTATAGACATTATCAGTTCTTGGTGCTTTAAATTTAAAAAAATTATCTTTAGAAACAGTACAACAATTATCGGCAAAATCAAAAGTTTTTCCATCATCTCAAATTTGAGAGATACTTATCAAAATTTGTTTTAATCCTTTTACATAAAGTACTTTGTTGATTAAGACTGTTTTTGGATCTCCAATAGTTCCAATGCCAATGATTTTTACTTTGGCATTATCACCAAATGTGACAAGTCCTCCTTCCTTTTGAGTGAGTGAAGAAAAATTCAATGAGGTTCCACTCATATGTCTTGAGCAGCCATTGTCCATGTACCATATATCTTTTCTTCTCTGGTGGCCTGCTACCTGCAAAGACATTTAAACAAATTGCTTTGGTACCCATATTTTGTTGGGTCCAGATGTGTTAGCTAGCAATGATCAGGGTATCCATATTTTCTTTGATCTTTTAAAATCAGTTGAATCATATAAGTCTTTTGAAACATAGGCTTTATTAATACCACAAATTTGTGGTTGTCTTAAGAAATGTTTTTATCTATATGTCCCTTTGTCCCACAAAAATTACAATTAACCTTTTTAGAGCCAGGATCAAAATAATTTTTATATAGCTCAGGTCTTTCTCCTTTACTCCCAATTCCAAATCATTCCTTTTTAATGACAGTTTTTCCAAGAATTTCATTTAAAGAATTCTCTTCTTTTTTAAAAACCAATGCAGCCTGTTTGTTAGATTCTACTTCATCCTATAGTGTTTTTATTCTTGATTACAAATTAATATAGTTAGTGTTAATAGAATTGTATTTATCAGTTAATTCCTTATGTTGTTTCAGAATTGTATCTCTTTCATCTAAAACGGCTTTATGTTTGTTTTTTAGTGACCTATGTTTCTTAAATAGTGAGTCATATCTTTCATCAAGCATATTGCAATAGGCTGCAAGTTTTTCATTTGTGTAGATTGATTCAGAATCTGATTAATTGTTTGAGTCAAAGGAGTAATATGAGTATACCTCATCAGTTTCTGCCATGAAACACATGTTTGCCTTTAGAGTAAATTCTTCTTTTTCTGAGCATGATTCCAGAGAGCTACTAGAGTCTTCCGGTACACTCCAAGTGGATTTCATAGATTTATTGTCTTTTTCCCCATAGTCATTTCTTTTGAATAATTTCTTCTTCTTTGCATCCTTCAATTGGGGGAAATCTGTTCTGATATGTCTCATATTCTTGCATTCATAACATCTTACTTCCTTATCATCTCTCTTAAATGATTTTTTGAAGCCTCTTTTCTTGCTGTAGAATTTTCTATATTTTATGGCTAGTTGAGCCAGTTCTTCATCTAAGTTAGATGAGTTAGAGCTTTCTGATTTAGCATTGGCTTCTCTGTTCTTCATCATTCTATTCTTTTATTGTGAAGTTACTTTCAAGTCAGTATCTTCTCTTTTGATAAAAACTTTATGTTCATTAACCTCATCTTGCATTTCAGCTTCATACATCATCAGTGTACCAATCAGCTCTCTGATGGTTAGATCTTTGATAGGAGTTGATTGTCTGATTGCAGAAGAGATACCATTCCATCGAGTAGGAAGTACCCTCAGAACTTTTAATGCTTGATCAACCTCCTTGATAGTTATCCTAGAGCTGTTATATTATTGACAATTTATGTCAATCTCCCACTCATTTGGTTAATGATTTCACCATAAAACATTTTGAAAGTATCAAATTTTAATTTGGCAGTTTCATATCTCATTTGTCTCACATTGTCTATTCCTTCATATGCCACAACTATTGTTTGCACATATCATATGTTGTTGGGAACTGAGATACTCTGTTAAATTAATCTGGTCCTAGACTGCAGATAATTGCATTCATAGCCTTCGAATTCATATCATACTCTGCCTCTGTAGCAGCACTCCATGTCTCGGGATTTTCCGGAATTTCATAAGGAGTCAAAATCTTTGAATTGACTTTATATCCGAGGTTTTTCAGATATATTATCATGCACGATTTCCAGTAGACATAGTTTTCTCCATTAAAATATGGTGCCCTGACCATTGACATCCCTTCTCTTGAATCAGTCATGATGCTCTGTTTTATAATCTTTAAATGCTTCTAGCTTAATAAGGCTCTATCAGAAGCTCCACCTTTGATACAAATTGTTGGATATGAATCTACAAATTATACCCAATAGGGTAGGGTGAATTGTGTCTTTCAGATTTTTCGGTAACTCTTTTGATTGAACGAGTTCTGTCCTCTATTCTTTATCAGATTTGATCATTCAGAAGAAATAAATAAAAGCAGGGACACAAAGATGTATAGTGGTTCGGGGAAAAAGCCCCTAGTCCACTCCACCAACGCTCCACTACAAGAGCTTGGTGATTTTCACTATCTAGTCCTCTTTTCCATAGACTGGTTCACAACTGAGTACAGGCAGCTGACACCTTTACAATCCAAGGAAAAAAAAAATCCTTTTGGTTCAAACATGAACCTACATGGCTTATAACGAGAAGTGGGTTACTAAAGAATAAAAAGAATTTCAGAAGGATGTTTTTCAGGTGATCTTCAAAATTGCTACAGAATGAAATTGACAGAAAATGGATCGTCGCCTCTAGAAATATTGATTTTCAAAACAAAGCAATTCTGAGACGATCCAGTTGTAGTATATATAGAGATATAGTTCACAACTTCAATAGTAGTAGATCGATAGTAGATATTCGATGCAGATCAAGTGAATCTTCTATCGAGTTCCTTCTTCTTAAACAAACAGAGCTTTGACGCTCCTTTTGAATCAGCAATACTGGATGCTTTTTTGCAGTCTCTGTTTTCTGACTTTTTTATAAAATATTGATCACCATACGCGCTTGCACCTGGTGTTTCAGAGAGAACATATATAATAAAGCTGAGCATATATCCTGCACATTTAGATCTATAAAAGTCGCCATTTTTATTCACGATATTCAAAAATTTGAATTTATAGAGAAGTCGTTACATCCCTTAAGACTCTGCATAAAAAGATCCTTTTAATTTAATCTTAAATCCATTGATAAAGCAGCTTTGAATCAGTCAAATTCATAATTTAAAAACAACTTTAAATCTGGCTTGAAATCCGCCCAAAAATCAGCTTGCTGACCACTGCATAAAAATACCATCTGTCAAAATTTATGACGAAAAACGTAAGGTTGATGATGTGGCCTCCAAATGTAGGGTTGATGACATAGTCTTCAAATGTAAGGTTGACAACGTGAGGTTGAATCATAAACGTAGGGTTGATCATACATACTTTTTCTTCAACTCTCAAACATACGGCAAAAGATCCATAATTTTACTTGATCCATAATTTTCAAAGAACGTATGGTTGTTTACAAAATTAAGGTTGATGAACCATAATTTTGAGAAACAAATGTAACATTTAGTACTTACATATGGTTCTCCTTCCATAATTTTCTGAAAACATATGGTTTTTTAACCATACTTTTCTCTTATCTCAAAAAGTAAAAATGCTTTTCATTCTTACGCTATGTTTATCCACGTAGGGTATGAACAGTGATTCCAGGATGCGATTAAGTAGATTCTGCGCTACATTTATCCACGTAAGGTATGAACAGTTATTCCAGGACGCGCTAAAGCAGATTCCGTGCAAGTAATAAATTCTCTTTCTTTCAGGAGTAAAATAAATTAATAACTTCTTGCAAAATACTAAATAAAATCATTACAAAATAACTAAGGGTATTTGTGGGCTTCAAAATTATCATAAAGAGACTGAGTATTATTTTTAATAATCTCCCCCTTTAAATAAAATTATTATGTATTGTTGAAAAAAAATACTTTTCTCAACATCCCCTTCGATTTCAAGAGGCATGGAGGTGATATACAAGGATGATATTCCATATCAAGAATGATGAAGTTAGATATAACATTATAAAAAAAACCCATCTACATGGCATGTATTATGATTAACACATTCTATGTAGTGACCATTTGGCTAAGGATCTAGGGTTTTTGGGAATTTTAGAATGAAATGACATGTATTCAACATACACACCATGTGACTCTCCCAATGTAGAAAACCATTGTGGAAGGATAACTCTAGAAAGACGCCGTGAGGGAGAAAATGCTATGTACCAAAGTAGAAGGGCACATTTAACTTGCAGAGACACAACCAGGGGAACGGAAAGGACCGCAAGTGGTTGAGGCATGAAATTTAGTCAAACTACATTCCATGTAGTGATACAAAATAAGTGACACATGCAAATATAAAGAAATGAATAGGTAGTGGAGAGGGACCACACATCATATGGGTCCCTTACACTCCATGTACCTTTATATTACATATGATGAAATTTCATCCTCAAGTATCTACTTCATTTAGATGAATGTTTTACCCTGAAAGTAGCCTATCCTAAGTGTTTTTTCATCTAGAATGTTATGGTTTCATCCATATTAGATTTTTATATATGATGGAAGATGTTCCCATCATAACTATTATTTAGGAGATGCTCAATGAAGATAGTGATCAAACAGGATCACCAAAGACACCGGAGTGGAACCCTCCCACTGGGATATGGCATGAGTCTTTGATATATCTATCTAAGTGGAACCCTCCTACTAGGTAGGGTATGGTCCTCAATCAACTACAATAGTGGTACCCTCCTCTAGGATATATCATGGTTACTCTATCTGTTATATGAGTGGCACCCCAGTATGGTATCCAGGTAAGGGTCCTCAAATACCAGAGTGACACCCGTTAGTTGGGATGAGCATGGGTCCTCTACCAACAATTATAGTGGCACTCTCCAACTGGGTTGAGCATGGGTCCAAAAAATATTACCAAATTGGAACCCTACTATGGTATCAGGGAATGGGTCCTCAAACATTAGAGTGGCACCCTCCACCCTGGATAGGGAACATGTTCTCTAGAAATGTACATAGTAGCACCCATCTATTGTATTAATGTATAAGTCCTCTAATTTGATATTGTGCCCTTGGAATGTGTATTAAAATTACATGATGTGGATTTACTTGTATATTTCTACTGGGTAGACTTGTGAGATACTGGGCAATGATGATAGACAATAGGGACCGATGACACTCTTTCATGATTGGAAGTGATATGGAGATCTCCTCCTCTATCATTTGGGATTCTTTTGTTGGAATATATATATATATATATATATATATATATATATATACGTATCCACGTGGTTGGTTTATGTTTTAATCTCTTGCTTTGGGTTGAGCTATCCATCGATTAATATTTTCTCTCTTACTTCTCCTCCTTCAAATTTCGAGGTGTCCTATTGGATATATATATATATATACTCACCCTCTATAGGGGTGGTCTTTACATGCCATGTCTTATGAATAGGATAGATATGTTGATGATGATTTCACAACATTATAATATTACCTAGGTTCATTTGGACATATATAGTGGACAGATCCTTGATATTTTCATCATGTCTCTCTCATCATTTAATTTTTTAGTTTTTTCATTTTAGGACATATATCAAGTTGGGTGTGTATTTTTACAAATTACATTTTCATTTACACTATCATACAATTATACACATCATAGGTTTTTCATGCTTGGTTTATATTATATCAATTTCATCTATTTATTTAATTACTTTTCTACCATTATGAATTATGATAACAAGATTTTTTTATACATGTACATTAGGATAATGCCTCCCATATTTTCATTTAATTTCAAAACATTTCACCACCCCTAGATTTTGGAGGTCGGATTTGGGTAGTTACAGCTCTATCCCGGTTTAGTCGGGTCTTGATACTATATAGCTTTAATTTACTCCCAAATAAATTTGAAATTATTCATTGTACATTAAAATTTGTTTGACTCAATGATCAAAATTTTATAAACCTATGTTAAGAACAAGGTTAATCTACATTATCATACATATGATAACTAAAAATGTGTAATTCCATTTGTTACCTGAGAATATTTATTATAGTAAAACTGAACCAAAATAATTTTTTGACAATAATTCTCTAAAGTCGATGACATAATATTAATGCATGTACTACAATATCCAAATCAATAACTTTATTTTCCAATCCATTTGATGATATTATTCTATATAAAGATATAAATATATTGAAAAATCACAAAAGAATACCTTCAATACTCATAAAGTATATCTAGGATCATATTATAAGATTTAATTTCATATATATCAATGGAGTCCCCTTATTTATTTTAAATATGTCATATATAATGTATCCCCTATATTTAAATCCATTGTATTTTGAAAATGATCCACATTGATTATTCATTGCACAAAAATCCATTTTAAATCATCAACTCTCAATGAAATCCCTAGATAAATCCTCTTACAAGATATTCAAATATTGTAATATATTATATAAAATTGGTTTATTTGTAATTTGATAACCACACCTTATCTAGAGAGGGGGATCACATATGGTTTAAATTCCCACCCTTCAGTGCCAACCCCCCTTCTTGGGTCAATCTAGGATATTTCCATAGCAGTTCTGATAAACTCCGCTCTTTCATTCACATCAAACATTCCTATAATTAATATCCCCTTGGAAACCCATTGTTTTCTAAAATTATTCCACTATAGGCCTCACACTAAAATAAGTGGTTTTCATTAATGGTTCGCTATCATTTTCCACATCCACTTCATAGTTCTGGGTTGTAGTTTCATTTCATTATCAAATGATTGTTTCAAAATTTTCTTTGGAATAACCATAATTGTAGAGATTTAATGGTTTATTATAGGATATATGGGGATTATAATATCCACCAGTTATAAATTATTTATAAAACCATCACATTTATGTTCAAATACTCTAAGAGTCCAATTTTTTTATTTCTTTGTTTTGTGGTTGTTAGGATTCTCAAGGACCAAAGGTTGTTTCTCTTCCACTGGATTGTTGATTTATATAAAAGGTTAGAATAAAAGTGTTCAACAATGTGGATTAACCTACTTTTAATTCCCTATAATTCCAAAATACAAATATGTATAAAGGTATATATAACCATAGAGGTGGTTTCATTTGAATTGTAGACTATACAATTAATTTGAGTTGGGTTGGTTCCACTCGCATTTGTATTGATATCAATCTTTATAAGAAACTTCCTAGGATAATTTATCTCATTTTTTGGTGGGAAGGAAGTTTTAATAAGTTCATTAAATGTGATATTATGGTAGGTATTTTCTTATTTTTTTAAATCAAGGTAACTTGACCTATCATTATAGGAGATGAGATTATGAAACTACGACCAAGTATCCTTTTCCCCCTAATTCCCATGTAATATATTGTCTCGAAATTGGGTATTTTTCAAATTAAATTTTTCATTATTATCATGAGGTATTTTATCTCTTTGTATGGCCACCCATGTTCATTTTCCACCTATTTGTCCCTCATGCCTCGGTGGATCAAAAAGAAAAATAACTAATGGTGGTTGATGAATCCCAAGACATAGATGATACATGATCTGGGGCTAGATCACATAAATATATTGTTCATAATATTCTTAGATCATTATCCTGGGACACTATTTTATCTCCCTCTAAGAATATAATTATGTCCTCTTCTTTGGAATGTGGTGGAAAAATCATTCAAATGTTCCCCCATGATCCCTTGTAGTCCAAACTAGGTGATGTAGTATTGGAAGGTCAACATGTTGTTCCTTTTTCTTAAGTGGTCACTCAAAATTCATCATACATACTTGAAAAGGTTTCTATTGAGGATGTAACTTATAGAAATATACCTAATCTAAAAAAATAAATATATAAAGGGTCATAAACATGATCCAATCAACCTTGGGATTAATCCCTAATACCATGTTAAACAATTTTTGGATGGTTTTTTTCGAAGAACTCTCACCCTATCTTCTTATTTCCAATTTACCTTTCAGGAGATTTACTATGGAATTCACTCTAATTATTATGATTCCTCATTTTATACTTTTTATGATGATTAATTTCAATCATATTATCCATTTTTTATGGAAATCAATCATGTAAATTTGATTTTTTGAGGGTTACCACTCAACCCTATAAAAGTAGTTATTTTTTAAATAAAAATTCAGGAAAATACATTACTAGATACTTGATTCTCATCTCTAACTGGTTAAAAAAACAAATATAAAAATATAAAACTCACTTTAAACTCTTCATATCAGTTTTTTAATGTTTCTCCTTTAAAGTATGATATATCTATGACAAAACTAATAACATAATTAGAGGTGAGATACTAAACTTACATAATATTAAATATCACATAGCTTATATAATGTACAAATTTACATGAAAAAAATACCTTAATTATGATCTTCACCCCACCCATTTATTCATCACAACACCATAAATAAGGATATATCTCCAAACCACTACTTTAGGATCTCCTAGTAGATATCCCTATTCTTATTAGAATAAATGAAATGGAACTATATTTTGATATTGGTGAACTCCACTATTAAGAACCATTATATATAAATATAAGGCTGCAAGATCCCCTAACATATTACATTAGACAGTAGAATACTAAGAAACATTTCTATATATTATTCTACTCATATCATCAACTACTTATTAGATTTTCTCAGTGTATATAAAACATCAATTCCATAATCCTCTTCTGACTCCACCTATATCCAATGACATAAATTTATACCACGTTAGTAAATTATATACAGAAATAAATTATTCCCTATGGATAATTAGTAAGAACTCCTATATAAGGAAATATATTCATGTTTTCTATGAAAACATAGCCACTATAATATGAAGGCCATAAGTTACATGTGGATTCTACTTCCAAAACACATAGGATATCACCACCCGATGTTTCACTAATTCACTACCAATACCAAGATGAGAATAATCTCAATATTCCTTGAACACAACTAATTAGATAAGTCATAAAAGGATAGAGGCAATGATTAAATTGTTTTTTGAATACAAAAATATAACCTGATATAAATTAGTATAAACATAAGCCTGATTATTCTTGAACAATTTTCTTAAAAGGGGAATGATTTGAGAGGAATCAAGCATGAACCAATTAGAAAAACTAATTCAATCAATAAAATTGAAAAATTCCACAATTTTTCATGTTACTTATAAAGATATAACCACTTAAATATTTTATAGATATTTTGTTATATCTTATTGAGATATGAAATTCCCTAATAAATGGAATTTAAATCTATAACAGATTCACTTAGACATCTTTTCATATAGTACGTATCATTGAATATTTTATAATGAAATTATCAATTTATCATTATACTCCTCATATGTTCATCAATAAATTAGAATTTCATGAAATAATATTATAGCAAATCAATGAAAGATATTATCAAATTATTATTTCACTGACCCCATGAGCTCTAATTGTGTATTCATGACTCTAAATATCACCTCCACATATTTTTAATTTTCATTGAGATTCTTGAATTTTATATTCTAAATTTCATCATTATTTATTCACATCTAATGGTAACCTAACTATAGATAAATTTTCAAGAACCATCTAGAAACTTTTAACAGATTGTATCAGCCATCAATATATTGGTGAAAATAATAGTTATTTATTTTATATTAGTCTAACTACCAAAAATATTCAAAAACTTACCAGACATCATTCACATCTTTTAAAAACAACACTGGATCTACCAAAGGTGAAAATCTACTCTATATTATGATTTTTTAAAAAAATAATGAATCCAAATCAAAAAATCATGAAAATATAATATTTTATTTTATAATGACAGATAAAAATATATGAAATACAACGATATAATGATATCCAAAACCCATTAACTGGTTAAGGGGTATTGTTAAAACTATACAAGGAAGAAATATAGGAAATCATCTATAAATCCCACGAGATCAAATATTTTTATCTCAACTGAATTTAGAATCGATCTAACCAAATATTAAGTAACAATATCTAAGAACATGAGATCAATATGATAATGTTGTTCACTAATGAACATGACATATTTAACTTCTTTTTCAATGATGTTGACTCACCTCTAGTAGCACAAAATGATGTTTTTTCATGAGGTATAACCAATTCAGACCAAGAAAAATTTGTATATATGTATATTTATAAAAAAATTAATTCTTTATTAATTAGTAACTATCTATTATCATTTCAAATCCCTAATATTACTTCTCTAATCAAGACTAAAATATAACTAATTAATACACCACCATGGGTTTATAAAGCATATACTAATTTAATCTCAATTCACTGACAAAAATATGTGAAATAAATGAGTAAAAAACAATTTTGATTAATGTATAATAAATGGTAGAATATAAATAGATGGAATTTTGAAATAAATATAGACATTCTGGTGTATGATTTTTCTCTTGATAGTTACATTAATGAATCATCAAGAAGGGGGGAGGGACTGAGAAATTTATAATATTTTAACATTACATTAGAGTTTATTTAATTATGTAGTGGGAAATAAAAATGAACACTATTTTTTTATTGTATTATGGATTAAATAAACCTTTTTTATACTCTCCTCACTTTCAACTTGAGAGTACAAAATCAACTGTAATGATACATTTCTTTGGAATGGATGTCAGAACCAATTACAACTACATTTTTCTCACATGAGTCACAAATAAAATATCCCTCCATTTTTAACAATAATCTCACAACTCTAATATTCCTACATTTTATCTACCTTGATAAATAACCCAATAAAATCCTATTGTTCACTCTAATGTACAATTAAACATAAATTTTGTAGGTGCAGTATAGCCAAATAGTCATTATTTTGAATGAAATAGAATAGACCAACTGTAACACATTTAGAATATACATTGGAGGAATACAATACTATTGAGAAAAATTATAAAATTAAATGATAAATGTTTAGGGATAGAATAATTTGATCTACATGGTATGGTAGAGTTCTATTATTGAGTTAAATTGAAGAAATAAATAGTAAGTGTAGAAATATGACATAAAAAATATTAATACACCACATATCATGATTTATTATATAAATAAGCACATAATAAAATCCCAAAATATTGTGAGGAATATTTTATTTGGTAAATTATATAAAAAACATAAAAAATAGGGATTCAGTAAGATTATTTAATAACTCCATAACATACTATTAAAATTCAATTTCTATTTAAAAACTCCATAGGAAAACCTGAGGACGTTAACAAAAAAGGTGTGAGATGTAAATTCCAATAATGGAATAATAAAATAATATAATATGGTAAATAAGTAAATATGATTAATGTGTACATAAAGGTACATAAAAGGGGTAAGAATTATAAATTTCAATATCAAATCATGGTATAAGATGATAACATAATGACCACTTTGGAATTTTACAACAACATAAAACATGTCATCATATAAATAATTCAAGGATAAATAATAAAAAATCATAACATAATGTTCTTATACTAACCTCTTATGATCCATTCATGGAATAAAAAGAGATAATAAAATTAAAAAATGGATTAGATAACTATATAATTAAATTCCCACCCATCACACTCATATCATGTCCATGCATTTTTGTGCCACACAGTGCTTACAACATAAGTGTGACTTTCATCACTTTTAATCCCATAGTTAAATATAGTGGCTCATATACATGGAATAACAAAATAAATTAATCATAGGTATATTTAGGTGAATACCATTGACTGTAAATGAGGATGGGTATTTACTATACAACAGCTTATCATGGAAAATCATCATATAATAACAACATCACAATTGGTGTACATATATATTCTTGTAAGGGTTTCGTGAGAGTGAAATGGGAACTATATTTACATTTACATCATAATGAAAATATGTGGGATGCGTAAAAAATATTCAACATGAAATATTGGAAATCAAAACGAAGAATATTGAAATAGTTCTTGAATAAAGAGGACGAGAGGATCCCTTACCTGGAGAGGGTGATTATAAAAACAGGGGAGTAGATTATTATGAAAATGATAACACCTTTGGTGGGATTTTAATATGGGTAGAGATATTAAATTATTGAAAAATGTGTTTTTTTGTGAATAGGAGTGCGAGGATGGGTGGGTATTTATAGTAAAAGGGAGGTAAATTATTTATTAATTTCTAAATATATTTTTTGGACTATATATATATAAAATCAAAACAATAAACCATCCCATTGTTTCTACATAGAAATAGATTTTTCAATATTTATAATTACAAGATATGGTCTCTTCATAATAATACTCATGGTGATGTGGTAGCGATTTAGGTTCTTATGGAATTGATTTTAAAAATTCAATATGTAATATAGGATTTGAATGATTAAATGAAGGATTATAAAATTATTAAAATAACATCAAAAACAAATTATTTTAAAATGGAAAATTTATATCTTCTATGGATACTCTTTATAGTATTTATCACACCATTATTTTTCTTTTATGATGTCATAATACATTGTATATTTATACCATATTTAATTTTAACAAAACAAATTAAATATTTCAGAAAATTATAAAAAATTCTTGATTAACTATTTTGTGTGTGATGATTTCAAAATAATATTTATTTTATTAAAATAGTTATCAAAATATTATAATTCAACCTTTTAAATAAAAATATACATCTAATGAAATTTATTTGTTTTTATTACAACCAATGTTTCCTGACACTTATAAAGATTAAATCAGGCTTTGCTAAATTATATTATAATTTTAATGTAGATAGTTAACATTTTATAAAAATATTATATGAAAATAACACATATTATAAAATTCCTAGATTTATGAGGAAGAGAATTTTAATTAAAGCAATATAATTTCAAAAAAATAAAATTTTGGGTTTTTTTGTATCAAAATGTAATATTCATTAACTCATCAAATTTGGATATATAATGTTATGATGAAAAGGAATAAATATAATCATTATTTAATTAAAAATTTAAATATATAAATTCATACTACTGGGGTCATGATAAATAACCCCTTATTACACCATCGTATTCCCAAATGGTAAGGTCTGCGATGGTGATACTCTTTTGGGGTGTTCCAAAGAGCAAAGTTTGTGTCATGATCTCAATAATCATGAAATTCTCTTATAAAATATTTTTCTCTTGTTTAAGTTGTTAAATCTTGGCCTGTGTTTAGTCATGAGATTGTACCATTTATTCTATATCCCTTGTAATCTCCTCTAAAAGGGATTTATAGGGTAAGATCATACTATTCCAGTCCATCACTTTTTTGATCTTTCTCAACTAGACATTTTCATAACACATAATGTATACGAATCTTAACTATCATTGTACACTGATTATATTATCAATGGTTATGATGCTAAAGATACTTTTAAATATGGTAGAATAAAACTTATGATAGTACAAAATAACTAATGTAGTACATGGGTTTCGTATAATAACATTACTTAATAAGAAATTTATTCAATTAAAAGAGAATTAAATTTGTAAAACTTTTGGTTGTTACACTATTCCCCCCCACCCCTATAAAAGTTCCCCTCAAAATTTTATTTCATAATGAGTGTAATTTAGTTTTATCAACTCCTAAAATCCTCATGTCTACTCCTCAATCTTGTAGTACTACCATAGTACTTTGACCATGTTAGTTTACTTATTTTATATAACTTTTCCTCTATTATCTAAGATGTTCACCGAATTCTCCATATACGAATGATCATTCTATAATGGTACCATATCTACCTTTAGTACATGTGGGGGGTGTAGTATTTTATTCTTTAAGAGGGATTCATGGAACACATCCTGCACTTGAGATAGATTATATTGGAGTTCATGTAAATAAGCCACGTCTCTGATGAGATAAATAATCTCAAAGAGGATGGTGTATATTAAACTATGATTTCCCTTCTTCCCAAATCTCATGTATTTATTCAATGATGATATATGAACGAACAATTTATCTTTGAGATCAAATTCCCAGTCTCATCGATGATTTTATGAATATCTTTTATATATTCTTTTTTTAGATTTCATATGATGTTGAATAGTTTGATTCTTATTTTGTAATATCTTGTATAAGATATGGTCCCATCAGATTATTTCACTCTAATTTCATCCCAACATGTCAGATTCTGACACCTCTTCTCATATAGAGCCTCATAAGTTTCAATAGATTACAATAATGGAAACTATTTTTATATGAGATCTCAATAAGTGGAAGGTGTTGATCCCAACATCCTTATAAATAAATTAAACATAATCTCAAAATATCATCTAGAGTTTGAATGTTTCTATTAAAATGACCACACATATGAGGGTGATATAAAGTAATGAAGCATTGATCTATATCTAATTCTTGCTTAAGGATTCCCAAAAACCATGAGGTAAACCTCATTTCTCCATTAGATATAATGGATAATGGAATTCCAGGACATATTACCGCTTCCCATATAAATATCTTGTAGAGTTGGTCCGGATTGATATGTACCATAATATCAACTAAATGCAATAGATTTTTAAGACAATCAACTGACACCTAGATAGTGTAATAATCTTATGTTTTCTTGGGGATTCCTATAACAAATACCATGGTTTTGTTTTCTAATTTTTATATAGGTGTGGAAAATTGGTGCACCATACCCTTATAGTTATTTCATTTAGCCAGGAATTATTTCAATTCTAATCATATAGATAAAAATTATATAATCTATCTCATCATATTTTTCCACCATATTTTTTTCATCTGATCTATATTCATAATAGTTCATATTCAGTGAATATAGAATGATGCGAAATTTGCATCATCCAGAAGATACCACTTAATTTAATTTTTTGACGGGACACATATTTGACTTCCAAACACAGAATTCCCATCTTTGAAAATGTTGAACTCTAGAACTATCACTACTTTTTTCTGTAGCACCTCATCATATTTTTCCTACTCATTGGTTCTATCAAGGATGTATATTTTAATAATTATTTGAGCATGTTATGAAAAGGATATATTTCTTATTTGTATGTCCATCATTTTCGTGTAGAAGAAGATTTAATTGCTTTGAATCCTTATCATGAAAAAAGGTTTAATGATTACTACTATATAGATAATATTCCTATTTTTTCCTACATAGGTTGGAAATAAATTTAAAAATCATAATCCATGATCATTTTCTAGACACCTATATTGCTTCATATTGAGCTCCTTTTGTGTTAATTTATACTTGAGGATTTTATTATATGTATATATGGCACACTTCTCATCATATATATAATGTTTCAAAATATTCAATGTAAATATCACCACATCCCATTATATATCACGTGTTATGTAATTTTATTCATGGAAATTAAATTTGTTGGAGGCATGTATATAAATTTTTCATCTTTAATGAGTACATAACCCAATCTATTTTTACATGCATCATTGTTGATCACAAACACCTCCCCAATAGTGGGTAATGTGCATACAATTTCTGTGATTATCCAATTATATAACTCTTTAAATCTTGCCTCACAATCATTAATCCAAAAAACAAAAAATTTCTTAAATGATAGCTTGATTAGTGGGATTTAAAATCATGAGAAGTTTCTCATAAATTGATGATAGTACCAACTCATCCTTATAAAATATAGACTTCCTTCACCGATGGTGATCTTTCCTATCCATGAATTTTCCTTTTTACAGATCAAAAAATATTCCACTCTTCTGATAACAGTCCCCATGAATGTTACATTACAATGGAATAACTTTGAGTGACAAGTCAGACTATAGTTTAGAAGGAAAACTAGGTTATTCATTTAGGAACGTATTCTCTCACAATGGGCATGTCATCAATGATGATATTTTCTATAGCCTCAATAAATTTATTTAGATACTATTTCTCATAAGGAAATAATATAGATACTTGAGATGATTATACCAGAGTATATTCATCCTCCTCATTGGACTTTTATATAATAGGAGGGTGTTTTATGATATGTAGACTGTTTTCCTTCTCACAAAAATATTTGTTGAATTTGTACATGGAAAGCTAGTCCATGCTCAAAATAACATCAAATTCAACTAAAAGGAGTATCCTAAAATTTTCTAGGAAACTAAATAAAATTTTCAGGGATGAGTTATATATTTGTAATGAAAAAATAACCCATTTTCCATCATTACTGATAAATCTAATTCCATTTTTGGAGGTGGGGTTGGAATAGTTCTACTGAACTTGAGTGATATGAAGGAATGTATATAATCGTGTATGATATTCCCACCATTCACTATTTTTTTTATAATCATATAGTCTATCCAAAAATAACATATTTATGAAAATATTCTAACTGTTAATCATTTGAATTGAAAACGATGAACATCGAAGGGATAAACTATAAATGATGTATATTCATTATCCTATGAACTTATAAGATTAAATCTATGTTTTACATGTCCTATTTACAAAAAAAATATTTTACGAACATTTTTTCCCCTTAATAATGGTTGATAAAGAGATTCTAAATTTACTAAAGCATATCCCTCCAGAATGTCAAACCAGGTTTGCCACAATGCCATTTTTTTGTTACACCAAGTTATGATTGATTCAAGGCCTAATGAAACCATTTTCTTGGGATATTAACCAAAGGTAAAACAATTCTAGAACCAAATACATTTTTATTATATAAAAATTTATATTATTACTTATAAATATAATGACTTCGATATTTTGGGAATAATCCATTGAATATTTCTATGTATGTCTATGATTTTTTCCATGGATTAGGTTCAATGTTTGAGAGTTTCATTACCCTATAATAAATATATTAAAATATTAATTTATCTTAAATTTTGAGTGCACAATTTTCAAATATAAATGGTTCTCCAATTGTTTTGGACCTTGTATGGGAAATATGATATATCAGTTGATTATAAATTATATGTTTTACACTAGTTGTGACATCAGAGTTATTGAGATTCGGTTTTTAGTTGTGGAAATCCATTTATTGTGCATTAAATAAAATAATAATCCAGCTTTATGGGGTACCCATGATGGCCATCTCCAAAAAATGATTCTCAGTTCACAACTTGGCTTTGGAGATGCCTACATGAGGCTTCTTGAATATAGAGTTAGATGAGTAAAATGTTTCACCGTTAGACAATATGAAAATAAGTGTTGACATTAGTGAATCATAGAGTTATTGGTTACATTGACCATGTTTAGTGGTCACAATTGGAGATTCAGAATCAGGATCTCATTAGTCTTCCCCTTTTCAATCATTTTATGTTTGGGACATAATTTTTGGTTGGGCATGTGTTATTTTCCTATTATGATTTTGTTTTATATTGTTGTACTATTATATGTTTCAAAGCAGTTATTTAATGCATGGTTGTACTATAGATGTTTCATTGTTTTATTATTAGTATGCACTTTTTTAAGGATATGGTCATATTAATGCATAACGGTACATTATACTAAGGCCTCCAATTTTAGTTTATTCATGGCCAACAATTTGTGCTAGACCCTAGCCTATTGGAGGAAGTCTTCGGCTATTACATTCGGCTTTTCGCTGGCCAGGAAATCCCTGATATTGAAGGACATGAAAAAACCCCACATAATAGATACATTAATAAAATTTAGATATGTTTCCAAATGTTTAGTCTTATCTGTAAGTCTTGAATATGGAATTCTAATAATAATTACCAAAAATAACAAGAAATTTTCATGATACCAACTACGAAAACACATATTTTAATACACCATATCTCATGATTAATTACATTAAGAATCACTTAATACAATCCTAGATATTCGTGAGGAAAAGTGTAGTTGGGAAATACTATAAATAACATTATAAAATATAATAAGTATACAATGACATTATTTAAAAACTCTACAACATGACCTTAAAATTACATTTCTCTTCTAAATTTTCATGGGATAACATGGGGACATATATAAGAAAGGGATGCGATATAAAGCTTATGAAGTGAATAATTAATATGTAGCATAAGGTAAAACTTTATAAGTGAGTCAAGTGGAATATCTGGGTAACATAAGAGGAGTGAGAATCATGAAACTAAACACTGAAGCATGATATTAGATGATAACATAACATAAATATTGGAATGTGGTAACAACATAAAATATGACATTATATATATAAGTCAAGGATAAATTATGATAAATCAAAATATAGAATGAATAGGATAAACAACCATGGACAATACCTGGTATCTCAATAGATAAAAACATTATCCAATGTAATAGATGGTAATATAATTCTTCTCCCACCTATCACATTAATATCATGTACACACATTTGTTTGACACATAGATCATACAACATAAGAGATCCTTTAATCTCTTCTAATCCTATTATTATACTTTTTGGGATAAAAATATGAAAGTTAATAGTAAATTGAGGATATGTAAATATTGGTGAATTTTTTTGAATGGAAATTCAAATGGGTATTCACTACATTGATGTTTAGCATAGAAAATAATACGATAAATTTTGGAAGTATAATAAGTGTCTGTGAAAATTCATGGGGGATTTAATGAGAGTGAAATGAGGTCTCTAATTACATGGAAATCATAAGGTCTTGTATTAGTGATATGTAAAAACATATTCCAATATGAAAAATCAGAAATAAAATGCATTACAGATAAATTTATTAAATAAAGCGGAGGAGGAGAGGATCCCATTCCTTGAGAAGGTGCATTTAAAATTTTGGGAGGAGATTCTTATATTCACAAGAACACCATGGGAGGGAATTTTATGGGTAGAGGGAGATTAAATTCATGATAAATGGATATTGTTTAAATATAATTCATATTTGGTAGATTATTTATAGAAGGGGGAATTATTTATTAATTATTAAACATATGTTTTGGGATCTTTATAAATCAAATCTAAAAAAACCTAACCATGGTTTTGACCACGGTTTCTACTAGATATGAGTGCTTTTAAATATTATATACCTAAAATAACTGAACTCATTAAAATAGTACCCTTGGGGATGTGTAAGTGATTCTTGTTCACAAAGAACGGATTTTAAAAACAGAAAATTTAATATTGGTTTTGGAGTATTCATTAATGGATTCTAAAATTATTTAAATAACATAAAAACACATTATCTTAAATGGAAAACATAATTTTTTGTGGATACACTTTATTTTTTTTTTCAACTAAATTTTTTCTTTTATGATTTCATAATACATAATGTATATTTTATCATATTTAATTATAACCAAAAAATTACAGTGTGTCAAAAAATTACAAAAAATAAACAATTAACTAATTTTTATGTATGGATTTAAAAAAATAATATTCATTTTTTCCAAATAATTCTATATATATGATAATTTACACTTTAAAACAGAATACCCATTGATTTAAAAATACTAGTTTTTATGACATTAAAAATTTCTTAACCCTTATATATACTACATTGATCTTCATTAAAGTAAAATATCATTTTAATATATATAAATATTATATAATAATAATAATATATATAAGAAATATATATTTCAAAATTCATTAATTTATAAAAAATTGTGTTTTAAATAGAGACATTTATTTTCAAAAAATACAACTTTTATTTATGTGTATCAAAATTTGATTTTAATCAACTTATTTATAATTGTAACATCCCATTAAGTTTTTAGGTACTTTTTTATGTTTTTAAGTACCCATGTTTTGGAGTAAATACTCGGTTTGCATTTGGGTGAACATTTAAAGAAAAACTAGAGAACAATGTGTTGTGCACGGTTTGCACACATTTTGACAAACCATGCGACCTAACCATGCCAGCCTTGAAACCTGGACAAAAGCTTCCGCACGTGTGGCGCAAGGTTTGTCTAACCGTTTGGCCAAGCCATGCGAGAAGGGTGGCCGAGGTAGTATCTCAGGCATGGTTAGCACACAGTTTGTCAAACTGTGTGGCCAAACTGTGCGGTCGCTTAAAATGAGATCCTTAAATTGTGGATCTCGGTCGTTTTGCCTCTAAATGCTTCGTTCTTCCTACTAAGTGGACCTAACTCAGGATTTGTCTTCTCCTGGGGTCATAGAAGTTTCTCCCATTGTTCCGAAGGTGATCCAAAGGCTCCTCTTGGTGAATCATAGCGGGATTCTCAAGGTATGTGATCGTTCTTCTTCTTTCTTGGTTGGTTTCTTAGATCTACCTAGATCTACTTCTCCTCTTCTCTTGGTTTCTTAGATCTATACCCGTTATGGGTAGATCTAAGTGTGTGGTACCAAATTTGATGAGATTTAGTCTTAATCATTCCAAGAGAAGAGATATAAGGTGGGTTCTTGAAGAAGAGACCCAGTTTTCTTGAGCGTTCTCTACCTTTGTGGTTTTGGTCAAAAACATCGAGTTATGTGGTTCTGTCCCGACTTTCCAAATTGATTATCTTTGTATTTTTTTGATTTATTTCAAACATCAATTTAAATTCAATTTATTAAGTTTATTTCAATTAAAATGGATAAAAACTCGATTCCATTGAATTGAGATATTGGACATTGTTTTGGCATGAAAATTTGGAAAAAACCTAATTTCACTGAATTGGGTGTGGTTATGGAAAATTGGTCAATTTAAATTGTTGGATTTAAATTATGGATTTGATGGAAATGTTTTAAATTAAATTTTTGAATTTAATTGTGAAAATGAAATGTGTAATGATGGAATTGGTTTTGAATAGATTTTAAACATACGAAAATGGCTTAAAATGATTTAATAGAAACCATTGGTTTTATCTTGTGAAAGAGTTATATTTTGAATAAAACCTATTTTGGTTTTAAATGGAATGAAATTGGCACTTTTGAAATGGAAGAATGGGATTGATCATATTTTAAGCATTCTTAAAATAGTTCGCCCATCATGTAAGAGTGTATGCAAGCCTTAGGTAGTTAGTGAGTTATTTGGATACACTCTATGCTACGACAACGTTCTAAAACATACTTGTGGAGGGTCACATTCCCGACGGGTTGGAGTTGAGTCTCATTTTTTCATTGTCATAGGGACGTGTGTATACACATTTTGCGGAGTTCACAAAGAGAGTGTGGAATCCTATAACTGGTTAATACTATCGTACCTTTAGACAGATAACCATGTTGCTCGCTTGTTTATTTATATTTGAGATATAAATGTATGCCAATGTTTTTGAACTGCTTACATACCTTCTGAATTTATATATACTGTTTTGTTTAAATGTTTTAATTAAGCCATTGTTTTAGAAATATTCCATCATTGTAAATCCTTGCTTAATGAATTTTCCATCATTTGAAAATGTATAGCATGATTTGTTAAAAATATGATTTTGAATTGCCAAACCTATTTAATTGAAAATTGAATGTTTTTCCTTGGATAATCTATATTTGGCATCTGTTATGGAATATTTTGTGGTATCCTACTGGGCTTAGGCTCACACCCTAATTTTTCCTTCGGGTATTTGTAGACTTTCTTCTTCCAGGATCGAGCAGAGGAAAGGGATCTCTTGGAGGTGGATCCCATTGTTGATCTTTGATCTTGGTGAGTTGTGTCCATAGGGACTTTGTGGCTGTTTTCCCAGTTTTTGTACTTGGGTAGCAGTACTTTGTCATTTTGTGCCTCTTTGTAATCTGGTACATTACTCCCAGTGGAGTTTCTTTTGTTATTCATACTATTTTGTTTTACCCTTGCTTCCACATTCTTGTGGAAAAATCGTTCCCACTTGTATGTTGTACCCTACTAGGTGCTAGTCACCGACCTATGGGGATCGGGGACGCCCTTCGGAATATGTCAAGGCTGGATCGGTTATCGGGTTACCAGGGTACCCGGGCTGGTTCGTGACAAATTGGTATCAGAGAACGGTTTGAAATATCTTTCCTTGATGACAGTATGCATTTGAGTATTCTTGTCAAGACTTAAGAGGTAGTTGTGATTAAGTGCCTGGCCAGCTCTCACCACAATTACCCTTAAGTCACCAGGGGTGATTAGGGAAATGCGACTTGTGGATTAGTTCTAGTCTTTTCCCTATTTTTATTTGGGTAGAGTGGAAATACAAATCTTGTTATCCCTTATTTTAAGAGTAGTTTTCCCTGTTACTCAGGTTTAGTGTTAATCTAAATGTCTTCTTTGTTGTCTGCTGATGTTGTGTAGCATCATGCCTCCAAGGAGATGTGGAAATCAAATCCAAAAGGAGCCTACTGTTGAATCTCATCAAGCAAGTCCTGTTGTGGATCCAAGTCTGGTAGAGGCGATTGTTCGCACTTTCCATGCTCTGGGACAAACACCACCTCCAGTTCCTGTTCAGGCTCCAGCTATACATCCGCATAGTAATATTTTCTGAATTAATTCTCAAGAGTTCCTATGCCAGAAGCCACCAGTCTTCAAAGGATCCACCGATACTCAACATGCTGAGGAATGGTTGAGTATGATTGGACATCTGTTTGGGTTCTTGGAGACACCTGAAGTGACCAAGGTAAAGTGTGATTCCTTCGTGATGGTGGGACCAAGCAGGGAGATGGTGGGACACGATGGTGACGGCTGGGAAAGACGAGGGTTTGGAGTGGAAAGACTATAGTGTTCTTTTCACTGATCAGTTATATCCAGAATCAATGGTGTTAGACAAGGATGTGTAGTTTTTAAAACATGAGCAGGCCAACAAAACCGTGACTGATTACTTGAATCCTTTTTCTAAGATGGTATAGTTTTCTCTTGAGATTGTATCTAATGAGAGGATGAAGGCTCGATGATTTGAGTTGGGGATTCGATCAAATATCCATTCTCAAGTATTCTTACTGAAGCTACCCACTTATGCCGATGTGCTGGATAGGGAAATGATGGTTGAGATGGATTTGGTAGGAATATCAGGGTTGCAGGAAGTTACTTTTTCTTCTAGTGGCAGTGTTGGTTCCTTTAAAGGAAAACAGATGTGTGATGTTTCTCATGGTGGTTTTTGACCACAGAGTCACTCCAGACCACCGGTAGCACCAGGAGGGGTTTCCTTGACATTCTATCAGTGTGGAAATCCAGAACATTCTAAGAGGATTTGCACTAAAGAACCCAAGAACTGTAGCTCTTGAATACATTTAGGGAACTTATAGAGATTCTGCCATCACTTCTCTACTCCACGTGGTGGAACAGGATCATCAGCACCTCCAGAAACTACGGGGCAACCAAATGCCTCATGTACAAAAGGGTTCCATCCACATGCATCCAGAACGAAGCTTCTTCACATAGTGGAAGAGTTTCCAGATGTAGCTGATACAGGTCCTGCGACTGTGAGAGGTACCATTACTATAGCTTCGTCTTTAGTGACAACTCTTTTTGATACTGGTGCATCTCACTCTTTTATTTCAACCCGTCTTGTTAATCTTCTTAATCTGCCTATGGAACTTTTATCTTGTGAAATGGATATTACTACACCCTTGGTGTAACGAGAGAGAAAGGTATCCATAGTCATGCTTGTGTCTTCTCTCTATCAGATGTTGGTCATTCTTGGAATTTCTTGGTTCTAGACATGAAATATTTTGATGTCATTTTTTGGATGGATTGGCTCATTGCCAAAAATTCCCGGAACGATTGTTATCTTTGACGGGTCTATCTTATTACACCCACTTGTGTGTCTCTCGTTTTTCAAGGAGAATGGGACCCAAGGTCAAGCAGAGACGGACCGTTTTTTCCAGAGTTGAGGAAAGTTATATTATTGTTTGCTTTTGATCTAGGGAGAGATTCATTGTGTGGTGATCTCCCTCCAACCGTCTTTGAGTATCCCGATGTCTTTCCTTCAGACTACACTGGTTTTCCACCAGTAAGATAGGATGATTTTACTATTGACTAAATGTCAGGTACACAACTGATTTTTATTCCCTCTTACCGAATGGCTCTAGCTAAACTAAAAGAACTGAAGTCTGAGTTAGACGATCTTCTTGAGAAAGTTTTTATACGCCCAAGTGGGTATCCTTGGGGAGCACCAGTTCTCTTCGCCAATAGGGTTGATGGTTCTCTTTGCTTATGTGTTGATTATCGAAAGATCAATCGAGTTGCAATAATGAACAAATATCGATTACCACGAACTGAGGATTTTTTTGATCAATTGAAAGGGGCAAGGTGGTTTTCAAAAATTTATCTTCTATCAGGTTACGATCAGTTGAGGATAATTGAATCTGACATTCCTAAGACCGCTTTTAGGAGTAGGTATGGCCATTATGAGAACCTTTTTATGCCCTTCAGCCTAAAAAATACTCCTGCAGTTTTCATGGTGTTGATGAAGATGGTTTTCCATGAGTATCTTGTTACTTTTGTGGTTGTCTTTGTGGATGAAATTCTTGTCTACTCATAGTCTGAGGAGGAACATGTGCGTCATTGGGAACAGTTCTGAGTCTTCCAAGGAATCACCAACTTTATTCCAAGCTTTCAAAGTGTGATTTCTGGATTTGGGAAGTGAAATTCATGGGACATGTCGTGTCAGAACAAGAAATATCAGTTCATCCTAAAAAGGTGAAGGCTGTTATGACTTGGGTACAACCACGAAATGTTTTCGAGATTCGGAGCTTCTTGGGTTTAGCAAGATATTATCGTCGGTTTGTTAAATACTACTCAAAGTTAGATTCTCCAATGACTGATCTGACTCGAAAGGGAGTGAAGTTTTCCTGGAATGAAAAATTTTAGAGTTCTTTTTTTGAGATAAACTTTATTTTGACTACTATGTCGGTGTTAAATCATCCTGAGGTTGGGGAAGGTTATGTGGTCTTCTGTGATGCCTCGGGTTCATGTTTGGGATGTGTCCTTATGAAAGGTAATAATGTTGTTGCTTATGGATCACGTCGGCTTAATCCTCATGGGAAGAACTACCCTACCCATGACCTTGAACTTGCAGCTGTGATGCACGCACTTAAGTGTTGGCGACATTACCTTTATGGAGAATATTTTACTGTGTATTCATACCACAAGAGCTTGAGTTATATCTTCTCTGAAAAAGATTTGAATATCCTCCAACAGCGTTGGGTGGAGTACCTGCAATCTTTTGACTCTGACAATGCCTACAACCCAGGGAAAGGGAATGTAGTTGCAGATGCATTAAGAAGGAAACCTTCATCTCAGGATGTGAAAGAATCTTTATATGAGTGGAGTCTGATGGCTGTTTTTGCTCAGTTGCATATTGGATTTCAGTGGAAGGGGAATGACGTTTCCTTATCCATTGTTCAATTGACTTCTGATCTCCTCGGGTTAATTCTTCAGGAACAACAACTAGACGATGAATTCCATGGCAATAGGGACCCTCTATATGGTGGGGAGACCAACTCATTGTGGACATTCTCCAAAGAGGGTGTTATGTGTTAACCAAACCATTATGTTGTGTCGTTATTGGAAAGGAAGGATGTGATGAGGGCTTGCAATAACTCTCAGTGGGCTGTGCACCCGGGGACTACGAAGATGTTCTATGATTGCCAATGATTTTGAACTGCATACATGCCTACTGAATTTATATAAACTGTTTTATATAAATGTTTTCCTTAGGCTATTGTTTTAGAAATATTCCATCATTGTAAAGCCTTTCTTGATGAATTTTCCATCATTTGAAAATGTATTGAATTATTTGTTAAAAATATGCTTTTGAATTTCCAAACCTGTTTATTTGAAAATTGAATGTTTTTCCATGTATAATCTATATTTGGCATATGTTATGGAATCTTTGGTGGTATCCTATTGGGATTAGGATCACATGCTTCTTTTTCCTTCGGATGTTTCTAGACTTTCTTCTTTTAGGATCGAGTAGAGGAAAGGGATCTCTTGGAGGTGGATCCTATTGTTGATCTTTGATCTTTTTGAGCTGTGTCCTTAGGGAGTTTGGGGCTATTTTCCCAGTTTTAGTACTTGGGTTTTAGTACTTCGGCATTTTGTGCCTCTTTGTAATCTGGTACATTACTCCTATTGGTGTTTCCTTTACTATGCATACTGTTTTGTTTTACCCTTTCTTCCACATTCTTGTGGCAAAACTGTTCCCATATCTATGTTGTACGATGCCAGGTGCTAGTCGCCGACCCGTGGCGATCGGGAACGCCCTTTGGGCTATGTCAGGGCCGACTCGGTTATCGGGTTACCAAGGTACTCGGGCTGGTTCGTGACAATAATTGTGTATATAAATTAAAAAATAAAAGGGATAAATATAATAATTAATTTATTAAAAATGAAAATATAAAAATTTACAATGTTACGGTCTTGATACATAACCACTTATTACACCAGCATAAGCCCTAACGATAGGGTGTGTGATGGTGACACTTTTCTGGTGTGGTTTGGATAATAGGGTTAGAGCCATGATCATGATAAGCTTGAACTTATCCCATAGTATATTTCAATCATGCTTTAGTTGTTGAATCCTCACAGTCAATTGGGAAAGGGAACCGCCCAGTGATTCCACTTCCCTCAGATGTTTTGATAAATGGGGTTCATTGGACATGATCTAACTTTTAAAGACCATCCCTTCATTAATTATAAACTAGACTATATGATAACCCTTCATATATACTAATATTAATGTAAACTATACAATGGATCTATTTTCAATGGTAATAATACATAAAGGTGTTATAAATATGATATGATAAAACATATAATGGTGAAAAATAACCTAATAAATGAATATGTTTTATATAACATCAATACTTAATATGAAATTTATTCATTCAAAAAGGGATTCAATTTATTAAACATCAATTCATTACAAACATGATCTTCTATAAATCAAAGAATGTTCCAGAAGAGTAATGTTATCCGTACAACAATGTTATGTTGAACTCATTTTTAAAGAGTTTCTTGATACACAATAACATTCTAAAAATATATCCTCACATAGAAAATTTTAAAAAATATTTTCCATTACAATATTTATTTTACCATACAGTACCTATAGTTCTCTCCTTACAAAAATAATTAACTACTTTATAGTAAGGAGAAGCTTTGATAATCTATTAAAAAAATAGATTTAAAAATTCCTTAAAATAATAAATGAATCAATGAAAAAAGAACCTTCATATTTATAACTTAATAAAATTCAATTAACCATAAGTAATTTTAATAGTCAAAAGATAATAACACTTAAAATATTAATCTAAATACGTCGTAAATTTGAATTTTTAATTTAATGACTTAAGTATAGTATTAAAATATGTATTCATGCCACATCCTTAAAGATTTAAATTTATTAATTGACTAAACACATCCAATATAATTTATATAGAAATAAAATAATTAATAAGTTACTATAGAAATAATAAATCACAGAAAATATGTTTCAGGAAATTTCAGTAAATCCAAAAATTAAAATTAATGAAAGCATAGATTAATATTTATTTTAAAAGAGACTTTTCAAGCATAAGACTCCACAATCATAATACTTGGAATTTTTATGTAATTTTTGTAAGAATTTTAATATATGATAAATTCATTTATCTCCTCATAAATATTTAGACTTAATAAATTTAATTTTCTTATAATCCTTATAATCTCATATGAGTCTGATATCATGAAAGACATCTGGAATAGTAGAAATATAATTTTTTTAATACTTCTTATATATTGAGAATGAATTTTTCTTCCTAGAATAAGATATATAATACATCATGGGACATTATATATTCAAAAGATCATAAATTAAGTTACATTAATTCAAGAATAAGTCGTTACATCTATTATAATTTCACTCATACTCATACAACTTATGAATTTTTCACAATTTTATTTCATTGGTATTTAATCCTAATTCATATGAATTTTTCACTTAGGAAAAATTTAGTAAATACCCTCAACGTACAAGTAATTACGTAACTCCTACTGATGTGTATTTTGATCCAAAATTAGTTCATAAAACATATAAAAAACATGGAAAATAATTTAATAAAAAATAAATCAAATCAATATTATTATAAAAACATTATATTCAACTATAATAAATGAAAAATTCAAGCACAGAAAATCATTTATTTCCATTCAAAACTAAAGTTAGTGAAAATAAATAAAAATGGTAATTTTTTAAATATCAAAACATAAATAATTTTTTAAGGATCCACTCAAAAATTTATTCCTTTTTTGTATTTATAAAACCATGAAAAAATCATCCCTGTTTTGAAATAATCATATAAGTTAAATTAATATAACCCTTTGGTAAATGAATGACAATTTCTGTAAATTGAAATAAATAAAATAATTTCCCCTTTATTTTTTTAAATTATCTTGTTATTCATAAAAATGATAGAAAATAAGTCACTCCACATCAATTAATTTTAATCTATGATATAGAAATAAAATTTTAGTTTTCATAGAAATGTAAAAAAATTGAAAATAGATTTTGAAAACATCAGTAGTATATTCTAAGGTAAATGTTTTTTTAAAAAATTATAAATCCCCGTAAATTTATGTGTTATAACCATAGAATCGTCTAAATAATTAAATAAAAATAACAAAATTGGATGATAAATTATAAAATTAGTAAGACCCCATTAATATCATCTCATTACATTATTTAGAGAGAATAAAATATAAAAATATGTGTAATAGAAGGTGAGTTGTGACATTAAATTAGAATCATTTAAAAAACTATCAAAATTGGGTAACATTTACATAATATATAAAGATTGAAAACAATAAATTACAAAAAGTATATAATCTACTTTGGATGTTAATAAAGAAACCAAAGGTGTTTCTTTCAGCTATAAGGAATGAAAATTTTATCAAATTAGAGGCACATTCCACTAATAATAAATATGCTTATTTTTAATCCTTCAAATTTTGAATCAGAATAAATTTTAATTTACAAAATATTCAATTAGATAAAATAAACTAAGGTTTAAATATACAATAACATATTTAATAATCCCACACAAAACACTCAAGTGACTTTACATAGGATAATATTAGCATATATAAAATAATGTTACACAAAAAATAGAATATTTTCTAAAATAATTTAAATACAATAAACTAATAATAATACCTCTAAAAATATTATCATCTATTGATTTTAAAAATTTATCAATATCAAGTTTACAATTAGTATCTATAGAGCTATTGGTACTTCTACTCAAGGGGAGTATAATTTTTTTTTAATAAATCTATTGTATACATGGATTTATTGAGAAATATTCTATCATATATTTGGAAAATTTAAATTCTAATAAAGAATTATAATTATCTTATTAGAGTCATTCCAAATTTTTTGGTTGCAACATTTTATTTTCTTCACAATGTATATCGCTTTAAGATATAAAAATATTACCAAAATCAAATATTTGAATAATCATAATATATTTAAATATCATGTTAATAAATAATTTATGGTCAATCATTCCTTTAGAAAAAAAATTTAAATAATAAAATGAGATGCCTTTTCATACCATACCCCAAGGTATTTTTTGAGTTCAATAAGATATATATGAAGTTTTAAATCATGTTTTTTAATTTATTCAGAAATAAAAATAGGGGTAATTTTAAATAAAATGTATCACCATGAGATTTTATGAAATGTTTTTTTAAAAAAATTAATTTATTAAATAGTTTTCATTATATGCAATAATGACTTTTAAAAAATAATGATATAATATAAATATTAATATTTAAACATAAAAACTATAACATAGTTGTTATACATGGTAGTATGAATTGGAATAACCAAAATTTGAAAATTAATTATAATTTTTTAATATAAATTAAAAATATTGATTAGATGTACACAATTGTTTTAATGACATTATATGCTTCTGAAATTATTATTTCGCAAAAATGTTTTATTGATTTTTGTAAATGAATAGTAAATGTGATTTTTACACTTTTAGAAGAATTATTTTATAAAATAATTTCTTTTCAAAATAATCATGTAATTTTTTCAGTTAATTTTAAATAATTTTTTGAAAATTTCAGTTTTTTGTTTAATAGTAAAAATATAATAGTTTTTATTAAAACCTAACATTTTTTATAAAAAATCTACAACCTCTATTTAGTTTTATGATGTTTTTAAAAGTAAAATTATTTCAATTATCTTATTATTAATCCAATTTATATTATTATTATTATTATATTTATATGTATTTTTTATATTAAACCTTTTTATACTTATGAAAATATTATCTTTATAAAACCACTATTTCATCATGTCTACTGGTTTGATTGTAAATCAAATTATTAAACTTTTGTGAATTAAATTTTAAAAAATAGATTCCAAATTTTGAATCAAAATATTTAATGTTATATAATTATTTCAATTCATTTTTTATTAAAATTAATAGTAAACATAGTAAAAATTAATTACTATGATTATGATTAAAATGGTTTTACTAGGGGATTAAACCAAAAGATAAGTGTATATTTGGAAAGAAAACTTATCTAATCCTTATTTTATTGAAATATTTCGACATTATACTATTAAAAATTCAAATATAAGTTCATTATTATGCATTTATCTTGTAAATGACTAGAATTTTGGATTCTTTTTCGAAATTTCCATATATATTCTATGTGGGTTCATTTCCCCACATAAAAAAGGACAAACCATATCCTATCATATTCACTATCAGAATGAATTTTGGTTCAAGAAAACACTACAAAAATCCTTTCATTAATTAACCCATCACATCATATAATACATAGTTATATTTGGAAACCCCCCAATTAAGGATTTTGGTGTTAACCTACGGAGGGTTTCCCTATAAGAGGTATCATTCTTAATCGAAAATTTTTATTTTATTTATTATTCCACCACTTTAAAATATTTTTCAAATATGAGTGTATAATATGATAATATTATCTCATATAATAATATATTATTATTTTAATATCATATCTTATATATAACCACTCTCCCATCATATGGGAAATGAGACCATCGATCGTGTGTACGACAAATAACCACCTCGGGAACTCACCACCTCTCACAGTAGGATATAATGATACATTTTGAATATGCATATGGAATTTATGAAATAATTATACTTATATAATTATAATATTACATATAACTTCTCACCTAAACATCCTTTGTTAAACGATGGCATCACTTGTATGTATGTATGGATTATCACCTCTACAATGCGATATGATACGTTTTTCATTTTATTTTTAAATGGATAGTAATGGGGACATAGTTAAGGATTATATATGATTTAAGTGATATAAAAATTATTATGGACAGGTGAGTTAATATTTACCAATATTTTCCCATCCATTGCGAAAATGGAAACAATGTTCATTCGTACATACGACATACGGTCTCCATGATGGGTGTAATTCATTTTAAACCTCTAAATATTATGGTTTTCAATAAATACATAAAAAATGAATATATATAATATTTATATCATCATTAAAATTATGGATATTATTTAACCATGATCATATTGAAAGGATTGAAAATACCAAACCAAAATATAAATGAACAATGAAGCAGTTATTACATGAAACATGATATAACATGGAATAATTATTAAACAGAAAATAATAGGTCATAAGTAAATCTTATATAGTATAATATATATGATTATTGAAGTGTATTATATGTATATTAAACATATACTTATTATATACCTGGTTTAAATGTTTTCCATCAAAGTCGATACTTGAGGTTAGGGATTTTCATATCACTTTTATATATTTCTAATACATACCATATTCACCACTTGTTTATTTTTTGTGGTGTAAATACTAAGTATGGATGTATTTTATCATTCCTATTTTAAATTTTGTGAGTATTTATATATCCAAAAAAATTTATTTCCTTCATGAGGATTTCAATTCAAATGCTTCCAAAGTGGAAAATGTTTTATGTTAAAATATCATTATTTTTCAGGATTGTTTATGATTAAGTTTATGATAAAGAAATAGTATGACATGACAGTCATGAAACATAATAATTTTCATCTCTTTTGGTTATTTATTTTTACTACATGTTTTCTTTTTATTTTTCTCTATTAATGAACCACAGGTAACAAAACCATGTTTCTAATAAAAACAACTTATTTCTCTCTCCACACGAAAATAATGTTTCTACCATGTCCATGTTTGATAAAAATGTTTTAAAGAAATTTTTAAATAATATATAATGAATTTTAAAATATTTTTGTATCCATGTTTGAATTCATAAATTTTTTAATAGGATCGTTCTTTTCATTTTTCTAATGGGGTACTTTAGACTTTTTTCCATAGATGTCAAATGAATCATTGTTTTTACTTGTATGAATTGAACATAATTTTCCACAATGATGACCACTCAATTATTTGATGTTTACTCAAAAAATAATCAGTGTTATTTTAAAAGAAAAGTTTTTCCTTAATATTTGTTATTTTTTATATTTTAAATAATTTACATCAAAATTTAATGGTTATTTTCCTCAAGAATGTTTTAATGACCCATTTATTGAATTTATATTCATCAATAATAACTACCCTAGGATTTGATTATATTATATTTTCGATATGATCCAACGATACCATCCATATTATTACTTTGTATGGTTTATTGAATTTGATGATAATATTTTTGTGAGGCCGGTTTATTTGAAATGGTATATTCCATGATGAAATGTTTATGAAACTAATTTATCTTTATGGGTTCTAATATGATGAATTTTTATGATCTTTTGGAACAAAAATTGATTGATTATGTCACAAGATGGACTTATACATCCCTTTAATGCACTGGTTAGTGTGTATATATCATGAGATAATTATACGAAATAAGAATATGTGTTTGATTCGCTATGGGAAATATGATGATGTCATAATCTACTATGGAAAAAATTTCAATGTACTTAATCCAATATAAGAATCATGTGATGATTCATTATAGTTTATGTTATGGTAAACATGTAGGGATGTATTATCCATGATGATTTTTTTGTATAATTGGTTTACCTTGATATATGAAATGGTGTCTAATATTATGACAAAGAAACAATTATATTTTAGGAAATTATGGTTCATGATTGATTTATGATGATTTCCAAGCCTTATGGTGCATGTGTTGGAAGTGTTAATGTTTTATTCCATAAATCATGATAATGATCATAAATAGATTGGGTATGAAAATTCCACATTATGTTGATGATCCCAAACACTTATTCATATCTCATATCTTATTATGATCATCGATTGATATCTCCCAGGCTTATCATTACTGAAAATATGTGCTCACCCTTTCTTATGTTTCCATTCCAATGGTATTGAAGAATGGGATAAGTACGGTATGTATATAAAGTGTACTAAATATAAATATTGTTTTGGAGATGTTTAATATCATTCATGAAATAATATGATTGTGTATATAGTCTTTAAAGACACTAATCATTTATGGTAATGAGGAATGAATTTGTGATATGTATTGAATACTAATCTAAAAAACATGTAATATTGATGTATGAAAATTCAGATCTCTATAGCCGGATTCATAAGAATTGAATTATTTATCCTTTGGAAATAGGACGAGAAGAATTCAGTGAGAACCTTAGGGATAAGTATAAGGATAATTCTATATATGGAAAATTATCTTTCAATTTTTCTAATGGATAAATAAAATGGGTTCTGAGAAATTACATTATTGTCTAGATGCTACTAGTGGATGTGGATCTAGAATATTTTCACCTAATGTTACTAACTCTAAAAATGGTGAATTAGTCTAGATATGATCATAACCTAGTGAATAATAATTGGACTTTTCGCACACTTGGTTTAATACATCAAGGGGATATGTTTTGTATTATCACAAACTCTTTAAAAACCATCACAATTAATTTCAATAATGACCATGAATGACCTAGGTTAAGCCTATGATGTAATTGTAAAATCTGAGCCCCAGTAATAGCCCAAGAACACCAAAAAGGGTTAATTAAGTTGGATTCGATCATCACTTGGTGTACAAAAATAATCCTTTCTTCACACCTAGTTTAAAACTCTGTAAGGTTATTATTTTGATATTTAAAAAATATTTACAATCCATCACAGTGGATATTAGTAATGACCATTAGTGGCCGAGGTTAAGGCTATGTTTTTATTATAACAACTGGCCCCAATAATAGCACATGAACCCTAAAAAGGTGCATTGGGATGGAGTCGATTCCCACCTATTTCACAACAATAGGTCTTAATACATACCTATTTTGACATTACCATGGGTTATTTGTTGGAAAATCACATACTATTTATAAATAATCCAATAGTATCTGAAAAATGATAGTGAATGATCTAGGTTATGCCTAAGGTGTGATTATAAAAATTGTGCCCCACTGATAGCGCATGGACCCTGAAAAGGTGAATTGGGGTGGAATTCATCATCAAATGGTTCATAAAAAATGTCATTGCTTCACACTTTCTTTGACACTAATAGGTGATATTATTTGAAAATTCAAAGACTCCTTACAAGCAATCCCTGGGGATTTCAATAATGACCATGAATGACCTAGGTAAATCCTAAGATGTCATTATAACAATCGGTCCTCATTAATAACATAGGAACCCTGAAAAGGGTGCATTAGGTTGGACTCGATCACCACCTACTTCACAACAATAGGCCTTACTACACACAAGTTTGAAACTCCTAGGGGATATGCTTCAGAAATTCAAAAACTCTTTACAAATCATCATGAAGTATTTGAATAATGACCATGAATAAACTATGATTATCCTATTGTGTCATTGTAAAATCTAGGCCCCATTAGTATAGTGAGAACCCTTCCTAACAAGGTTGGTGATAGAACAAGGCCCTAATGATAGCATATGGCACCACTGGTACACAACAACAAGCCTTTCAACATAACTCGTTTGACACTCCTAGGGGATATGCTTTTTAAATTCATGAAATATTTAAAGAAACTAATAGATGATTTTAATAAATACCATTAATGACCTAGGTTTATAATAATGATTAATTGTAAAAAAATATGCCCTATTGATAGCATATGGACCCTAGAAAGTGTTAATTGGCCAAGACTAGATCTCCACATAGTGCACAACAACATGCCTTTCTACACACAAAGTTTGACACTCCTGGTGTTTATGATTTTTTAAATGAAGAACCATTTATAAACCATCACATTGTAATTGAATAATGACCATGAATGACCTAGGTTATTCATAATGTGTCATTTTATCAACTAGGCCCCACTGTTAGTAGAATATCACTATCTTAACATGGATATTGGATCTTGACACACTAAGAACCACCAATAACCCTTCATACATGTGGTTCCCTACCCAGGGCCCTCCATCATGACCAAACAAGTCATCTGACTAATGAATGCCCCCATAGGAAAACATATATTCCTTTTGGTGATTTTTTTCATCACACACACACACACCAAATAAAACTTCCCAGGAGGCCATCCATCCAGATTACTACTCTAGTCTAAGAAAACATAACTATGAATTTCTAATCACGTAGGATCTTATGAATAAAGGTGATTTTTTTTGAAATGGGTATTAAAATTTAAACTTTTATCATTTTAACATTATAGGGTGTAACATCCCCCCCCCCTTCGAAGCGTAATGTACTAATTGTGGACCTTATATCTCAACCCAGGCAGTGCCACTAGACTTCTAACTGAGTATCTACTCTGATGATAATATAACAACTAATGTGTTCTAATATAATAGGCGCATGTCCTTATCATGTCCCTTGGGGTTTGGACCTCTGGGCATCACAAGTTTCCCCACAAACATTTAGTCCAGTACATGGGTCACACCCCTAAACCAGAATGGGTTATAAGAATAATAAATGTCCCTACATAAAAAAATAAATTCTTATAGTGTGTTTCATCACCCATACATACCATGTGAAGCTTCCAAGTTGGTCATACATCTTAATCTCTACACAAATCCAATAATGACAAACTATAGAGTTTTAATTAGGTATGATCCAAAAATGATAGGTTCACCTTGTTAATCAAACTATTATTTATATTTTTTAAAATGGATGAAATATGACGGAACCCTACTAAATTGGAATGTAATAGATAATGAAATAATTTTTATCCTAATAATTGAAACATTACAGGAGTTGGAATGAAAAATATTATTTCTATACTCACAAAACTTTCTCAAGCTATGAATCATGCTGAACATCCACATAATAAATGAAAGGGAAAACACATTTTTATATCCTTAATAAAGAAAATCACAAATTATTTTAGTGGTTACATAGATCCACTCTATAAATACCTAGACCATAGTTTCCTTGATCTGGTGGTTAATTTTTAACATTGTCACTAAATACAAGAAATCACACCCAAAATACAATATAGTTTAATAGTCCCACTAAACTGGATACATACATTAAATCAACATTAAATTATAAAATATAAAATAAAATAAAGTGTAATATATCATGAATAAAGGGAAATTCAATGAAAATAATGGAAATATATATTAAACTTCATGGAAAATAATAGACATGATGATAGGAAAATCAGTCCATGTCATAAATGTTAAAAATAAAATTATTTTCAAATCATTGTGTAAATGGGATTAAAAATTGACCCATTTTGGAAAAGATAAGAAATTTCCTATAAATAATTTTAATATAATGAAAAAATAATTTTAATTGGGTTTAGGAAGTAATTTATTTAGAGAATAAATTTTTCGAAAACATTTTAGAAACATTGATATGTAATGGAATGATACTCGATCTAAAAAAGATACATGATCATGAATGCTTAAAAAATAATTCCTTGATATTTTATCAATTAATAAGGTAGGAAATGCAAATATAACATGTGAAAAAGTTCAAAACCATATAATAATAAATTATATTTAATTTAATAAAATAAGATCATATGATTTTCTTTAAAGGATCCTTAAACTAAAAAATCCTGAAAATAATGGTGATTGTAACATAAATCTTTTTTCACTTTAGTAACTATTCAATTAAATCACCAATTAAAAAATAACATATAATGAAAAATTAAGTATCTTCAAAATAACTAGTTTCATGATATAACATTCCAAAGGGAATTATACACATGTCACAATGTAATATAGGATCGTATCATTAATGTATGACTCTAAGAAATAGATTTTGTGATGAATAGACCTTATAAAAATCATACCAATGAATTTGAGAATTAATAAATTAGTAGATTATTCATATAAATTTAAAATAAAAACCACAAATTGAAAATGAATAATATATATATATATATATAAATTCACTCATAATCATATCATAACGATGTCAATGAAGATGTTTTATATCCCATTGAATGGAAATTGAGTTAAAAAATCTTTAGCACTTGGTAACATTCTATTAAATCCCCAAGGATAAACTAATTCAAATTGAAACATAAAATAATATGTTGTATGAATGATTCATTATATTATATGTAAAATTTACGGTATATACCCCCACCCAATAAAAAAAGTGTTGAATAAGGCATATCTCTCACAAAAGTAATATAGAGACAAGAAAAACACTTACCATGAGTCCATAGATTATTTGTATGACCTTTAAATTATCTATAATAGGCATACATAAATTATTTTATTTCTTAATAAATATTTCCAAGTTTTACAAAATATATATATATAATTTATTTGTTTCTTTATAATGACATATTTGAATACATAATTATTTAATTCAATGCCGAGTTTTTTGAGAACACTCGATTCATCATCTCAAAAAAGATTAGTGTGTTGAACATAGTTAAAGAGGTAATTATTTGAATATATTCAAAATAATAGTCATGAAATAATTGTAATATTAATCCATCAATTATTATTTTAAAATAATTAATAAATAACAGTAATGAAAAATAAACTACGTTGTGATCGGGGAGAGGGTATGTTGTACATACTTGTGAGTAACATTAGAGTTTTTCAATAATCATTATGGAATATAGGTATGAATTTTTTTATCATTACATAATAATAATATAATAATAAATATGACACTATTTCAATATATATATATATATATATTATGTTATGATGTAAAAAGTATCACATCGCTTCGTGGAGGTGATAGTCCACTATTACACGAACGACGCTATCAATTTTAAGTATAAATATGAAAATGATATATTAACTTTTTGTAAAAAATAAATATTTTATTAATATAATTATTATGTAAATTATATCATATATATTAATCAACATCATCCTTATTATCTTCCATGTAAAGTGTTAATGAAAATCAAATCATATCGTTTCTCAATGAGGTAGTCTGATGTACGCATGAGGGACGTAATCGTAACACCCATAGAAATGAAATTAAAAATTTATACATGATATAATAACAATATAAGTATAAATATTTTAAAAATATAATATATATACATTAAATACATCATTACAAAAATCCTTGAGAGGAGAGTATGAAAAACAAATGACATCTGTTCGTGAGGCGGTAGTCCATTGTACACATGAATGATGATTTCATATCCCATTTTATGGAAGAGGAGATAAATTTAGGTTTTGAAATTAACATAATAAAATATAAGTATATGTGAGATATTTTCGATCAGATTAACGAAGATGATTAATATTTTAAGGAGGTGTAATAATAAATAAAATATATATATAGTTAGGGATTTTAACTTTTGTCGGACCACTCATTGTGGATTATACCAAAAGTATTATTAGAATGGACTTATGTCCAAAACAGTTATTCTAGGATAATGTTATGGAATTTTTCAATTGAATTATTAATTTCTTGAAAAACCAAAAAGGGGGTTTATAGTTTAAATATGAGAGGAGTGGGGGTGGTCGTCCATATGTGAGGTGAGTTTCACACTATTAATATTTGAAAATAAATGTTATACCCACGTTTTTCACTTGACACAAGGCTCAAAAATGGATAATTGTCGATCCTTAGACATTATTAGGTCTAAATATTGGTATGAAATTGTTTTTAGACAATTTATTGGATCATTATAACCCTTATCTTTTTAGTTTAACCCCTCGGTAAGCCCACTTGAAGTTTATCAACAGTTAGTTATTTTCAATGTTTTCAATATTAATTATAGTAAAAAATTTAATTGAAAACATTAGATAATATAAATGATATTTATTTCAAATATTTATCCTATTTTAAAAAAATCAATTTACATATGTGGAAAATTTCAATTTAATATTAAACATGTAGGCGCCATGAAAAAGCGGGTTTTCAAGAAGTGTAATTTTTATGGAAATAGTGATTTTATATTAAATATTTGAATAATAATATTTATTATATAAATTTAAATAAATATTTATTTATATATAATATATAAATTTCACAAAAAACAAATCTCATTATATATTTTCTTAATTAATTAAAATGTAGAAACATTATGCATTTTAAAAGAGTTTTATGAAAAATGAAATTTTATAGATTAAAAAACAACTCATACAAAAATCCAATTTTAAGTTTATTAAAAATGAATTAAGTGAATTAAATATAAGTAAATAATACTTATATTACATTAAATCATATTCAAAAAACAATTAGGCTTATAAATTGATTAATTTATTTAAATGAAAATAATTCTTTACAAAAAGATGTATGTTCAATATTCACTTAAATATAAATATTTTTTCAAAAACTAAAAAATTAACCAAAATTAAATTTTTATTTGAAAATTATAAAGAAAAATTAATTTTATTAAAAAAAATTATAAATTTTCTAAAAAATAATACGATTATTTATTCATTAAATAAATAAAAATATTTTTTGTTGAAAATATATTAGTGAAGAAAAAAATAAATTTACTAGAAAATTGATTGAGTATTTACTAATACTTAATCAATAATTTATATTCAATATGATATATATATATTTATATATATTATAAATAATTTAACACTATTCATTCCCTCCAATTTAATAGTTCTGTTATAACAATAATATCTATCGCGGGTCGTTTAAGGTCAATGTTGCATGTCGAATACTCTATCAAACATGGTTTTATTTTCTAAAATATCATGGTGTTATATTATCTTCCATTTCACTAATTTATTCTTCAAAGGTGAAATTTATCTTGGTAAACAATGGTTGGACATTTTAAAAGAATATTTTTTTAGAAACTCTCATTGTAAAAAGGGTTTATAAAATATCTGCTTTATATGAGAGAAAATGACATACTAGGGTCATTTATAATAAAAAATACTAGGTTTAAAAATAAGGGAAAATTGGTTGGAAGTGAATATATGGAGATGGTAAAAAATTATAATTCCAAAATATTGAAATGGGGTGATAGAAATAATTGATCACAAGAAATTGAATTATCTAGAGAATGTTTACAACCCCAAAAACATAAACCAAATTGGTGTTAAAAGGTCATTTATATCATTATAAATCGTTTTAATTATAAATACCTGAAAATTCCATGGATTTTTTTTAAATACATGAGAATTTTTACGAGTCCACGAAAACTGATGGCGCGTGATTCTGAGGCCTGGTGTGCTTGGAATCAATTTCTAATGTTTTTTTCGGTTACGTTCAGTGAACGTATGAGTAGGATTTTATAATTTTTGAATCGGTGCTCGGAATTTAAATGTGAGGACATTGTTGAACTCGTATCGTCGATATTCACTTAAGAAGACTATTTCTTCAATGAAAATGGGTCGAGAATAAAATTTATTTTTTGGTTTTTTAAGATAATGATTTAAATTAAAATAAAGTGTGTGGATTTATTTTTATTTTTTGGTCAAAACCTCCACTTGGATATTGGAGGTGGGACCACCACACCTTAACCTCCCATGAGAGGTTATGGTGGTGGGGCCCATCTGAACCAATCCTCCCATGAGAGGTTATGACGTGGGGACCACATGGGACTAAACCCCCAATTAATGGTGGAATAGGAATGTAACACCCCGAGATTTAATGAAAAATATTCTTTTTAATTTCATTAATATCTTGTGTTGTACGCTACACCAAAAGGAGTTTGCACGACAAGCAACCCTGATTTGGCTTGCATTACACGCAATCGCGACCTTCCTCGATAGCATGTGTTGTACGCAATACCGGGTGTTACTAAACAATGATATATTATTATAATATTATTATGAACTAGCCGTTATAAATAGTATTAACATAATTTTGAATTTTATAACATTATTATTTATCTTACATATTTTCTAGAACATGGTATAAGAACAAAATTAATTTTTTGGGTAAAACAAGTATTTTTCAAAAAATGCAGTTTTGCTGCCTTTTGATGGTGCAAAAACTTTAAATCTAGTTTTTGACATGTTTATAAGTTCAATTTTACAAAATAAAATTATTATTTGGAATCAGGATATAAAATTTTACCTTGGATAAATTTTTCATATTATTCTGATAACTTTCATATTTTAATGAATAGTAAAAACATGCTGTATTTTAATTAAAAACAACTTTTTTCATCGTAATAACTTATGTGGTTAAATTATAATATTGAATGTTTTTAAAGTATAAATATAATATATTTTTACCATTTAATATAATTTATTTCATTAGCGTTGTTTTTACCTTGAATTCGTAGGTTAAATCAATTCAATCTTTTGCAATGTTTTAAACAAAAACCCCGTTTTCTTTCGACAACGGGATTAATTTTAATTTAATTTCTGCTAATTTTTTGTATTAAATTTGAAAAAATGGATTCCATATTTGGAATCAGTAGATCCAAATTATGTTAATAAGCTACTTTATATTTTTGGGCTTTATGAATAGTAACTACGGTAATTTTTATTTACCTTAGTTAAAGGTAAATCGGGTAATTAAGGGTAAATATAAGATTATACAATTAACCTAACACCTACCAAAATCCTATTTGATGACTAAAAGTCGACCCATATCACCTAAGGGTCGGATTACAATCATTTAATGGGCTTTTGTCCATGAAAATAACTTAATTATTATTAAAACCAAAGAAAGTGACAACATGTCACTCTCTTAAATCTTATAAGTATATTAATTTTAATTTAGTGATAAACATCATGAAACGTGGAACATGAATAGTATCCAAAAATCTAATGAAATTATCTACATCATATAAATTTATTTATAATTTTAAGGTATTAAAGAATTATCATTAATTTTGACACAATAGGGATGCAGAAATTATTTATATAGTGAAAAATCAATAATATAGTTTTTATTGAAATATTAATACATTTCAAAAGGCCCAAAAATCTGAAAAAAACTTATTATTAGTGTATATATAAAACCTAATCATCCATTAGCAGAATTTTGGACCATTTGGATCCTTATTAAGATTATTATGACACTTATATTATTTTATTTTAAATGATGCCAAAGTTGTCACCTTCATAATTTAATAAATATAAGAATTTAAATATTGTGATTTTAAGATGATAAATTCGATTAAAAGTATTATTGTGAAAGGTACTATATTTATCTTTATCATAGGACTTTATTTGTAATTTTTATGCAACAAATAAGTATATTAAATAACTATACAAAAAATGATGTAGTAATTATTTTATTAATAGATAAACCAAATAAATGGTTTTAAAAATAATAAAATAAATATTATATGAACTATTTAATGTGATCCACTAATTTTCTAGATACATATGTCCTTTTATGAATCTATTAAAGCTTTTATTTCGAATATATATTCTCTATATAGTTTATTTAAAATCAAATAAATGAATAGTGTAAAAATTGACACTATTGTTATTTTATAAAAATAATATATTATAAAATTGTTTAAAAATCACAAAAATATTTAAAAATTATAAATTTAAATTTATACTGTATAAAATGTTATAAAGTATCTAATTATGGATAATTCACAACATATAAGTAATTATTTGTTATAATTTAAAATTTAGAATGTTATTACCACAAATAAAATTAAATTGATTAAATAAGGATAAATCAAGTTGATAATGTTTAAAATAAATTCCTAACATGTCTAAATTTAATTGGTTGATGAGATTACAATTCTATATAATCTAATATTAGGATATGAGTCATTTTTTGGAGCTTTTAAGTGGGGTTAGATTTATTATAAATTAATATTTTTAAGAATTCCAATGGTGCCCCTATCCTCCCTTATAAAAGGGCACCTCCTCTCTCTCTTCCTCACACCACATTGAGCCTTCAATATCAGCCAACCCCTACCACATTCTGTTCTCCACTTCCATAGAAACATCCTAGAGGTCTTGGTCTTCTTAAAAGACCAATTTTAGTGCCCTAATAGGAGGTCTCAAAGAGGCGCTTCAAAGAAGAGGTAATGTCCATTACCGATTCTTTCAATTTTATTTCTTCTTCCACTTATTATTTTTTAGTTGTTTCATTATTAAGTAATAACATAAGTATAAATCATATACTGATATGTTATTATAAGTATGAAACAATCATATTTCACCATCTATCCGTCCAACAGATAATGAAATCACCGCGCGTGCGTACGTACGGAATACGGTCTCCACGCAGTGGTGTAATCTATTTTCCACCACCACCTTACTTGAATGGGTATAAGGGTAAAAGTAATGAATATATATGATTATTGTAACGTGATATTGATTATTTAATATTATACATACACTTTAATACAATTCCACGATCTTGGGAATGATATCATCGCTCGTGCATACGTACGGACTACCGTCTCCACGACGTGATGAGATTCACCCTCCATGTTAACCATTCATGAATGATTATAAAGTATATATAATGAATAATAATGAAATATATAACATAATAATGATACTGTATTTATGTATATATATATATATGTATGTCATTTACTTAATTGCATTCAATTCAAAAGGGAAACGAACATAGCGTTCATGCGTACGAACGGCCTACCGTCTCCATAAACGGTGTATTTCATTCCTTTTATCGATCTATAATATATATGTATATGATGAATATATATTATATATAAATCATTTTTTACATTATGTAATTATGTAAATCAGGATATAAGTAATAATATCAAGAAAGACAAGTTGAAACACATACGATAAATGAAATGATTTTACCCAAAACGCTGCTTTAACATGGAATTTACAAAAGAACGGGTAATATAAAGTCATAAGTGAAACATATATGATATCATAAAAATGAATATGATTCTGTAATAACTCAATGATATTATTTAAATCATTATACAGGAGGTTTGGATACGTACGAAGCATATCAGACCTAAGGTAAGGGATAATTTTGTAAATCTCATTTTTATCCGAGATTGCTTATTCGTAAGTATTTACTGGGGTTATTGCTATCATCTGTGTCCATGTTTTATAAAAGTGTATTCATGTATGTTTAAATTCCTTTTACCCATTTTAACTTTTACCCCATGGTATGGAAGAAATCTTTCTTTTATTTACCCTACAAGGTACTTTTTAACTTTTCCGACAAAAGTACGAGAAAAATGTTTTTTTTAACGTATACGGAATGAAAGGATTTTTACGGTTTTATAAAGCCTTATTTTAATGAAGATTCCTCAAAAATATTTCATGACTATTTTCAACAAAATCCTTTTCTTTTAAAATTGCATGACATTTTGTGAAAAGAAAATGATTTTGAAGAAGAAATGATATTTTCCTCAAGAATTCATTTCAAGTGTTTTATCAAAACCATTTTTCATCTAAGATGCAATTATTTCATATGTGTATGTTTCAAGTATAATTTCTCTATGATTTACATGGTTTCACTTTCCTTATTATGAAATGATATCCTTTTTTTATATAGATTATGTGATGATGGGATGATGTTTATGAAACCCATTTTATTCGTTGGGTTATTATGAATGATGAATGGTTATTTTGTGGCGAAATTAAGAATTATTTCATTATGAGATGGTTGGGACATATATATCCCTCCAATGCATTGGGTAAAGATTTTATATCTCATGAGATAGACATGGATAGAACGGTAAGTTAATCCGGTTCAGTGTTACAGGACTGAAACGAGGAGTGAACTCGATTCAGAATGGGACTTTTTCCACTAAGATGGTCTTGGAAGAAATGCCTTGGCTACTATGGAAATCATTACATGTGCTTAATGGATACCACAATTACATGTTTTATTCCCATGCTATATTATCATGGTTTATGTTCCATTATGATCTATGCCTTATGTACTTCCATGTTTTATGTCTTTGCTCAAGATTTTGATGTCTAAACATTATTTTCATGTTTTTAAGTTCAAATGTATATGGTATGTTTTATTTTATCCATGCTTACCCTTACTGAGCATTTGAGCTCACCCTTTTTATGTTTTATTTTCCCCAAGGATCAAAAGAAAGGTTTTAGGTAAGGAAACAAAAAGTGGAAGATCTTTATGGGAGATGTTGAATATCTTTCACCATGATTAGAAGATTACGTTCCAAGTTTCCAAAGACACTAAACTATTACGGTCCCTGTGTGTCTGTTTTTGTTATGTATTAAGTATTCCGAAAAAGTAATGTAATTTCCATGTACGTCAATATTCGGGTCTCTACAGTTGGTATCAGAGGAAAGGTTTAGTCAAACTTTGGAAACTAGGATGCGAGAACTTTAGTGAGATCCCTAGAGACATTTCTAAGGTATGTCTAGGGATTTCCCTAAGGTTAATTATAGGTTATAGTCCTAGAATTATGGTAAAGATCTTAGAATTAAACCTAAGATGTTATATATTTAAGGTACTCCCCCTTTATTAGGTTGTTTTACCTAGCATGATTTTTTCCTCTCACACTATTCTTTTTGGGTTTTAGACGATGGCTGGAACCCGAAGGAACCGTGTTGATCAATGCAATGGAAAATGCAATGATTGTCCTCTTGAAAAAACAAATGTTATGGGAGATGGAGTTCAAAATTTTATTGCTATACATACACAAGCTATGAATCATTATGGACTTCCAAATGAGCAGATAAGGGAACAATATTCTATTGAGTCTTTCATGAGGCAACATCCACCTTCATTCAGTGGGTCTTATGATCCACTCGTTGCTGAACAATGGATCAGTACCACTGAAAAGTTATTTTATGTTCTTCAATGTTCTGAACAAGATAAATTCATCTTAGTAGTATATAGGTTGGAAGGTGAAGCTGATCAATGGTGGAATCTTATCAAGAATATGAGGCCAATAGATAAAATTGAGTCCATAGAATGGGACGAGTTCAAGAACTTATTTTTCAATAAGTAATTCCCTTGTATTCTTCAAACAAAGATAGAGAAAGAGTTTCTTGAACTAAAGCAAAAGGATGATGAATCTGTTGGTGTATACGAAGCGAAATTTACAAGGCTTGCAAGGTATGCATCTGGATCTATCATCCAACCTGAAAGTAAATTTGATCGATTCTTCAGTGGCTTAAAACCAAATCATCGAAGGGAATTAGCTATAAGAGACTTCAATAGCTATGAATAAAGTGTGCGTTGTGCTATCAAGGTATAAATGGATGTTGGTGTTACTTATCCATCTCATAGTTTTCACGAGAAACAAAAGATAGAGTTCAAGGAGAAATCTCAGAATAATGGTGAAAAGAAGATGAATGTTTCTTTATGCTCAATGTGTGGAATGAAGCATGGTGGAGATTGTCTTAAAGGGACTATAAAATGTTTTAAGCATGGAAAAGAAGGTCATCGAGTAGCTGAGTGTCGAAGTAATGGGAAAAGGGTTTCTAATTATGTGAATAAAGAAAAGACTACAGAGAACGCACCACCGACACTTCAATGCTTCAAGTGCAAGGAAATGGGGCATTATGCTAATAGATGACCTAATCCAAGTGTTAGTGATGATCGACATGAGCAATCACTTAAGGCAAAGGAAAAAGGGAAGTCACATGCGATCCCTATTGATGATGTTGAATATGACAACGATGTGGTGGAATGATTAAGTGTTTATTGGATTCCAAAATAATGTTGTATATAGTATCGTGGAATATTGGAATATTTATGTATTGGTCTATTTTGGTTTTCCATAATTTTATGATACCGGTAACCATGGAAAGTGATTGAGATATTTTTGGAAAAAAAGATGATATGCACATAATGAAGGGATAAAGAGAAAATGAATTTTTTGACAATATTCATGATCTCATGACTAATATAAGGAAACAGTTATATCATGGTTTGAGGTTTTGGTATGTGAAAAGAGTTAACTTTTGACACCATTCATGTTTTCACTAAGATTCAATGGGTATTCATTTTTCAAGAGAATACATGATTAAGGCCTTCGAATGTTTAGAATGTGACCAACAAGACATATCTTATGATATATGGGGATCAACTATGGAATTAACATGCTTGTTATATGAAATCTCTGGTAATCGTTTTCACTATAATATGAGAGTAGACTGCAGTATTATTGATAAGGCTAAAGATTGGAATGGATTATGTTGGACATAAGTTATTATTGTTTAAAGATAGAGGTTTTTTTTCGATATTATTTATGGGATGTTATAGTAATGTAGTTTTAGAAAAAGGACAACCTACAGGACGGGCGACAGCCCATCACGTCGGACAAGGCTATGGGAATCGAACCCACAACTGAAGTACGACTAGCCTTTATTGCCTACCACTAGCCTACAGGAAGTCCCTGTTTAGTAGAAACTTTTTTTATTATATTAAGCTGTATGATATATGAATTATATGTCCATTTTAGGAACCATATATGATTAATCTCACTATAGATGGACTTATGTATTTTTGATAACTTTTATAACCTTTTGTTTGAGACAGATGGAATGACCCATCATTCTATCACATGATCTGATAACACTTCACGAATGACAAATTCAACTTCATTTATTTAAGAGATGATGTGGAAATTTTCCAAAGAACGAACAATGGTGAGACTGTACCAAAATCACATAATTATTTCTTCTAATTCCAATTTCATCAACTTTAGGGAAATGATCTTGAAAACCAAAAATGATGTCCTAGTTCCCTTATATCTGATGAATCAGATGGTACCTTAGATCATCACAAATCTATGACTTTGTGATTGATGGCTTTTTCATATCCATGTTCTCTACCACTCTCCATCAGAACATGATTTTTAGATTTCTCCTCCATATCCATATTTTCACCTATGTTCTATTATCTGGAAACCCAGTGATGGGTTATTTGGGTATCCGTTATGTTTCTAACATTATTTTTGTAAATGAAGTTTTGGTATTCCATTTTACAATGTGGGTTTCTATTAAAGAAACTTTCAAGTAGTAAACCATTTATAACCCCAACGAATTTTGAGGGCGAAATTCATTTTAAGGGGGGTAGAATGTAACACCCTGAGATTTTATGAAAAATATTCTTTTTAATTTCATTAATGTCTTGTGTTGTATGCTACACCAAAAGGATCTTTCACGACAAGCAACCCTGACTTGGCATGCATTAAACGCTATCGCGACCTTCCTCGATAGCGTGTGTTGTACGCAATACCGAGTGTTACTAAAGAACGATATATTATTATAATATTATTATGAAGTAGCTGTTATGAATAGTATTAACTAAATTTTGAATTTTATAACATTATTATTCATCTTACACATTTTCTAGAACATGGTATAAGAACAAAATAAATTTTTCGGGTAAAATAAGTATTTTTCAAAAAATGCAGTTTTGCCGCCTTTTGATGGCGCAACCACTTTAAATCTAGTTTTTGACATGTTTATAAGTTCAATTTTACAAAATAAAATTATTATTTCGAATCAGGATATAAAATTTTACCTTGGATGAATTTTTCATATTATTCTGATAACTTTCATATTTTAATGAATAGTAAAAACACGCTATATTTTAATTAAAAACAACTTTTTTCATCGTAATAACTTAGGTGGTTAAATTATAATATTTAATGGTTTTAAAGTATAAATAGAATAAATATTTACCATTTAATATAGTGTATGTCATTAGGATTTATTTTACCTTGAATTCGTAGGCTAAATCAATTCAATCTTTTGCAATGTTTTAAACAAAAACCAGTTTTCTTTCGACAACGGGATTAATTTTAATTTAATTTCTTCAAACTTTTGTGTATTGAATTTGGAAAAATGGATTCCATATTTGGAATCAGTGGGTCCAAATTATGTTAATAAGCTAATTTTTATTTTTGGGCTTTATGAATAGAAACTACGGTAAATTTTATTTACCATAGTTAAAGTTAAATCGGGTAATTAAGGGTAAATATAAGATTATAAAATTATCCTAACACCTGCCAAAATCCTATTGGATGACTAAAAGTCGACCCATATCACCTAAGGGTCGGATTACAATCATTTAATGGACTTTTGTCCATGAAAATAACTTAATTATTATTAAAACCAAAGAAAGTGACAACATGTCACTCTCTTATATCTTATAAGTATATTAATTTTAATTTAGTGATAAAATTAATGAAACTTAGATAACGAATAGTCTCCAAAAATATAATGAAATTATCTAAATCATATAAATTTATTTATAATTTTTAGGTATTAAATAATTATTATTAATTATGACACAATAGGGATGCATAAATTATTTATTTAGTGAAAAATCAATAATATAGTTTTTATTGAAATATTAATACATATCAAAAGGCCCAAAAATCTACAAAAAACTTATTATTAGTGTATATATAAACCCTAATCATCCATTGGCCAAATTGTTGACTATTTGGATCCTTATTAAGATGATTATGACACTTATATTATTTTATTTTAAATGATGCCAAAGTTATCACCTTCATAATGTAATAAATATAACAATTTAAATATTGTGATTTTAAGATGATAAATTAGATTAAAAGTATTATTGTGAAAGTTACTATATTTATCTTAATCATAGTACTTTATTTGTAATTTTTATGCAACAAATAAGTATATTAAATAACTACAAAAAATGATGTATTAATTATTTTATTAAGATTTAAAAAAATAAATGGTTTTAAAAATAATAAAATAATTAGTATAAGAACTATTTAATGTGATCCACTAATTTTCTAGATACATATGACCTTTTATAAATCTATTAAATCTTTTAGTTTGAACATATCTTCTGTATATATTTTATTTAAAATCAAATAAATGAATAGTGTAAAAATTGGAACTATTGTTATTTTATAAAAATAATATATTGTAAAATTGTTTAAAAATCACAAAAATATTTACAAATTATAAATTTAAATTTATATGGTATAAAATGTTATAAAGTATCCAATTATGGAAAAATCACAACTAATAAGTAATTATTTGTTATAATTTAAAATTTAGAATGTTATTACCACAAAAACAATTAAATTGATTAAATAAGGATAAATCAAGTTGATAATGTTTAAAATAAATTCCTAACAAGTCTAAATTTAATTGGTTGATGATATTACAACCCTATATAATCTAATATTTGGATATGAGTCATTTTTTGGAGGTTTTAAGTGGGGTTAGATTTGTTATAAATTAATATTTTTAAGAATTCCAATGGTGCCCCTCTCCTCCCTTATATAAGGGCACCTACTCCCTCTCTTCCTCACACCACTTTGAGCCTTAAATATCTTCCAACCCCTGCCATATTATCTTTTACACTTCCCTAGAAACATCCTAGAGGTCTTTGTCTTCTTCAAAGACCAATTTTAGTGCCCTAAGAGGAGGTCTCAGAGAGGCGCTTCAAATAAGAGGTAATGTCCATTACCGATTCATTCAACTTTATTTCTTCTTCCACTTATTCTTTTTTAGTTGTTTCATTATGAGGTCATAACATCAGTATCAATAATATACTGATATGTTATTATAAGTATGAAAGAACCATATTTCACCATCTATCCATCCAACGGAAAACGAAATTACCGCGCGTGCGTACGTACGGAATACCGTCTCCGCGCCGTGGTGTAATCTATTTTCAACCACCACCTTACTTGGATGGGTATAAGGGTGAAATTAATGAATATATATGATTATTGTAAATTGATATTGATTCTGTAATATTATACATACACTTTAATACAATTACATGATCTTGGGAATGATATCATCACTCGTGTGTACGTGTGGGCTACCGTCTCCACGACGTGATGAGATTCACCCTCCATGTTAACCATTCATGAATGATTATAAAGTATATATAATGAATAATAATGAAATATATGACATAATAATGATACTGTATTTACGTATGTATATATATATATATATGTATGTCATTTACTTAATTCCATTCAATTAAAAAGGGAAACGAAAATAGCGATCATGCGTACGTACGGCCTACCCTCTCCATGAACGGTGTATTTCATTCCATTTATCGATCTATAATATATATGTATATGATGAATATATATATTATATATAAATCATGTTTTACATTCTGGAATTATGTAAATCAGGATATAAGTAATAATATCAAGAACGAAAAGTCAAAACACATACGATAAATGAAATGATTTTACCCAAAACGCTGCTTTAACATGGAATTTACAAAAGAACGGGTAATATAAAGTCATATGTGAAACATATATGATATCATAAAAATGAATATGATTCTGTAATAAGTCAATGACGTTATTTAAATCATTATACAGGAGGTTCAGATATGTATGAAGCATATCAGAACTAAGGTAAGGGATAATTTTGCAAATCTCATTTTTATCCGAGATTGCTTATTCGTAAGTATTTACTGGGGTTATTGATATCTTTCATGTCCATGTTTTATAAAATTGTATTCATGTATTTTTAATGTCCTTTTACCCATTTTAACTTTTACCCCATGGAATGGAAGAAATCTTTCTTTTATTTACCCTACAAGGTACTTTTTAACCTTTCCGAAAAAAGTACGAGAAGAATGTTTTCATAACATATACGGAATGAAAGGATTTTTACGGTTTTATAAAGACATATTTTAATGAATCTTACTCCAAAATATTTCATGACTATTTTCAACAAAATCCTTTTCTTTTAAAAATGCATGACATTTTCTGAAAAGAAAATGATTTTGAAGAAGAAAGGATATTTTCCTCTAGAATTCATTTCAAGTGTTTTATCAAAACCATTTTTCATCTAAGATGAAATTATTTCATATGTGTATGTTCCAATTATAATGTCTCTATGATTTATATGGTTTCACTTTCCTTATTATGAAATGATATCCTTTTCTTTTATATGGATTATGTGATGATGGGATGATATTTATGAAACCCATTTTATTCGTTGGGTTATTATGAATGATGGATGTTTATCTTGTGGCACAAGTAAGAATGATTTAATTATGAGATGTGTGGGACCTATATCTCCCTCCAATTCATTGGGTAAATATTATATATCTCATGATATAGACATGGCTAGAACGGTAAGTTAATCTGGTTCAGTGTTACAGGACTGAAACGAGGAGTGAACTCGATTCAGAATGGGACTTTGTCCACTAATATGGTCTTGGAAGCAATGCCTTGGATACTATGGAAATCATTACATGTGCTTAATGGATTCCACAATTACATGTTTTATTCCGATGCTATTTTATCATGTTTTATGTTCCATTATGATCTATGCCTTATGTACTTCCATGTTTTATGTCGTTGCTCAAGATTTTGATGTTTAAACATTATGTTCATGTTTTTAAGTTCAAATGTATATGGTATGTTTTTTTATCCATGCTTACCCATACTGATCTTTTGAGCTCACCCTTTTTATTATTTATTTTCCCCCAGGATCAAAAGAAAGGTTTTAGGTAAGGAAACAAAAATTGGAAGATCTTTATGGGAGATGTTGAAGATCTTTCACCACGATTAGAAGATTACGTTCCATGTTTCCAAAGACACTAAAATATTACGGTCCTTGTGTGTCTATTTTTGTTATGTATTAATTATTCCGCAAAAGTAATGTAATTTCCATGTACATCATGTTTCAGGTCTCTACAAGGAAAAACTCTCAACTATCCCCATTAATGAGGGAGAGTCTCTCCACACCCTCCTTTATTGGTGCCAACTCCCCTAATTTAGGGGTTCCAAATCCTCCACATTAATTAAGGGGGAGCCATGTTAATTAATTCACCATTTTGAATTTTGTTCCATCAAATTAAATAATATATTAACACAATCTATTATTAATTTGGTTTGCATTGTTCATTTTGGTGGCAACATCGAGAGGAGGATTATTAGGAGAATGCTCCCAACAAAGAACGCCTTCGACTACGAAGAATGCCAACCTTACTAGACTTCTTCCTCTAAACATCTACTGACGTGGGACATCTTAAACCAACCTTCCCTCCGCATCTTCATCAATGAGACGATGCACGAGCTCAAGATTGGAAGTGTGTGGCGGATGCGACGAAAGACGATCGCCTTAGTCTTCTTTCCACGACTTCATTGGAAATCAACAAACAAAGGTAGGGGTTGTTTTCTTTTATGTGTCATGTTCTTCTTTTATTTAAAAATAAAGAACAGGGATATGTTTTCTTTGATAGGTGAGTTGTGGTTCATCATTCACCTACCTTGATTAACCAATTGTTTCCACCCTAAACACGGAGGGTGCAGGCCAAACCAACATGGCCAGACCCCTCTGTCGTTCTTGTTTATGATGATCTTTGGCATGGAGACAAAGTGACGAGGTGATGAAGGTGGTGAAGAAAAAGGCCACGCTACCTGCATCTCCATGAGCCATGCCTCCCCTGCGTCATCCCGCTCTGACACCGGCCGAACAGGCCCTAGCCGAGCCCCTGCCGGCCTGGCTGGGCCTTGCTTGGCCTCCTGCAGGCCTGGCTGCACTCTGCCCGTCCACCCGCTGGCCCTCCTGGCACCCTGACCGGCTGCCTGTTTGCCCGCCTCCCGACCTTCCGGCTTGGACACACCCTTCCTGGCCGCCCTTTGGCCATCCTGGCACCCTACTTGGCCACCTTCCTGCCCGCCGGGAGCCCTGCCCAGCTGCCTGCTCGCCCGCTTGCTCGGCCGCCCGACCTCCTGAGTTGCCGCCTGACCGAAGTGGCTCCCTAGCCACGCTGGCCTCCCAAGCCTTCTCATGGCCCCCCTCGAGGCACCCTGGTCAAACTGTCCCAATCGCACCCTCTGGGTTGAGTCACGTCGGGCCGCAACCTCAAGGCGCTCTGGGCCGAATCGGCCCTGAGCCCGGGATGAACCGCCCACGCGGCCAGCTGGGCTAGGCTCAGCGGGTCGGGCCAAACATAACAGGTTGACCTGCCCAATGGGCTGGGCTCGACCCAATAGGTCTGACTGGGTCGACCCATACCATGTTGGCCCAGACTGGGTCCGACCTGGTCGGTCCGACTGGGTCGGACCAGACCCGGGCCAACTACGAACCCTTTACTTTCTTTGGCCATATCTTTGGCACCAGACAACCGTTTGATGAACCGTCATTGGTGTTGGTATTCTTCGAGAGTGATGGTCCTTTTTAGTAACCCCACAGAAGTTCGGGGTAATTTTGTGATATGGTCATGTTGGATCTTACACAAATCCAACAAGGCCCCTAGGAATAAAAGGATAATAACTCACAGACTGGACGTCCGATTGATGCAGCATCTATAGAGATGAGACCCCTGTGACATGGTGGACCTTTGAGAAAATTATTCATTGGACTTCGTGATAGTTGGATTATCGAACATTTTCTCATTGATCGGATCCATCCGAGATGAGCGAGATTAGTGCGGAGACCTAGTAGCTGGCTGAGACCTTACGAGTGCTGACCATTTCGACTCAGAGTGATTCGACTAGCCTAGTGGGAAGCGACTTGGTGTTGCGGCAGGACCAGAGTGGGTAGCTCCTTGGTGTCGCGGAAGACCCAAGATACTCTACAGGAGGAGTACCTCAGCAGGATACGAGGGGGAGTGCCATGGTGACGCGGCAGACCCACGACGGTGAGTATCTAGGTGACGTAGAAGACCCACGTTACTTGATAGGAGGAGTACCTCAGAAGTCCAAGGTTAGTGGGAAGTACCTTGGTGTCGTGTCAGGCTCATTGTACTCGATTGAGAAGGAGTTCTTCAGCAGCTGAGGTTTCGATAATGTGAATAAAATCCTAGTTGAGTTGAGTCAGAAAATTTTGTGTTTATCTCATGATTGAGATGGATTACTTGATAACTTAGGTATATGTTTGGGAATACACCTAAGTGGGTTATCTACTGATTTCATTCATTGTGGTTTATCCTTGTTGGATTTTGTGATACCTTGAGGGTCTCAGGGTCCCTATTGAGTATCGTTAAACTCACCCATGCACGGGCTATGCCTGCACCTCATTGTGTTGGTTGCAGACGACAGACAACGCTGACTAAGACTGAGTGTACCAGGACTGGATGGTACCTAGAGGTAGACCATACGATATGTTGGTACACATAGGAGACTGATATATGTGGAGTTTTTTGGAGGATATTTGTACCAACCCATCAGGTAGAAATCCCGGTGGACGATCCAACAACTATTTTACTCTTATTCTTTTGTACTAGATTTTCAGTTGTACTTGTACTTTCCTATTGGGCTTGTATTCCGACCCCTCTAAATTCATCACTCTTTTGTATACAGTTTTTCTTAGTGTTTTGATTTTAGATCATACTCTTTTGTGTGCATTTTTTTGTTTTAAAGGGAATGCCTTCTCTATTTAGGGATTTACGCCTTTGGTGCAGGTTTTCATCCCTTGGCCTATTGAAGGTGGGATTGGGGTAGTCACGGCACTGACCCCGAGGGACGGGTCATGACAAATTGGTATTAGAGGAGATGGTTCTACAGAAAAACATAGTACCCTAATCTTTCTTTTCTATGAAGTAATAGTGTTATGTGTAGTGAGTGTGGTTTTCAATTCAGCGAGTCTAGTGTTAGTGCGGTGGTCGAGGATCGATACACCAGGTCCCTGACTACCGATTTCTGACTCAGTGCATGAAAACATTTATTGCGTGTGTGTTTTAAAAAGTTTTTTTAGGTCATCTTAACGAGGTCAGCTCACTAGGTATAATCAATGACCATGTCGCATCTGTTTCTTTCAGGATGCCTCCCCACAGACGACCAATGAGTGTACCGAGATTTGTACGCGCAGATAACCCACTGAGTGATGAGGCCTCGGTGCAGGGCTCTATCACAACAGAAGCACTAGTGGTACCACTCCCCATTGGGCCACTGTTGCCCCCAACCCCAACTGTAGACGATGAATGCTGCTTGAGAACATTGCATGAATTACAAAACTAGAGGCCACCTAGTTTCAGTGGATAGACGGACCCACAGGCGGCTGAGGATTGGCTGGAGGTTGTGATGAGAGTTTTCCAACTGGTTGGGACACCAGCAGACCTCATGGTGATACTTGCTACTAGCCTTCTATATACAGTAGCAGGAAGATGGTGGAGCTTGTTGATCCATGTTTTTGATGAGATTATTCTTCATTGGGAAGACATCGAGAGCCTATTTCGGGCAGAGTTTGTCCCAGACACACTACGTGCAGTTCGTAGGAAAGAGCTACTTCATCTACAACAGGGTAGCATGACAGTGGCACAGTACACATCGAGGTTCACCGACCTCTCGTGCTAGTACACAAATATGATATGGGACCCATTATTTAGGGTCTAGACCTTTGATCAAGGACTCAGGTGAGAGATAAGGGCGTTAATGAACTCTCTCAACATCCTGACATAGGCAGGGGTGTTGCAGTGAACCCTCTTAGTGAAGAGTTTCCTTACTGAGCAGTCACAATCAGTGAGACCCACCACATGCCGATACAAAGTAGAGTCTTCTGAAACTCATAGTGGATAGATTCCGTAGAGGTCCAAGAGGACCAGAGCCAAGGGTGGATGACCACATGACTCAGGATCGATTGTGCGGGGCACTCAGAGTAGAGACATACATGCCCGGAGTGGGAAGTGTTTCTCAGGCGGTGGGCAGGGTCCCATGGATCTTAACTGCCTGAACCAGCATTTGGATGATCAGCAGATGGTTGAAGGATCACCCAGGTTGAGATAGAGATTCGATCGAGGCGGTCCGTAGGGAGCTCGGGGACTTGGCAGATGAGCTGGACGTGTAGCTGGTGGTAGACTACGTTTCAAGGTGTTACCACTACCACCACCTGGTGGTCCACCCTGACTGTAGGGAGCAGGTGGACTGGTGAGAGCTCATCTCTAGGAAGCTGAGTCTTATGATAATGTTTCTCTAGAGATGATTCGAGGTACGATCTGTGTCTACTCCACCTTAGCTACAGTTCTTATAGGCATATGTTCCAGTCACTCTTTCATTACTACTGCCCTCATTTGGATCACTGAGATTTCAATGGAGATGTTTCCTCGATCTGTATGGCTCGATACTCCTAAGAGAGCAGACTCGACGATTATTCATGTGTTCCGATAGTGAGAGATTACTCTAGGAGTTTAGAGCTTCAGTTGGGATATCCTAGTCGCGGCATTGAGGCCTTATAATGTCATCTTGGGTATGGACTGGTTATCTATAGTTAATGCCTAGATCGACTGTATTAGGTGAAAAGTGCAGTGTGTCCGCATAGATGGGGTCAGGTTTACCTTCACTGGTGAGGAGGAATCCTTTACAGCACAAGATTGACTTGCTCAGTGGAGAGTGCAGCCGATCACTCATCAGTTGGATTGCCTTACCATCGGAGTAGTTTTTGTAGAGTATCTGAACTATCCTGTAGTGGTGGACCAATACACAGATGTTTTCCCTAATGATCTCCCAAGTCTACCTCCTCATAAAGAGGTGTACTTTTACATTGACGTGTACCCCGGGACGACACTGATATCTACTCCATCATATTGGATGGCTCCCATGGAGCTTTGTGAGCTGTGGGTACATCTAGAGGACTTGGATGGGAAGGGATTCATCTGGCCCAGTTTTTCTCCTTCGGTAGCCCCAATTCTATTCTCCAATAAGGTGGATGGGTTCTTGATAAATTATGTTGACTATCAGCACCTGAACCACGTGACCGTGAAGAACATGTACCCACTCCTGAGTATTGAAGACCTCTTTGATCAGTTAAAAGAATAACAGTGGTTCTCGAAGATATACCTCAGATCAGGCTATCACCAGCTCAGATTTCGAGACGAGGATGCGCAGAAGATGACCTTCAGATGTCAGTATGAACACTATGAGTTCTTGGTTATGCCATTTGGCATAAGAAACACTTCATATGTGTTCATGGGACTCATGGATAGTATCTGTCGGCCATACCTCGATCGCTTTTTCATAGTCATCTTCGACAACATTCTGATCTACTTGACTAATGAGGAGGAGCACACCTACCATTTGTAGGTAGTACTAGACACACTCCGAGAGCACCAGGTTTATGGTAAGCTCTTGAAGTGTTAGTTCTGGATCTGAGAGGTTCAGTTCTTAGGACACATCATCTCAGAGGCTAGAGATGTAGTGGATCTAGCGAAGATTTAGTTGGTACTTTCTTAGGAGCCACCCACGAGTGTGATGGAGGTATGAAGTTTCCTGGGTTTGGCTTGTTAATATTGGAGGTTCGTTACAGACTTCTCCAGAGATGCAGCCCCACTATTATCCTTGACAAAGAAGGGGAAACCCTTTGTGTGGTCGGAAAGATACCAGCATAGCTTTCAGGAGTAGAGGCAGAGGCTAACTAGTGCCCCCCATCTTGAGGCTTCGAGAGGAAGGCGTGGGGTACGTAGTCTATTGCGACACATCAGAGACCGTACTCGGGTGTTTCATGATGTTGTATTGAGCAGTGATCGCGTACGGTTCTTGGCAGCTGAGACAACACGAGTATAACTATGGTAACCATGACCTGGAGTTAGCAGCAGTGGTCTTCACCTTGAAGATGTGGCGACACTATCTGATGGGAGAACGTTTTACCGTGTACTATAATAATAAGAGTCTCAGTTATATCTTCTCTCTAAAGGACCTGAACCTAAGACAATGATGATGGCTTGAGTTTTTCCATCATTATGACTTTGAGATAGTCTTTACTCCGGGAAAGGGGAACATTGTAGCAGATTCACTCAACAATAGATCTGGCATACAGCTGCTAGGTGAGGCGATGGAGCAGCCCGCCGCTTTGCAGATATACTTTTTGGATAGAGATGGAGCAGCTTTCCTTTAGTCCCTTTCAGTCACATCCCCACTTATTCATCGAGTTAGTGGGGCACATCATGGGAACACTGACAGTGAGACACGACGTGCTCATATATCCACATGGAAGGCACCTGATGGATTTTTTGAAGGTTGGGAGCACGTCATCCTCTTCAGAGGACATACTATGGGACCAATTTCACTTTAGGAGGAAGTGTTGAAGGAGATCCACACATCCCCTTTAGAGGTACATCCAGGAGTGGTGAATATGTACAAAGACCATCGACGACAGCACTGGTGGCCAGGTATGAATAAGGCAGTAGCGGAGTTTGTCTATCGATAGATCACTTGTCAGCAATTGAAGGTGGAACACCATGTACCAGCAGGCTTGGTTCAGCCTTTAGAGGTCCTAGAGTGGAAGTGGGATGGGATATCCATGGACATCATGATAGGACTTCCACATACATTCAGGGGTCACGACTTGATTTGGGTGATCGTCGACCGACTCACCAAGTTGGTCCACTTCCTACCGATCAGATAACAGGGTTCAGTAGAGATCATGGGATGCCTCTATTTGTAGGAGATTGTGCTGCTACATGGTGTAACTTCTTCTATTGAATCTGATCTTGATGCACGGTTTACTTCCCGGCTATGGAAGTGGTGGTTAGAGGCTTTCGGGGCGCAGCTTCATCTGAGCACCGCCTTCCATCCTCAGACAGATGACCATACTGAGAGGACCATTCAGACTCTCGAGGATATGCTCCGTGCATGCGTCCTCGACTTTGGTCGCAGCTGGGTGGACCGCTTACCATTGGTGGAGGTTTTGTATAACAACAGATACCACTCCACCATTGGTATGTGATGTGGCCTTAAAAACACTTGTTTTTCCACATCATTTTAATTAATTTTTATTAATTTAATTACTTATTTTTAACACTTTTTAATAAATAATGGATCTTTTGTATTTTAATTATTAACGTTAATAATTAATCAATTTTTATTATTAATAGTGTATTTTAAGCGTTAAAATAAATTAATTTACTTCTTACTTTAATTTTATAGACTAAGAACTATTTATTTAGATTGTTGTTTTTGTCTGCATAGTTAATAATTTTACATTAATTAACTAAATAAGTATTCTTTTTCACATAATTAATGTAGTCTTAACTTAATATTGCATGTTTTAATTATTAATTAATATTAAGTAACTTAATGTCATATGCCATCTTTTAATAATTCATTGATTAAAATAAAAGATTATAGACCAGCTTCAATTATTTAGTCTCTTTAAATTTGATTTCATTAATTAACATAATGGTTTAATAATATAATAATTATCTTTCTACATTAAATTAATTTAACTTAACATAGTAACTATTTTAAACAATTTAACATTGACTAATTAATGTCTAAATCTTATGTTAACTTTTAATAAGTTAGTTTCTTTTTATGTTTATTTTTAGTATAGAAATAATTTAAGTCATGCGAATAGAAATTATTAATAATTTAAATTAAGGTTATTTTGTTATAGAATTTTATTTAAATGTGCATTTGTTTTAATTTAGTTTTTGTTTTTTTAATTATTTTGTTGATATTCTATTTAAGTTTTAATTTATTTTATTTACTCTGTTTATTTTTCAGGTTCATGGTTTCATTCCGGTCACGATGTCTCTACGCACCTCCTTAACTGTCTATACTAAATGGGGACTATCCACATTTAATGAAACTGAATTGGGGGGTTAATATGGATGTAGGAAGCTGTGGTGGTGTGACATTTCATTTTTTTGAAAAACTACTTCTATAGGAGTTACCGAAGTTGGTTGAATGGGTGGAAGGGGTGGGCCTGGGGGTTGATGTTTCCTTGTCATCCCCATTATCCTTCAAAATGGATTGGAATCTTGCTATTGGGTACTTACACTATTTGTATCATTCTTACGTTAAGGGGTATTTCAGTGAACATGAGATTAATAGTTTTTCTTGCAAAATGATGATTTTATATGTTCATGGTAATGTGCATATTCAAAGGAATGAGGTTTTACTTCCCCATAAAGTAAAAAAATTGGTTTAAGTGTTTGAAATTAAACCATGGAAGACATAAGGCTATGTGAAACTTATGGTGGATTATCTCCAGCCTGAAAATTCTGAAGAAACATGCACATCTAGTGGGGAACTGACACATTTCATCTAAAGGTTTGTCATAACATTGCATATTTCTAGAATCTCTCTTCCAGATGGTATAATACCTCCCTTCAAATGGTTTTGTTTTCTTATACAGGTACATTCCTTTTTTTTAGTTGGTGTTGTTTGTTTAAAGCTACTCATGTAATGTTGATCGTTCGACAAAAAATGTCACGTGAAATCGGGGTACATTTTCCAAAAATTACCCTATTTACAAGTAAGACAAATATGATTAAAAATGGTGAAATGATAAAAATAATTACATGTACAAAGTTTTACAGTAACTGATAGAGTACATGATTCATTTTAACCATTAGATGATTGCCCTATGTGTCTAGGGAAACGTGTCTTCGTATGACCATCCTGGCGGCATATGCTGCACCGCCGTCCAGCTGGATGTTCACTAGGCCAATCCATCTCATTCCGAATACGAGTTGAGTTTGGCCTCCCTTTAGGTCGAAGTCTATTGCTGTTCGGTAGAAGCGTGGGTGCGCCATCAGGCAGCTGAAAATTCTGATATTCCCCGATTGGCATCCATGGAGTATTGTAGCAGGAGTTGATGCTCTCGAGTCGATAAGCTGGATCAACGAACTGCTCCCAAGATACGTGTACGTAAGCACACGCAACAATCACATGGCCGCAGGGATATCTCAGTGCCTGAAAGTTGCCACAATCACAGTAACGCTTCTCCAATAAAACAACTCGCACACGACCATTGCTACATGCCATAGCATCACCGGGCTCAGCGACCTCAAATCGTTGCTCTGGACGATTAAATGCAGTTACACGGTAAGTTGTGGCCTCCTGAAGAACTGTATCTAGCTCGCGTTGGAAATGGTGTCCATAGCGCATCCCTCTGTTCAAGCCCTCTTCAGCTTGCTTTCCTCGTTCCAGAAAGTACTTTACACTACGGTAGAAGGTCTCTTGTACCAACCCTGAAATTTAGATTTACGACATTATACAAATATTATATTATAATAGTAACTCTTATGAGTAACATATATTGAAATATTCGTATTTACCTGTCATAGGTAGTTTTCGAACACCCTTGAAAACTCCATTTATACATTCTACGATGTTGGTCGTCATATGACCATATCTCCTCCCATCATCATATGCCAACGACCATTTCTGCTTTGGAATTTGCATCATGTAATCATACACTTCTGGATTCACTCTGTGGATATCATGAAGACGCTCCTCCATCCTTTGTTGTTGAGGCTCATATGCTATCATACAAACAGTCATCTGAACAGTTATAAAAATAACTACGACAAAATCATTTTAAACAGAAAAGGATGTTCATACCAATTTTTAAGATTGCCTTTTTCATCGACTCATTCTTGAACTTCTTTCGCAAATTGCTGGCAATGTGTCGAATACAGTATCGATTATGGGCATATGGTGGTCTCCTCGAAAGACCCTCAGACTGTATAGCCTCCTTGATTGCACGGTGGCGATCAGAAATAAGACAAATCCCTTCTGCATCCGTAACAAACTCTCGGAGACATGCCAGAAACCAGCTCCATGATGAGAAGTTCTCTTTCTCCACAATTGCAAATGCTATAGGCAGAGGGGCTCAATTTCCATCTTGTGTGGCGGCAATCAATAAAGTTCCAGTTTACTTTCCATACAGAAATGTGCCATCAATTTGTATGAACTGCTTGCAATGTCTAAAAGCCGCCACACATGGTAAAAATGTCCAAAATAATCTATCAAACACAACCATTGAGCGGTCAAGTTGGTTCTGTTGGTTAACATATTCAACTGTATGTAACCGATAGACTATTTGATTATTGTGGCGTAGAAGCTCCAACAGTTGTGGTAGAACTCGATAAGAGTCATCCCAATCACCATACACTTTCACAATAGCCTTTTGTCGTGCTGCCCATGCCTTCCAGTAAGAGATTCGATACCCAAAAAGCTGTTTGATTCACTCAATGACCAGAACCACAGGGACATCTTGACATGCTCTAATCATTTCAACAATAATAGTTGAAACAAACTCAACATCTAATGAAGAGTGTTCCTGTGCCATGCTTGGGTTCACACATGTGTGTGGAGTAAATATAGTGATGCGCCAACTGTGAAAAGTGTTATCAATAATAGCTCGCAGACACATTTGACAGTTCGATTCAGATTTGTCACAACGGATCAAATAATAAGATCTCTTTGACTCTTCTACAACATATGAGTAATGTCTTTCAATGTGATATTGTTTTATCACATTTTTCATTGCTTCTTTGCTCTCAAACTCTCTGCCAATATACAAAACATCGTTATCTGCCACTCGATTTATGCCACCAATGATTCCTGGAAATTCTGAACTGGGAGTGATAACTGAATAATCAAATTCTGGCAAGCGATTCATGCCTTCAGTCGACCAGGAAGCCAATAGTGGAGGATGGTTCAATGGTCGGTTGAACCTCGCATGAGATGGTACCGACTGATCTTCCGCATGCTCTTCTTCTTCTTCAACTTCCTCTTCATCTTGTTCAAAATTGTCATCATCCTCAAATTCATCAACCAATGCATCTAAAGTATGTGGAGGACTATCCATTGAAACTGTGGCTGATGGAAATGATGGAATAACTACTGATGCTGATGGAACGTCTTGATGTGAAGGAGCATATGACATAGTTTCATGAATTTGAGATGGGTCAACTTCCAATGTCGATGGAACCTCCATTGTAGCTATAGTGACATACAACTCCATCATTTGATTCTCAGTTATATACTTAACCAATGAAAGTATATATTCCCAATCATCATCATCATTTACCGGATAGGGAACATGCCAAAACCTATCTATAAATTGAAGATGTCTGAATGTAATGGACTCTATTACTTGATTCCTCGCGAGTTTTAACCTCCGATGAATTTTCCTTTGCACAGCTTCCAAAGTAGTACATCCTCCAAGCATCACAACAGCTTCTGGATGTATACTATAACTGCATCCTTGTTCTGTCTCAATTATTTGACCGTTGCAATAAATATAAGCGGCGACCATATTTTTTATCTAAAAGAAACCACTGTTATTAATTAAATCTGATTAAAGAATCAATTTATGTATGCATGCTTCTAGTAATTTAGGTTGGAATCCTAATCCCTCCACCAAATCAATATGTTCAAACCATATTGATGTGTAACTATTTACACAACCCACAAGTTTGTGTTACTTACCCAAAAATAGAAGTCAAATATATTTATACATATCCACATGCATTATATGCCTGAGGTACACGAACACGTCATGTAAAAGCATAGAGTTATATGAAATTGAAAGTCTCCACATGAGTAAGCCCGGAGCGACAGATAGCCAACCCCATTCACTTTCCTAGACAAGGCAAGCCTCCAGGAAAGTAGGTGGTCCGACCCAAAGCCCTTCTACCCGGGGATACTTTACTCAAGAGAGAAATCATTTCATGATAACTCTAACACTTAATATGCAAAAAATATATTGAACTACTAAATTCAAGTTCATAACTTCAATTACAAACCGAGGTCAAGGTAGATTGAAAACTAAATTCAATATCATTCCTAGAATGTAATGCAAAGGTATATTCCATAGGCAATTTACTACTACTTGGCTAATTAATATAACTACTTCGCTAATTAATATAACTACTTCGCTGAATAATATAACTACTTTGCTAATAACCTAATTATGATAAATTAATTACCTAATTATGGTTAACTAATTACCTAATTATGGTTAACTAATAACCTAATTATGGTTAACTAATTACCTAATTATGGTTAACTAATTACCTAATTATGGTTAACTAATTACCTAATTATGGTTAACTAATTACCTAATTATGATTAACTAATTACCTAATTATGGTTAACTAATTACCTAATTATGGTTAACTAATTACCTAATTATGGTTAACTAATTACCTAATTATGGTTAACTAATTACCTAATTATGGTTAACTAATTACCTAATTATGGTTAACTAATTACCTAATTATGGTTAAGTAATTAACTAATTATGATTAAGTAATTACCTAATTATGATTACTTAATTAACTAATTATGCTTAATTAATTAACTAATTATGATTAATTAATTAACTAATTATGCTTAATTAATTAACTAATTATGATTAATTAATTAGCTAATTATGATTACTTAATTAACTAAGTATGATTGATTAATTAACTAATTAGGATTAATTAATTAGCAAGTGATGATTGATTAATTAGTAAGTAATGATTGATTAATAAACTAATTACAATTATTTAATTACCTAATTATGATTAATTATTTACCTAATTATGATTAATTAATTAACTAATTATGTTTCATTAATTACCTAATTATGATTAATTAATTAGCTAATTATGATTAATTAATAACCTATTATGTTTCATTAATTACCTAATTATGATTTATTAATTACCTAATTAGGATTAATTAATAACCTAATTATGATTAATTAATAACCTAATTAGGATTAATTAATAACCTAATTATGATTAATTAATAACCTAATTATGATTAATTAATAATCTAATTATGATTAATTAATTACCTAATTATGATTAATTAATAACCTAATTATGATTAATTAATAACCTAATTATGATTAATTAATAACCTAATTATGATTAATTAATAACCTAATTATGATTAATTAATTAACTAATTATGATTAATTAATAACCTAATTAGGATTAATTAATAACCTAATTATGATTAATTAATTAACTACTAATGATTAATTAATTAACTAATTATGATTAATTAATTAACTAATTATGATTAATTAATTACCTAATTATGATTACTTAATTAACTAATTATGCTTAATCAATTAACTAATTATGATTAATTAATTAGCTAATTATGATTACTTAATTAACTAATTATGATTAATTAATTAACAAATTAGGATTAACTAATTAGCTAATTATGATTACTTAATTAACTAATTATGATTAATTAATTAACTAATTAGGATTAATTAATTAGCAAGTGATGATTGATTAATTAGCAAGTGATGATTGATTAATTAGCAAGTGATGATTGATTAATTAGCAAGTAATGATTGATTAATAACCTAATTACGATTATTTAATTACCTAATTATGATTAATTAATTACCTAATTATGATTAATTAATTAACTAATTATGTTTCATTAATTACCTAATTATGATTAATTAATTAGCTAATTATGATTAATTAATAACCTATTATGTTTCATTAATTACCTAATTAGGATTAATTAATTACCTAATTAGGATTAATTAATAACCTAATTATGATTAATTAATAACCTAATTAGGATTAATTAATTACCTAATTATGATTAATTAATAACCTAATTATGATTAATTAATAACCTAATTAGGATTAATTAATAACCTAATTATGATTAATTAATTACCTAATTATGATTAATTAATTAACTAATTATGATTAATTAATAACCTAATTAGGATTAATTAATAACCTAATTATGATTAATTAATTAACTAATAATGATTAATTAATTAACTAATTATGATTAATTAATAACCTAATTATGATTAATTAATAACCTAATTATGATTAATTAATTTACTAATTATGATTAATTACTTAACTAATTATGATTAATTAATTTACTAATTATGATTAATTACTTAACTAATTATGATTAATTAATTAACTAATTACGATGATTAATTAATTAACTAATTACGATTAATTACTTAACTAATTATGATTAATTAATTAACTAATTATGATTAATTAATTAACTAGTTATGATTAATTAATTAATTAGTTATGATATTAACTAATTATGATTATTTAATTAACTAATTATTATTACTTATTACCTACTTACCATTAATTAATAACCTAATTATAATGAATTAATTAACTAATTATGATTCATTAATTAAATAATTATGATTAATTAATTTGCTAATTATGATTAATTAATTAGCTAATAATCATTAATTAATAATCTAATTACATTTAACTATTTACCTAATTATGATTAATTAATAACTTAATTATCATTGATTAATCAATTAATTATGATTAATTATTTAACTAACTAATCATTTCATTATCTAATTACATTTAAAAAAATCATACTATTTATAAAATACAAATATTATATACTAATTCTATAAATTAAACAACTAAATTATTAAATAAAACTATTAAATAAATTTAAAGAAAGATTTACCTCAAATTTGTGACGACGTAGGTACACAGGCAGAGCAACCGAAGAGGCAAGGCTTCACAGCAACCGAAGAACGCAAGAAAAAAGTTTGAGAGAGAGAGAGAAGAAGGGTTAGGGAGGGAGGAATGGGGGTGGGTGAGGTAGGAAGTGAGGAATGGGGTGGGGGGCGAGGGTCCTATTTATAGGATGGGGGGGGGTGTTTCGGCGCCACTTGAAGTGGCGCTGAATTGATTGGGAAGAAGGGTGCAGCGCCACTTCAAGTGGCGCTGCACGGTTTGTATTTATTTTTTCAGCGCCACTTCAAGTGGCGCTGAACTCTTCTTCTGCCAAATTGGTGGAGCGCCACTTGAAGTGGCGCTCCAATTCCAAAACCCTTGAGCGCCACATGGTCTGGCACTCAAGAGACCCACTTACCTAATTATTTAAACGTTTGACCCATTAAAAAGAAAAAAAACCCTGTAGGCAAAATTTGCCATCTGCTTAAGACGCCACACACTGGATGAGGCTACCAGAATCGCTTCCCACTAAACTCGCCGTTGTCCGCTGGAGATGAGATGAGTCGGGAGAGACGCCAAAATGATGCTAGAGTAGCTGCGCCGTGCTGGAGTCGAAGGAAGCCGCCGCCACGCCATGCTCTATTTGGAGAAGGAAACAAAACCCCTCATGTGCGCCATGGAGAAAGGGGGGGGGGGAGGAGGGAAGTAAAAAAATAATAATAATAAAATTAATAATAAATATAATAATAAAAACAATAATAAAAGTAATGTTAAAAGAAAAAAAGTAATAAAAAAAGATAAAGTTAAAGTGACTTTAATTAGTCAAAAGAATTGATTTGAATTTATTAAAGTTATAACATTAATAATTAGATATATTATAAATTAAATTGCAAAAGTAAATTAATAATAAATATTAATAATAGAATATGCAGATTATAGTAGAATTAATAATAATTGAAAATAAACTATAAAATATATTTTTAAAATTTTAAAACCTAAGTAACAAATTTATTTACATATTTAAAATTAACTAATTAATAAGTTTATATAACATTTTAATTTATTTATTAGTAATAATTAAATCTAAAATATTATCTTAATTATTTATTTATGTTCTTAATTTTTAATAACTTAGTTTAAAAAATCGATAAAATTGATTACTTAGTATTTATATTTATTAACTTAATTAAATTAATAACTTTTTAACTTATGTTTTATCATTGTTAATACTTGTATAAATAATATAAAAGTAAATAATAATTATTAAAATAAATATTTATTAGTTATCTTTAGATAACTTTTGTCTTTTAGATTAATCTGCTTTATTTCAAAAATATTTTGTGCGGGTTCATTCCAAGGACGGAAACACATCTTTGTGCATGAAACTAACTCATACAGAGTTAGTTACGTGAGGAAAACTCGCGGGACGTGCATGTCGCAGATTAAACGCATGTGTACGGTATGTTTGTGAAGTACAATTAAAGTCAGTGGAAGTGATCAGTGACAAGTAGCAGATGACGGGGGATTTAAAATAGAGAAAGCAGCATAATTTTGGAGGGGACGCTGATTGCTTTTCATTCAACGATCACATTAGATGAGAGTGAGACTCCCGGGAGATTAGAGAGCAGACATGGAGGCTAAGGAGCTAGAAGGAATAGCATTGCAAAGGGGTTTACCTTCCCTCTGCCCATAATTTTGTACTCTGTTTTTGGTTGTATTTCACTGCATTAATCAATATGATCAAAGGATGAATTGTTTACCTCTGGAATTCAATTCTGTTGGTTAATCTTCCAATCTTCTTTATTCACTTTGAAATTTCCAGAATCATATTCAATTGGAGAGATTGAATATAGATTCTCTTTTCAGTTGTTTCTCACCTTAAATGTTTTAAAAACCATAAATTCATGATCTTCTGGCGAGGTAGTTCGTGAATGCTTTTTTGAAGCTTTAATTTCTTAAACATTGGATGTTTACGGTGAGTTCATTTTCCACTATTATCTTGTCCTTTCTGCTAAGCAGTTTTACTGACATTGGAGTGGCGAACTCCTTAATTCAGTCTTATGTGTGTTGAGTTTCCTGGTGAGGGACACTTTTCACCTTTTTCTTGATGTGTGATTCAATTAAGTGGAGTGGTGAAGAATCCTATAAATCAGTAGTTGGAATTTTAGAGTATTTTACTTGATCTGCTCCTTCGACCTTACTTTTTAATTTTAGTATTTTGTTCTCTTATGCTATTTTTGATGTAGTTCTTAGTATATTAGTATACTGTTAAGTGATTTAGTTTCTGTCATCATTTTTATATTACTTCTTTCTTAATGAAAAGTACAAAACAAATTGAAATGTAAAAAAAATTAAAAATGCACACTCACTTCACTGCTGAAAATAGTGGAGTTTTTCTTGAATAAAACCTAGAATTCTCGTCTGCCTTCTCTGTGGATCGACCCTGCACTGCTATACTAGTGTAGGTTAATAAATGTAATTTTGAGGGTCGTGAAGACCTCCAAATGCTTCAGTATGGAACCTTTTGAGGCGTTATACGGGCAACCATGCACATCACATTTGTGCTGGATTGACCTAGGGGAGTCAGCACTAGTGGGACTGTATAGGGTACGAGCTACCATGGAGAAGGTGCAGATCATCCAGCTGCGGATGAAGACTGCCTAGAGCAGACAGAAGACATATGCTGACATGATATGGAGACCTCTGGAATTCGAGGATCGTGACCTCATCTTTCTATGTGTCTCATGTCAACGAGGACTATAGAGATTTGGTCGAGGAGGCAAGTTATCTCTGAGGTTCATCGGACCTTTTCTGGTCCTTAGTAGAGTTGGAAAGGTGGCTTATCGCTGAGCTCTTCCACCTCAGTTGCACCGGATGCATGATGTCTTACACGTATCTCAGCTGAGGAGTTACGTGCACGACCCTTCTCACATCATCGGTCCTGGGGAGCCAGACGTCGACGATGAGGAGACTTTCACGGAAGTTCAAGTAGAGATTGAGGATCAATAGGAGCGGGTCCTACATCTATGGTCGATACCTATGGTGCACATTCACTGGTAGCACAGGAACCTCCATGAGAGAATGTGGGAACAGGAGGCTTAGATGTGTGCTCTATACCCCCATTTGTTCCCTTAGTTCATTTTGTAGCTTACGGGGACGTAAATCCCTGTGGTGTGAAGAATGTAAAGACCTAAAAATTATATGGAATTTTTTTAAATACATGTGAATTTTTAGGAGTCCGTGAAAACCGAAGACGCGTGATTCAGAGGCCTGGTGTTCCTGGAATCAATTTCTAAAGTTTTGTTCGAGTACTTTTAGTAAATGTACGAGCGAGTTTTTATAACATTTGAACCAGTGCTCAGAATTAAAATATGAGGACACCGTTGAACTCACAGCGCCGATATTCTCTTGAGAAGACTATCACTTCGATGACAGTGGGTTGATAATAAAAGTTAGTTTTGGGGTTTTTAAGAGAATGATTTAAATAAAAATAAAGTGTGTGGCTTTCTTTTATTTGTTGGTTATAACCTACACATGGAAGTTGGAGGTAGGACCACCACACCTTAACCTCCCATGAGAGGTTATGGTGGTGGCGCCCAGCCGAACCTAACCTCCCGCGAGAGGTTACAACGTGGGGACCACATGAGACTAAACCCCCTATTAATGGTGGGAGAGGAAAACCTCTCAACTCCCCTCATTAATGTGGGAGAGTCTTTCCACACCCCCTCCTTTATTGGTGCCAACACCCTGGATTTATTGGTGCCAAATCCTCTAAATTAATTAAGGGAGAGCCAAATTAATTAGTTCACCATTTTAAATTTTGTGCCTTTAAATTAAATAATATATTAACACAATCTATTATTATTTTGGATGGCATTGTTCATTTTGGTGGCAACTTTGAGAGAAGTATTATTGGGAGAAAGCTCCCAACGAAGAACGCCTTCGACTACAAAGAACGCCGAACTTCTTAGACTTCTTCCTTGGATCCTCTACCGATGTCGGACGTCATCAACCAACCTTCCCTACGCATCATCATCAATGAGTTGATGCACGAGCTCAGGATTGGAAGTTTGCAGTGGACGCGACGAACGATGATCACCATCTTCTTCTTTCCGCGACATCATCGGTGATCAACAAACAAAGGTTGGGGTTGTTTTCTTTTATGTTCTATGTTATTTTTTTCGTTCAAAACAAAGAACTAGGATATGTTTCCTTTGAAAGGTGAGTTTTTTTCTTCATTCTCCTACCTTGATGAACCAATTTTTACCACCGTAAATGCAGAGGGAGCGGGCCAAACAAACATGGCCCGACCCCTCCACCATTCTTGTTTATGATGATCTTCATCATGGGCACGAAGTAAGGAGGCGACAAAGGCGGTGAAGGCAAAGGTCGTGCTACCTATGACCTCCATGATCTGCACTGCCCCCGCAACATTCCTCTCTGCCACCGACCCCATCCAAGCCCCTACCGTCATGGTCGCACCCTTCCTGGCCGCCCGCCTGACGCCCTGCCTGGACGCCCGCAGGCCTGCCCTGCCACTTTATGGCCCACCTCCTGACCTTCCGAAGGCCTGTGATCCCACTGAGCACCCGACCCTCCGGGCTCCCTACCTGGCTGCCTGTAGGCCAGGCTGTGCCCAGCCCTACTGCCCGCTGGCCCGCCTGCTGGCCTGCCGAGCCATAACCCCATCGAAGCGGCGCCCTGGTCGTGCATGCCTCCCGAGCTGGACTATGAACCCCCTCAAAGAACCCTAGCGGAATCGGCCCAGTCGTGCCCTCCAGGATGCACCCTCGCGGCGCTCTGGGCTGAATCGGCCCCAAGCCCAGGCCGAACCGCCCACGCGGCTGGCTGGGCTGCGCCATGTGGGCCTGGCCGTACCTAACATACTGGCCCACCCAATGGGCAGGGCCAAACTCAATAGGTCGTACCGGGTCAACCTAGATCGGGTCGGGTCAGTCCGACCGGGTCAGCCCGGACCCGGGCCCACTACCGACTATTTACCTTCTTTGGCCATATCTTTGGCACTGAATGAACGTTTGACAAACCATCAGCGGTGCTGGTATTCTTCGAATGCATTAGTCCCTTTGAGTAAACCCCACTTGAGTTAGAGGTATAGTTGAGATATGGTCAGGATGGATCGTGCACAAATCCAACTTGGCCCCCAAGACTAAAAGGTTAATAACTCACAGACTGGGCGTCCGATTGACATGTCGTCTGTTGCGATGAGACCACTATGATGTGCCATACATTTGAGATACATCTTTGTGAGACTTCGTGATAGTTGGAGTATCAACTAGTAGCTCGTGGAGAAGATCCTCCCAGAGACGAGTGAGATTAGTGCGGAGACCTAGTAGCTGGCTGAGACCTGACGACTGCTTACCGTTTCGACTCGGAGTGATTCGACTAGCCTAGTGGGAAGTGCCTTGGTGTCACGGCGACCCACAATGGGGAGCACCTTGGTGTCATGGAAGACCCATGATACTTGAAAGGAGGAGTAACTCAGGAGATTACAAGGGGGAGTGCCTTGGTGATGCAGAAGACCCATGGTGGGGAGTGCTTTGGTGACGCAGCAGACCCACGGTACTCGACAGGAAGAGTACCTCAGCAGTTCAAGGTTAGGGGGAATCACATTGGTGTCGTGGTAGGTCCATTGTACTCGATTGAGCAGGTTTTCTCCAGCAGCTACGATTTATATAGTGTGAATAAAATCTTGGTTGAGCTGAGTCAGAAACTTTTGTGTTTACCTTATGATTGAGATGAATTACTTGATAACTTAGGTATATGTATGGGAATATACCTAAGTGGGGTTATTTGTTGATTTCATACTTTTTGGTTTATCCTTGTTGGATTTGGTGAGTCCTTGAGGGTCTTGGGGTCCCTACTGAGTATCGTTATACTCACCCCTACATGGGCTATGCCCGAACCTCTTTGTGTTGGTTGGAGATGACAGACAACGCTGAATGAGGCTGAGAGTACCAGGACTGGACGACACCCAGAGGTAGAACATACGACGTGTCGGTACACGGAGGAGAGGGACAGATGTGGAGTGTTGTGGAGGCTATCTATACCTACACTTCAGGTTGGAATCCCACAGGATGACCCAACACCTGTTTTACTCGTCTTCAATTGTACTTGTTTATCATTTGTACTTGTACTTTCCTATTGGGCTTGTATTCCAGCCCCTCTACATTCAACACGCTTTTGTGTACAGATTTTCATAGTGTTTTTCAACTACCTCGTACTCTGTTGTGTGAATTTTCATGTTTTAAAGGCAATGCCTTTCTAGTTTAGGGATTTCTACCTTTGGTTCTAGTCTCCAGCCCCTAACCTATGGAAGGTGGGCTTGGGGTAGTCACGACACGGGCCCCGGGGGACGGGTCGTGATAGTAATCGGATTTTTTTTTATTTTAAGATCCTTTTCCAAGATTAGATGAATTAAATATCCATAAATACTAAGAGAGTAAGGAAATATACTTACTTGATATATAAAATTTCATCATGCTGTCAATTTTCCCCACAATCTCATCATTTTTCCAAAATGATGAGTATTCAAAATTCATTATGTATGCCTCGTGAACTAATATACACTTTTAATGAATAAATAACTAATAAAAGGATAAAAATATTTTCAAATTATCATTATACATGAACAAAAAACAAAATAATTAGAACATGATAAGATAATTCGAAAAATAAATACACATTTTTAAGATGCATTAATCTTCAAAATTCAATTGAACCAATAGTTGAGAAATCATTCCTAAATAACATCAATCATAAAGAGAATTTTAAATCCAATTTTTCCCCATGATTTTCATATTCTATGAAAAAAATATAGAAATTTATTTTTGAAAAAAAATTAATCACTTAGTCAACATATAACTTTTCTATCCACTAGTTTTTTGTATGGTAGAACAAGTTTTCCCATAATTTCCTCTATATCCAAGATCATAAAAACCCTAAATGTATTAAATAACTTAAATATTATTTCCACATAATTTAAAATAATCTGAAAAATTAAACCAATTACTTACATATAAATGAATCCTAAAAAATGTCTTCTAATTTTTTTTAATCACTTTAAGATCTCCTCAATTAAAACCTAAAAAGGGGTGTTATGAATGTAAAATTATAATCAAACATAATATTATATTACTTCTATGGTATCCATAAATATTAAGATAAAATCACAAAAAAATGACATAATCTGCTCATTTATCTAAACCATTCCTCTAATGTGAACTATAATAGCTCAAAAGACACACTCCTAGATCTGGTGTTGAAATCATAAACATTAGATTTATAGTATTGATATAGATGAAGGTGACCAAATTTTTTCCATCCATAACATACAATACCAAAATGGAAAATTGGATCAATTAAATTCTCAAGGACTATCTAGTTTTACTGTTTTAGGGAACATAGACAAACTATTACACAAATAATACCCAATAATTAAATATTTTTTCTTTCCCACTATACCTATCTATTCAAATTCCGTAACAGGTCATCAACAACATCTATATGAAAAAATTAAAGAAATAATTCATTCAATATCATTATTTATATCCTATATAAATAGAAATATTAGAAGGGTTCTCTCAAATGATCTGTAATGGTAAACCTGGGAATTAACAATTGAATGTTATTAGTGACCAGAAGAAGTGTATAAGGGTATCATGATATAATTAATGTGCATAATTACAATATAATAATATTTATACCCATAAATGAAAAGATCATCAATAATTAAAACATGTGATAAGGCCTTAAGTATGGAAGGGGTCATCCGAATTAATAATCACAAGCCTTATGATATCGATAGTGATTAAAAGAATCATTGTGAACCAATATAAATCAAAAATAAAATTTATTTCTATCATTGAAACTGTTTTATCAAATAAATATTACAAATGGAATATCCAATATGGTTGTATTCAATCTCAAGAGTACCCATTTCATTTTAGGGCTACAACAGACCCAACCTTCCATGTTTTATTAGAAAACCACCAGCCATAAATAAATAATGTAACCACATTTACTTGTTTTATAACAGAACCATCTATCATTGTTTTATAACAGAACCACAAATCCTTATAAAAAAATTACCAAGACCTATATCATGAATAAAGTATATATAACATTAATTTCATCATAAAATCATTGTAGCCACCTTTAGTTTTGTTTTGGAACATGGTTAATCCATGTAAAAAGAAAATTATTTTAGGAAAGTCACTTTGAAACATGACTAATCCTTGGAAAAAATGTATTCCATAACAATATCTTTGAAGAACTATTAATATGTGCAACAAAAATGGGTCCCATAACAATATATTTGTGACACAATTAACCTACATAGAATAAAAGGGTTCCATAAAAATATATCTAAAAAAATATTAACATGTAGAAAATTGAAAGGTTTCATAAAAATATATTTGAAACATTATTAACCTTTGGAAAATAATTGGGTTAAATAAAAATATAATTGAAACATGAATAACCCATGGAAAAGAAATGGGTTCTATAATAATCTCATCAAAACATGATTAACCTATGGAAAAGAAATAGGTTCCATTACAATATCATTCAATTAATATTAATCCATCTAGAGAAATAATGAGGGTGGTATCATTAAAAAATATTCCTATTGGATCATAAATAAATAAGGGTTGTTTTCCTTGATTAATGTAAATATAATTAAAAAAACAATAAAAAATATTTTTGAGTAAAATAAACATTCCATTTTGAAAATCACTTTTAAAAACTAAAAATTCCAAAAATAATATGAAAATATTTTTCTTATAAATTAAACTTGGTAAAATATAACTCAAACATCAAGAATTATAATGGACATTATGGTTGGAAAATCATTTTAATGCATAAATGTTAAAAATAAACATTATTTTTAATATATTTTGTAAATGTGATTCAAGTGAACCATTTGTAAAACTTCAAGGAATTTACTTTTAAAAAATTTTAAAAATGGTAAAAGATCATGTCCAATAGATTTATGAAATAATTTATTTTTAAAACATGACACATTTGAAATTTTTTTAGAAACATGGATATGGGAGGGAAATATACCGTATCTAATTAAGATACATGATTAATATCAATTAAAAACGAATTTATTGATATTTTTCAATAAATAAAGGAGGAAATGGAAATCAATCATGTGAAACACATTAAAACCCCAAGGATAATAAAATAGACTTGGTGAAAAAAATAATATCATATTATTTCCTCTAAAGGAACCTTGAACTTAAATAATCTTGAAAATAATAAAGATGGTAACATAAAGAATTTCCACTTTGGAAACTTTTCAATCATAATATTCATGAATGAGAAACATCAAGTGATACATTAAATATCATTTACGTAAGGATTTTAATGATATATCACATAAAAGGGTAGTATATACACGTTACAAATAAATATAGATATGTATCATAAATGTATTTCTTAGAGAAATGGAATTTGGGATGAATAACCATTACAAAAACTAAACCATTTAATTTGAGAATTAATTAATGAATAAATTGTGGGTAAAAAATATAAATCCTCCCAAAATATGTATATATGGTATAAAAAATTAATATATCAATTAACACATTATCATATCATAATGGAGTTAATGAGTATGTTTTACAACCCAATTAATGGAAATTAACTTAAGAAACTCTTTACCATTTGGTAAATTTCAAGTCAATACCATTGAAGAATTAATTTAAATTGAAATATAAAATACAATGTTCTGAATGATTCATGATATTATTAAAATAATTAACAATTTATACACCACAAAATAAAAATGGGTTGAGAATATAGCATATTTCTCATAAAATTAAAAGGGATGTGAGAAAAACCATTACCTAATGTCTAGACTTTCATTATATGTACTTTAACTCATATAAAATAAGCATAAATAAATTATTTGATTCATTAAAACATATTATAGTATTAAAATTTTATAATTTTGACATTTACTTTATTTATTTACTAATATATATTAGAATACTTAATAACTTATGTCAACATTGGTTATTTTGAGGACGCTCAGTTCATTGTTTCAAAACAAATTCAGTGCAATGACCATGTTCCAAGAGTTAATTATTTCAACATGTCTATATTATTAATCAAGAAATAATTATCATATTTATTCATAAATTATACATTTATAATAAATGATGAAAAATATTTATGACAAATGAATGATGTTACCATATGGGTGATGGTAGGTCGTACGTATGCATGAGTGACATTTCCATTTTTCAATGATAATTATGGAAAGGTGGAATAAATTATTTATCTTTGATGAATAATAATAATATCAAAAATAAAATATTATTTCCTTAAAAATACTTATATATATTATTTTTTTAATGTGGTAGTGAAAAAATAATCACATCGCTTTGTGATGGCGATAGTCCACATGTAGACAAACAAAATAATCATATTTCAATGTAAGAAATAGAATGATATATTATATTTTTATAAATATAAACATGTCCTGAATATCATTATGATTTAATTTATATCACATATATTCAAAAAAATTATCCTTATTACATTCCATATAATTCTTCAATAAAAAATGTATCACATTCCGTTCCGAGGTGGTAGTCCCACGTAAACATGAGCGACGTTATCATATCCAAAAATGAATAAAAATTTTAAAAAAAATATGTGATATAATAAATATTAATTTATAAATATTTTACATATTTCATATATATAATTTAAAATCTATCATTACAACAATACATGGGAGCTATTGATGAAAAATGAATTACATCATTTAGCGAGGTGGTAATCTGTCGTACACCAAAACGATGATTTCGTATTCCATTTGATGGAAGAAGAGATGGAATTAAGTAAGTACATTAATATAATAATATAGAAGCATATTTTATACATTGTTTTCATATTATTATTATTTTTATATTATTTTATGGAGGTGGATGTAAAAATTAAACAATCATGTATACTTATAAATTTTACCTCTTCTCAGACAACCTATTTTGGATTATAAAAAAAGTATTATTGGAATGTATATATGAAGAAAATATGATTATAGGGTGAAAATATGGTATTTTGGATGTTATTTTTCATTTCATGGTCAAATCAAAAGCGTATGATGTTTTTAATAAGAGAGGAGAGGGGGTGGACTTTTATTAGTGATGTGAGTGGCACACTAGTAATTTTTGAAAATAAAAAGTTTTAACCAATTTTTTCACATTCCAAAAATATAAAAAATGGGAAATTATCGATAATTAGACATTATAAGGTTTTTATATTGTCATTAAATATATTTTATAAAATTTTTTAGTTCATTTAAACCATTATCAATTTAGTTTATCCCTGGTAAACTTATTTTCACCGTAACTGTGGAAGTTATTTTAACTATTTTAAACATTACCTATGGTAAAACCTTATGTTGAACATATTAGATAATATAAAATATTAAGATTAAATAATGGAATCCATTGTGAAAAATAAAATTCATAGAAGAGGAATGTTACATTTCAAAATTAAACCCGCAGATCCACTAAAAAAGAGGGTTTTCAGGAAGTGTGTTTTTCAAGGACAAAAATATTTTATTTTAGCTCTATTATTATTAATAATTATTTAAATAATTTATATTAATATTATGTATAAATTATAAATTTCATTTCAAATATATCCCTATATTAATTGTCTTAATTAATTAAAATGGATAAATATATTTATTTTTAAAGCACTATTCCAAAAAATCACGTTTCAGACCTAAACACCAGCTTATACTAAAATCGAATATGAAGTTAATTGAAAATAAAGTAATATGAATAAATATAACTAATTAATATATATTAGTTTAAATAATATTCAAATCAAAATATATATCTAAAATTTATTAATTTATTGAAACTAAAACACATTTTTACAAAATTTAGTATTTTTCACTATTCATTAAAAATTGAATATTTTTAAAATAATCCTAAAATTTCTCCAAATGAAATTATTTTATTTAGATTGAAAAAATGAATTTTATTTTATGAAATAAATTTTCTAAAGATTAAAAAATAAATTACAATGATTTTTTATGTAAAGAAAAAAAACATTTTTGAGGAATAAATATTTTTAAAAAATAAAATTACTTAACTAAAGAGTTGACTGATTACCTACTAAAAATTTGTCAATAATTTTTATTGAGTAGAAAGTTTATAATTATATATTTATATAATAATTCTTTTAGTAATATTCATACCCTAAAATGTATCGATTATGTTATAACAATTATATATATCATTGGTTGTTTATGCTCAGTGTTGCACATAGGATATGCTATCAAACATTGTTTAATTTTTTAAAATAATAGGTTGTTAAAATCCTAATAAATTCCAATGTAAATAAATATAATCATAAACTATTTAATTTAATTTGAATAATGGTATCAAAATAGTACATCCTCTATCTAACTAATCCAAGACCATATAGGGAATGAATAAGGATGGTATTAATACAAAATATCAAAAATATATTATAATTAAACTAAAGGGTTTTTTCATTTATGAATATACATAACATAAAAAATCCATGGAATTGTTTTACGATTATATACATTTCCCTTTGAAAACAACCTATTCAAAACTAAAAGATCACAAAATATTTCAAAAATATTTTTATTTGAAAATAACTATTGGAACATATAAAGGAAATTTAAAACACTGACTATTCATGATGATGAGAAATTCTCTTCAAGTGATGCATATGAAAACAAATATTATGTACAAAATTTTTTAAGAAAATTAAAAAATTAACATGTTTGGAAAATGAATGGATGATTCATTAATTTTTTTCTAAAAAAAATAATAGATAATAATGTATTTAATATATAATTTGGATATTATTATAAATATTTTTGAATTTTTATTATCTAACATGGATTTGATAAAAAATATATTTTCAACCAATGAGAGAAATAAATTCATATTTTTCTTGAAACATTTTCTCAATAATATTTATTACCGTGTAGAATAAAATTGTAAAATTACATGAAAAATCATGAGTAAGTAGGAGAGAATAATTTTTATTAGTTTCTTGGTATTAATAATATAATATTTCATCATAAGAAACTTAATCATAAAAAATATAGACAAAAAATAAGATTGTATCATAAACCCATACAACATTAGTTAATTTTGACTCATAAGAACCATTTAAGGAAAAAAATCTCATGAATCGTATAATACAATAATGAAAAATAGATTCATGATATAACATATATAAGGAATATTATATAGAACACACAAAATAAATTATCAGTGAATATTTCATATGTATCGTGAATGTAAATGTGAGATGAGTAGCCCATACCTCTACTCCGATTTCTTTCATACATGTCTATTCATACTGTATAATAAATACATATTTGTTACTAATATATTAAATTAATATAAACATATATTTAGTAACTTTTATTATTTAATTATAGTACTTTATGACCCATTTACAATTAATTATTTTTTCAAATAAATGTTTCAGGTGATAATTTCTTCGCTTTCATGTATGTTTTGGTTTGGAAATTTCATTACATTTTCTTATATAACGGTGAAATTATCTCCATAATTTAAAACCTGATATAAATATAATTTATATTCATTATATATATATATATATTTAGAATAATTTATAAAATTTTAATTATAGAAAATGCATTACACCATTCATGGAGACAGTAGGTCGTACACATACATGAACGTTGTTTCCCTTTTCTAGAAGGATGTAAAAGAAGGAAAAAATATCAAGTCACAATTAAAGAATAATTATTTTTATATATATAGAATTTATTTTCATAAAATCCATCTTTATTACCATCAATGTTAAAATAAAATGAAAAATATTACAAATCACTATGTGGAGGTGGTAGTACACGTGAATGGATAAGAGATATTATTGTTTTCCAATGGATTAGGATGTAAAAAGTTATATGTTATAATATATATTTAGAAGTATGATTATGTCATTAATATAAAATATTTTCATTAATATTATCTTTACTACCTTCCATATAAATATTAAGCAAAAAACGAATCACACAGTCTTGCGAGGGGGTAGTCCACTACACACTTGAGTGACGTTTTCGTATCCCCTCAATAGAATAGAAATTCATATTTTATATGTGATTTATAATTAAACAAGTATAATATTTTCACAAATAAACTATATATTTATTTTTTAAATACATCATTATATTCATATATGAAATATTATGGTGGAAAACTAATTATATCTGTTCATGAGGCGGTAGTCCATTGTACACAAAATGTACAATTTCATTTCTCATTTGATGGAAGAGGAAATTAATATAGGTTATTATAATAAAATTATCCAATTCTGGTTTATATTATATATTGTGTTGATTATTTTATTATAGTTGGAATATATTTTAAAGTGTTTTAAGAAGTAATAAAACCAAAATTCAAGTTTAATAATTTTACCACTTCTTCGGAGAACCTCTTTAGGATTATACCTAACACCTTATTAAGAGGGGTTAATATTAAAAATATGGCCTCTGGGATGTGGGAAGAGATTTATGTAATTGATTAAGGTATGTCATGTTCAAACCATAGGACTTTCAGATTATGGAGAGGAGAGTACAGTGGGTGTCTTTTTATATGTTGGTGAGAGGAAACCCATGGATGTTTTGAAAAGTGAAACGGTTACCCATCATTTCTCATTTCACAAGCCTTAAAATGAAAAATTATCAAACCATGTAAGACTTAATCTCTATATATGTATATATAATATCATTTAATTTTTTTTTCATTTTTAACCCTTATCTTTTAGTTTAAGCCATATTAGACCAGTTTAACCCAAAACACAATAAATCGTTTTTGTATTTTTTTACTATTATTTATGGAAAAAAATAAATTTTAAATTTTTATATAATTTTTAATTATTATAATTAAAATAAATTACTATATATTTAAAAATAAAATTCATAGTATTAGATGAATCCAATTTATAATTAATCATATAGATGCATTGAAAAAAATGTTTTGCAAGGAAAATATTTCAATAGTTCAAAAAGTTTTTATATTAGGATTCAATATGAAATTAATTCAAATGAACTAAATTAGTTTAATATTAAAATAATTGAAATATATTTTCTTTTAAAATATAAAATATATAATTTATATTTGTAAATAATTTAAATAAAAAGGTTGTTTTTGATAAATATTAGTATTTTTTCACTATTTATCAAAAAAATTAATCTTTTCTAAAAATGATAAAAAATTAACCAAAATATAATTTTTAAAATTATATTTCAAAAATGAAGGTAAATTTTATATATATATTTCAAAATTAAGTTAATTTTATCAAATAAATTTTCATAAATTGGTAAAAAACATTTATATCATGTACACAAAGCTCAACTTAACTAATTTAAAAATATTCAGTGTTATAGATAAAGTTTATTTTTCATTAAAATTGATAATATTTTATTTATAATAAATTTATAACAATTTAATTTATTTTATACATGTTTAAAACATATAAATTTCATAATTTATTTATTCATATTCACACCCTCTATCTTAACATCCTAGTTATAATGATCATGTTTAAATAAAAATATTTTAATAGAGCTTTGCATTTTTTTAAACCTCTTGTTGTATATATAGTATTATATTGAGGGGATTTAATTTATTTAAAAATAATTATATAATAAATTATTTTGATTTTACATTTTATTTTAAGGTTAGTGTTTCATGTTATATACAATGTCAAACATGATTTTCGACTTTTAAAATATCAGGGTGTTACACATTAGTTTCTGAGCAATGGATTCATAATATTGAAAATATATACTCCATTATACATTATTCAAATCAATAAACAATTCATTATTGCAATTTATCATTTTGATGGTGATGTAGATCAGTGGTGGAATTGTAGAAAGAACATGAGGGAACAAGATTAAATGAACACAATGGAGTGGGATGAGTTTAGGTGCTTGTTATTTTAATAAGTACTATCATATTATTATTTATTAAAAAACATAGAAGGAATTCTTTAAGTTTATGTAGAATTATAATGTATATGTTGGTTCCTATGAGAAAAACATTTCAACACTTCCGGCATACACTTATATTATTATAATCCTACATGAAGGTATGTTTAATCAATTATTTAGTGGCCTAAAATCAAGTAATTGAATGGAATTAGATATAAGAGACTTTAGTGGATATGAATAAATTTTATCATGTGTAGTCAAAGAATAAATTAAAATTATTGATTCTAACTATTCCCACAATTTTAAAAGAAAATGATAGATCATACCTCTTGAAAAATTAAATAAATCACATAGTAGAATGAAATTACAACCATGTGGGAAGAAACATTTGGTGAACTAGTTGAATGGATAATATAGGTTCATTAAATGTGGAAAGGTAGTTCATAAATCTTGTGAATGTAAAATGAAAAATAATTGGATGGTTAACACAAAGAAAGAGAATAAGAAACCAACAAATGCACAACCCTCATTCCAATGCTTCAAATTTTAAGTGTATATAAATTTTTCTCACTATTTCTCAAATATATATGTTAATGATGATGATCGACATCTAATACCACTTAAGATGATAAAAAAAGTAATTTTTTTGTGATCACTAGTTTTAATGAGGGTCATGATAAAGACATCATGAAATGTATGCTTAAAATTCACTCTAGAACTGATAATGTATTATTTGAATCAGGGTATACCCACTCTTTAACATATAATGTATTTTATTAGGGTACTGAAATTCTACCACATTGATTAGATGTTGAATTATTATTTAAAACCTCTAATGTTAATATAATATTATATCACACATATGTTTATTATTTGATTTATGTTTATGGGAATAATCTTCCTTCAAATATTATTATTCTCCCTCTAGTTTAATTTGCTGTTATCTTTGGCATGTATTGTATTTCTCTATATAATGTGAACATTAATTTAAAAGAAAGAGAAGTCAAATTTGATATTCAAAAACATACTATGAATCTTTATTAGTACAATGATATATATGGACATCTGATGGAGATCACATCCATTATAAGGGTCTGGATTCCTATTCAAAAGTGATGATTATCGTAGATGGTTGGGGAGAAACTCAATGTTTCTGACATAACTATTGTGCGGTGATTTTATAATATTTTTTTCATAACAGTTTCCTTATCTTACACCAAACATTATGTTGATTTTTCTATAGAACTCATACCTAGTGCCACAACTATCTCATGTACTCCCTTTAGAATAGAGCCGATTGAGTGGAGCAATTGAAGACCCAAATATAGGAGAATCTTGAAAGGGGATTTATTTAGAAATGTATGTCACCTTGGGTTACATTTTTTATTTTTTAGAGGAAATATAGATATATTTGATTAATCATTGATTATTGGAAACTAAAGAATATTAATATTAAGAAAAAGTTTCCCCTGCCTCATATTGATAATTTTTTGATAAACTATGTGGGGATAAAAACATTTCCATGATTGACCATCATCGTGGATATAATAAATTTAGGGTCAATAAGGATAATATACCCAATACATTATCCCGTGTAAGTAATAGACATTATAAATATATATTGATTCCATTTTTCCTTACTAAATACCCATCCATCTTTATGGATTTTATTAATAGAGTCTTTAAATATCACCCTGATCAGTTTGTGGTAGTCTTTATAGATGATATTAATATCTATTCAAAGTCTAAGGAAGAGCATAAAGATCACTTTATAATTTTATTAAACTCCATGATGTAGGATAAACTGTAAGAAAAATATACATAGTGTGAATTTTTACTACAAAAGGTTTCATTTTTGTGTGATATAATCTAAAGGAAGGGTGTATCGATGAAACTATCAAAGATGGAGGCTTGAGAACAATGGTCCAGACCAACTATGATGAATGAGATCCATTTTTATTTGGTTTTAATGGATATTATATATAATTTTTGGAAAAGTTCTCGTTGATATGAAATAAATTTACCAATCTATCTTAGATGGGAGCCTAGTTAATTTGGATAAATGAATATAAAGAAAATTTCAAGGAACAAAAGGGAAGGTCATCCATCACACATTTGATTACATTAAAAATAAATAGAGAATGATATGTAATCTATAGTTATTCATCAATTATGGGAATTGAATGAATTTTATTGAGAAATTATATATTGATTACATATGCCTCATAACATTGATTTTCCATTTGAAAAATTACCCAACTCATGATTTGGAGTTAGCCATAATGATTTTTATATTAAATATTAAGATAAAATATCTTTATAGATAAAAGTGTTATATATATTATTTTAAAAAAATATTAAAGTATATATTAACATAGAAGGAGTTAAATATATTCCAGAGAGGATAGTTGGAAAAGATTAAATATTACAGTTTCCCAATACATTACCACTATGGGAATTTGAATAAGGTGGATGGTTCTTTGTGTCGAAAGGACCATGATAACATATATATGATGTAGATTAAAAAAGAACCAATATTTTTGGATTTTGAAAAGAAGGATCTCGAAATCTTAAATGAAGGTGATAACTATTATCTTTCTCAATTGAGTGTTCAACTATCTATCCAAGTGGAGATTAAGGGGGAATAAAAGGAAGAAATATAGTTGTAGAAGTAGGTCAGGAATGTTCATGAGTTCAATATTGATCATAGTGGAATGATAATTTCATGGAATCGTGTATGGGTTCCACCCATACCTGATTTTTAAAAGAATATATTAGTGTAAGTTCATAGTTCTTCATTCTATATTCATCATGGAAGTACAAATATGCAATGTGATATGAAAGAGTATATATAATAGAATGCTATATAGATAGTTATTTCACGGTTTGTATCTTGATTAATTATATTTTATCATGTTAATTTTGAGATAAACAAATTCTATGGGATGCTACAAACATTACCCATACCTGAATGGAAATTGTATAACATCACCATTGAATTTTCTTCAGACTCCAAAAACATCTTTAGGGAAAAATGATATATGGATTTTAGTCTATTTATTTATAAATTCTACACAATTAATTTCTATATAATAATATTTTTTTCTGGATCATCTTGATAGGACATGAAATAAATAAGATATAATATTTTATGGAGTACACCATTCCACTGTATCTGACCAGGATAAGAGGTTCTCCTTGATGTTTTGGGGAAGTATTCAATAAAGACTTGATAATGAGTTGCGTTTTAGTATTTTGTATCATTTTCAAACATATTTTTAGTATAATATAACCATAAAACCCAATAGTATAAGATGATATCTTGTTATATTAATTTAAAACGTGGTTGGGATAAAAAATATCATGTATTTGAGTTTTTCTACAAAAACAGATTTAACTCGAGCATTCAGATGACACATTAGGAATTCCTCTATGGAAGGAAGTGTAGAACTATAATTTATTGGTATGATGGTTGGTAATGAATTATATTAGGAAAAATTATGGATTAATAAATGATATAGAGGGTTGGATCCATTCAGTAACACATAAGGGAAATAGAAAGTCGACAAAAAAGTTATACTGATAATTGATAATATGATGTCGAATTTGAAGTTGGTGAGAGGGTGTCCATGTAAATTTATCCATGAAAAAGATGTTATGAGATTAAGATTGAAATGAAATATGATCCCTATAGATTTTTCCCTATTTGAGATTCTTGATCATGTTGGGATGGTTTCTTATCACTTGAAACTTCCATCAGACTTCTCTCAAGCCCGCAATGTGTTCAATGAATCTCTCCTGAGGAAGTACATACCTGATCCTTCACTTTTTATGAACTTAAAGTTTATACTAATAGATCATGATATTTTATATGAGTTGAAAATTTTAGAGATTTTGGATCACAACGATAAGGTTTATTGAAACAATACAACACATCTTGTCAATGTTTTGTGAAAAAACACCAACTTAAGAAAGCCACATGCGAACCTGAGTATATGATGAGTCTTAAGTATCATCATTTTTTTGTATGATAGTAATGAGTTTTGAGGGAAAATTTAATTTAGGTTTGGGGTGGTGTATAATGTAACCTCTTTAGATTTTATGAAATATTTTTTTCAGATAAATTTAATTTCAACAATAGCTTGTCTTACATGAGACATCAAGTTTTAATGAATGCAGATATACTATTAATATTATTACCTATGCATGGTCGTTATAAAATCGCTATTATAATTGATGGTATGAATATGATTAAATAGAGTTTTAAAATTAATGATATTTTTTTATATAAATAAAGAAATTATTGATTTAAAAGTACTTAATTTTTTTTAAGCCTCTCTTTTCTATGAAAATTAATTTTTATCAAAAATATTTTAATACTTTTTGTGGAAAATTTTTTTTTTTTGAAAATTTAATAAACAACATCTGAAAAAATAAAATTTATATTTGAAATACTCATATAAAAATTATCTTTGTGTGAGGTTTTTTATAATTTTATGAATAGATTAATTTTTGATGAATACTAAAAAATACAGATTTTTATTATAAAGTGCATTTTTGTTTAATGAAATTACAAGTTCAATTTTTTTAATATTGTTTTAAGGGTAAAATTATTTTAATGATTTTATTTTTAATCCAATTTAGGTTGTACAAATAAAATTCAGGTTTATTTCTGATATTAAAACATTCAATAGTTGTAAAAAAAAATTCACATTCGTACATTTATTTTCCATTATGTCTGTGGGTTTAATTTTAAATTAATGATTGAAAATTCAATGAATATATTTTGGGAAAATAGATTCCATATTTTTAATCATATTACTAACATTATATAATAATTTCATCTAAATTTTAGGTCAAAATAATATAATAGAAAGTAAAAACCCATTACTTTGGGTAAGGATATAACATGTTTACTAGGGGTTAATGCAAAAGATGAGTGTATGATTACTGAAAAACTAATATAAATACAATTTAATGGAAATATTTAATCATTAATCTATCCTGAATTCTAATATAAGATAATTTTTACACATTTTAATTGTAAATGAATTGATCATTTTTTAATTTTTTAGGATATATCATAGCAGTTTCTGACAGGGTCCTTTCCCACAATTATAAAAGAAGATCACATATCCTATACTATTCACAATCCCAAAAACTATTGTTTCAAACAAAAAATACCAAAATAATTTCTTTAATTACCCCCAACATGCTATGGTATTTATTTTGACTAGGAAACTATTCTAATATGGATTTTTGGTGCTAATATAAAGAGGTTCTCTGAAAGGGATGTATAATTATTAACTCGGTGTTTTTATTTCATTTTTCATTCCACCTTAAAAAATATTATTAAAAAATGATGATAAAATAACATTTTCATATACCATATACTGATTTGTTATTATTTTAATGGAATAACACATATCAATATCTTATCCCATCAAATGGGAAATAAAATTATCAATCATGTGTACAAGAGACCACCATGTTAGAAACCAATATATTTTTATCAATAACTGATTCTCATGGATTGATATAATAATGGATGTTACATATTAATTAGAAACATATGAAATAATTATACATCAATAATTATATTATATCATGTACCACATCATCTTTACATCTGTTGAGAAACGTTAACTTCGCTCTTGTGTATGTGTGGACTACCGCCTCTACGAAGTGATGTGGTACATTTTTTATTTAATTTGGACGTGGTAAACAATAATGATATATTTAATAATTATATAGGATATATATGAAATATAAATGATTCTTTAATGGTGAATTACTATTTATGTTTCCTCCAGTACATTCTTGAAGAAAATGTATATAACATTCAAGCATATGTATAACCTACTATCTCCAAAAATGATGTAATTCATTTTCTATCTATAAATTTTATAGATTACAAAAAATATATATAATGAAAATATAGGATATTATAATGATTTTAACAGTTTATAGACAATTTTACCTTGTTTAAATTAAAAAGATAAAAAATATCATACCAAAACATACATGAAAAAAGAATTAGTTATTACGATAAACATGATTTCAACATGGAATTGTTAATAAATGGGTAATAAAATTTCATAAGTAAATCATGTATGGTTGGACATATATGATTATGGTTCTGTAATAGATGTTCAATAAACCAATATTTATTATACTCGATGTATGATCATTTTCGATGACATATAAGACTTAAGGTATGGTAATTTTATCTCACTTTTATTTTTGTGGGATACTTTCCATATAAAACACCTTTTTATATTATGTGGTACATATACTAGCCATACAATTATTATATGATTAAAATTATGAATTCATGGGGATTTACATATCCGTATACGGTTCATTATTTTATAGGGCTTATGATTCAAAAGTTATAGAAGTGGTAAAAGTTTTTGGTTACAATCTCATTGTTTATCGAGATTAACTATGATTATAAAAAATTATTAAAAACAACTAAAGGAAATAAGGTAATATTTTATATTCTGGTTATTTATGTAGAATACATTTTTCAATTAATTTTCCTATCTTAAAGAACTAGATTGACTAAAATATTTTTTAAAAAAGAATATATTATTTATCTCTTCTGTTGACTTTACTTTTTTCGTCAATGTCTATATTTTCTAAAAACATTTTAAATGATATTTCTAATATTATTTATTAGCTTTTTACTGAAATGTTTAAACATGTATTATTTTTTTAAAAATGGATTAAAATGGATTTTTTTTTTTCATTTTATAAATTAGTAATTTTTAAATTTTTACTGAAAATTTGAGTGGATTCTTTGTTTTAACATGTACAATGTGAACAAAATTTTCTTCCATTATGAACGCTCGATTATCGGAAGGTGGAGGTACATTTTCAAGTTTATTTTTAATTAATTTTTTTCATTAATCTATGTAAAATTATTATATTCTAAGATATTGATTTGAAAATAGAATGTATATTTTTCCCAATGATTATTTAATAACAATTTCATAGATTTATATTCATCAATTAAAATAACCTTTAGCATTTATTATGTTTTACTAGGGATATCATTAAATGATACCATATTTATTATTTCTATATATGGTTTATGTTTTTGATGAAAACATGTTTATGATACCAAATTATTTCCCTAATTTTTTCATGATTAATTGCTTCTAAAACCCATTTATATTCATGAGTTTTAATATTATTAATGTTTTATGATCATTTGAATAAAATGTATGGATTATGTGATAATTTGTTTCTATATCTACCTCCCATGTTTGGTAAATTATTGTATCTCAGTAAGTAACTATATGAAATAAGTTGATTTTGTTGGCCTAATCTAGGAAACAAGGTGTTGTCCTTGATTTGATATGGAAAATTAGTCAATGTGAATGATACACTATGAGAAACAAGTGATGATTAATAATACAATATGTTATAGGAAACATGTTGGTATTCTTTATACACTATGATTTGGTAGTTTTGATATTTAAAATTGGTATATAAAATTGTTTCTATATTATGATTATGGCCCATTTATAAGGAATGAAATTATGGTTCATGACAAATTTATAACGATTTCTCACTCTTATGGTCCATGTCTTGAATATGATGATGTATTATTTGATAAATCATGTTTATGCTCTTTGGAAGATTGAGTATGAACCCTATAAGTTATCTTCATAATCTCTTACCCTTATTTTTAAATTAAATATTTGTTTGATCATCTATTGGCCTCTCCCATGTTTAAAATTACTGAGAAAATAATCTCACCCTTTATGTTATTTAATTTTACGAGGTTATGTTGAAATGTTTAGGAAAGGTATATCTATGAAATTTACTAAATGGGAAGATATTTACAAGAGATATTTAATATATTTCATGGAATAAGAAGTTTGCATTTGTAGTATCCAAATACAATAAACCTTCACTAATGGAAATAATGGCTTCAACATCAAAGATTTGTCATCAGTTTTTTATAATCCCGTAGAAAAAGTATGTGGAGGAACTTTTTGGCATCAATTTATATCAAAATTGATGTTCTTTTATATTGAGTTTTCGGAATTGGTTTTGTTAAAAATCGATGATAAAAATGTTAGCGAATGTATTTATCATATCTGTTTTTGTAAAAAACCAACAGGTTGAATTTTAATGAATTTAAAATTTAGTATTTATTTTTGTAAATAAAACGACTGTAAATTTTATTTTATGGCCATCAGATTCTATAAAAACTTATTCCAAAATAACTTTTAAAAAACATGGGAGTGTGAAACCCTCATATTTTAGATTAGTGAAAGATTGTTCTTGACTCACGAGAACCCCGACGGTGACCCACAAGTCATACAAAGACATTTTTGTTTATTTTCAATTATTTGTATCTTAATTTTATGATATATGGTCTTGATTGTTCATCCTTATCATTATTTCATCATCCAAAAAGTTATTTATCTTTGAAAACTATTTTTTGGATGACTGTCATCCACAGTTTGAGTTTATTTCTTTTTTCCTTATTTATTGTTCATTTCTACCAATATATTTTTAGATCTTATAGTGTTTTTTCCTCTAGTGAATTTGAGGGAGAAATTTTATATTAAGGATCAATTTTCCTTGTATACTCTGATATTTATATGTTTATTTAATTTTGAACATAATTTCTTTATCATGTAGTTATATTATTGAGTTATTGTTTCAATTAATTTTAGGTAGTAGATTGTTACTTATACATATCTTTGTGATTTTTTTGATAATTTTTTATATTTTAGGAAATTATAAAATGGTCTTTCTTATATTATGCAATGAGAAATGATATATGGAATCATCATTCATTAATATAATGTACATCACATGTAATGACTTCTTATTTTTCATACATTAAATTAATAAAATAAAGAATACCTTTTGACACACGTGACACCAAACTAATGTTACAAATATGTCATAAGAACTAATAAATGTTATATAACAGAAAATAATTAAATTATTGAATGAATAAACCAAATTTAAATAATATAAAAATAAAAAATTAATAATTTGAAAATTCAGAAGAATATAAATTATTTTACAATAAGATTTATTTTCAAAATAGAATATGTTTAAATTTTGTTTAATTTACCATAATCATTTAAATTTACTACATTTATATGATGAAAAAAATATATTATATAACCATATATGAATTAATATATTGGAATTAATTAATTTTCAAATTCTTTTAAATAATATTATAAAAAATCAATATTCAAATGAATATATTCCAATACAAACAATTTTACGAAATCATGATTTTATACTGGGAATTTAAACTGAGGTTATTACATGTGATTTCCATTTGATAGTGATGATGCACATCACAAAAAATAAATACCGTTAGAAGATTAGTTTTCATTTTATTGCTAATAATCATTATGCCTCCTATCTGATTACCAATAATTTTTTTTAACTGCTATTATTTTATAAATTAAACTGTTTATATATATATTTTTTAAAAAGGTATGTTGTAATATATTATTTGATTATATTGTGATATTAGGAATTTAATGGATAATAATTTGATAATTTTATGAAGAACAACTAGTGAATAAGAAAAACGAGTTGATAATTTCTGGGAATTTTCTAAACAAAATATTCAAAACATAGATTTGATTTTTTTTTCCATGTGTAATGTATATAATTTTGAGAAAGTTAAACTCCCTATAAATCACATATCATCTCATTTTCTATGATTTTATCCTCAATTATATAGGTTGGATTTGGAATTGTGAACCAAATAAAAATTCAACATCTAATGTTGATGACAATTTTCCTAATGTGGTAGTGGATCATATTGAATAATTAATACATTATTTAGGTGTTGAAACCAGAAATAAATAACTATTGAATTATTGTAAATAGAATCTGAGAAACCATTATTCGCAGGTTGTAGTAGATATATAGTGTTATCCACATTTTTGATATTAGTTAACATGAAATAAATAAATGGGTGGAGTGATTAAATATTCTCTAATATAATTGATAATTTAAAAGTTATACATCTAAAAGGCATTGGGCTTCTAGATTCCAATTATGAGGTGATGGAAATATTATTCCCAATGGGATTTGGGTATAAAAAGCTTCATGCTTTCCCCAATGATAATGCATTTTATAGGAATGAATAAGAATATTTATTAAACTATCCTTCTTGTTAGACACCTAGTATACGGTGGAAGGAAATTTTAATTATGTTTCATTCATAGGTAATGGTATCTAACCTCATGATAAAAGAATTTTGTATACTTTTAAATAATTTCATCAAATAGTTCCTTCCTATAATTCGGATAATTCAATTGTAATTCATTCTCAGGTACCAAAATAAAAGCTCCTCCTAATGTAATTTGGGACCTTCCAATAACGCCTCATTTGATACGTCTGTTTTCAAATTAAATTTATGTATAATAGTTAAGATAGAATTTAGATGAGTGTATCTATAATAGTAACTTACTTCATCCTATAGATTCACCAAAGTGGAAGTGATTTCATATACAATTTCATGATTTTGGAAGTGAATTTATAAATCATAGAATGGGATTGTGTACTGATGGAATGAATTTTTATCAGATACTAAGTGTCTAACATAGGTCATGGATTTTTTGAAGTTATTTTACAAATTTTACCCACATATATGTATGAAGAAAAAATATGTAATGATGAACTTGATGATTTTGGACCAAATCATCCAGGAAATGATATTGATGTGTATCTGTCACTATTGATTTATTATTTAAAATTACTATGGGAGATATGTGTTACTGTTTTAATGAATACAATGAAGGTTATTTTCTTCTTCATTATATGGTAATGTTCACTATAAATAACTTTCATGCTTATGGGAAATTATTTGAAAACCTTGTTAAGGGACAGAAAGCATTTCTCATTTGTGAGTAAGAGACATCATATTATCAATTGAGGAATAGAGGAAAGACAATGTATATGGGAAACCATATGTTTTTTCGAATTGATCATCCTTATGGTGTATTGAGAAAATAATTTAATGTATTAACATAATACAATATTCCCCCATGACCATCGTTAGTTGAGGAATATTACTCCTGGGTGAAAAATATTTATTTTAAATTTGTATGAAAAATATTTTCTGGTTTTAAAAAATATCTGGAAGAAAAAATATATCTTTTTTGATCTACCTTGTTATAATTAATTAGAGATGAAACATAATATTGATGTTATGGATGTTGAGAAAAACATATGTAACAGTTTGATTGGAACTTTATTAGACATAAAACGTAAGACAAAATATTTATTTCATACAAGATTATACTCGATATCAATGGGAATATATTTAGATATATCACTCTATAAAAGGAAACATAACATATTTACCTTCAACCTGTCACACACTAATCAATATTGAGAATAATAATCCTTGTTAGTGCCTTCATAGTATTAAAGTACTAGTGGTTATTCATGAAATATGAAGCATTTGGGGTCATTGAAGGATTGGAAATTAATTGATATGAAATCTCATAATTCTCGTGTATTTATGAAATAAATTCTACCAGTCACACTATATGGTATAAGACTGAAATATTTCATAAATACTATCATCATGATATGTTATTTTTTCAAATAAAATTGTTTAAAGTTTATAGATAAATTATTTTATTTGTGTTTGAGAATGAAGTTTATCATATTCATTGTCCACTAGAAATGTATTTCCCACATATGTTTTTTATATAATGGTTCATCTGGTGATAAATTTGGTGCATGAGATAAGAATATGTGGGTGTATTTATTTATTATTGATGTATCCTTTTGAATAATATTTTAAAATTTTGAAGTTATATGTTAAAAATCATTATTTACAAAAGGTCTCTATTGTTAATAAATATGTTTTGGACGATTTGATAGAGTCCTATAAAGACTATTTGTATGAATTGGAGGATATTAGTCTCCTTATATCTTGACATATTTCAATTGATAGTTAAAGTAGAGGGATTCAAAGTTTAAATGTAATTTTAATTTCATGTAACGATGTGATACATGCGTATTTATACATTTTGAACAACACATATGAGGTTCAATCATATATATCTTGACATATTGGTGAAGTGAAGTCATGATATCCAAAAAAAAAATGAAAAGTGGACAGTGGTTGATAATAAAAATACATTTGTGTCATAGTTTAAAGTTAAAGTAATCAAAAATATTTCTTTATCAGAATCATTGATATAGTTGGTCGGGGGACCATCTCTTAATGTGTCCACATGGCCTAGATCTATTTTTAGGTGTAAACATTTTACAAAAAAATGTGGATGAAAAAATTACTGTTCCAATTAATGGTGTAATGGTTGTCGATGAAGAAATAACTATTTCGAGTGAAAAGGATAAAAAACCTATTTCAGTATCAAATTTTTATTTTTTAGTACATGTAGACTTATGGGAAATTGATTATATTAAATTTAGGGTCATCATGTTTAAGTTTAATTCATTGTTAAGTAATAGTGTGGTCAAACATGATGAATATGTCTTTAAATAGGTTTATTTGAATAGATATAGTTGCAATGAGGAACCATTTATCATGACCTCACATGAAAACCATATATTTTATGTCAATTGATCCATTGAATGATCAATGGTCAGTCATTTTATAAGGGAAATGAATCCATTTGGATGATGAAGATGATGATGATGTTACTGATTTATATGAGTCTTCTTCGCCTATTACACGATTTCTAGATTACAGTGACTATAACACAAACATAATGAATATTTTTCAAAATGATTATGTTGAAGCAATATGGGAAAACACTAAATTACCATCCTAATTAATCTCTAAATTATTTACATTATATCCACCTTTTAAACTAAATATGTGTTAAAATTCTATTATTTAAAAACTATTGAATATTTATTTATATATATTTTATTTTTTAACTGATTTTTATATTGATTTTTAACAGTATATGATTTTATTGAAACATTTTTCCATTTAAATACATGAAATAAATTATTATATTTTGGTTATAATTATTCATATGAGAATAAATTTTTGAACTTTGATTTATAAATTTATAAATTTTTCTAACATTTTATAAGTAATGGCTATACTTAATATTTTATATTGTAAACTTTTTTGGTTAATAATCATAAAATAAATATTTTTTAAAATTTACATATGTTTCCCACTTTAAATAATTAAATATAACAGTTTTCATATTTTTTAGTTATTTACATGTCTAATGATATACAGTTACTCAAGAATTTCATTACATTTTCTACTTTCAATGATAAATACAGATATAGATATAGAGGAACATGTACTAAGGTATTTTTATTTTCTTATATTATAAAATATCCATTAATATAATTATTTATTGAAAATAATTATTTAATTTACAAAAAATAATAGTAGTACTACTGATGAGACTTCAACGGTGGAGTCTTCTATTTTTATGGTTAAAAAATTGAGTTTTTTAGTTACTAATTATTGCATTACACTTTAATCAAAAAAATAAAATTTTCATGGAGACAAGAAATTTCATATTATTTTTGATGATATTAATAATTAATCTGGTAGAAATACAACACAATTTATCAACACTATCTCTATAAAGATTTATTGCAATGTCAGTATTTTATATCCAAATTGGTAGTCCATCAAAAAGAGTATGATAAATTATCTCTGGGATTCCGTAATGATAAAATATTCAATTGATTTATTTTATCACATTTTTATAATATAATATATTTTAAATTACTAGTATTTATTTTATTCAATTACAGATAACATATTATTATGATGAAACAAAATCAATTAAGAAAATATGTATTTCTTTATCAGTTGTTCGATGGAGAGATTTCAAAACATAGTTGACAAAACATTATGTTTTTGGAATGAAAAAAAATGAATAACCTTGATTAGTATGAGTTTTTATATTCAGATACATGGATTTTTTTTATAGCCGACATGATGATGTCTTTTTGGTAATATAATTATATTATACTCTAAATTTTCTTATATTTGTAACAAATTACATATTACATTACTTTTTATATAACATTACACTAGGAAATCCAATCAACACATGAAGTTACAGAATTTATACCCTCATACATTATCATATAAAGGGTATTATTTACTGGAGAAAAAAATGATTGAGGAAATTTGTGAACCATTAAGAGCTCAGTCTGATAGCAGTTTTGGTGAGGTCCAGTTTTGTCCCACAGATCCCCCACCCACCATACATGATGGAAAAGAGTGTGAAGAAAGAAAAGTGAAAATTATCGTATAGAGACTGAAAAGTAATTGAGTGAGATAATTGTATGTAAATATTTATTATGTAACACCCCATGCTTCCATGGTACGTTTCCCTTTAAATAATGCAATAGCTTGCGTTGTACGCAACGTTGAGATTCTAACGCCTCACAACCAATCAAACTAACTTTTATGAATAATAATACTCACTTTTTTAAAATTTTGTCAATTTTATCTTTCAAAATGGACTTCATTTTTGGTATTAGAATATCAAAATTATCTTTGGTTGAATTTTTCGTATTGTTCTGAAAACATTCAGTTTTTAATGAATAGTAAAAATACTAATTTTTAAATAAAAACAACTTTCTTAATCAAAATAAATAATAGTGATAAGTTATACTACTGAGTGGTTCTTATGTATAATTAGATTATATTTTTACCATTTAATCAAATTTTGGTCATTGGACATAATTTCACATTTAAACTGAAAATAACCAAGTGTCAATCTTCTGATAGTTAGTATTTCTTAAAAACACGCTTTTTGTTTTGATAATGGGAATAAATTTTAAATTAATTTCTGCCACTTATGTGTTTTTAATTTAGAAAAATTGATTCCATATTTAGAATCAGTAATTCTAAATTGTGTAAATATGTAACTTTTATTTTTAGACATATTGAATAATTATTTCGGTATATATTTTATTTACCATGGTTAAAGGGTAAACCCAATAAATAAGGGAAAACTAATAATATTATAATAATATTAAATTACCCTAACATGTGTAATTACCCTATTGGCTGATACATGTCTGACCATAGGCATCGTTGGGTCGATTTGGGGACCCCATGGAGCCACTTGTAAGTGGTACCGACAATTTATATTAATTAAGTTAAAGTAAATACCAAAATGACATAAGCATATATATTTTAGTAAAACATTTTTTATATAGGGTTATATATGTTATATCTAAGACTATAAATATTCATTAAAAAGGAGGTGATTATTTCCTACATAATGGTATTTTATTTATAATTTTTAGACATTGAATAATTAAATTTATTTATGACACAATGATGATGCAGTGTTTTCCTTATTAATGAAAGAATCAAATAAATGATATTATAGATATTAAAATAAATATACATTGAATGTTTTGATGCCATAAAATAATTTTCTAGGTCAATGGGACTTGTTAGAATTTATTAATTGAATTTTGTTTGAATTAATAATGTTGTTAGGAATAAAAAACAAAATATAAAATAGTGTCAAAATTGACATAAAAGTGTTTTTAAAACAAATATTATATTATTAATTGACATTATATTCCTAAAAATATAAGGTTCAGCCAAAGGTCTTAAATAATATTATATATGTCATTAGTGAACCAATCGAGGTTCCCTTGGAAGTTTATAGTAATATTATTAACCATATAATATAAAAATACAAAGAGACGTGGTAAATGTCAAACTACTTAACTAATAGTTAAATCTTGAATATAAGGTTAATATAGTGACCCAAAACTGCCTAAAACCTATTGGTTGAGTGGTTTAGACCCATACCCACCTTAACCTCAAAATAAATCAATTTATATACATTATAAATTGAAAATTATTTTATTATAAAATTATTCTTTCAATCTTTTCCTAAGGTGCATGTCACTACTCTTATAAAAGGGAACTTCCCCTTACCTCAAATCCACACCTTTAAAGCCATTTGGCTGGGCCAACCCCTACCCAAATTTTCTCTCAACCATCCTTCCTTAATCCTAGTGGCCTTACTTTAGTCATAAAGTCATCCTATGTATCCCTTTTGATCAAATCAAAAGGAAGAACCCGATGAAGAGGTAAATATTTCATTACCTCTTTCAAGTTCTTTTCTTCCTCCACTTCCTCATACATTCTTGTTTCCATTCTAAAATAATAAATCCAGTATCTTATATATAATGTAATGTTATTATAAAAATGGTACAACCATATTCATTATTTTATCTATCCTAGGATTGACATGTCACCATAAGTGTGTATGTACGACTTATCGTCTCCACGTCGTGGTGTAGTTTGTTATCCAAACAGTTCATCATTTTGATGGGTATAATAATGAGTATAAATGATGTAAATAAAAAATATAATATGATAATGATTATCTATAAAGGATATACCATCCAATTATATACTATTTTAATTTCAAAAGAATGATATAGTCACTCTTGTGTATGTACGGATTACCGTCTCCACGAACGCGATGAGATTCATTCCCCATCGTATCCATTCAAGAATAATTTTAATATTATGATTAAAATTAAGGTTTAAAGACTTAATATAATTCTTAATATGAATAATATACATCATATCCACAACAAACATTACTTATGTAACAAAGCATATAAAGAAAAATGAGTAAGTTAACACCCTAAACGATGATACTATGAAAATGACATTAACAATGAAATAATATAAGATCATATATGATACCATATTAATATATATGGTTCTTGTATAATTTAATAACAATTATTTCACCATTATACAAGAGGTTAACCTACCATCATCCATGGAAAAGAACAAGGTAAGGCTTAATTTCACAATCTCTTTATTATCTGAGATTGTTTTTAGGTAAGTAACTACTGGGAACTCTTTATCATCCCCATCCATGTTTCTTAAAAAAATTATTCCAAAACATTTTTAGTATTTACTATACTATGGTTTAATGTCATTTATAAAGTTTTTTTATTTGTTTATAAAATGGTTTTAAAGGAATATTTCCATCGTTTTCCAAACAATGTACCCTATAACCTTTCGGACAAAATTAAGGTAATAATGTTTTTTAAACTTATACGGTGGGTGTAGCTATTTGCCGCCATTATAACTTCATCAAATATTCCATTACAATCTTATAATAATATTTTCAAAATAAATTTTATCTTCTATAATTATATAACATTTAAATAAAATCAAAATAAAAATGATATTTCTCTAAAAAATAAGTTTTGATTTCATCAATGTCAACTTCCTTTGATGGATTTTAATCTCATTGGAAGTTGATTTATTATGATGGAAAACATCCACATTGTACTAAAGGTTTTGTGATATGTTTTACTATGGATGTTTTATTTTCACATCATTCATGGTTTATGGATAAAGTATTCACATTTCGTATGCCAGTTTTAATAAAAATATTTATGTTATGTTTAAACCATTTCATATGAGGAATGCATTAGACTAGTATGTTCCGGGTTGGGGACCAGTAAAAGTAACCCCTCCAGGTAGGGGTCCGTTTATAGTAGACTCTCTAGGATGGAGTTCAGTTATAGAGGCTCTCTGGGTTAGAGTATGGTTATAGAGGCTCCATGGGTTGGAGTTTGGTTATAGAGGCACTACAAGTTGGAGTCCGGTTACAGAGGATCTTTGGGTTGGGGTCCAGTTACAGTTATCCCCTAGTTTCTCACACGAGGCCTTGACACAGAAATTAATGTCTGGTACTATACATTCCCTCATTATGAAATTAGTTATTGCATGTGATTATTTGACTAGTAGAATACCCATGTGAATGTTTATATGGTAATGTTTGATTTTTTTCTATATTTTGCCAATGTTTATTTTTAAAAATGTTGTGGATTTTATAAGAAATCTTGCCTAAAATGTCTATATCTTCCACTAAATTATTTACCCTTTATGAGAATCTTATCTCACCCATTTCATATTTTTTTACATGGATCCCAAGAAGTGTTTCATGTTTGAGATGAAGGGTCAAGGTAAGGGACTAATGAAGTCCTCAAAGAAGTATCTATGATGGATTTTAAGTTTGAAATTGTAATGTGAAGTTCGTGTATGTAATATATTTTCAAATAATGCTAAACTGATATGTCTTTTAAGACTTGATTCCTTTTAATCATGCCAATGTATTAAAATAATGCACCGACTCTGGATAATTGGGTTCGGGGCATTATAGTTGGTATCAAAGAAAGTTTAGTACAAACCTTGGAATGTAGATTTAGATAAACTCTTTTTAGAGAACAATACCCTATGTTATACATTGAGGATTGCTATAGAAGAACTTCCTAGAATTTTGGCATTGTATAAATTTAGTGAGTTATCCAAGAAATACATCCCTGTCTGGATACGAGCACGAACAGGTGGATCTGGCATAAATGTACCTAGGGGTAAAACATGAAAACACTGCTTTGATCTAGACTCGAACAAGAACTGGTCCACAACAATGGGACTTGTTGCACTCTTGGTTACGACACTCCTGATGGATATGCTTAGGATAATTCTCATTTTCTTCACAAAACATTATTAAGGGTTTATGAGTATATATTTACTCAAAGAAGTCATTTTTTATGATTATGTATTATATCCATAAACGTTTCAATTCATGTTAAGTGTTTTACAAGTATAGAATTATGTATTTCAATTCATAAACTAATCTAGTTTATGACATTGTATTGAAATAGAACCCAGTGGAAGGAATGAAAATCGTATCAATGCACGTAATCCATGTATGGATTTCCCTCCTACTCAAGATAATTATAGTAGATATTGTGATGAAACTTGTGACGATCAGCTTATCACCATATAGGGACAACTCACTCTGGTTATGAATAAAAACCTTACCCATATAGAGCACCTTGATCCACCGCGTGGAGGATACATGATAGACCAGCGCATAAGGAAAAAACCACCAACATTCAATGGGAGTACAAATCCATCTTGAGCTGAGCAATGGATAAATTTCATAGAGAAAATATTTCACGTTTTGGGGAGCAATGAAATGGAAAAAGTTGTCATGGATGTTTATAGCGTCATGGGAGTTGCAGATAAATGGGAGTTATTGATTCAAAACACAAAGGAAGATTATGAAGTATCAAATATGGAATGGAGAGAGTTTAAACAGATTTTCATAGAAAAATACTTTCCTCATGACCATCTAGTGGTTATGGAAAGTAAATTTTTGAGTCTGAGGCCAAAGGAGGATGCGAATGTCTCAACGTATGAGGATAAATTTAAAAGGTTAGGAAGTAATGCTTGTAAAGACATTGAAATCCCATGGATTTTTTTAAATACAAGGGAATTCTACGAGTCCATAGTTTTTGACGACACCTGATTCTGAGGCCCGGTGTGCCCGGAATTATTTTCTGAAGTTTTGTTCGGGTATGATTAGTAGACGTACAAGCGAGATTTTATATCTTTTGAAACAATGGTTGGAATTGAAATCCAAGGACACCGATGAACTTGCAGCACTTGTATTCTCTTGAGGGGATGTTTACCACAGTTGTGTTTTTTTACAGGTTGGAAGTTATTTTTGGGGGTTTTCTATTTTAAATAAATAAAATTATGATTCACATATTTTTATGTGGGTGGTGGTTAAATCCCACAAAAGGAAGTTGGGAGTGGGTCCCTCCCCCACCTAACCTCCCATGAGAGGAAATTGTGTGGTGGGGCCCACATGGACACAAACTCCTCAACTCCCCCTTGAAACTCTTGAACCCCCCCCCCCCCCCATTGATGTGGGTTAAGCCCTACACTTTCCACCTCCCTTTTTAATTTTGAAAACTCTCCACCTCCCACTTTCTCTCATTAATTTACCAAAACCATTAATTAATTATTTGAGATCCACAATTAATTAATTAATTTGAGTGTTTGAAATTTGAAAACATTATGTCAACTTTAAATAAGTGAATCTATTCTTTTATTTTGGGATGGTATAATCGTTGGAGAGATTGGGAGTATTGGTGGAGCCTTGGAGAATTAGGGAGAGCCTTCATCCAACGAAGAACGTTGTCTCCACCTAAGAACGACGACACATCTCATTCCTTTCCAATCAATGAAATAAAGGGAAGACACTTCCTACAATTAATGTCGCCAAGGACAACGAATCTCCCTCCAACATAGATGAAATGACGTCCGTCTTCCACGACACCATATTCCGCAACTTCGACAGCGTACCTTGAATCGAGGTAGGGGGTATTTGGGTTATTTATACCTGTGATTTATACCCTTGTATTTTGGTGATTATTTCTTATAATCATGGTGTCCAATTTTGTTATCACCTAATGCGGAGGGTGCGGGCTGAACAAACACGGCCCGACAACCCTCTGTAGATTCTTGTTTGTATTGAAAATAGAGGCGAAGCAGGTAGGGCGTGGTGCTATCGCAAAGCGCCCAAGAAAGGAGGTCGCGACCATGCATGACATGACGGCCAGAAGAGGCATCGGTCTGAAGAGGCGGTGGCAACCGGAGGTAGCAGCGGCAGCGGCGGCCGCACGCTAGCCGCGTGAAGAGACCGATGACCGCTTGGGCCCCCCGGTCTGCAGGATAACTGGCCAGCCAATCCGGACGGCCCGCTGGAAGATCGCAGCATCTGTAGGCACCGCGTGGAAGGAGACCGCAGGCTGCTCGGATAGAGTAATCGGCCAGCCGCCTGCAAGTTGGGCTGAAGGACTGCGGCGCCTGTAGGCGCTACGCGGAGAAGACCAAGGCCCGCTGTGCGGGCCTCTCTCCTAGGTTAAGCAGTCGGCCACCTACCGGCTGGGCTGGAAGACCGCGACCATGCTTGGCGTAGCACAAGGAGAACCGCGGCCCGCTATGGGGGCCGCTAGCACCGGACAGAACCGGCCACCTACGACCGGATGGGAAGAGGAGGGGCGGCCCCGCTTGGCGTCGTCGGTCGAACTGAACCGGCCCGCAGTGCGGGCCAAGTCAGCGGGTGGGCCGCGCCCCACCGGGCCGGGCCGACCCCCCAAATGGGTCAGACCTGCCTGGCCAGGTCCGGCGGTGGGCCGTGCTCCACCAGTCCAGGCTGAACCCAGCTGGGTTAGACCCTCCGAACCGGGTCAGGCCGACCCGCCACCCCACAGGGCTTGATGGCCCGGACCCGTCTTCGCTTAAAACGAAAATATCTCCTAGACCACGCGTCCGATCGACACACTGTCTACGGCACCAGGACCCTCACGATGAGGCGGTCCTTTTTCAATACTCTAAGTGAGTTTTGGAAAGCTTGGAAAATGACCAGGTTTGGAAGGAGGGTAAATTCAACCAGGCCCCTGTAACGGAAATGATAATAACTCTCAGACCGGGCATCCGATTGATGTGCCGTCTATCACATTGGGTTCCTTATGATGAGGTGGAACAATAGAATACATCAACCCAGGACTTCATTATAGTTGATGTATCGACACTTGAATCGATGAGCAGACCCTCCCCGAATCGAACATGCTGTGTGCGGGAACCCTAGAGCTGGCTGCGATGACTACTGTACCGAAATCCTAAGTGGGTTCGACAATGAAAAATATTGTACGGGAATCCTACATGGGTTTGGCAATGACGAATTTCGTACCGGAATCCTATGTTTGTTCGATAGTAATAACAACTGTAACGGGATCCTTCGTGGGTCCAACATTTCTGACTTCTGTTCCTGTATCCTATGAGGGTCCGACAGAGTAGCTGATCCTGTATCCTGTCTTGGTCAGACAGTTTAGCTGGTCCTGTATCCTATGTGGGTCTGACAGCTTAGATGAATCAGTGGCTACATCTGATCATATCTATCTCTATACGAAATACATACACCTGTGTGAGCTGAGTCTTGTCTTTAACCATTATCATTGATGTGATTGACCTTACTTTCTATGTGGAATGGGTTTTTATTGGGCTCGAGAGTTGGAGGTGGGCTGTGACTGGTAACTTAGGTATATGTATGTGCATATACCTAAGTAGGTTTGGTTGATATTTCGTTATTTTATCTTCCTGGCATGGTTTATCCTTTGGGTATTCTAGGAGACCTTCGGGGGTCTCGGGGTCCCCTACTGAGTATTGTTATACTCACCCCTGAACGGGCTTCACCCGCCCCTTGTTTTGTTCTGTGCAGATGACATACAACAGTGATCGAGGCTGAGGGTGACGGACAGAGGCTGCTCAGAGCTGGACTAGATGGGAGGTACTGCAGGGATGAGTTGATCGAGTTATGTACCTATCCTTTAGGTAGGATTCCCGGGTGGATGATCCATGATTTCTTTTCCCTTTTTAATTGTACTTTTACTTGTTGTTCAGTTGGGTTTGTATACTGGCCCACTTATATTCAGCACACCTTACTTTTCTATTTTAGTACTTGCTTCCTCTACTACTTTTGTTTGTACTGTGTGTGTTATAGGTTTAAAGGAAATGCATTCCTTTTTTTTATTAGGGATTCACCTTTGGTTCTAGTCCCCAGCCCCTGGCCTATGGAAGGAAGGCTTGGGGTAGTCACGACATTGGCCCCGAGGAAAGTTCGTGACAAATTGGTATTAGAGGAGTCGATTCTACCACAGAACTTGGACTCTGAATCTTTTAACGACAATAGTGTTAAGTGTTTTGGGTGTGATTATCAGTTTAGGGAAACCGGTGTTGGTGCGAAGGCCGATATATCCATACAGTATGACTCTGACTTCTGATCTCCGACTCAGATAAATAAAACACTGATTGCAAATGTGTTTCCTTTGAAAAAGTTTTCTTTATGAATACATTGTGTCATCTAACTAGGTATTCTATTTTAACCGTGGCACACCTATTTCTTTTCAGGATGTCCCCACGAAGGCAGCAATCTAGGATTCCGAGTTTCATACGAGATGGTAGCCCACCGAGTGACGAGGCCTCAGTGCAGGGCCCCATCACAGAGGAGGTACCAAAGGTACCACTCCCCGCTGGTCCACCGATACCACCAGCCCCATCAGCAGAGAGTTTATGCCTGAGTGCGTTTCATGAGTTTCAGCGCCAGAGGCTGCCCTGGTTCCGGGGAGAGACAGACCCACATGAAGCTGAGGATTGGCTAGCGGCTTTAGTGAGAGTTTTATGATTTTTAGGGACACCAGCCGACCTTATGGTGATCCTTTCCACGAGTCTCCCGTATACAGCAGTAGGTAGATGGTGAATCCTGATGTTATAGGTGCATGATGAGACATCTTTACTTTGGACAGACTTCGAAAGTCTCTTCCGCTCAGAGTTTGTTCCATCAACCCTTTGTGCGGTGCAGATTTAGAAGTTACTTCATCTCCATCAAGGTAACATGATAGTAGATCAGTACACAAAGAGGTTGACCGACCTCTCATTCTACTGCACAGATATGGTACGAGACCTGTTCTTCAGGGTCTGGACCTTCAAGCAGGGACTCAAGCATGAGATCAGGGCTTCGACAATTCCCCTAAACATTCCGACATAGGTGGGGGTGCTGGAGAGAGCCCTTTTAGTGGAGAGTTTTCTCGCTGACTAGTCACCAGCGGTGAAACCCACTAAAGGGAAACATGTAGAGGAGTATTCTGTAGCTGACAGTAGATAGATGACGCAGAGGTCCAAGCGGACCATGCCATCAGGTGGACGACCTCAGGATACAGGTTCGGTTGTGTGGGAAACACGAGACAGAGCCAGCTATACGAGGAGCAGGCAATGCTATGCATGCGGTGGGCATGGCCCCATGGCTCATAACTACCCGAATCGCCATGAAGATGAGCATCAGACAGTATAGGCGCTTCCCAAGAAGAGTCATAGGTTCAACCGTGGTGGTCCTCCATTAGCAGGCGGACATGGTAGAGGAGTCGTCCGAGCAACGGGTGGTGGACGGCGTTTCAAGGCACTACCACCACCAACACTAGGAGGTCCACCCTGACTACAAGGAGCTGGAAGACAGAGGCGGGCTCAGCTCCAGGTAGTCAAGGCCTACGACCACAGCGCACCTGAGATTATTCAAGGTACTATCTATGTCTACTCCACCCTTGATGCAGTACTTATAGACACAGGTGTGAGTCATTATTTTATTGCCACTACCCTCATTCGGAGTTCGAAGATTCCAATAGAGACGTTGGGTCAGTCCTTACGGATAGAGACTCTTATGTGAGTAGACTCGATGATTACACCTTGGTGTCGGTAGTGTGAGATTTCTATAGGAGGTGAGAGCTTCGGCTGGGATCTTCTTGTAGTGGCGTCAAGGCCTTACGACGCTTTCTTGGGTACGGAATGGTTATCCATAGTTCATGATCATATTGACTGTATTAGGTGCAAAGTAAGGTGTATGAACACGGATGGTACCAGGTTTCTTTGCAGTGTAGGATGGACTTATGCAGATGAGGGGGCATCCAATCACAATCAGTTGGCTAGTTTAATCCTCGGATCGGTTGATATGAGGAGTCCAAGATTTCATCTTGTTGTAGATCAGTACGTGGATGTTTTCCCTGATGACGTTCCAGGACTACCTCCTTGTAGAGAGGTATAATTATACATTGAACTTTAACCCGGGACAACATCGATATCTACTCCAGCATATTGGATCACTCCCACCGAGCTTCGTGAGCTGCGGGTACAGCTGAAGGACTTGTAGGGGAAGGGACTTATTCGACCTAGTGTTTCACCCTGGGCATCTACGATTTTGTTCGCCAAGAAGGCATATGAGAGCTTACGACTGTGTGTCGACTACTATCTCCTGAATCAGGTGACCATGACGAATAAGTACCCACTACAGAGGATTGAAGACCTCTTTGATCAGCTCAAGGGAGCATGATGGTTATCGTAGATAGACCTCAGGTCAGGCTATCACCAGCTTAGAGTTTGAGGCAAGGATGTGCATAAGATGACCTTCACGTGTCAGTATGGGAAGTACGAGTTCTTGGTTATGCCCTTTGACGTAACCAACGCTCCTGAAGTGTTCATGAGTCTCATGAATAGGATATTCCAGCCTTATCTCAATCACTTTGTCGTAGTCTTCATCGACGACATACTTATTTACTCGACTACTAAGGAGGAGCATGCCTACCATTTGCGAGTATTACTGGATATACTCCGAGAGAACCAGCTTTATGGTAAGCTCTCGATGTTCCAATTCTGGATTTGAGAGGTTCACTTCTTGGGACACGTCATCTTGGAGGCTGGAATTGCAGTGAATCCAGCGAAGATCAAGGAAATACTTGATTGGGAGCCACCCAGAATTGTGACAGAGGTTCATAGTTTTCTAGGAATGGCTGGGTACTATCGGAGATTTTTTCCAAACTTCTATAGAGTTTCAGCACTGATTTCTACATTGACGAAGAATGGGAAACCATTCATGTGGTCATAGATATGATAGCAGAGTATTTAGGAGATGAGGCAGAGGTTAACCAGTGCACCCATATTGAGGCTACCATAGGAGGGCTTTGGGTATGTAGTTTACTGCGACACATTAGGGAATGGACATGGGGTTTTCCTGATGCAGGAGCGAGCAATGATCGCCTATGGTTCACAACAGTTGAGGCAGCATGATAATATCTATGCAACCCATGACCTAGAGTTAGCAGTAGTGGTCTTCGCCCAGATGATGTGGCGACACTATCTTATGGGTGAACGTTTTATAGTCTACTCTGACCACCAGAGTCTCAGGTACATCTTCTCGTAGAACGACCTAAACCTTGGATAGTGGCGATGGCTCGAGTTACTCTAGGAATATGTCTTTGAGATAGTCTATACTCCTGGGAATGGGAATGTTGTTGTTAATTCTCTCAGTAGGAGATCAGGCATTTAGCTTCTAGGAGAAGAGAGAGAGAGAATATTGCTGTGTTGCAAATATCCTTTGTGGATATATATGGATCAAACTTTCTACAGTCTCTCTGAGTAACTTCTCCACTACATCAGCGGGTTAGGGAGGTACAACGTGGGGACATTGACTGTGAGACGCGATGTGCTCAGATATCCACAAGGTAGGCTCCAGACAGTTTTTTTGAAAGTGTGGAGCATGTCATCCTCTTCAGGGAACGTACCATGGTGATAGTTGCACTATAGGAGCAAGTTTTGAGGTTACTTTACACTTCCCCTCTAGAGTAACATCCAAGAGTGGCGAAGATGTATCATGACCTCAGACGACAACATTGGTGGCTTGGTATGAATAAGGCAGTAGCAGAGTCTGTCCCTTGGTGCCTTACTTTTCAGCAGGTGAAGGGAGAGCACCAGGTACCAGCAGGCTAGGTACATCCCTTAGAGGTCCCAGAGTGGAAGTGGGACGGGATATCCCTGGATTTTGTGATGGGTCTTCCACGTACATCCAGAGGACACGACTCTATCAGGGTGATTGTCGACCGACTCACCAAGTCAACCCACTTCCAACCGATTAGATAGAAGGGCTCAGTAGAGAGCTTGGGATGCCTCTACATACATGATATTTTATATTTACATGGAGTAAATTCTTCTATTGTCTCCGACTGTGACACGCTCTTTACTTCCCAGCTTTGGAAGGGGTTACATGATGCATTTGGGATGCAACTACGTCTCAGAACCGCCTTCCATCCTCAGATGGATGGCCAGATCGGGAGGACCATTCAGAATATCGAGGACATGTTCTGTGCTTCTGTCTTCATCTTCGGTCATAGCTGGGAGGACCACTTACTCTTGGTAGAGTTTTCATATAACAACAGCTACCACTCTACCATCGGGGTGACACCTTACGAGGCACTCTACGACCGACATGGCAGATCACCACTGTGTTGGATTGTCCCAAGGGAGTCATCACTTATAGGACCGAAGATGGTACATGCTATGATGGAGAAGGTGCGGATCATCCAGGAGCGGATGAAGACTGAACAAAGTAGAAAAAATTCCGATGCTGATAGGAGACGGATACCACTGGAGTTCAAGGATGGCGACCATATTTTCCTACGGGTCTCACCTCGATGAGGTCTATGGAGATTTGGAATAGGTGGAAAGTTATCTTCGCAATTCATTGGACCATTCCAAGTTCTCAGCAGAGTAGACGAGATGGCTTACCTCTTGGCTCTTCCACCTCAGTTGCACTGGGTGCATGATTTCTTCCACATATCTTAGATGAGGAGATACATGCATGACTCGTCCCACATCATCGACCATGGGGAGCTAGACATCTATGACGATGCGAAGTGGATTTTGAGGATCAACAGGAGTGGGAACTACAAGGATGGTCAATTCCTCTGGTTCGCATTCGCAGGCAGCACGAGAACCTCCAGGAGAGCACATGGGAGCGGGAGGCTCAGATGCGTGCTTAATACCCCCTTTTGTTCCCTTAGTGTGTGTTGTAGCATATGAGGACGTAAATACCCAAGGTGGGGAGAATTTAATGACCCGTAAATCCCGGGGAATTGTTTTTAAATACACGAGAATTTTAAGGGTCCGCAGTTTCTGACGGCACCTAATTCCGAGGCCCGATGTGCCCGAAATTACTTTCTGACTTTTTGATGGGTACGTTCAGTAGATGTACAAGTAGGATTTTATATCTTTTGAACCAGTACTCGGAATTGAAATCTGAGGACACCGATGAACTCGCAGCGCTGGTATTATCTTAATTATACCTTTACCGCAGTTTCATTTTTTTACAGGTTGGATGTTATTTTGGGGGTTTTCTATTTTAAATAAATAAAAATATGATTCACATATTTTTATGTGGGTGGTGGTCAAATCCACCAAAGTGAAGTTGGAAGTGGGGCCCACCCCACACATAACCTCCAATGAGAGGATATTGTGTTTTGGGGCCCAAACAAACACAAACTCCTCAACTCCCCCTTGAATCTCTTGAAACCCCCCCATTGATGTGGGCTAAACCCTCCACTATCCACCACCGTTTTTAATTTTGAAAACTCACCACCTCCCACTTTCTCTCATTAATTTTCCAACACCATTAATTAATTAATTGAACTCCACAATTAATTAATTAATGTGAGTGTTTGAATTTTGAAAACATTATGACAACATTAAATAAGTGAAGCTATTATTTTATTTGGGGTTGGTATAATCGTTGGAGAGCATGGGAGTATAGGTGGAGCCTTGGAGAATTAGGGAGAGACTTCTTCCAACGAAGAACTTCGTCTCCACTAAAGAACGACAACATGTATCCTTCATTTCCAATCAGGGAAAGCATGGGAAGACACCAACCATGAAGAACGTTTCCAATGACAAGGACTCTCCCTCTGATGTTGATAGAATGACGTCTGTCTTCCGTGACACCGTCTTCTACGACTTCAATAACGTACCTTCAATCGAGGTAGGGGGAATTTGGGTTATTTATACATGTGATTTATACCCTCGTATTTTGGTGATTATTTCATTGATTGACGGTGGCCAATTTTGTTATCACCTAACGCGGAGAGCACGGGATGAACAAACATGGCCTGAAAACACTCCGTCGATTCTTGTTTGTATTGAAAATAGAGGTGGAGCTGGTAGGGCGCGGTGTCGTCACACCGTGTCGGAGAAAGGAGGCTGGGGCCTTGCATGCCGTGGCGGTCGGAAGAGGTGGTGGTCGAAAGAGGCGGCGGTGACCGGAGGTGGCGGCGGAAGCGGAGGCTGCACGCCGACCGTGTGAAGATATCGTCAGCCCCTCGGGCCGCCCGGTCCGCGGGATGACCGATATTCCAATCTGGTTGGCCCGCTGGAAGACCACGGTGCCCATAGGCACCGCTTGGAGGGAGACTGCGGCCCGCAACTGCGGGCCGCTCGGTTGAAGGAACCGGTCGGTCGCCAGTAGGCCAGGCTAAAGGATCTTAGCGCCCGTAGGCGTTGCACAGAGAATACCGCAGCCCACTGTGTGGGCCCCTCTTCTGGGCGAACTGGTCAGCCCCCTGCCGGCTGGGCTAGAAGTCCGCGGCACCGCTCGGCGACATGCGGGGAGAACCGCGGTCCGCTGTGCGGGCTGCTCTCACCAGACAGAATCGGCCAACTACAGCGTGTTGACCAGAGGAGGGGTGAGGCTGCTTGTCACCGCCTAGTGAACTGAACCGCCCCGCAGTGCGGGCCAGGTCCGTGAGTGGGCCGCACCCCCCGGGCCGGGCCAACCCCCCAACCGGGTCGGACTCACCAGGCCAGGTCCGCGGGTGGGCCAGGCTCCACAGGGCCAGGCCAAACCCATCCGGGTCGGACCCGCTGAACCGGGTTGGGCTGACCCGCCAGCCCACTGGGCTTAACAGGCCGGACCAATCTTCGCTTAGAAAGTGAATATCTCCTAGACCGCGCGTCTGATCGACGCGCCGTCTGTGGAATTGGGACCCTCACGATGAGGCAGTCCTTTTTCGATACTCTAAGTGAGTTTTGGACAACTTGTAAAAAGGCCGGGTTTTGAACGAGCGTAAATCCAACCGGGCCCCTGGAAATGAAATGCTAATAATTCTCAGACCGGGCGTCCGATTAATGCGCCATCTTTCTCTTTGGGTTCCTTATGATGAGAAAGAACTATGTGATACATCAACTCAGGACATCATGATAGTAGATGTATCGACACTTGACTCAATGATCGGACCCTCTCGGAATCAAGCATGCTGTGTGCGGCAACCCTAGAGCTGGCTGCGACGACTACTGTACCAAAATCCTACATGGGTTTGACAACGAAGAATACTGTTCCAGAATCCTATGTGGGTTCAACAATGATGAATTTTTTTACAGGAATCCTATGTGGGATTGACAGCGATAACCACTATACCGGGATCCTCTATGGTTCTGAGAGTTTTGACTTCTGTTCCTGTATCCTGTGTGGGTTCGACAGAGTAGTTGGTCCTGTATCCTGTGTGGGTCCGACAGCTTAGCTGGTCTTGTATCCTATGTGGGTCTGACAACTTAGATGAATCAGTGGCAACATCTTATCATCTCTATCTCTATTCAAAATATGTACACCGGTGTGAGATGAGTCTTGTCTTTCAATCATTATCATCAATTTGATTGACCTTACTTCCTGTGTGTACTGGGTTGTGATTTGGCTCGAGAGTTGGAGTCGGGCTGTGACTGGTAACTTAGGTATATGTATTGGCATATACCTAAGTAGGGTTGGATGATATTTTGTGATTTTATATTTGTACTGTGGTTTATACTTTGTGGATTATGGGAGTCCTTAGGGGGTTTTGGGGTCCCCTATGGAGTATTGTTATACTCACCCCCTGCACGGGATTCCCCCGCACCTTGTTGTGCTCTGTGCAGATGACAGACAACAGTGATCGAGGCTGAGGGTGATGGAAGGAGGCTGCACAGAGCTGGACTATAAGGTAGGTGTCGCACGGATGAGTTGTTTGAGTTCTGTACCTACCCTTCAGGTAGGATTCCCCAGTGGATGATCGAGGAGCTATTTTTCATTTTTACTTGTACTTGTACTTGTTGTTCAGTTGGGTTTGTATCATGGACCACTTACTTTCACCACACCTAACTTTTCTATTTTATTACTTGTTGCCTCTACTGTTTGTGTTTGGACTTTGTGTGTGTTATAGGTTTAAAGGCAATGCCTTCTTTTTTGTTTATCAAGGATTCATCTTGGGTGCTATTCACTAGCCCCTAGCCTATGGAAGGTGGTCTTTGTGTAGTCACGACACGGGCCCCGAGGATGGGTCATGACAATGCTGCATATTATATACGTTACACAAGGAGTAAGATTGATCGATTCTTTGATGGGTTAAAACCATTTCTCTGTCGACCATTAATCTCACAATCCTTCTCTTCATACGAAGATATTGTCACATGTGCTATCAAGACAGAAAAATAATTTTCTAAGTCTTATGATAATAATGTAAAGAAAGAGAATAAGGAACGGTGGAGAAAGAGACCGATAATTTGGAAAAGGGAAATAATGATTTTTCATTATGAGATAATTGTGGGAAGAAACACCTTGGTAGTTGTCTAAAATGAATGGGATTCTATTACAAGTCTCGGGAAAAAGGCCACAATGCTCGTGATTAAAAGGTAAAGAAACTTGATGTCAATCCTGAATGCTAAAATTGTAGATAAATGGGGAATTATGAAAATGAATGTCCTAAGTTCCAAGGAAACATACCTAAAAAGGCCACGGGATCAAGGACAAGCTTATGCTATCATTACAGTTGAAGTGGATTAATTAATGTATTTGTATTTTCAGACTTAGGAATTATATTTTGGTTATATGAATAATGTGATATATATATATAAGGATTGTACTACAAAACTTTTTGTTTTCATTCAAGTTTTAATATGAATAAGGTAAATATATTTTCAGTATGTGACAATAATAGAACCATTACTTTGATTGGGGAATTTGATGTTGATTTTTGGAATTTAGAGACCTTTTAGAGAGTGTTTGGACTGAGAAATTTTAGATAAATATAATGGTTGGAATGGATTAAGTAGAATTTTGGATAGTATTGTTTATGTTTAAATTTTTTTTAAGATTATTTTTTGAATATTATAATACTATAGTTTTAGGAAAAGGACAACTTGTAGGTCGGGCGATAACAGCTCGTGTCGGACAAAGATGCTGGAATCGAACCCACAACCAAAGTGCGACAGGGATTTATTATCTATAACTAGCCTATAGGAAGTCCCTGGTTATTAAAAAATAGTTTCATTCATTTAAATGGTATATGATAATATTTTGAACCTTATACCATTAGTATAAATAGAATATTTGTGAGTTCTATTATCTTTTGGAGTGAAAGATGAGTTTTTGTAGAAATTAGTTGAAGGATTAAACTCTACTGGTCAGGTATATATATATATTCTCTTATTCTATGAATAAATTAATTCTTAACCTTTAGGGAAGGTATATTAAAACCAAAAATGTGTTATCCTAATATCCTATGTTTTTTTGAACTAATGTTATTTTAAATCATCATAGATTGATGGCATTGAGGCCCTCAATTTTACACTTTTTGTGATTGATGACATCAATCACTCCCAATAATTATATACGTTTTCCTTCTAATTACCATTCTATAATTTCCACCAATGTTCTCCTATTTGAAACCCTAATTTAGTGGTGAGTTCCTCATTTCCCTTTCCCTCTTATTAAAACTAAATTTTATTAACCCTATTTCCGATGTGGGTTTTCCACAAAGGTATTTTATATTTTCAACCTTTTATTTTCAATGAACAATTCAAAATTGCGAGGAAAACATTTATTGAATTAGGAGAGAATGTAACACTGAATTCTTTCATGGTACGTTTTCCTTTGAATAATGCAATAGCTTGCGTTGTATGCAAATTCGAGATTCTAACACATCACAACCAATCAAACTTGCCATTATTAATACTAATAATCACCATTTGAAATTTTACCAATTTTATCATTCAAATTGGACTTCATTTTTTGGTTCATAATATCGAAATTATCTTTGGGTGAATTTTTTGTATTGTTCTGAAAACATTCAGTTTTTGATGAATAGTAAAAAATACTATATTTTAATTAAAAACAACTATATTTAATGAAAATAATTTATAGTGATAAGTTATAATATTTAGTGGTTATTAAGTATAATTAGATTATATTTTTATCATTTAATTCAATGTTGGTCATTGGACATAATTTCACATTTAAACTGGACATAAGCAAGTGTCAATCTTTTGATAGTTACTATTTCTTAAAAACACGCTTTTTGTTTTGACAACGGGAGATAATTTTAAATTAATTTCTCCCACTTCTGTGTTTTGAATTTATAAATATTTATTCCATATTTAGAACAAGTAGTTCCAAATTGTGTAAATTGGTAACTTTTATTTTTGACATTTTGAATAATTACTTGGGTAAATATTTTATTTACCATGGTTAAAGAGTAAAACCAGTAAATAAGGGTAAAACAAATTAATATTATACTAATATTAAATTACCCTAACATGTGTTATAAACCTATTGGATGATAAATTTCTGGCCATGGGCATATTTTGGTCGATTTTGGGACCCCATGGAGCCACTTACAAGTGATAATTACACTTTATATTAATTAAGTTAAAGTAAATACAAAAATGACGTAAGCATATATCTTTTAGTAAAACAATATTTAAATAGAATTATATATGTTATATATAAAACTATAAATACTAATTATAAAGCTAAAACAATTTCCTACATTATGGTATTTTATTTATAATTTTTAGACATTGAATAATTAAATTTAGTTTTGACACAATAATGATGCAATATTTTAGTTATTAATGAAAGAATCAAATAAATGGTATTATAGATGTTAAAATAAATATAATTTGAAAGTTTTGATTCCATACACTAATTTTCTAGGTTAATGTGACAGGTTTGGATTGATTAAAATTATTTTTTTAGAAGTAATAATGCTGTTAGGAATTTAACAAAAAACAAAATAGCAAATAGTGTCAAAATTGTCATAAAAGCGTTTTTAAAACAAATATTATATTATTAATTGATATTCCATTCCTAAAAATCTAATTTTAGTCCAAAGGTCTTAAATAAAATTATATATTTCATTAATGAACCACTTTAGGTTCTTTTGGGAGTTTATAGTAAGTTTATTAACCATATAATATAAACATACGAAGAGACATGGTAAATGTCAAACTAACTAACTAAGAGTTAAATCTAGAATATAAGGTTAATATAGTGACCCAAACCTGTATAAAACCTATTGGTTGAGTTTTGTTCAACCCATAATTACCTTATCCTATAAATAGATCATTTTAGTGGAATTAGAAACCGAAAATGATTATATTATAAAATAATAATTCAATCTTTTCCAAAGGTGCCCCTCACCCCTCTTATTAGAGGGAACATCCCCTTATCTTAAATATACACATTCAAAACCATTTTTCTCGGCCAAACCATTCCCAAATATCCACTAAACTGTCCTCCCTTCAACTTATAGGCCTTCATTTAGTCAGAAAGCCAACCTATATATCCATTTTGATCAAATCAAAAGGAAGAACCCGAAGAAGAAGTAAATATATCATCACCTCTTTCTTGTTCTTTTCTTCTTCCACTAACTCTTTCTTTGTTGTTTCCTTTATAAAATAATAAATCCACTATATTATATATATTTTGATGTTATTATAAAAATGGTACAACCATATTCATTATTTAATCCATCCTAAGGATGACATGTCACCATACGTGTGTACGTACGACTTACCATATCCACGTTGTGATGTAGTTTTTTCTTCAAACTCTTCATCATTTTGATGGGTATAAGAATGAGTATAAATGATGTAAATAATAAATATAACATGATAAATAATCTGTATATATGATATATCATCCAATTATATACGATTTTAATATAAAAATAATGAAATTGTCCCTCGTGCATACGTACGGATTATCGTCTCCACGAACGCGATGAGATTCATTCCCCATCATATCCAATCAAGTATAATTTTCATTTGATGATTAAAAATAATTTTTAATGAATTAATATCATTCCAAATATGAATAAGATACATCATATCCACAAAAAACATTACTTACATAACAAAGAACATAAAGTAAAACGAATCAGTTAACACCCAAAATGATGATACTACTGAAATATCATATAAAAAACAAAATTATAAGATCATATATGTTATCATATTAATGTATATAGTTATTATTTAATATAATAAAAATTATTTCACCATTATAATGGATGTTAACCAACCCTCTACGAAGGAAAATAACAAGTTAAGGGTTAATTTCACAATCTCCTTATTATCCGAGATTGTTTTTAAGTAAGTATCTACTGGGAACTCTTTATCATCCACATCCATGTTTCCTAAAAATGTATTCCATATTTTTTTTACTATTCACTAGACTATGGGTTAATGTAATTTATACCCTTGTTTGAATTTTTTATAAAATGGTTTGAAAGGAATCTTTTCATCGTTTTCCAAACAAGGTACCTTATGAAATTTTCGAAAAAATTAAGGTAAGAATGTTTTTTAACTTATATGGCGGGTGTAGCTATTTTCCTCCATTATAACATCATTGAAGGTTCCCTTAAAGTCATAAAAGAATATTTTCAAAATAAATGTTACATTTTTTAATTATATTACTTGTAAATAATTTTAAAATATAAAGATATGTATCTCCAAAAAAAGTTTTAATTTCATATATGTCAACATCCTTTGAAGGATTTTAAGCTTATTTGAAGTTGTTTAATTATGATACAAAAGTACCACATTTTATTGAAGGTTTTGCGATATGCTTGACTGTGGATGTGTTATTTTTACACCATTAATGGTTTAGGGATAATGTATTTACATTTTGTATGCCAATTTTAATACAAATGTTTTTGTTATGTTTAAACCACTTCATATGAGGAATGCATTGGACTAGTATGTTCTGGGTAGGGGACCGGTAAACGTAAGACATCCATGTTCTGGTTCAGTTATAGCAAACTCTCCAGGTTGGAGTCCAGTTACAATGGCTCTCTGGGTTGGATTCCGGTTACAAAGGATCTCTGGGTTAGAGTCCGGTTACATAGGCTCTCTGGATTGGAGTCCGGTTACATAGGATCTCCAGGTCGGGGTTTGGTTACAGTTAGCCCCTAGGTCCTCGCATGAGGCCTTGAAGCATAAATTAATGTCTGGTACAATATATTCACTCATTATGAAATTAGATATTTCATGTGATTATTTGACTAGTAGAATATCCATGTGCATACTTACATGGTAATGTTAGATTTATTTCTTCCATATTATGTCAATGTTTAGGTTTAAAAAGGCTATTGTTTTTATTTCACATCTTGCCTTAAATGTTTACAACTTCAGCTAAATTACCTAACCTTACTAAGAATCTGAGATCACCCCTTTCTTATGTTTTATTTTCCCAGGATCCCCAGAAGTGTTATATATTTGCGATGGAGGGTTACACTAAGGGGTAATGGAGTTATAAAAGAACTATCTAAGCTGTATTTTAAGATTTAAATTGTAATGTAAAGTTCATGTATGTAATCTATCTTCCAAGAATGAAAAACTGATTGGTCCTTTGATACTTGACTCCTTATAATCATGACAATGTATTAAAATAATGCACTGACTGTGGGAAATTTGGGTTGGGGCATTACATATTATTTTTCTTAAATTTTTCTATTTTCTAAATTAACAAAAATAATATTTCATTTTCATTTTTTATTTTTGGATGAACTTTAGGAGAAATATTCATAGGGATATTTTACCCCTGATGGTAGGATGGACATTCATTAAACAAATTTTGGAACACTAGAATATCCCATACACATAAGATGATATAAGGCAGTTGTTATTACATAGAAAGTCTTTTGTAATCAAAGTAATCAATCTAGAGATCTAGAAATTGAATCTAGAAGAGATGAGCTTAAAGATATGAAATTATTCGTGGGTGATCAAATTCAATCAACTATAGAGGATATGTTAGAACAATTGATGACACCGTCATAGTTTGTACAACTTTCCCATAATTTTCATCCAGATACGCAGCCTATAAAACCATCTCAGATGAACTTTCCTGCCCAGCTTTACTTCTCAGATCCTTTACATCCTTGCTCGAACCTAACATAACACTATGAGTTGTTTGCTGTAGAATCTTATGCTCATATTTTAGTGTAGGTAGTCAAGCATTTTTTGGGGATTTTTTACATCACTATCCTATAAATATAGGTCTAGTTAGAGTATGAGAACATCATATTATTGATCCTTTTACTCTACTACCATTTCTTACTAGGGAGGTTACTTGAGATGTGGATTGTATGGGTCATTTTTTACTTTGTACATATGGCCTTATTTTTTTTCTTCCAAATAACATATGAAATTTTTTATTTATTAATTACATCTAATTAAAAATTAAATATAATGTTTTCTAACATTTAACTTATATAATAGTATCTAATATCAATGAAATGGAACTAAGGAAACAAAAGGTTTAGGAATAATCAAATGTAGACACTTTTGAAATTTCTAATCGATTCAATGTTTATATCAGGATTATTCTAACTTGATTAATTTCTATATGTTTCCAATGATGTTTGATATATGTGTAAGATATTATCCATTGATAATATTCAGAAAACATATCTTAGATCTAATTGATTTTTGGAGCTCATCATTCTTTTGATTCAGTTGTTTTCCATGTAAGTAAATTGATGTGAAATTTTTTATTTCATTAATTAAAGTTGGTTTAAATTGACTAACAATATTAATTTTTTAAATAGGTTTCTACACATTATTCTTATTCAAAATGAGGCCACAAAATTTATTGTTTTATCGATCTATATTTCATTTCTATGACTGTTCATTACAAGATGATTACTAATAGATTTACAAACATATATATGTGATATTTTATCTAAGATGGTGATTAGGTATCAGTTCTTTCCATTATATGGTGTGTGAGAATAAAAAAAATAATTATTAAAAAAAATTGTAATATCATTAATTTTATTCATTTTTTTGTAGGGGGTATTGGATGTTAGGTGTATTCTACCGAAGTGAATGATCACTATATTGGTTTTCCCCTTTATTATGTGATGTTCATAAAATATTTATCATTTTATTAGATAGGTAGGTTTTATTATTTTTTATAAGTGTATTTTATTTAATTCTTATTATATATACATGTATTAATAGATGATATATATGAAAATGTAGGCCATGGAATTTTTTAATGAAGATCACTTGTCGATAATGAACCCAAATGAAATCCAATATGTGAAAGTAATGATAATTATCTTTATATTATATATAATTCTATTTTTTGATATATCTATATATATCTATATATATATTTAGTTCTATTATCATGTAAATTTTTTATATCTGTAGTGTCATCATCAACAAGGATATGTTGAATATGGTTATTATGTTCTACGATTCATGTATGTGATAATCACAACTATGGTAAATACTGAATTTAATAAGGTTAGTTATTTTAATTATTTTATATTTTTTTGTCATAGTAATATTTTTTTAGAATTTTATCATTCTATATCATTGTAGAAATTCAATGATGTTGAGTCTTATATTCTATATGAACCTATCCATCTTCGATATTTGTTTACAAACTATTTGATAAGTATGATTAGTTTTTACAGTATTTATATACTAATATTAATGATTAGAATTACATTTTACAAATAAATCTTGTTCAAAAACTAATTCTTTTGTTATAATATGATTTTGAACATAATGATCACAAAATAATGCTTCAACATCAACCCACAATGATTATGTTGTAAATTTCAAGTATGTGTTTTTTAATTCTTCATTATAATACAAATGTGTATATATTGTTTTGATTAACTTTTTAAAAGAATGTTTGTCATTATATATTTTTAGTCAATGATACATGTTTTTTCATGGTTTCATAGTTAGTTTTCTATTATATGGATTCTGATTTCTTGGGGGTGTAGTATTCAAAATTTCTTATTTCAATAAACTTTCAGTGTCGATTTTCATCAAAACCAATGATGTTACATTAAAAAATATTTGTATGGTTTTTGGCATCCGTTTTTTATGAAAAACGATGGAGATAATAATGGAGAATCTCATTTTAAGTGATGATTTTTTAAAACCAGTGGCCGTAAACCATATTTTAAATGTCTCCTTTATAGATGTTAGTTAAAAACTAACGTTAAAATTAAATTCTATTTTCCAAAATTCGGTATATTAAGATACCTTTTTATTTTTCAATTAAAAATGATGGGTTATATTTTCACACCTCCCAAATACATCCTTTATTATGTATGAATCATGGGATACCTTTTCTATCTCAATTATCCTTCCCATGTACACCCATTACCATGCCAAAATTTCCTAGTAGTTATTCCATTTCTCATAATTCTTCATGTTTCATTATTATGTTACGCATTCAATTTCAAAATTACATGTGTTTGGACATGTATCTATATGACCACCTTACATTCCATTTCATTTATATATGATGAGATACCACTTTTTCTCTCATCAACAGTTTCTATGAATTTTTATGTCACGCTATTAGGAGGACGAAATTGCACCGAGATTTTCTATGCTAGAATCATTATTCTGTGAATACAATATCAATTTCCATATCAAGTGTATTCTAATTTATGCCCACACACACATATATATATATATATTGATTATAGAATTGTAGGTCTGTATTCCACATTCCTCAATCATGGAATAAATTATGATGTTGAATGAATCCAAGTTATATAATCATTGTGGCACACATAAGAATGAGAATGAAATGTTTATTAAGGGTGCACCCTGGTGGGGCTTCAATGAATTGGGGAATGTTTAGTATCATGATATATCATGTTGGGTTTGGGGGTTTACCTGATTCATATTAGGATATTTTTCCACCATGTTGGTATAGGGGTTTACCTAATTCATTTAGGTTTATGATGCATTGTTTTAAGTTGTTGCCACATTTCTATGTTATGATAATCATGACATGTCATGACTTTATGTTCATGTTTCTCTTGTGCTCCATTAATTTGTCTATTCCATAAAATTTGTTTCATTCATAATTTGATGCCTTTTTACCCCCTTAATGGTCTTTATATCTCACTATTTTTTATGTATCTCATCATTTTATCCCAAGCAATGATAAGTATAAAAGAATTTTGTGTTAATGTAAAAGTTTTTTTCAATAAGGATGTTGTATTTTATGTATTAAGTTGTCATGTAATGTTCCTAATAAATAAAGACACTATACCTCTCGATCATATGGGTTTTATTAAGTGAATAATTATGTAATAAAGCTTTTTTAAATGTTTAACAACTCCAAGGGTTGTTATATACCACTAACCTCTAATAAATTCAATTAATCGGGATTTTCAAGGGAAGTAGCCATGAAATTCCACTACATTCACTCCATATCAATATGGTATAATCATTTTAATTTAAGGAAAAACTCACTATTTTGTGCTTTGGGAATAAGATAATGAATGACCAAATAGGCATATTGGATGGCACACACCAAAGGAATGGATCAATACCCATTTTCCATATTAATAAAGGTTGGGTTATAATAGGTCTTTAGGTTCCATTTAAGGGAACCAATTTAAGGAAATTAATATTTAGGGGAAATAGACAGTGAAACCAGCATATGGCATAATGAAACAAATTATAAAACATCATTAATTAAGGAATAAATTATATACTACCTACCTCGTAGTCATACAACTTTCCTCACCCAGTATTGGAATTTACATTATACTAGATTGGATGAGAATTGAAGAATTAGTCAATGTACTAAAAATAGGTTATATGATCCTATATAAAACTTTAATCCTCATGGTAAATAAGATCAATGAATAGATAAAAATGATGTAAGTTCTTAACAGTGGCTATCCTAGGAGACAAAAAGTGTTTAAATCATACTTCAGATAGATAAATGAGATCAAAATAAATCAAAAAATAATTTTTTAACTAAAAATGGGATAAGAAGAACTTTTCTATTTTTTAGGGAATAAATGAGAGGATTTTTAAGGTTTAAAAGACCATTAAGGTTGTTTTGATAAATATTCTCAAGAAATAGTGGTCGCATAGTTTTGTCGCAAGGTTATCCAAACCATGCGCCAACCATGTGCCTCACACTACATAACGAAGGTACCTGCATAGTTAGACCACACGATTAGGGAAATCATACTCAAACTGTGTGACATACATCTTCAAAAATATATAGATATTTCAGAGGCATGTGGCCCCTGGAACACGGTTATGGAAGACTGTCTTCCCTGCTACACCCCACTATCAACACCGAATGATTAATAGAGACCATGCAGTCTGGAATGCAATGTTTTTATTGAATATGAGGCCTAATTATTTCTCCACTATCATGGGTTCTGAGCTCTGAACAATACCCAAACACCATTGTAACCTCTGTGAACTCATTGGGCAACGAAATGAGGTTCATAATAAAGAATTAGACCAAATTTAAAAGGATTTGTAAAAGATAAAATTTATAGTATATTACATATAATCTATAGTCCAAATATTTTATGAGTACTTGAAATGATTTATAGTCTCATTCACATATTCTATTGATATTTTTTTTGAAGAATCATGAAAATTTTATCCATTGATAAACTTTTCTCTAAATTTGAGTAAATGTTCTATGATATCCTATACTGTAAAAGTTTTTTGGAATATTTTTAATATCATGATTTGTTGTTTTGATAATTTTCAATTGTTTTATATTTTTTACACAACTAACATTATGTAAACTAACTTATATTTTATCTATTGTTATGTTGACACACTTATGACATGATAACCGACATTATATTATTCTTTCATGGCTATAAAAATGTTATTTGGTAGTTTATATCTTCTATTTATACACATATGACAATAAATATTATATTCAATAAAAATTCTATAGGTTTGGTAACATAATTTTAATATAGGATATATGTTATTTCATGAATACTGTAAACTCATGAAAACTACTATGGGTTACTGAATTATATTATGTGGTAGTCTTTAACTCATGTTCCACTTAATACTTTAAAATGTATTATGAGAAAATAATATTCCCTACCATATTAATTTTTTTTGAGCCTATTGTTATGTTTATGCTAAATTTTCTATGTAAAATATTTCTATATTAGAACCTCATGTTATATGATTAGACATATGATTTGAGTTTCATATTTGAAACTAGCCAAAATTTTTATATTTTCTAAAAAAATATTTTGTCATCTTGTTCTATGTATGAAATTTCTTGTGTTTTATAGATCCTTATATTTTATAGTCAAAATTTTTAATGATATTTAACACAATATTTGATACTTGTAACAAAACAAGTTTCATATATATTTCATTAATGATTTATAAAAAAACACATGTTCTGTATTAAAAATTATTAAATAATTAAACAAAACATGTGTTTTGTTCCCATAAGAACCAATATGTTTTTTGAACTATTAAATGTTTCATAAAATTCATTAAATTCAAGAAAACAAATCTATATCTATACAAATATTATTCAAATACATACACAAAATATGATCTATATATTAATTCAAAAATATTTTGTTATAAGAAAAATGTGTTCTTTATACATATTATAAATGTTTTTTGATTTTTTTTATAAGTTAATTTTTTTCATGCTATAATTATAATAAAAATTCCATCAACAAGTCGTGAATTTATAATATGTTGATATATGTAGTAATTAATATGAATCATGACATGTGTAGTGGAAGTTGTTTTTTTTGTAATGATGAATCGTAAATGAAACTCATTCATTAAAATAGATAATGTTCTATATAAATCATGTTTTTCTAGAATATATATGAAGTTTATTTTTTTTACATAATATAATACGTACTTATAAAAATAAATACACTCTTACATTGTTCTTAAAATAGATTTTGTATAATTTTTTGGTACTATATTTAAGTATTATATAAAACTCTTATATTCCTTTTATAACACACGAATCCTATTTTTTATGTTGTAAATTTCATGATAAATGTTTGTTAATGAGTTATATTATGACATATTGAAAAAATAAAATATAATTAATCTAAGGGAACTGTGATCTCCCCTTATGATTTTTTATTCTATAAAAATATTTTAACTCTAAATTATATTTTACCTCTTGAAAAAATATTTTTTTGAGAAAATATAGTTCTCAAACTCACAATTTTATCCCCTTAAACTATATAACTTCTTCTAAGTTTATTATATACAATCCCCTTATTGGATATAATTTTCACAAAAATATTTTTCAATGCATCTCCAATATTAAATTTATTACAGTCATTTAACTTCATTATTATACTATTAGTTGCAATATATTTGGAATATTTAAAAATATTGGAATGAATGTTTCGATCAACTTTTAAAAAACAATACATAAAAATTCTATAAAAAATTAGTCCATGATTAACTCCAAAATTGAAGGTTTTAAACACTTTAAATTTATTATTGGATAGTATCCAACTCAAATTGTTTATTATAATCAATTAATAATATGAGATGTATATAGCAACAAATCCTCGTGACCACTGAACTAATTCAAAAATTTATTTATATAATCACAATAAAAAAGAGAATAAGATCGTTTTTGTTCCATTAATTTATAGGTTAAATGATTTATTACGGCTTAATGTGAATTCCATTTTAGTTTATGGAGGTATCAGGGGGCTGGGGCTTGTTTAGAGCCTAGAACATGACTTTTGGGATAAAATAGGACTGATGCACTTTTAGTAGAAACCCTACGGGGAATCCCATAAAATTACTACTATATTTAAATGTTGGATAGTAGGGTACACCATTTTTCTATGGATTTATGAAACCTTATGAATATTAGTTCATACCTGTTAGTGATCACTACATTTTTTTTAGTTTGATGAGACATTATTTTCATATGATTTTTCAAACTATGCACTCTGACCATGCGATGTGGCCCTCCTTACAGCAGATGTTGCATGATTGGAACATAGTTTATCCAATCATGTGGCCCTATATTTGGGTAGAAATTATAAAACATCCCTTAATTAATCATATATTTAAAACCTAATTTCCACTCATATGCTCAACAGAAACATCACCCATAGAGATCTCCCTTAGACCCCTAAACTAGGAATCAATAGATATCATATATTTAGGATTGGAATAAAGATATTTCATATGAATATGATAAATATCAATAAGATATAAATTCATTTTTTCTTTCATCATTTAACTATTGATCGATGGATTTATTTATTGGTCAGCTAGTATTCCCTATTTTTATGTTCATTATCTATTCTTCATATTTCTCATTATCTGTGTTGAATAAATATTTGATACTAGATGAGAACTCCACTAAAAAATACTATATTTGGTCTATTTATTTTTAGATAATGTTGAGGTTTTTATATTTATTTCATTGTTCTACACACTCGATTTTCTGAGATATTCCCTTTAAATATAATTTATCCATAAATTAAATGGACATATGAGATGAATGTAATTAATAGGAATAAATGATAAATGATTAATGGTTATGGACCCAGAATTGGAAATTCCCATAGGGAGTGTTGAATAATTAGTTAGACCACTATGGGTTTCATATAAATTGGATTACCTTTGAGGTTTTTATTTTTTCACATTTCCATGGGATTTTAAATGATTCGATTTAAATTTTGATCGAATTTATTAAATAATGGGAATAGATGACAATGTATCTAGGCCTTGACCATGTAATTACCTATTTGATCATGAGTTTTTTGCATATATTGATATGAACATGTGTGATAATTAATAGGTGAAGCCTTATAATCTTAGACCATGACTTGAGCCATATCCTATGGTGAGTATTAATTGATTGATCATGGAGATGAACCTTGCATTAATTAAATGATATTGATTGAATGATTATATGCCTTGGGTGACACATGGGTTAATAATAGAATACCATGGATAAAATAATTTGGCTACTTCCTTTATTAAGGGTGACAGTTGGATTCCCTAGTGGACTAACAAGGATGGACTCATAGGGGATGAATGTTATATACTAGAGTGATACTTGGACACCTTATGGATTTCCAATGATGAATTGAAGCCGAAGTTGATCGTACACACTATGCTCGATACATGGTCTCCCTTAGTTGAAGTCCATTGATGAAATTTAGTGGCAATGATTTTATACCACACCCATAGCGATAATAGGATTCCAATGAGTAATGTCTAGGTTGGGATTGTAAGGTGATTGGGTTAATATTATGACTAGATCCATACATGGATTCAAAATAATAAATTTCAAGCACGAGCTTTGGTACAAAATTTAATAATCCTTGAAATAATTTAAAAAATTCATCAGCCGTGGAAAATCAAAATCTTCGATTCAGTTAGTGTATTTCAGTTTATAAATGGATTTATTAGGAATCTATTGATCATATACCTTTACATGGGATTATCATCTATGTTAAATGTTTCAAGAAATACAATTTTTAAAAAAGTAATTGATTAAATTAACATAATTATAAATTTATAGAGGACTGAGTTTTTATTCCATGATTTTCCATTGGAGGATGAAGCTAGTAGTGATGAATGAGTGTCTATGGGAACCATATAAGTATGGGTTGTTTTATTTATGTACTTCCATTGCACATTATATTATTTCATATAGACTATTAGTATTATAACTTCAATGAACAGATGAAATTAGACTTTTGGGTGGTTTACTATAGGGATTGTATCACACACCCTATTCAGGCTACTATGGGTATGGGAATAGACTATTTGGGAGCAATTATGGATCAGATTAGGCACCTATAGTTCGATGTTTGACTTTATAGTTCAGGAGAATAGGATTGATCTAAGGCTCATGATTTTAGCTAGGAGACTTTTTAACCATTTCACCCTTTTTTCCATGTAATGTAATAATGCCATGTATAATTTTTTTTAACACATTATAGAGACTTTATATATATCATCATCATATGTATATGATACTACTTATAAAATTGATTATATATTCCTATCCTACTATTTATCAATTTCTTAATTGATTTAATTCATCAGATATGTTTCTTTTATTATATATCACATGTGCTACACTATGGTAATGAGGGAATATTCTCCCCATTGACACTCTCTAGGCCCTCACTACTAGTCTGTTGCCTCCGAAATATAGGGTGACACGCTTTAGGCAATGCGGCCAACCATGCTTGAGGAACATTTATATGGAATCCAGATCTAGGATGTTACATGATTCAAGGAACATACATTGGAGAGATGCTAAAGAGATTTGGTATGGAGAAATAGAATAGTGAATTTTTTCTTTTGTCACATTGCATACATATTTCTATGAAAATGTTTCATCATAAATAGAAGGATAAATACAAAACGAGTAAGATATTATATGATTCAGTAATAGGATATTCCATTCTTTCCATAATATATACTAGAATTGATATTTCCAATGAATTGGTCACAGTAGGAAGATATAAATATGATACCATAGAATAATATTGGACCTCTTTTAAGGCTATAATTAATTATTTTAAAAGTACTAAAGATGCATTCTTGGTTTATGGGGGAGTTGAGGGGATATTCATAAAGAGTTATATTGATGTTAGTTTTTATACAGGTTGAAATGATCTGAAGACATAGTAAGGATGTGGTTTTTTTGACTCAAAGGAGGAGATGATAGCTAGGAGGGTTCAATGTATCCATTTTTCTCTAATTATATAGTAGATTTTGAATATATTTTAGCTTCTGATATAGCCAAAGAAGCTATCCAAACAAGAAAATTTATCTACGAGATTTATGTGGTACCTAACAATAAAGACCCTATCCCATTTTATTATGATAATAATATAGTGGTGGATATTGTAAAATATCTAATGTATATTGGATATAGAATTTCATAAACATGTATTAAATCTATTTAGATGAAAATAGAATATATAACATCATGATCCACACTAGAGATGTAAAAGTTTAGAGTCATCGGAGACTAAATATATAATCATCTTATTTTATGAAAGATCTTGAATATCTCAGATAATGATCTTCTATAATAATAAAATTCATAGGCATACTGTTATATGATATTTCTTCATGAACTGGGGAAAAGAAACATAGGAAAGGCAGAAATTATATGCTCAGTAATGGTAAAAAAGCGTGATAACAATCAACGATCATATAAAAACATAAGGTAGGAATAAGGTAATAATATCATGAATGTTACTTACATGGTTCATAACCATTCTAAAAAATATAATAATGATATTTTATGGAATAAAAAATAATAATTTAAAAATACCTGAATCATAAGAATGATATCTCACAATAACTCAATCTTGAACCATAAGTTCACGCCATAAATGTGTGTGGAACTATCATAAGTATAAAAAATATTTCAAATGTCAAGGTTAATTTACAAGACCATTATGTTCTAAAGAAATACTTGTTTCCTATATATTATCATGACTAATTACTTGTTTCCTATAACATATCATGAACTTTGACTTGTTTCACATAACAAATTGATCACAACGACTTGTTTCCCATAACTATTAAATGACATATAATATGTTAACCAATTCATTGGAGGGAGATATAGGTCCCGAACATCCCATAGAGAAAACAATAAATATGTGTGACATAATATCATATAAAATTAATCAAATCCAAACACATTAAATGAAAAGGGTTTCATGAACATTTCAAAACATCATAATCCATAGAAATGGGTTTCATAATAATTTTTCACCACAATAATAATTCATTTAGAGAAAGAACAAAGATGGTATAAATGGATCATAACCATAGTAAATAATTTGTATAATCAAGAGATATAGTCGATGAATAATAATGATACCATTAAAATAACATTAAATTAATATTTAGAAAAACACCCTCTCAAATTTAAAAATAACTTTTAAAAATATAAAAACTATGCACATAATAATGAAATTATTTTAATTTTAAATTTCCTTGTACAATATCATTGAAATCATCAAATAATTAAGGCATTATCATGTCTGGAAATTCTGTTTATGATGTATATGTTATAAAAAACATATGTTTCAATTTTTTATAAAATTAAAAAAGTGCCTTCCTTGGAAAATGAAAATAAGATTACATAGATTTAATTTTGTAATAATTTAAATAGATGAAAAATATCATTAACATCATAGGGTAATTTTTTTATCATTCTTTAAAACGTTTTTAAAAGTATGGGTATGAAATAAAAATGAGTTTATACTGAAGAGAGAAATAATGTGGATTTTCATTGAACACACTCTTTTGATCTCTTAAATAATTATTGTAAGGAAAATAAAATGAAAATAGGAATTATCTGGAAATAGAGAGAAGAGAAAAAAAATAAATGGATTCATCAAAAAAGAATCATATAATTTCCTCAAATTAAATTCAATTATAAAAAATATTTATTAAAACGAGATTGAAACAGATTTCCCTTGCCTCATGTATTGCCATTCCACATTCACATTAAAAACACCTATGTTAAAAATTTGGATTTTTTAATATTTTAATTACATAACTATATAAATATCTATAATACAATTTAAGATTTATTTATAAAATAGAATCATCCAATTGTTAATAATATGTTATTAAAATCACTTTCTCCAAGATAACCGCTTTATCTTCCAAGAAAGCATCGATTCTGTAGTCCGAGTCCTTCTACATTGATCATCATTCAATCATTCCCTAGATTTTAATAATGATATAAAAATAATATATATTCATTATATAAATATTTTTAAACAGAGATATAAAGTAGAGATAAAAAAATAAATTACCCTGTTTATGGAGACGATAGACCATAAGTATGCATAAGTGATTTATCAATTTTTTTAATTGATTATTGATAGAATGGAAAATAATAATTCACCTATAAAAAATATTTATTATTTAATTTATCATAAATATTAATCAAATTAATTGTCATTAGCAACCACATAAAATATAAATAAAAAATGAATCACACTACTTATTAGAGGTGGTAGTTCACATGTACAAACGAGCGATGTCATCATTTCCTAAAGGATTGGATGGTAAAAAGTCCTACATAATATTATAATCACATATATATAATTATGTTATAAAAAATAATATATAAACATTTAACCCATCATAATATCAATCCACATAATATGGTGATGAAAAAGGGATTGTTTTAATTTGTGGAGACAGTACGTCATACACAGAAAGCAGTGATTCTTTCACATCCATTTTGATAGGAAATGGGTGTATAATGGTGTTTTAATAATAATAATAACATTTATGAATATTTTGGATACTGAAGTTATCATTTTATAATAAATACCATATATTTAGAGGAGGTAAATAAAAGGAGAAAGGGGAGTGAGCAATTAAGGTGATATATTCTTCTTTCAAACGATTCATTAGGATTTAATATATAGGGATCTAGGGTTGGTATTTGAGATGCTAAAACTGTTATAATGTCTATAACAAAGATTATAAGAGAAAATTTTTAGAGGTTTGACACTCTATAAGTCTCAATGTGATGTGAACAAGGGAAAGTAGAGGTTCCCTTTAACAAAAGAGGGAAAATAATCTCTTGGAATTTTATAAATGATTAAAATATAATTATGTCAATCCCATGAAAAATGGTTAAAATTTGTATATAAATAGAAAATTGAAGATATTATCAATCTTATCATATCCATTTTTTCCAATTTTATTATTTTTATTATTTTTATATGATTTAATAAATATTTCCTTGATAAAATATAATTATTTTCAATTTAGTAGCTATTCACTTGATCTCAATTAAAATAAAAAAGAAAATGTTTTAATTTGAATATAATTATATAAACCATTAATAATATGATATATTTACATACAAAATCCATGGAACAAATGAATTACCAAAAAAATTAAATATTTTTCAAATTATTTATTATTTTCTATTCATTAGAGAAATATTCATCATTGTTGGTTAAAAATTTATGGCCATTATATAATTACTAAAATTTATAAATAAATTTTTATCATGAAATTTTTATCAATAATATCAATAAATAAATTTATATTTTTTATATTGCATGTTATTTCCTAATGTGAAAACCAAATATATATTTGAAACTAATAGAGTGATATTTTGTAACATTCATTGATTTAAATATCATATATGTAATTTTCATTGAAAAATTTACAATAAACATATAAAATTCATTCCTAAGGACATAATTGTCAAATTAAATTTATACATTAATAAATATTATGTATAATTATGGCCTTATCACTTACGTTTAATCTAAATTAACTTGATTTTTCTTTTTATTAAGGTGAATATTTTTACAATGAATTTTATTCATATTGAACAAAAATAATAGTTATATATTTAACAAATTTGAAAATAATAATTATAAATATGTTATTTAATTCACATAATTAAATACCTATAATTGTTTGTAAATAATTTTAAAGTAATTAAAAAAACTTCAATAAAAATTTCTTTTTAGAAAAAAAATATATTTTTAGAATAAAACTAGATTTATTCTTATCCTATCTTCAGGAAAATAATTTATTTACTATTTAAAATTTTTTATTAGGTAAATAATATCTAAATTTCATTAAAATAATTCACCAATAGGTATTAATTTAATTTACTAATATGAAATATATTTTACAAATAAAATCAATTTTTTTTTGGAAAAACATAAATGTTATTTTAAAATAATTTTTTTCTTCAATTATAATAATTTGACAACTATTTAATTCATTTTATAAATTTTGAGACAACATAAGTTTCATATTTTTTTTACTATTAATACCCACCAATCAAATAGTTTGGCGATAATGGAAGCATAATATTTTAATAATGTTATGTGGTTCATCTAAACTCGTTGTTGCATGTAACACAAGCTTTCAAAGAGATCAATATTTTTAAAGATAAATATTTTTTAAAAAATATTGCTGTGTTACATTCTATCCCTCAAAAAATGAATTTATGTCTCAAATTTTTTTCACTCTGATATAAATAGATGAAGATAATACTTCCTTATCACATCATCAAGTTACTATATAGTTTCCTCAAATTGGTGGTTTCACCATAAATATTTGATAAAGTGAGCGATCTTCTTTCATATAACATTTTCTCTATTATATAAAATCTCTACCATTTTTTCTTAATAAGATGTATCTTTCCCCAGTGGTATGAACTATGAGTTCAATACACGTGAAGGATAGGGTTTGTACATTCTTAGGATAGATTCATGGAACACATCAAGAACATTTGATAGATTTTGTGGGTGCACCAATCAATAAGATACCATCCAAATACACTCAATGTTTCTAAAAGGATTAATATACCAAGGTAATATATTTCAGTTATTCTCAAATCCCAGCGTCCTCTACCATGGAGATATTAATAGCAATACCAGATCAATAACTTCATACTCTAAATCCTTCAAACAATTTCCAACATTACGTTTTTGTTGAATATGAACTACTCTGAACTGTTGTTGAATCGTTATGACCTAATATGCCAGTTTTTTAATAGTTTTAATCTCAATAGAATCCATTCAATGATTTTAATATATTATGTTGAAGTTATAAACTTTATTCTATAGTGGTCTTCATAAGGATATATCTAAATATTATAATTATAGATATTATTATAATAAAATTCCACCAAAGAACGTGTTGATACCAAAGACCTTTTAAATCCACCGGTAATCCTCTAAAAATTTCATCTAGAGTTTTAATGGTCCTCTTAGACAAAATTCTTGTTTGAAAGTGATTAGTAGTGGTGAAAGTCAACTCTATATCTTGAGTATGCTAAATAATTTTATAAAACATTGTGGTAAACATCGTATCCATATTAGATACAATTGATATAGGTAATCCATGAAATCTTAATGTTGGAAAAATGTATAAATGAGTAATTTTATCAAGATATAAATCTTATGTATTTTAAATTAAGTGTGATGGTCTCATAAATCAATCCACTATTACACATATATGATTATTCCCTATAGAAATTTTTGGGATTCTAATGAAAAAGTCCGTGGTAATTCTTTAACACTTCTTGTACAGTATGTGAAATGGTTTTAGCATCCCCCTAGAATTATATCTACTATCTTTAATATCCCGACATACCAATCTCCAATAATCATATTTTTCAATATATATTTTCAATATATCCAACCAAAAATAGTATTTTTGTCCTCTATTGGTCGTTGTAATTATATGTTGAATATTATATCATGAACTAAGAGATTCATAAAATTGGTTCTCATTCCAACGTGCTATGTGCGGGACATATTCATGGTTATTAAATCTTATCATTAACTTATAGTCAAGGTTGAACTCAGTAGAATTCTTGGACATCTTTTGTAGCTCCACATATTTTGTTTTCACCTCTTTATTCTTCACAGAGATATATGGATGAACATTAATTTGAAAAAGAAAATATTTATACCCTTACATGAATAATTCTAGATGCACCATTTAGAAATATTTAAATAATGAATAAATTATGATACACATTAAAGATAGGATAGTATAGTCCATTTTACTTAAAGCATCTTCCACCTTGTTCTTCATCCCTTAGTTGTAATGTATTGAGAAGTTATAATATTTAATCAGGTACAACCATCTTCCCCAGTACTTGTTCAAATACTTCTTAGTGAATATATAATTTAATCTTTTATGATCAATATATTTATGATATATCTTTCTATATAGATAATTCCACTATATATTTAATGCAAAATATTAGTGCATGTAACTCTAAGTCTCGAGTTGGATAATTTTTCTCAGGTGCCTTAAATTAGTATGAGTCATAAGATATCACCATATCATATTTTATGAGAACACATCCAGTCCTATATATTATTAATCACTATAGATTACTCACCTTTCTCCAATATGTGGTAGCATGAGAAAATGTAAATTGACCAACCTTTTTTTAATCTCCATAAAATACTATTCACATTCCTCCATCAATAGGGAATTAAATCCCATTTCATTCAAAATCATTATTAGATTAGATTATAATGATAAATATCTCATAAAACATTGATAATATCCATCCATCCTATTAAAACTATAGACTATTGTTACCTCTGTTGGTCTAGGTCTTTTCCCAAAAGATTCCATCTTTGAAGGATCTAATTATATACCCTCACATTTGTCTATATTACCCAAAAATGAAACTTTATGAATCCAAAATTAACAGTTGTTGAATTATTCATAAATATTATCCTACATTTAGGTCTTTAGCACAATCCTAAAGTGATATCCAAAATCTTACATTCCCTTTTAATATACAAGAATATATTCTCTAAAAAATAACAAAAACTGCTAAAGGTAGTCTCTATGAACTCTATTTATTAAATCCATGAAAATAGTGGGAGAATTACTTATACCAACATACATCACAATTAATTCATAGTGTCTATACCTAGTATTGATATATATATATTGGGTATATCATTTTTATATAACCTCAATTGATGATATCTAGAACAAAGGATAATGTTGTAAAATTATTTATATCTATGTAGTTTATTAAATAAGTCATAAATAAAGGGTAGAGGATACATGATATTGATTTTGATCTTATTAATATCCATATAATAAATGAAAAGGCCCTTTGAAAAATATTTATTCTGAAAATATAAAATAGATGCACCCCATGCTGATGCACTGTTGATTATAAATACCTTATCAAGGTTCTCTTAGATTTACATCTATAATTTCTACAAATCAATTGGGTCCATTCTATAAGGATTCATTAAAATTGTAAAAACATAAGGTATGAGTTCTATTGAAAACTCATGTTCATGATTCAGTGGAAGCCCAAAAAAATATTCTGAAAACAAATCAATATGCTCCCATAAAATAAGTTTATCCATAATTTTGAGTTTATCCCCAACCATCTGAAATAGATAACCTTTATATAATGGAATTGGGACCCACAATATAGATGTAATTTCCATTGGATGTTCATAATCATCCTAACATTGATAAATCAATATACTTTCATCTAGAATATTAAATTTGACATCCCATATTCATATATTGATATGGGATCCATATAGAGAAAGACAATCCATTACAAGATTCAGATTAAATTCATGTAAAGTTAGAATTAAAATATTTTTTGGAAGCATATTACCACAAAAATCAATAATATAGGAACTACAGATAGGACATGTGACTCTTTTCCCATTATTTGTTTTCATAGATAACTCTATATCTAATAATTGATGGGATAATATGACAATTTTAGAAAATTATTTGTAAATAAAATATTGGGGAGATCAAGAATTAAATAATACATTATATGTTATATATTGGAGGATAATTGTACCTTTCAACACATAATTATCATAAACAGCTATGGTAGTCATAATCACATGAAATTTATGTTTGATTTTTGGGATTAATATGTTATTGACAATGATAGTAAAAACCATTCAGATTCATATACTGGTTGTCATAATTCTAATTATCTATGAATTTTAAGGATTAAATCATGGATGGTGTATTAGTTAGTTTCTTCTTTTACTCCATTGGATTAACTAGAATATTCATAAACATTTGATAATCATGGGAATTATGGCACACCTTTCTACATTAAACATAACTCATAATACCATAAAACACTTCCCCTAATGTTTCTTGGATTGTTTTTGAATATAACTGCAAGTAATTTCATTCCACCATTTGATTTATTTTTGTTTTCAAGAAACTCAAAATTTATTTTCATATCAATACCATGTGGATGGTGGGAATATACCATTTCCATTTTTATTTTGATTTGACGTAAAAAATTTCTTCATAACTACTAAACTCTCTTATAAATAATTCATTTTAGAGAATTGGTTTTTATCCAATAAATAATTGATCAATATTAATTTCATGGATGATAATTTTACATGAATATTACATTGAAAAACTGAGAAAATTTCCATCCTCACTAACAATATATTTATTAATATTTTTATCCATTTCATGCAATTAATTTTCCATTGTTTTACATAGAATATGAGTAAATTAATTACTGTTGAATATCCCATTAAACTCATCCCATTACATGGATTATATTTCTTCCTATTGGATTGTATTCTTGATAATATTATATCATTTATATGAAATCATTATATATGATATATATGCTTATATAACTTCTTTTACATGTTTTATGTCTTGAAGAATAAAAGAAAATTTCTCAATGGTGTTAATCTATCACTCAACCACTATTGGATCATAAGATCATCTAGAAAAGGTAGATTTTACTTCATGAGTCACTAAATGTTATGTTGTTCATACTTTCATCATTTTGTAACTATTACTGATTCATACCCTGATAAAATTATGTGAGGTTAGAAAAAATATTCTATATTCCCACTCTCACGACATTTGGTTGCACAGGTTGATATTCAATTCATTTTACATCACATTGAGCACAAACAAGATTCCTTCATGTTCCATACATTTACAAAAACCAAAAAACTTGTTTTTAAAAATAATATTCATAGTGTAAAACCAAAAATCTATGAAAAATAAATAATAGAATTTTTAAATTGTTACACAATCTTATGTGAATCCTTAGGATTAACCTACGTAATTAATGATTGTTACCAAATAACTTGGATTTTATCCAATACATTGACATATCCCCAAGGTTTTTATAAATATTTTCTAACCCTAATATCAAAATAAATTATAAAATGTGTTCTTATACAAACTATGATGGAATGATATTTTCGAACATAAGTATAAAATATACTTAGATGAATATTATATACATAAAATATGATTCATACTAGAACCATAATTATTTTGAGACATTGGAGAATAATTTTTCAATCATGTTATTTTATTAATGATCTTTAAAATCTCTCATAAATATCTTCCCCAACAGTACTCTTCATAGAAATAACCTACTAAAAAAATTATTCATAACCTAGTGAAATGAAACATAAGAAAAGTGTGAGCTCAGATACCTACTGTGAGATAATAAGGTAGATATCAATTAATAACCATATATATGTCTACTATAATCATAAGGGTATGATAACATTAAAAATACTTAAAAATATTATACTCAGTCTTAAAATGATTATAAGAATGAGTTGTAGCATTAAATTATAGCATTTCAAAAGGCATGAATAATAAGAATGAGAAATAATTATAAATAAATAACCAAACCTATGTTCATTTTATAAATGTGTGTGAAACCATTATAAGTATAGAAACCATTTAATTTTTCTAGTTTAACTACATAATTAATCAGACCAGGCATCCACACCATATTTTCATAGTAGATCTGACACATCAACTTATTTCCCATAAGTATCTCACATGATATAATACATTATACTATTAATTGGAGGGAGATATAGGTCCCATCCATCAAAAAATTAAATCAATAAATATTTATTCCACAAGATCATTACATATTCATAATATTTAAACACATGAATATTTGTGAAACCCTAAGTTAACTTTATAAATGTGTGTGAAACCATTATAAGTTTAGAGACCATTTTATTTATCAATTTTAACTATGTAGTCAATTAGACCAGGCATCAACACCAGATTTCCATATAAATCTATCACATCAACTTGTTTCCCATAACTATCTCTTGAGATATAATACATTACACAATTAATTGGAGGGATATTTAGGTACCACCCATATTATGATTAAATCCATAAATATTTATTCCACAATATCATTACACATTCATAATATTTAAACACATGAAAATAAATGAATTTTAATAACATTTCAGCTGAGTATATCCCATGGAAACAGGTTTTGTAAAAATTTGACATCATAATCATAACTGATCAATAGAAATAATATAAATGGTTTCCTATGATTATAACCCAAGTAAAGAGTGACTATAATCACATACTATAGTCATTTATGAATAAAGATTCCATTAATATATAATTAAATTAACTATGAGTAAAATTCCCTTTTAAATTTAAAAAACTCATTTCAAAATCTATTAATTGTGAAAATAAAAAAGGAACTAGTTTATTTTAAAATAACCTTGTAAAAAATTAATTTTATAATAAAATTATTGATGATTTATGATGGTGTGAAATTACATTCAATACATATTAGTTAAAAACATTTCATTCACATCTTTTTGTAAAAATTCAAAAAGAACCTTATTCAAATAACTGAAAAATATTCTTCGTAATTTTTCAAAAAAAATTATTCCATGAGTAAAAATATCTTTAAAAAAAAGGTTAATCTTAATATATTTCATTAAGAACATATTAAAAAATATATATATTTTTGGAAATGTATTTTACACGAAATATTGAAATAAAGATAGGTTTCATTAGAAACATAATTTATATATATTAAAAAATAAAGCGAGGAAAAATAACGAAAAACATATAATTTAAAGAAATTAATGCAATAGAATAAAAAATGGATTTATTTGATAATGGTTATATAATTCTCTCATTGAAAATTCATGTAAAAATCCCCATTTAAAATAAAATTGAAACATAAATCTCTTACCTCAATTTTCACCTTTACACATTCACTTAAAACCTCATGTATAATAAATATAAATTTATTATAAAATTATTAAATATCCATATTCATATATATAATTAAATTTATGATTTATTTATGAAATCTTATCATTATTTTATAAATAATATTTTATTAAAAAAACTATTTTTAGTGATAACTACATATTCTTCCAAGAATGTTTCGTTTCGCCAGTCTGGGTACTTATGCTTTGATCACTATTAAATAACTTCCCTAATTTTAATTATGGTATAAATAAATCTATATTAATTATATAAATATTTATAATAATTCATAAAAATCAGATATAGGAAAATGGATTACATCGCTCATAAAGACGATAGGTCGTACGTACGCTTTAACGTTGTTTCAGATTTTTTTTCTGATGGAATAGAAGAAAGGTAAATATTTTTTCACATTTAAAAATTAGTTATTATATAATATATAATATATAATATATATTCATAAAATTCATCCTCATTACCATCCATGTAAAATATAATTAAAAAATAGTCACATCACTTAATGGAGGTGGCGGTCCAAACGTACCCATGAGTGATGTTATCGTTTCATAAATAATTTGATGTTTCGAAGGTAGACCAAATATAATCATTAAAAATTTCTAATTACTCCAAAAATATAATATTTAAAATTAAACCCATCACAATACCTATACATAATATATGGTGTTGAAATTTGAATTCTACCGCATTGTGGAGACGGTAATCCATATGTACGAACAATCGATACTTTCACTTCTATTTTGATGGGAAAAGGTTGTACAATCGGGTTTTCATAATCATAATAAAATTTATGAATATATATGGTACTTAATTTATTATTTTATATTAAATATAATCATTTTATTGGTGTCACATAATACAGGAAAAGAAAGTGTTCGGTTAAGGTGATTACCTATACTTCGAAACAAATCCTTGCCATATACTCTATCGGGATCTAGGGTGGGTATTTTGGGAAGACAAAATCCTATAGAATATTTTTAGGTCATTTGGGAATATTACATGGTATATGATGATTGATCTATAAGTCTTAATGTGATTTGGATAAGGGAATATAGAGGCTCCCATTTATAAAATATGGGAGGGACACATTTGGCATTTCTTAAAAGATTAAAATATAATTAATTGAATCTCAAGATAAATGGTTCCAAAAGACCAATAAATGGATAGTAGATGACATGATTTACTATATATTACCCCCTTAATGACATTTTATTATTTTTATGTATCTTAATAAATGATAATTCAAATGTAATATAATTTTTGTAAATTTAGACACAATTTAGATAATTAGATTTAAAAGAAATAAAGAAAAATATGAAATCTGAATAAAATATTATAACAAGAAAATAATATGTTATAATCACCTATAAAACTATTTTAAAAAATTAAATAAATCAAATTAAAATTCTTTTAATCTATTAAAATAATAAAATATATTTTTTTTATTAATTTGAGAAATACAACATCAGTGATTCATATAAATTGGAGGTTATTATAGAAATAATAAAAATTATAAAAACAATTATATCAATAAAATAATTTTTATTCTAAAAATAACCATTTATATTCACTCATAAATTTTTCCTTATGTGATCACATAATAGATATTTTAAACTATGAGAGTGACATTTTGTAAATTTCTTTGATTTAAATATTCATTGGGTCATTTTCTTGGACACATGCTCATTAATAAAATTTAATTAGAGACTAAGGTTAAAAGGGTATAATAAAATTTATCCAATTAAAATTAATATATATAATTATGCATGTATAACTTATTTTTATCATAGATTAACAATATTTACCTTTTACAAAGGAGATATATATTTACCATGACTTCTATTAAAATTGATATAAAATAAATGGGGAATATTTTTAAAACTTAAACATCCCAATTAAAAATTTTAAATTAATTTCATATAATAAATTTCTAAAAACAGAATAAATAAATTTTAAAATAAATCTAAAAAATGCAACATAAACAACTTTTTAGAAAAAAATATATTTTCAATCATAAAACTGGATATATTCGTATCCTACTCAATGAAAAATATTTTTAAATTTTTAAAACATTTGATAATTTAAATAATATATATATTTAATTAAAATCATTCACATATAGGGATTAATTAAATTTTCTAATATAAAGTAAATTTCCCATGTATGAATAATTTTTTCATAAAAACATAACTTGTATTTTCAATTTTTTAATTATAATTATTTAATAAATAAAGAATTTTATTATAAATTTTAAACTATATAGTTTCTGTAATTTTTTTATTACTATTCATCCATGAAAAACCAATATATTTAAGAGAATAGAAACATAATATTCAAATAATGTTATGCGGTTCATCTACACTCACTGTTGCATGTAACATAAGATATGGAATAAATCGAATTCTTTAATGAAGTATATTTCAAAAAAATTTATATGTGTTATACATTGTCACACCTATGGATAATAATTATACTCTATAAGTATTACCTCTTGATGGGTTTTCCTTATAGGGGTGAACTCAGAGTAAGAAGAGTTTGTAACGACCCAATATTTCATTAATGAAAATTACTCTCGATCCAATTAAATTCCATATTGTGTAAAATGGATATATAAAATGTGAACATCATTGGATTTATGTCCTTGTATTTTTATTAAAATACTGTTAAGAATTGTGTCCATTGCTAATATAGTCATTGAACAGTGATCACATGATTAGTATAAATATAGGGCATTAACAAATCCAATTTACTCAGACAAAGGAAGCAATGTCCTCATCCAGTAGACTTTCCCCATACGAAGTGCATTTTTCAGAGCTCGGAAAGTAGGTTGCATCTTTGGGCTTCGCTCTTGCAGGAGGATGACAAGAAAGATGATCAAATTGAAGAATACTTCCTCAAATCAAGCTCTTGAAAAGAGAAAAAACAAATAGTGGATGCAGATGGATTCATTACTCATAATCCCAAAAAATGACGAAACGTATGGACGACTCTCAACTAGAACGTACAATTGTCATGAGGTATCTTTATACTTATAAAATGGAGGAAACTACAACTACAACCTCAACGAACTTTGTTTACCGGAGTGCAAACACCTTTGGGGATTTCAGATCAATGGATACAGATTCTTCTTCACAACTTGAGGTTGCTCCTCCTATTTAACCTCCTGACTATAATGTAAAAGAAGTCTCTGACCCATTGGCAAAGTATGCGGACCAGGGTGATGAGGGGGTGTATGAGAATTTTGAATCTCGATTGGCACAAAGAGACAAATTGCCTTACCAATGGCCCAGAAATGGTAAAATTTCTACGAATACTTATCCTGATATCAAATACAGACTATTCAATAAGAGGCTGGTGCAGGAGTATAATCAATTTAATTGATCTTCATGGACTAGTGCTACTCTGCTCTCTTGTCACGACCCTTTACTATTATGCCATGACCCTTCCAGCATGGTCCCTTACTTCTTGAGGACTTGGAGCATGCTTGGAGTTGATGCACATGTTGCTTGATGTCTTTGAACTTCTTTGGTATATCAACTTGTTTTCACTCGCTTTTGGGTTGGTGTAAATGCATTACACCTCGAGCTTCCATTGTACTCCTTTTGATTTAATATATACCTTGAACATGAATTGGGCGACAAATTCATGTTTCTGTTTGGGTAAAAAAAACCATACTCGAAGGTCTTATGCGGGTGTTATAATAGGTTATGTAACAAGACCATAGCACTATGATTATGTGCATCATTTTTTATATTATAATGAACATAAATTCATTTTATTATTATTAATTTTTAAATTGTTTTTAGAGCACAAATAGTATTTTTATATAATATACAACTAAGAAGTCTATTTTGTGAATTAATGTATTTTAAAATAAAGTAATATTTTATTAAAATATTATAATTTTTATTAAGTTACTTTTTATTATATATAAATGAGCATATAATTTTTTGAATGAAATTGTAATTTTTATTAAGGTCTGAAAGCTGTTTTTGGAAAAACCTATGATTTTTCGATAAATGAAAAATTTTATTTTAAAAGTGTAATTTAAAAAAATTAAAAAAATATATTTATATAAAATGAATATTATTTTTGGAGTCAGGATGCCAAAATTATCCAATGGTGAATTTTTCATAATTTTCTAAGACAGTTGAATTTTTGGTTAAAAATTAAATACCGTTTAAATATATAATGTGCTTTATAACATCATAATGACCCAATAGAGATGTAATAAAATACTATAAAACTTATGATTGGAATATATATGTTTTAAAATTAAAATAATGTTATTTTGGGTTTGTTTTATTTATTTTACAAAGCTTTGGTGGACCCTTTTAGGCTTATAAAACATTATGTCTTTTTAAATTGTTTTCCTTGAGAGTGTGACACACCTCCACATAAGCAACCCGATTATTTTAAAACGTTCCACCATTGGCCATATAAAATATTTTTTTACACTCCCCTTTGTAAAAAACCATGGGAGAAACCATGGTCTGGTTTGTGGTTTTGATTAGTTTAATGTGAGGTGTCTCAATCCTAAATAATAAAGAATTCCCTCTCCATTTCTATATAAACCCACCCAAGCTCCCACTTTATCTTCACTCAAAGTTTTTGTAAATTTTCCAACCTCTGTCCTCCTTTCTCTATAATCTTAAAAAGTCACCCTAATCTACCAATAATTCTCTATGAAGCCTCTACCAAGCCTTTGGAAGCACACTTCCAAGTAAGGGTTTTCCTCCTTTCGTATTTTTGTCCAATTCACTTTAAGTTGTTATACCATTTTAACTCAAATTATAAATGTTGGGGTATGGTTTCCCACATCCCCCATACTTACCTATTTCTGTTTGAATGATTGTAATCCCCTTTCCCTCTCATAAAATTCCTCTCATGTACACATGTTACTATGTAGAAATTCCGAAAGGAATTTCTCTCTCCTCATTTACATTCTAGAAATTAATTTGTATCATGAATCAAAATGCCATTAAAATTTTTAGGAACTATATATTTATTTCCCCCTTACTTTCCATTTCATGTACATATGATGAGACACCCATTTTTCTCTCATCAACCATTTTTAGGAATTCTTATGTCACGCAGTTATGCTGTGGAAATTGCACAACATTTTTTGAAGCCGAAGTCATTGTGTAGTAAATACCATTCCCATTTCTCTATCAAGGGTATTCACTTGTATGCACATTTACATATTGATTATAGAGATTCATTTTGGAAATACACATTACATTATCATGGAATAAATTATGATGTTTAATGAATCCATGTTTTATGGTCCATGTGGCACACTTATGAATGAAATTAAATGTTTAAGAAGGGTGTGCCGTGATAGAAATCCAATGCATTGGGTAAAGTATTGTATCATGATATGTAATGTGCAATGAGTGTTAACTCATGATAATTTTTTTCAACGAGGGTTTACTCATGCTTCATGTGCAATGAGGATTTACTCATGCTCTATGTGCAATGAGCCTTGGCTCATGATAATTCCATGTTAAGTGTTATTGCTACATTTCCATGTTATGATAATCAGGATTTATCATTCTTTTATATTCGTTTTACTCTTGTGATATATTGATATGCCTATTGTCTAACATGTATTGTTTTCCTCATGTCATTCAATTTTTATTCTCTTACTAGGCTTTATAGATCACCCTTTTCTTATGCATGTGCTCAAGTTATCATATGCAATGCTAAGTATAATTGAATGTAGTGGTCATGTAAAGGATGTTTCCAATAAATATGTAGTGTGTTTTATGTTTTAAGTTGTTATGTAATGATACTAAGCCCCAAAGACATTATACCACGTGATATTCAATATTTTTTCAAGTGAAGATTATGTAATAAATCATGTTTAAGTGTGTAATAAAAGATCAGGGTTTTCACATTTGGTATCAAAGGGAGGATTAGTTATTTCTGGGATTAGGATTAGAAAACCCTAGTAAAGACATAGGGTCAAGACTAAGTATAATAAAAACATCCCTTCATTTTGGTGAGTATTTAGTAAGTGGTATATCAAGAAAATACATCTTTGTCTGTATACGAGCAGGTAGAGACAGCTCTGGAATAGATGTATCCTAGGGGTAAAATCCAAAAACACCTCTTTGTGCTAGACTCGAATGAGAACTGGTGCATGAAAATGGGCTTTTCTGCACTCCTGGTTACGACACTCCCAGAGGATATGCTTTGGTAAATTCACAAGCTTAGTGTGAATAATTATTAAGGGACTAAAAAAATGACCTAACAGTATATGTTAGAAAATAGATCAAGGATAACATAGACCGAAGCCAATAGACTTATATATTAAGGAAATAAAAGGTATTTATAAGTCATAATTTTTTTCATGGATTACCCTTTATGTGTTTCCCCTAAATTTCATTTTATCCCAACCAATTGATGGTAATAGGAGGACTTGGGCTGACAACCTATGTGAAGATCAATGTGATGACTACACTAATGAGATGCCCAATCCAATAGGAGTGGGAATCGAGAAATTTGTCATGATTCTTTCTTAGCTAACTCAAGCATTGAAAAGAAACATTGGTCAAGAAGAACGTTCAACCCCCCCCCCCCCCCTAAAGAACAAGTCTCCATCAAGTGCTTCGTGAGACAAAGGCCTCCTACTTTTAATGGCTCATCTGATCCCTCAATCGCCGAACAATGGATCAACTCCATTGAAAAGATCATCTCCATCCTTTAATGTTCTGAACAAGAGATGGTTCCCCTGGATGCTTATCGTATGGAGGGTTAAGGTGATCAATGGTGGATGTTGATCAAAAATATGAAGCATGAGGGGGATATTGAGGCATCAAAATGTAAGGATTTTTGGAAAATGTTTTTCGATATATATTTCTTGCGACTCCTCCAGCATATGATGGAAAATGACTTCTTTTTCCTCAAGAAAAAAGATGACGAATCTATCAGAGAATACAAGACAAACTTCAAAAGGATTGCACGATATGCCTCCAGATTTGTCATTACCCCTGAATTCAAGGTTTACCTCTTTTTTGGTGGGATAAAACCTATCCTGTGGAAAGCACTGGTGATCCGTGACTTCAGAATCTATGAGAAAATTATTCGATGTGACCTTAAAGTCGAAATGGAGATCGGAGAATCTCAGGGGTATCGTTAGTTTAATAATCATTCAGTGGACTTCAATACTGGTGGTCTGATCAATAAATCCAATAGTTCTAAGAAGATCCAGCACCCCACTTGCCCAAGGTGCAGAAAGAAACACCAAAGAAATTGCCTGAGTGGGATGAGGAAATGCTTTAGGTGTGGAAGAGAAGGGAAACTAGCTATTAACTATTGGAAAGAAATACCCTTAGCTACGACAAAGGAGAGGAATGCTCTTTTCAAACCTCAATGAATTTTTCATTGCTATAACTAAAAAGAACCAGGGAATCATGCAAATCAGTGCCCTTAAACAAGGTTTTTTGGAGGCAACCAACAACCTCCAAGGCATTAAGGGTGAGAATTTTCCATCAGTACTACTGAAGTGAATCCCGATAGCAAAGTGGTGATAGTTATTCTAGTTATTCATTCCATAATAGAGAATGTACATTTTGATTCTAGTTTTACGCATTCTTTTATATCCAGAAATTTTAGTAGAACAATACCAGCACCACCACAAATCATGGAAGTGAAGATGTTGGTGAGTATGGAAAATGGGGAAATCATTAAATCCCATGAATATAACTCATCCCTTGTCATAATCTGTGGATTGAAAATCCCATAAAACCTCATCATACTCCCTTTGGTGGAATTTTATGCAATTTTTGGCACGGATTATCTTTTCTTATATAGAGCCAACATAAATTGTCGTGATAGTGAAATCACTCTCCATGTGGAGAATCGACCCCCAATTCATTACTAGTGCAAGGAGGAGGATTAATCTTCTTTTGCTACATCATCTCAAGTGTGGATATTACTTCCCTATGATAACATGAATCTAGCTCAGATTATTGAGTCCATAGAAACAACCATCCTTGAAGACATGCCTATTGTGAGCGAATTCGCTGAAGTGTTCCCCGAGGAATTTCCAGGTCTTCCTCCTATAATATATGTTGAATTCTCAATTGATATTATACCTATGGAATTGCCAATATCCAAGAAACCATTTTTAATTCTTGTTGTGGAGCTTGAGGAGCTGAAGAAACAACTACAAGAGAATCTAGATAACAGGTTTATAAGCCCAAGTGCTTCACCATGTGGTGCACCAGTTTTCTTCATCAAGAAGAAATATGGGCCAATGTGCCTTTGCATCTATTATCATGAGCTTAAAAAAATCACGATAAAGAACAAGTATCCTCTCCCACGAATTGATGATTGTTAGATCAGTTGTGTGGTGCACAATACATCTCCAAGGAAGATTTGGGGTCTGGATATTATCAAGTAAGGGTGATGAAGGATGATATCCCCAAGACTGCTTTTCATACAAGATATGGGCACTATGAATTCATAGTAATACAATTACGACTCACTAATGCTCTAGAAATCTTCATGTACTTGATTAATAGAGTCTTTAGAGACTACCTCGGCAAATTTGAGGTTGTCTTTATAAATGATATTCTGATATACTCTAAAACCCAGGAGGATTTGAAGAAGCATCTAAGAATTTTACTAGAGACCCTGCGAAATAAGAATCTCTACGCAAAGTACAACAAGTGTATATTCTAGGTGAATGAGGTCTCATTTTTGGGCCATATCATCACAAGAAATGGGATAATTGTGGATCACTCGAAGACAACTGTAATAGATGGATGACCGAGGCCAACATCTGTAACAGATATCTGTAGATTGTTGGGGTTGGCGGGATATTAACAATGATTTGTGAGAAATTTCACATGATTGTCCAACCCTCTTACCAAGCTAACTCAGAAGGGAGTAATGTTTTTTGGGAGTGATGAATGTGAAAAAACATTCAATGAGTTGAAAATGAGGGTTATCACTGCACCCTTTCTCACTTTACCCACAATTTGAGAACTTTTTTTGGTATTCACTGATGCTTCAAAGAAGGACCTTGGAGGTGTGTTAATGAAAAATTAAAAAGTCATTTCCTATCCTTCAAAGAAATTGAAAGTTCATTATCAGAATTATCCAACACATGATCTGGAGTTGGCTACGGTGATCTTCGCTTTAAAAAATTGGTGACATTATCTCTTTGGGGAGAAGTGTGAAATAAATACAGACCACAAAAGCCTCAATTATTTATTCACATAGAAAGAGTTGAACATGTGCCAACCAAGATGTCTAGAGATGATCAAAGACTATGACTGCTCAATCCATTACCATCCTGGGAAAGCGAACAAGGTAGAAGATTCTCTTAGTAGAAAAGACCCATCTATTCTATCATTGATGAGAATTTATAAGGACCCAATATTCATATATTTGATGAATATGGAAATGAGAATCATAAATAAGGGAACATCATCAACCATTTCAAAAATTATTTCTCAACCATCTCTCTTTTAAAGGTTAAAGGATTTTTAAAAGCATGATGTGGGAATTCAAAAAAAACTGGAATCTATCAAAAAATGGAAATCCCCAGTGTTCAATTTTAATGAAGAAGGAATTGTGAGATTTGGGAAAAGACTATGTGTTCCATCGAGATCATAACTGAAGAATGAACTTCTGGATGATGAACATAGTTCAAATTTCTCTATTCACCCAGGAAACACAATGATCTATCGAGATATCTGAGAACATTATTGGTGGGACAATAGGAAGAAGGAGATCACTGAATTTACATCAAAGTGCCTGGTGTGTCAGCAAGTGAAGGTTGAGAGATAGAAGTACAATGGGATGATGAAACCAATACCCATACCATCATGGAAATGAGAGAACATCACCATGGACATTGTCACCGAACTTCCAAATACCTCTAAAGGGAATAATTCAATCTGGGTTGTTGTGGATCATCTTACAATGTATGCACACTTCATTGTAATTCAGGAGGATTTCTCATTGGATCAACTGGAATAGATATATATCAGGGAAGTTGTAAATCTGCATGGAGTAACACTATCTATTGTTCCCAATCGAGATCTAATATTCACCTCTATGTTTTGAGAGAGTCTTTAACATTTTCTGAATACTGAACTGAACATCAGTATAGATGGGTTTTCCCAAATTTACCCTACAAGTATGTGGTCGTTTTAGTACAGGTAGGGGTCGAATCTAGAGGGACCGAAGAAGTAACCTAAAGACACTCTGATTTTGGAAGGATTTGGCTATGAAGAGGACAACTATTCATATTGAATTTATATGAATAACTAGTGATTTAATTTAAAGAAAAAGTAAAAAATACATACCATTACTTAGTCTAGAACAATTAATGATGATGAGTTGATCCTAAGTTGTTACTTGGGATATATTGGATGTATTTATTTTCTTATAATGTTCATTTCACTAATTTAAGAAACATCTACAAATTGATATAATTCCTCAACATCATTCACCAATTTAATCCCTACACAATTCCAAGTGTAATCACCAATGCACTTAGAGGATCAATTTAATTATCACTCCACAGAATTGGATTTTACTAGCACTCAAAATGTGTCATTGTTAAAGTTTGCAAAGACGAAGAAGAAAATAAATCATCAAATGGAGATCTTAAAGTAATGAAATTATTATGAATTTAATAACATTAAATAACATCAAATCCACCCCATTAAACTCCCTAGGATTAACCCATAAGGGTTTAGCCCTACATTTATGATATTCAATAAATGGAAGTGGGAAGTCGACTTAAAGAAGCGGTATTGAAGAATAAAAATAAAATAATGAAATGATCACTCTACTGTTGTGTGAATAAATTCACAAGTGCTGGTGTTAATAAGATCTCACATTAGGGCAATGATATCAATGTGAAAAGAATAAGAACATAAAAAAGATAATAAGAAGAACTTTTATTAAAAAATATGGTGATTCAAACAACTTACATGCGAAGGAAGAACGTTACAAAGGCAATTTGGAATAACAACATTACAATGAAAGTAAAACTCAAATATCCCTCAAATACTCCACCACCACTTCCTTAAATAGGCATTTTGGATGTCTTTGGTCGATCCCCCATAATCCCATGTGCCTTTAATTAATTGTGTTGGGGAAAGGTGGGTTGATAATTAATGGAGATGTGACTTTTCAACTCTTTCCTCGAAGTGGGAGCCAGATTTCATCCACCACACAGAAGCACCAGAATCACCTTCTAGATTTCCGAATTGGAGTGGGCCAATGAAGACATAAATGAATCCCTGACTGTCTCCTAATATCCTATAAAATTTCATCCTAAAATAATCTTTTTTTTGAGAGATATGATTTAAATGGTGGGTTATTATTTTGGGCTAGAGAATTTGACCCAGATTTTCATCTTCAAATTGGGCCGCTTGGAACTCCATTAAAACATTCGAATTAGATTGGGCCACTATTTAATGAAATTTTCCCCATGATGTCTTATATATAAAAATAAATTTTTGAGACTCTTTGGGATTGAATAATGGCCTCTAAAATACGTTTATTGGGATTCTTTCCAGCTCACTTCTCCCAGAATGTGGTTTGTTCAAAGCCCACGTTGGTGGTCTTCCAAATTAAATCTCCTAGTGCTCCAAAATAATTAATTGTTCCTTATATCATGGGAGACCTGAAAATAAAATATAAACATAAAATAAAGACCATTATGTGTTTTATGAGATTTCAAGAAGGTACCATGTAATAGTGAATTTTAAGAAGGAATTACAATCATAATGTGAAATAAGGTTCAAATATTAAAATGCAATAATAATGGTGTATACGATTAATAAAGAACATGAATAATATATTATAAACAATGAATATTAGCCTCTTTTAGGGGATAATCACACCCCCAACTTGAGTTTTTCTAGTCCCGAGAAAAATATTTCTCAAAAATATGAAATTTGAATTCCCTTTTCTAGAAACATTGTAATACACATTTCTCACCCAAAGAACTTATACCAAAAAAAATGAAACCCATAAAAATCATTTAAAACAAGATTGGTTCATAGACCTATCCAAATCCCAATCCCATTCATTTTTTCAAATTCATCACCATATTTCATCCAAATTTAATTCAGCGTGATGAAGTGTTGTGTGTCACAATAGACAAGGGGGTTCATTTTCATTCGAGGTAGAAAAGATGGAAGCGCTAGGTGAAATCAAATTTTAATCTTAAGATGTGTACTCATTTTTAATTTTAATTTTTTGTTTGTTTTTAATATTTTTTTTCATCTTTTCCATGGTAATTGAAATTGAACTCAATCGAGTCAACCCATGTAGCATGACTTTGCCGATGACTTCCAGGCTCAAAGACCTTAAGGCCCCAAGTGAAGCTCACATACTCGGGCATCATCTCGAGTTAACACAATCAAAAACAAATTCTAATTACCACAAATAGAGAAAAAATTCCCAACTCTAGGCTAGAAAACTATGGAGTCACGATCCCCATGTTCTGAAATCCACACATTAGGTCAATTGATTGCTCTACGTGCAAATGATTTTTTTAATACTCATGTTAAAATTAAAATGATCACCAACCCTATGCCATTTATTATGGAACCCAGGAATTTGAACTAATACTCCACAATCTAAAGGATGTGATTTTTTTTAAATAAATGGATGAAAATATAAATGGTGAAAAATCACATCAGACAACAGCACTTTACAAAATCTATGCACATGAACTTAAACATGCATTAATATATGAATCAAGGCATGAAAAATTATTTGATATCCAATTTCAGAGATTGCAATGTGTGTTATCATGTTCAAGGTTAATAAAATATTTCGTTAAACACATTTTATGATGAAAACAAAATCAATGCTTTTATTTTATCTCCCCCAACATAGAATAACGCTTTCCCCAGTGTTTAAAGAAAAGAAAAGTTAGAATGGGGTAGGATGGGAGTTAAAAGAAGAAATTGAAAATGATAAATATGGAACGAATTCACCTGGTTTATGAAGTTGAAGTTCACGATGATTGAAATTACTCCTTTGATCTCTTGGGGGATGTAGGAACCTCCTTGATTGAACATGTATCACCCAAAATAGTCCCTGAACCATACAAATAAGAACAAAACAGACAAAACAAACAACACAAAAATTTATATATAACCAAATATCAACATTTTTTTGGTTTTCCTTATTTTTTTAATTTTAAAAATCAAACTAATGATACATTGTCTTCTATATATTATCTGGGTAAGGTAGTGCTCAGGGATCACACCGCGTTACATAGATGAATACAGTGCTCCCCTTTCATACCCATCCTTACACATAAAATAAGAAAATGTCAAAAGTCTGTTTTTTAAATACCTACAAAAACATAAAATAAAATAAAATAAACTGACAATACATTTTCTTCTTTTAAATTTATGGTTAAGTTATTACTCAGGGATCACACTACGTGACACATATGAATATGATGCCCCCATTTCATAGCAATCCACACTCAAAAAATAAGAACATGTCAACAATCTATATTTTTTAAAAATACCTACAAAAACATAAATAAAATAAAATAAACGGATGATACATTGTCTTCTATTAAATTTTTGGGTAAGTTATTACTCAGGGATCTCACCATGTGACACAGATGAATATGGTGCTCCCCTTTCATACCCATCCTTACTCATAAAAGAAGAACAAGTCAACAGACTAACTTTTATTTATTAAAAAAATAAAAATGAAAAAAATGATTCACAATGATTGGAACCATGAAAACCACAGGTTGCCTCACGTGCAGTGCTTAATTTAAAGTATTTTTCTTGACTTGAACCCCCCATATTATCCAATTCCAACTTTAAAAATTTTAATGAACACATCTTTCCCTACATCAACCTGATTGAGAAAGAGTCTCCCTTTTGGTTGGTAAGAATGTTTTGGATTTGATTCATGAACAATCTTATTTTCTAAAATGAATGGAAAAATCCAAGGATTATAAGAAATGGTTGATCTTTTTTCTTCTATAGTATTTCCTAATAAATAAAAGATCAACCCCCATTTGTGGGTTTCATGAGATGAATGAATGAAAACCCCATGCTCTTTCTTGTGACAAATGAAGGGATAATCGTGTGGGGAAGGAAGGATAATGATTTTGAGATTGGGTTGATTGAATTTTATTAAAGCAGATTAGAAAATTTAAATCAAACCCACTTTATTCTATAAAATTATTAGAATAAATTGGTTCCTTATAAAAATATGATTCATCCCCAAAAGTTTCCATATGAATTCTAGGAGTGGGTATGAGCTCAAGGTTTTGGATTTATTCCAGTGGTTCAGTGATCGGTAGTCCTAAAAATCATTAACGGATCCATGTTAAGGAAACTCAATCCATGATGTCAGATTATTATATTTTGAATTCAAAAAATCAATTTACTCCTGATTTAAACACACTTTAGCTTGACTTTCAACATTAATTGACCAATTCACTTCATTATCTAACTTTGATTTCCCAGACTCTAAAGTGGGTTCTTCACATGTTTTAATGTTTTGTAGTTCTAACCTCGAAGATGAAACCTTAGAATTGATTATCTCCATTTGATTACACAATTTTTCAAGAAATGATTAAGGAATAGATAGGATGTGAGGTTGAAAATTATGGACTTCACTAATATTGGACTCTTCAATCATCCTTAAGAGGGTAGGAAATTAATCATTTAAGCATTCATCATGCCATTGATTTTACGTCTCATCGGGTGTGGGGTAATCATTCAAGGGTTGATCAAAGTAATTACCTAAGTTATTTGATTCCATCTTGGCTCTATGATGGGGTATTGATGAAGATAATCCATTGGATTAGAGAGAGATTTGGATTTCAGATTTTTAGGACACAGACAAATAGAAAAGTGAAGAGAGAAGAGAAATGGAGGTGAAAAAGAGAATTTGGGGTGAGTAAAGAAATTGAGTATCTAAGGTGACTTACATGGGTCATCGAAAATGGCGCCAAAATTTGGTTTCACCCAAATTTACCTTAAAGGTGAGCGGTCGTTGTAGTACAGGTAGGGGTCGAATCCATAGGGACCGAAGAAGGAACCTAAAGACACTTTGATTTTGGAAGGATTTGGCTATGAACTGGAAAACTATTCAGATTGAATTGATTTAAATAACTAGTGATTTAATTTAAAGAACAAGATAAAAAACATAAAATTACTTGGTCTAAAACAATTAATGTAGATGAGTTGATCCTAAGTTGTTACTTGGGTTAGATAGGATGTATTTATTTTCTTATAATGTTCTTTCACTAATTCAAGACGCATCCACCAATTGATATAATTCCTCAACATCATTCACCAGTTTAATCCCAACAAAATTAGAAGTTTAATCACTAACGCACTTATAGGATCAATTTAATGATCACTCCAAGGAATTGGATCGTTCTAGCACTCAAAATGTGTCATTATTAAAGTTGGAAAAGACGAAGAAGAAAATAAATCGTCAAATGGAAATATTAATGTAATGAAATTATTATGAATTTAAGCACATTAAATAACATCAAATCCACCCCATGCAACTCCCTAGGATAAAATCATAAGGGGTTAGCCATCTATTTATGATATTTAATAAATGGAAGCCGGAAGTCGACTTAAAGAAGCGCCATTGAAGAAGAAAAATAACACAATGAAACGATCACTCCACTGTTGTGTGAATAAATTCACAAGTGATAGTGTGAATAAGATCACACCTTGGGGAAATGGTATCAATGTGAAAATAAGAATAACAGAAAAAGAGAATAAGAATAACTTTTATTAAAAACTAAGGTGATTCAAACAACTTACATGCGAAAGAAGAACGTTACAAAGGCAATTTGTCATAACAACATTACAATGAATGTAAAACTCAAATATCCATCATATCACCCACAAAAAATACCTTAAATAGGAATTTTTGATGTCTTTGGATGATCCCCCATCATCCCATGTGCCGTTAATTAATTGTGTTTGGGAAATGTGGGTGGATAATTAATGGAGATGTGACTTTTCAACTCTTGTCTCGAAGTGAGATCCAACTTTCATTCACCGAAGAGAGGCACCGAAATCACCTTCTATAAGAACGAATTGGAGAGGTCCCTAAAAACCATAAAGGAATATCCAGATGTTTCATAATAGCCGGTAAATTTTCAGTCCAAAATACCGTGTGGTTTTCGAGATATGATTTAAATGGTGGGATGTTTTTCTAGGCCGCTGAATCTGGCCCAGAATTGCATCTTCAACTAGGGCCACCTATAAATCTATTAAAACGTTCTAATTAGCCTGGTCCACTATTTAATTAAATGTTATCCATGCTTTCTTCTATCTCCATATAAAATTTGAGACTATTTGGGCTTGAATCATGGCCACTACAATACGTTTATTGGGCTACTGTCCATCTCACTTCGCCCAGAATGTGGTTAGTTCAAAGCCCACTTTGGTGGTCTTCCAAATATAATCATCAAGTGCTCAAAAAGAATGAATTGTTCATTATATCATGGGAGACCTGAAAATAAAATATAAACATAAAATCAATACCATAATGTGTTTTATGAGAAGTTCAAGAAGGTACCATGTAATAGTGCATTTAAGAAGGAATTACAATCATATTGTGAAATAATGTTCAAAGTGTAAAATGAACTAATAATGGTGTATATGATTAATAAAGAACATGAATATTATATAATAGACAATGAATATTAATCTTCTTTAGGGGATAATAAACGGCCTATCTTCCTCAAACTTATGGCCAATCTGAACAGACTATCCAAACACTTGAGGATATGTTGAGAGCGTGTTCAATGTACTTCAAAGGAGGATTGGATCAACATATTCCACTGGTTGAGTTCTCTTATAACAATAGTTTCCACTCGAGCATCCAAATTGAACCATATGAATCCCTTTATAGGAAAAGGTTAAGATCACTGGCGTTTTGGGATGAAGTGGGTGAGCGTTATCTTCTTGGACAAGAAATGGTTGATGAAATGGTGGAGAAGGTAAAATCCATTCAGAATCATATCAAGGAAACCCAAAGTCGACAAAATATTTATGCAGATAACCATCAATGAGACCTTGATTTTAAAGGTGGAGACATGGTATTTCTATGCATATCTCCAAGGAATAGGGTCATGAGGTTTGGAAAGAAAGGGAAGTTGAGTCATAGGTACATCAGCCCCTTCAAGATTCTTGATCGTGTCGGGGATATAGCCTATCGACTAGCACTTCCACCTACCATGTCCAAAGTACATGATGTCTTTCATTTATCCCCCCTAAGGAAGTACATATAATACCATTCATATGTACCCTCTTCCGAGGTGGTGTAGTTATAAGATGATCTTTCTTATGAGGAGCAACCAATGAATATCATATATTGTAGAGAAAAAGTTCAATGAAATAAGACAATGCCCCTCGTCAAGGTGTTGTGGTGAAACCATATGTTTGAAGAAGTGATGTGGGAATTAGAGGAAATGATGAATCTGAGTTACCCGCATTTATTTTAGTGTGGGAAAAGGAAATTTCGAGGGTGAAATTTCTTAAGGTGGGTAGATATTAATGACCCAAACATTCATTAATAAAAATTAATCTTAATCCAATTAAATGTCATATTGTGTAATATTTATATATAAAATGGGAAATTAATTGGTTTTATGTATTTGGATTATTTTTAAATATCATTAATAATTGAGGCCATTTCTAATATAGTCTTTGAATAGTGATCACATGATTAGTATAAATATAGGGTTTTAACAAATGCAATTTACTCAGACAAAGGATGTGATGGCCTCATCCAGTAGACTTACCCCATACCAAGCCCATTTTTTAGATCTCGGAAAAGAGGTTGCGTCTTTGGGATTCTCTTTTGACCAATCCCAATCCGAGCATGAGTACATTAAGGTCGTGCGAAACCACCTATGAGAGAAGTAGAAGTTGATAGAGATTACCACCCAAGCAATGTTATCCAAGCCACCTCAAGAGTCTGTCACCATCACACACCTTACTCTTCAGTCATATGCATGTTTTATAAGGGGTTATGTAACAAGACCATATAACTATGATTATGAACATTTTTTGTATATAATAATGAATATACATTAATTTTATTATTATTAAATTGTAAATTATTTTTAAAGAACAAATAGTATTTTTAGTTAATATTCAACTAAGAAATATATTTTGATGAATTAATAGATTTTTGAATTAAATAATATTTTAATAAAATAGTCTTATAATTATTAAATTAATTTTTAATAAATATAAATGATCATATATTTTAGGAATGCAATTGTAATTTTTATTATGGTTTAGAAGATGTTTTGTTCAAAACCAGTGATTTTTGATAAATGTCAGCTTTTATATTAAAAGTGAAAATTCACATATATAGAAAATTATTTAGATAAAATGAATATTATTATTTGAATCAGGTTATTGAAATTATCCAATGGTGTTTCATAAATTTTTGAGACAGTTGAATATTTTGGTAAAAAATAAATACAGTTTAAACATATAATGTGTTTTATGACATAATAATGACCCAATAGAGATGTAATAAAATTATATAAACATTATGTTTGGAAAATATATGTTTTAACATTAAAATAATGTGATTTTGGGTTTTTTATTTATTTTACAAAGCATTGGTGGACCCTTCAAGGCTTATAAAACATTTTTTCTTTTTAAATTGTTTTCTTTGAGAGTGTGACCCACCTCCACATAAGCAACCCTATTATATTAAGAAGTTCTGCCGTTGGCCTTATAAAATATAGTTTTAAAATCTCATTTTTCAAAAACAATGGGAAAAAACCATGGGCTGGTTTTTGGTTTTGATTAGATTAATGTGAGGTGTCCCAAACCTAAATAATAAAGAATTCTCTCTAATTTCCTATATAAACCCACCCAAGATCACACTTACTCTTCAATAAAGCCTTTTAAATTCGTCTAACCTATGACCTAATCTCTTTATAATCCTCCCAAGGCGCCCCAATATCCCAAGAAACACCTCTTAAGCCTCTCCCAATCCATTGGAAGCACACTTCCAAGTAAGGGTTTTCCTCCATTCTTATTTTTTTCCAAAATTATTTATGATGTTATGCCATTTTAATTCAAATTATAAATGTCAGGGTATAGTTTCCCACCTCCCCCATACTGCCCTCTTTTTTTGAATTATGGGATTCCACTTCATCTCTCATAAAATTCCTCTCATGTACATCCATTACTTTGCAGAAATTCTAAAAGGAATTTCCCTCACCTCTTACATTTAGGAAATTCTTTTGTATCGTGAATCTAAATTCCGTTGAAATTATTGGGACATTTATCTATATGAACCCCTTACATTAAATTTCATGAACATATTATGAGACACCGCCTTCTCTATCATCAACCATTTTTATGAATTCTTATGTCACACCCTTATGCTGCCGAAATTGCACCACGTCTTTCCAAGCCGAATTCATTGTGTAGTGAATACCATGCCCATTTCTCTATCAAGGGTATTCAACTATATACTCATTTACATATTGATTATAGAGTTTCATGTATTAATTCTTCATTCCTTTATCTTATAATAAAATATTATGTTTAATGAATCCATGTTTTATGATCCATGTGGCACACTTATGCATGAAATGAAATGTTCATGAAGGGTACGCCTGGATAGCTCTTTAATGCATTGGGTAAAGTATAGTGTCATGATACATCATGTGCAATGATTTTATTCTCATGCTAATTCAAGTGAAATGAGGGTTTACATGTGGTTCATGTGCAATGAGGATTTACTCATTCTCCATGTACAATGAGCCTTGGCTCATGCTAATTCCATGTTAAGTGTTGTTGCCACATTTCTATGTTATTATTATCATGCTTTATCATTCTTTTATGTTCATTTTTCTCTTGTAATATATTGATATTCCTATTGTATAACATGTATTGTTTTCCTCATGTTATTCCTTATTTATTCCCTTAATGGACATTATATCTCACCCATTTCTTATGCATGTCCTCAGGTTATCCTATGCACTGCTAAGTACGAGGAAATGTATTGTTCATGTAAAGGATGTTTTCAATAAATATGTAGTGTGTTTTTTGTTCTAAGTTGTTATGTAATGATCCTAAGCCCCAAAGACACTATACCTATCAATTTGTTATGTTTAATCATGTGAGTTTAATATAATAAATCATGTTTAAGTGTGTAATAAAAGATTAGGGTTGTCATAGAGTTTCAATGGAATAAAATGTGCTAGAACCCATGACTAAAGGCCTATCTGAGGAGAATCATGAGTATCTTGTGAGAGATAAAATAATTTTGGTTGTTATATGTTAGATCTAATTAATGTTGGAGTATATTGGTGTGATATCCTTATAACCTACTTCTTTATACATTATTATAAATGTATTCAATGTTTTGAATACTAATAAACTCTTTATCAGATCATGATTGTTCTTCTATGTGACATAGTATGTGAAATTTTATTAAGGGTATTTCTTTATATTGAAATTTCATAGAATTTCTCTGCTATGTTGAGAATATTGTTGGTGCCGAAATTTGGGACAAAGAGAAGGCCCCAAGATAGCCCCACAGACTGCCTCCCAAAGCCCCTTCGCAGAGTCCCCCAGCACCGCGACCGCCGTGATGCAAATAAGGCGGGAGGATCCGTGAACACACTTGATGTTTGAGAGCCTGCCGTGAAGCAAAGAAGGTAGGTGGATCCGCAAACTCACATCAAGTTCACTAGCCTGCCTCAAAGCAAAGGTGGTGTGACACTCCGCGAACAAATTTGATGTTTGCGAACCCACCGCGAAGCGTAGGAGGCGGGATGCTTCGCGAAAGTATTTTATGTTCACGAGCCTGCCGCAAATCCCCTATGCCCCTCTTCGTGTCGCATGATCCCCACTCTGCCGTGCCTCTTTACTATAAATACAATGCTCCCCCTAAGCTCTCCAGATGGATGATCCGACATTTCGGCTTCCCAACTCCCGAATCGCGAAGCAGTCCTCTGCTCAGTGAACCATGAGCTGCACGAGGTAGTTCTGCTTCGCGAAGTGCCTCCCAATTTTCATTTCATGATCCCATCTTCCGAGAGTGATTCCCTTCGCAAAGACAAAGGGATTTTGTGATGGAAGGGGATCCCCAAGGGGAATCGGTCTTCATAGAGAGTTTATCCTTCGCGAAACACACTTTATGCACACCTCATCCATTTGCTAAGGCAGGATCACAGTACTTCGCGAAGCACATTGCTTCCCGAAATCTTGCTTCACAAGGAACCTTTGCTCAACGAGGTTGTGCTCCGAGAATTCCCTTCCACATCGCGAAGAACCTCCCTTTTTCACCTCCGCCCCATGTTAAGGCTAAGGCACCCCACTTCACGAAGCACACTCCATCGCATGTTCACTCTGCCAGGAAGAGCAACAGATCTCCACAAGGCCCCTGCCTATGGACCCCTCTGATTGGAAAATCCTTTTCCCATGTGACCATACAGGTTTTCACGATGTGCCTTCAATGTCCCTTGGACAATACCTCCCGTAACGTTGTTGTGCCTAATTATTCTTCGCATAGGCACACTAATGGCTATTTCTTTTTTGTATATCCACACTAACATGGACCCCTCGATGTTTCACTCCACGACACCCCCTATGTACGGAATTTCCAATGCCTTCCCTCCCAAAAGGAGCAGAGGGTACCGGTTATGTAAATTCTAGGGATGTGGAGTGAACCCACCTCGTTAGAGTTGAAGGATGTTAAACTGACAAACACCATCGTCCTCAGCACATGACATTAAACTGTGACCGAGCCCCCTACCTCGCACGAAGGGAACCCCCACCTTGGGCATTCTCCATGCCCCCTGGTCACCCTAGGGGATGATATCCTCCTTATTGGAGTGGCGTTTGTCTATGGGGAAGGGAATCCACCTTGGTGTAAGCCCCAAGTTTTTCTTACAGGAGGAGCCCCTGCTCCTCCTCACTTCCTCGGTGCCAAGTCTAGTAGAGGGCATGATAGGGAACATGGATCCTCCTTTCTTTGGTCCAAAGTCCCCCTCCCACAATGATTTTTCACCATCGGGCCTCTATCTCAGAGAATGTCCCAATATCTCTCTCCCTGGGCCGCTCCACGTGAAATCCCCACTCCACATCCCACAGATGCACCTTTCGCGATGAGAATGTCAGGTCTCTTCCGCCTCTTGTTTCCCACACTAAGCTCGACTCACGTGGGTTAGAGTAAGCATCGACTATGACAACACCCCGTCCCAAATGACGTTAAACTGTACACATAAACTACGAGGACACAGATCCATGTCAAGTTATGGTACGTAGGAAGCCTCCATGATGTTCAAGCCCAAAAACCATTGGCCCCGGCCGTCTCCACGTCGGTGTGCCAAGCCCCCATCCCGAACTACGAGGACATTGATCCATGTCAAGGGATGGTATGTATGAAGCCTAACGAGGTTCAAGCCCACCACTTGGTAATTCCAACCACCATTCACATCGGTTCACCACCATCCCGCATGACGTTAAACTGTCCACCCAATCTATGAGGACATTGATCTATGTCAAGGAATGGTAGGTAAGAAGCCTCCACGAGGTTCAAGCCCAACAACCATTGGACCCCGCCATCTCCATGTCAGTGTGCCAAGCCCCCATCCCAAACTACGAGGACTTTGATCCATGACAAGGAATGGTACGTAGGAAGCCTCACGAGGTTCAAGACCACCCCCTGGTTGTTCCCACCACCATTCATGTCGGTTCACCCCCATCCCGCGTGACGTTAAACTATAGACCCGAACTACGTGGTCTTTTATCTATGTCATGGCATGGTACGTAGGAATCCTCCCTGAGGTTTAAGACCAACATCCATCGGACCAAGTTCTTTATTCATGTCGGTTTGCCGACACACCCCAACCCGAACTATGGGGACATTGATCCATGTCAAGGCATGGTACGTTGGAGGCCTCGCTAAGGTAAAATCCCACCATCCACGAGGACCAAGGTCCTCTTTCAAGTCAGTTCTCCGACACCACCATCCCGAACTAAGAGGACATTGATCCATGTCAAGGCATGGTACGTAGGAAGCCTCCCTGATGTTCAAGCCCACCACCCGGTCGTTCCAACCCCCATCACATCGGTTCACCAACACCTTGGGAAGCCTAGAGTGTAGGCCCCACACCATCTCGAACTATGAGAACTTTGATCCATGTCAAGGAATGGTACATTGGAAGCCTCACGAGGTTCAATCCCGACACCCATCGGACCCTCAGTCTATCATCATGTTGGTTCTCCAACCTGCCCCATCCTGAACTACGACGACTTTGATCCATGTCAAGGCATGGTACGTAGGAAGTCTCTTCGAGGATCAAGCCCAAAAAAATCATCCATCCTGATTATTACCCGGGATACCACATATCGGTGAGATCATGCCATCCCATTCCCTCCCACAAAACTCCGGAAGCTGCCCACATGCTGTTCCCAATATCGGCGTTCCCTCTTGGGGGGATTCCTCTATCTGGTCCACTCTAATCAGTGTAATGATCAGTCTGATCTGTCTCCGCTGGAAGTTAAACTTACGACATCCCCCGTGTTAAACTGAGGAATATGAGGAAAACCTTAGATAAATGCCTATGTCATATGATTCCCCACATTTTATGTGGGATGCCTCAGGCTTCCACACCCTCGAGAATCCCTATAATAAGGTACAGAAGAGAGACACACCAATCCCTAGCGTCCAGACATGTTAGGGATCCCCCAGCATGACTACTCCCCTAACCGATGGTTGCTTCCCTGACGAGACCCCTAGGAATGTTCTGATAGAAGCGGTGTAATTAAATGGTGTCCATAAAGATATGGCACCAGGAAGAGTTTCATGAACAACATATTAAATCAATGAGGGAGACTTGGACTAGGTGACTAGTTCTGAAGAGGAATCCACGGAAGGAAGAACTGATATCCCATCATCTCGTTTTGATCAAGGAGAAAACGTCCCGGAACAAGGAACAGATTCCACCCACCTTTGGAAAGCGGGAATCTGGGGTAACAATGACACGCCTGTCGCACTCAAGCAGACAGACGCGCACACCTCGGCGAAAGTTTCGAAAACAGAAATGGTGAACCCGACGTGAAGTTCTTCTCCTCAATATTGAGATTAGTAATGCTTGGGGAATCCATGGATTGACGTGTCACTAGATCTAGATATCCGGTGCCAGGTCACACCAGGAAAATAACAGGCTTGGCGTGAAAGTCACCTGATGTTGGGGTAGTAGAACGTTGGGCATCCCGTTCTGCGATGTTGTCAGTATGGATCCCTCTTACTGGCCACAAAATATGGAATGGCGCTGGGGCACTAGTTGTCAATTTCATTTCCTAGTAGTGATAATGATTTAATATCCATTTTTACAAGAATCAGGTTGTTTCCATGAGAACACGATCACCACCCGCCCGCCTATGCAGAGGCAAGAGCAACGCCAGCACAGCTGCTTCGCATGGCTTCATTACTTCCACAACGACTTCTGCGTCTACAACCATGGGGCACCCACACCCCATCTCCCCATTGGAATTCATCCGAAGAAGGGTGATTAATGACCTCAAACGTCGTTACGAGGAGGAGGGCATAATACCAACCCGATATATGGCCCTCCTTGACTAGGAGGCGTCCAGCTCCCACCGTCAATGCCGCCCCCGAGGGCCACACCGGGAGCCACTACTCCCCACCCCAACATTCAATCGTTTTGGGAGCCTATCCCCAGAGCGCTTCGACGACTCCCTAACTTACGCTAATGAGGTGGGTGATGTTTGGCCCAGCCTAGTCAGAGTCTTAATCCAGGGGATCCCCAAGAGGGCCCCCACCCAGCCACGTTAACGCAGCCACTCGACCTTGCCAGAGGAGCAGGAATGCTATGCACTTGCGCCACCAGCACCGACTCGCCTGACCCAACACCAGCATCGTGCACGAGCTGAGGATGCCCGCCAATGGGTGTCAACATCGACGACAACTATATCTCGAGGCACCGCCAACACATATCATCAAGTCCCACACACACTGAGTAGGGGCACTCATACGCCTGATCGGGATTGAGGCCTAAACCGCCCCACGGGTAGGTCGGGTCGACTCTCCTGGTTGCAGGCATGGGAAGTGGTCGCCGTGAACCAACCCGCGACGATGACACCCCATACATAGGTCCTACCCAAAAAACCACCACCGAGAGCATGGGTATACCCTTCTTCAAGGCTCGGCATGGAAGTATGCCCCATGCTACACCAATCCAAATGAAGGTCTTCCCCACGACAGTGATGTTCGAAACGAAATCCTCTCCTACGCCCATCACACCGAGTGTGGAGCCCTTCCTCTTTCCCTTTACCGTTGACATGGAGACATTACCCATTCGGTCTCTCTCTAATGTGGGTATCATCCCAAAATCCTCTCCGTAGCTGGAGAAGGTCCTTCTCTCCCTAGAAACTAGAGGGGTGAAGGCCAGTCTCGCTCCACCGACACCAAGCATGGAGGTCCTCCCCATGCTCCCGCTCTTTCCGACAGAGGTTTTTCCCACTCAGGTGATGTTAATGGATGTCCTCCCCATGTCCCATTTGACATTTGACCCGGTGCTCTTTACACCTCAGTTGTCTCAAGGGAAAACCCTCTCCGCCCTAGCACCAGTGCGGCCGAAGGACCTCATGTCAGAAATCAGCCGTGTCCCGAGGATCCACCCAAGGGAAGGAGGGCAGGTCATCGCCACCACAAGAAGAATCTTGGGAAGGCCCAAACAAATATCAAACTAGTCTGCTTCTTAGACACTGATGTAGAGTGAGACTCATCTCCAGAACCCTCCCCTCGCTCATTTGAGTCAAGGACCGGGGCAGGGATGAGGCACATCAGCCTGGTACTCCTAGAATGTGAGGTCCACATGATTACCGCCTCACTTCATAGGTTTACCTATGATGACGAAAATCTAGCGACCCTACAGGTTACGGTTGTGCAGTCACCACCATCATCCCTGGAAGTGCTTCCTACCTCCACAAGAGATCACAGAGAGCTATTCTGGTGACTAATGGCAGGCGAACAACAAAACATCCCACAACCAGTAGACCTATCACCTGATCTATGAATGATGACCACCAGCCCATCCTATCGTGATGTAGCTTCCAGGTCACTACACTCTTTGGAGGACAACCTGATAATCGGTGGCCAGTCAATCCGTTCGCCGTATTCCCCACTGGCCAACCATTAGTCTCAGTGGTCTACCTCAGTACCGCTTCCAGTTCCTCAACCACCCCTAGTTGGCGAGTGGGGAATTCAAGGACCAGAACCTAGATTTGATTTGAAGAGCTTCTAGATCATTCGTGCAACGTACCACTTCCCCGAGATGTTATGGCCCGTAGTGGCACGAGATTTTCCATACCCGAGTCCCTCACCCCAGAGAAAGTTGAGTGTCTCTACTACACCCTCTTGGTGATGCATTTCAGTCTCCGTTATCAGTGCGTGGTATATCCAAGGATCCAATTGCATTTTGAAGATATCAGCGAGCAGTGACATCTAGTCGATCTGGCCGCACTTCCTGTAGACCAACCCCCCGAGTAACCAGGTCACTGTGAAGATCTCTAGCAGTAGTGCATTGAGAGTATCAAGGTACTGTAATTTTTTTTTAGGAAAGCTACCCCCATGTGAATGTTCGTGGATGGGGGCATTATGATTCCTTCCACTACAACCCTATCTAACGGTAGCCCGACTCGTTATGCGATATTGAGGACATGCACCTGGGAAGGGTGACGGTCTACATGGATGACATCGGGGACAAGGAGGATGAGCTGGAGGTTCTTGATGGAGACATACCCCCTGAGGGTGTCCCACCACTGTTAGACCCATCAGGGAGGATTAATAATCAGCGGAGGAACCTTCTAGGTCTCCCTCTACCCACCGAGGCGTTGGTACACAGTCGGAATGCTGGTAAGGGAAAAGAGCATGTCGGAGCTCTCAAGCACTCTGAACCATCCGCCTCCATGCAGAAGATGGAGGAGGACCCAAAGAAGGTCGCATTGTGCTAGCAACATGTTATGAAAAAGTGGTTGGTCGAAGAACTCCTGGATGAATGCGTGGTAGAGAGATGACCCTACTATGTTGATCTAAGGCCGGGGCAGCAGGGGTAGGAACAACTTCCCCCCGATGAGATGCCTCTGGGAAACCCTGATCATACCACTCCCACTGACAGGGCTGAAGCTGGAACTCATGGAAAGGGGGCACGGTATGTCTCACCGAACCCTCTCGAGCGGCAAAACAATCCGAGGAATCTGGCTCGGGTCCCCCCAGCTGCCCTGCTGGCCATCCCACTAGTCTCTCCACAAGCTGCTGAACCCGTCCACCGTGTCGAAGAGCCCAAAAATGCACTCGTGGTTAGGGATACCCATCAATACAGGGACCCCCACCTAGATTATCTTATGGAGGTACTCATATCCCAACTTGAGGCATTGGAGACGCGGCTGGTAGAAATCCCACCAAATGGCAAGCCATACCCGGCCTCATTGGATGATATGTCGGTGCCTACGAGTTTCAGGAATCACACCTTCTCCCCCTTTAATTGGACGGGGGACCCGCCACAGCAGCTTTCCCACTTCAAATCAAGGTGTGGGCCTATTTTAGGGACCCCAGTGTAGCAGAAGGCCGCAAATATCCGCTGTTTCGTTCAGACGCTGGAGGGACCGACGTTCTTCTGGTACAACCAGCACCCCGTCGGATCCGTGACCAGCTTGGAGGACCTTCGCAGGCAGTTCCTCTACCAGTTCAGCACTACCACCTATAAGTCCACCATCGTAAACCTCTTCACGTGAAAACAAAGGCCTGATGAATGAGTTGCAGACTTCTTCGCCCGGTGGAATGGGCTTACATACTCCCTTGATATGCCGCTAACTCAGGAGCAATTACTAACGATGTGAGTGGGAAATGTCAAAACGAAACTGGTTCCCACCTTGATCACTCAGAATTACCCCAGTGGATTGCGAGACTTCTCCGACAAGGCCCAACACCTTGAGGAAGCCCTGCAACAGGCTAGATAGGTAGGTCTGCTTCCCCCTATGATTCTAGAAAAGAGATTTTTCAGAGCCAAGCCTGCCGTAGTGGCCCAAATAGAAGCCCCCAGGTAGTTAGAATTGCAACCAGTAGCACCAGCCCCATAGCCTCACAGAGGCCCTCCACCTCAGGCGCAGCTTCTGGCTCTTCAACGTCCTCAGAATCGGTAGGCGCCTCTGCATAATGCACCACCACCGCCTAGGCAAGACAATCAAGGTCTGCCTCCTCGACAGGCCCCTACGTCTCCTCATCAAGGCCAGGCTACAAGGGATCTCTATCCGGAAAGAAGACACCATACTTACTCGTTCATCGAAAATCAGGTCCCCAGTTACTTCCGTAGTGCCCTAGAGCAGTTGATTATACATTTTCTTGAGTGCAGAAGGCCGAAAGAGGAGAATCTCACCGATCTCCCCAACTACTACCCAAATCATCAGATTCTGGGTATCACACTCAAGAAGTGCTATGTGATTAAGGACTAGCTTCAAGACCAGGTCGATAAAAACATATTCAGGCTGGGCCCTGCCCCAACACAAGTGACGGGTGTCCTTGTGAGGTCAGATAGCGGTAGCTCAGGCGAAGGTGAGTGCCAACAGGTTCCCAACCGCGGATCCCAGAATTACGATGACTGGATGGCTCCTAAAATAGTTTCTTGTGCCCATGGAATCATTCGGGCTTGACCGAATCAGCCGGAACCTTCAGAAGCTGCGACCAACACATCTTCATAATCATCTCATCCGGCCTCTTTCACTACTAAAAAAAACCACCATTAGCGGCCACCAATGGCGGTCGCTATAGGGCTCTAGCGGCCGCCCAGCGACCGCCATTGGAAGTCGCTTTAGCCTCGTCGCTAGAGGCCTGTAGCGACCGCCAATGGCGGTCTCTATAGTGAATTTTTTTTTAAAAATTTCCACTGAAATAAATAAATAAATATATATATATATATATATTAAAAAAAATATTCACATATATACTATTAAATACATTATTTTAAATATATATATATATAATATATTTTAAATGTTTTAATATATATAATATTAAATATATGTATAATATCGAATCATTGTGCTATATTAATTTAAAACCCCCGATTTATGAAATGCTATCATTTCAGGTTTTTCGGAGCACGTTTCCTCCAAATTTGACCGTCGCACGCTGTTTTGGTGTTTTATGACTCTGGAAACGCGTTTCCAGCCGCTGCGGTCAAAGGGCACCTCCGATTGACGTGTTGTCTCTCCGAACATTTCACAATTCACGCAACGGATGTTGTCGTGCGTTTTCGTGGCATTCGGAGGTCGTTCGAGTGGTTTTGACCCCCCAATGCGCCATTTCAGCGCGCGCTGAGCTGCTGAAAACGACGCATTCGGTCGTGCCGCGCGCACCGCACGTCCGATGGACGTAACGCCTCCTCCTGTATCTTAGGAATAATATTCCTATCATTATCGTGCGGTTTCAGGTTTTTTGGAGCACGTTTGCTCCGAATTCGACCGCCGCACGCCGTTTTGGTGTTTTTTTGACTCTGGAAACGCGTTTCCGGCCGCTGCGGTCAAACGGCACCTCCGATTGACGTGTCGTCTATCTGAAAATTTCACAATTCATGCAACGGATGTTTTTGTACGGTTTCGTGGCATTCGGAGATCGTTCAGGTGGTTTTGACCCTCCAACGAGCCAATTCAGCGCGCTCCGAGCTGTTGAAAACGAAGCATTCGGTTGTGTCGTGTGCACCGCACGTCCGATAGACGTGACACCTCCTCCTACATCTGAGGAATAATATTACTATCGTTCTCATGCGGTTTCAGGTCGTTCAGAGCACGTTTGCTCTGAATTCGACTACCGCACGTCGTTTTGGTGTTTTATGACTCCAGAAATGCGTTTCCAGACGCCGCGGTCAAACGACACCTCCGATTGACGTGCTGTCTGCCCGACCATTTCAAAATTCACGCAACGGATGTTGTCGTGCGGTTTCGTGGCATTCAGAGGTCATTCGGGTGGTTTTGACCCCCCAACGCACCATTTCAGCGCGCGTTGAGCTGCTGAAAATGACGCATTCGGTCGTGCTGCGTGCACCGCACGTCCGATGGATGTGCCACCTACTCCTGCATCTCAGTAATAATATTCCTATCGTTCTCGTGCGGTTTCACGTTTTTTGGAGCACGTTTGGTCTGAATTGGACCGTCGCACACCGTTTTGGTGTTTTATGGCTCCGGAAACGCGTTTCCGGCCGCCGCAGTCAAACGACACCTCCGATTGATGTGTCGTCTGCCCGTCCATTTCACATTTCAGGCAATGAATGTTTTTGTGCGGTTTCGTGGAATTCAGAAGTCCTTCGGGTGGTTTTGACCCCCCAACGCTCCATTTCAGCGCGCGTTGAGCTGCTGAAAACGACGCATTCAGTCGTGCCGCGCGCACCGCATGTTCGATGGACGTGCCGCCTCCTCCTGCATCTCAGGAATAATATTACTATCGTTCTCGTGCGGTTTCAGGTCGTTCGGAGCACGTTTGCTCCGAATTCGACCGCCGCACGCCGTTTTTGTGTTTTATGACTCCGGAAATGCGTTTCCGGCCGCTGCGGTCAAACGGCACCTCTGATTGACGTTCCTTCTACCCGACCATTTCAAAATTCACGCAACGGATGTTGTCGTGCGGTTTCGTGGCATTCAGAGGTCGTTCGGGTTGTTTTGACCCCCCAACGCGCCATTTCAGCGCGCGCCGAGCTGCTGAAAACGACGCATTCGGTCGTGCCGCACACACCGCACTTCTGATGGACGTGCTGCCTCCTCCTGCATCTCAGGAATAATATTCCTATCGTTCTCGTGCGGTTTCAGGTCGTTCGGAGCACGTTTTCTCCGAATTCATCCGCCGCACGCCGTTTTGGTGTTTTATGACTCCGGAAACGCATTTTCGGCCGCTGCGGTCAAACGACACCTCCGATTGATTTACCGTTTGCCCGACCATTTCACAATTCACGAAAAGGATGTTTTCATGCGGTTTCGTGACATGCGGAGGTCATTTGGGTGGTTTTGACCCCCCAACGTGCCATTTCAGCGCACGCCGAGCTGCTAAAAACGACACATTCGGACGTGCGGCGCGCACCGCACGTCCGATGGACGTGCCGCCTCCCCCTGCATCTCAGGAATAATATTCCTATCATTCTCGTGCGGTTTCAGTTCGTTCGGAGCACGTTTGCTCCGAATTCGTCCGCCGCACGCCGTTTTGGTGTTTTATGACTCTGAAAACACATTTCCGGCCACCGCGGTCAAACGGAAACTCCGATTGACGTGCCGTCTACCCGACCATTTCACAATTCACGCAAAGGATGTTGTCGTGCGGTTTCGTGACATTCGGAGGTCGTTCGGGTGGTTTTGACCCCCCAACACGCCATTTCAGCGCGCGCCGAGCTGCTGAAAACGACACATTCGGACGTGCTGCGCGCACCGCACGTCCGATGGACGTGCCGCCTCCCCCTGCATCTCAGGAATAATATTTCTATAGTTCTCGTGTGGTTTCAGGTCGTTCGGATCACGTTTGCTCCGAATTGGACCGTCGCATGCCGTTTTGGTGTTTTGTGGCGCCGGAAACGTGTTTCCGGCCGCCGTGGTCAAACGGAACATCCGAATGACGTTCCGTCTAGACGACCATTTCAAAATTCACGCACCAGCTATTGTCATACGGTTTAATGGCATTCGGATGTCGTTCGGGTGGTTTTGACCACCCAACGCGGCATTTCAGCGCGCGCCGCGCTGCTGAAAACGACGCATTTGGTCGTGTCATGCGCACCGCACGTCCGATGGACGTGCCGCCTCCTCCTGCATCTCAGGAATAATATTTCTACCGTTCTCGTGCGGTTTCAGGTCGTTCGGAGCACGTTTGATCCGAATTGGACCACCGCACGCCGTTTTGGTGTTTTATGTCGCCGGAAACGCGTATCCGGCCGCCGCGGTCAAACGGAACCTCCGAATGACGTGCAGTCTAGCCGACCATTTCACAATTCATGCATCGGCTATTTTCGTACGGTTTCGTGGCATTCGGAGGTCGTTGAGGTGGTTTTGACAACCCAACACGGCATTTAAGCGCGCGCCGCGCTGCTGAAAACGACACATTCAGTCGTGCCGCACGCACCGCATGTCTGATGGATGTTCTGCCTCCTTTTGCATCTCAGGAATACTATTTCTATCGTTCTCGTGCGGTTTTAGGTCGTTCGGAGCAAGTTTGCTCTGAATTGGACCGCCACACGCCGTTTTGGTGTTTTATGGCGCCAGAAACGCGTTTCCGGCCACCGTGGTCAAAGGCACCTCTGAATGACGTGCCGTCTGGCCGAACAATTCACAATTCATGCACCGGTAGTTGTCGTACGGTTTTGTGGCATTCGAAGGTCGTTCGGGTGGTTTTGACCCTCCGACGCGCAATTTCAGCGCGCGTTGCGCTGCTGAAAACGACACATTCGGTCGTGCCACGGGCACCGCACGTCCGATGGACGTGCCGCCTCTTCCTGCATCTCAGGAATAATATTTCTATCGTTCTCGTGCGGTTTCAGGTCGTTCGGAGCACGTTTTCTCCGAATTGGACTGCCGCACGCCATATTGGTGTTTTATGGCGCCAGAAACGCGTTTCTGGCCGCCGCGGTCAAACAGCACCTCTGAATGACGTGCCGTCTGGCCGGCCATTTCACAATTCACGCACCGGCTGTTGTCGTACGGTTTCGTGGCATTCGGACGTCGTTCGGGTGGTTTTCACCACCCAACGCGGCATTTCAGCGCACGCCGTGCTGCTGAAAACAACACATTCGGTCGTGCCGCCTCCTCCTGCATCTCAGGAATAATATTTCTATTGTTCTCGTGCGGTTTTAGGTCGTTCGGAGCACGTTTGCTCTGAATTGGACCGCTGCATGCCGTTTTGATGTTTTATGGCACCGTAAACGCGTTTTCGGCCACCACAGTCAAACGGAACCTCCGAATGACGTGTCGTCTGGCCGACCATTTCACAATTCACGCACCGGCTGTTGTCGCACGGTTTCGTGACATTCTGAGGTCGTTCGGGTGGTGCGGGGGTGGGGGGAGCTGTTCGGGGGTGCAAGGGGGGGGGGTGTACGGGGTGGGGGGGGGGTACGTGGGTGAGGGGGCTGTACGGGGGTGCGGGAGGCTTTACGGGGGTGCAGGGGGGCTGTCCGGGGGTGCGGGGGGGGGGGGGGGGGGTGTACGGGGGTGCAGGGGGCTGTATGGGGGTGCGGGGGGGCTGTACGGGGGTGCGGGGGGCTGTACGGGGGTGCGGGGGGGCTGTCCGGGGGTGCAGGGGGCTGTACGGGGGTGCCCGGGGGGGGGGGGTGTACGGGGGTGCGGGTGGCTGTACGAGGGTGTGGGGGGGGGGGCTGTACGGGGGTGCGGGGGGCTGTACGGGGGTGGGGGGGGGCTGTCTGGGGGTGGGGGGGGGGTGCGGGGGGCTGTACGGGGGTGCAGTGGGGCTGTACGGGGGTGCGGGGGGCTGTACAGGGGTGCGGGGGGCTGTCCGGGGGTGCGGGGGGCCGTACAGGGGTGCAGGGGGGGGGGGGCTGTACGGGGGTGCGGGGGGGCTGTTTGGGGGTGCGAGGGGCTGTACGGGGGTGCGGGGGGGCTGTCCGGGGGTGAGGGGGGCTGTACTGGGGTGCCAGGGGGGGGGGCTGTATGGGGGTGAGGGGGGCTGTACGGGGGGTGCAGGGGGCTGTACGGGGGTGCGGGGGGGGGGGGGGGGGGCTGTACGGGGGTGCGGGGGGTTAGAGTTTTTAAATGCACGCCTTAGATAATATTAGCTATCATATAATAAAAAAGAAAAGAAAGAAATTATAAGTACATAACCTTCTAATTTAAATTAAATTTATAATTACAGTACATCAATGTCAACCCCACCAGTAAAAAAAACATATCTCGTGAATATATGATGCGTCACGCTTTGTCATCACTGCTACCTCCTTCTGGTGGGCCAGGGGCCTACAAAAAATAAACATTTTAAATATTTTAATAACAAAAATAATTTAAATTAAATAAATAAATACAGTATATACCTGCGTCGTATGATCCCTTGCACCATCAGCTCGACACACATATTCCCACAGTGCTCTAACCTCAGCTATCAATTGCGCATTTGCCTCCTCGGAAGCATGCAACCGTGCCTCAAAATCTGAAATCTGCTGTGTCATATGAGCAACAGCAGGACTGACAACCGCAGCGCGTGACACTACAGAACGAGGAATCCCTGCTCTATAGGTCAAACTATAGCCATGCCCGTCCTGACCGATAATGCGATGAAAGATCTCATCCCGTCACATGGGAAGCTGTCGCTAGTCCTCAGGCAGATGTTCTAACTCAGCTTCAAATTGAGCCTGTGAAATATTTAAATATATATAAATATATATATGTTAATATATAGATTTATGTAATTATTGGTAAGCACATACACTTACTATCAATGCTGCAACCTCTAGATCATTGCGATCACGAGTCCTCATCCACACCGACATTTTATCAGTTGCTGCACCTTTCTCTTGCAACTGTATATTACAAGAATATAAACACCAAACCATATTAATTAATAAATTAAAAAATGAATAATATATACATCATGTCGGATCTGAGACATGTGACGAGTCCCGAGCCTGTGAGGTGGTCCCAGCAACGCTCGATTCTCAGAATGGCGTGTTGACACCTCCTACATTCAATTCATTCAAATTTCAAACAAATCACATATTCTTGAAAATATATATACACCAAAATAATTAATATACAAACCGCAACACCCTCAGTAGACCAATATGCTACCAAGTAACGCCACTGAGCCGGGAGGACACCTCCCGGGACTTTTTCCAAAATGTCTAGGGCACCCACATTTGGTACCCAGTGGTCCCTCTTCACTTTGCCTTTATAATCTTTCCACATCTTACGACATTTTCTCATACACACGGGCCGAAACTCTTCAGGGCATACTTTCAAATTTTTCTATAAATAAAATAATCAAACATATTAGTATTCTTTATACATAGAAAATAAAGTAAAATGATTTTCTTACCTGAACCTCCCTCCATAGACGATCTAATGTGTCCTAAGGGATAGAATCCCAGTCACGCGTGGTCAATGGAAATCGATGTGGGTCACGTATGATATGACCCAGCTGACAAATAAATGCTGGGGCATTCGGTCCCATAGGATGAAAAGCCTCATCAAATGAAACATCTATCGTCGTGTCAGAATTCCATGATAATATGCCACGACCAGGGCCTCTCCTGCGAGAGGAAGAAGCAGCCGAGTCTGATCCTGTTGAAAAAAATCAAACTTGTACAACTGTTAATCAAAAAAAATGGATTGAATAATTAGTTGTGAATTAATTTTAAAAAATCAGAAAGTTAACAAAACAGATATACAAATTATGTATAAAACCAGTCAATGCATAGCCAAATTTCAGATAGAACTAATAAAAATTCAAGCAGCACATGAATCAGATGAAGAATACCTCAAAGGGATGATACACTGACCATAACATCAATAAATCAAGAGTAAAAACAACCTAAATATTTATGATTTAATTAACTTACAAAAGTGAGGATTAAAACTTATAAAGATTTATAAAATGATTATATAATTTATGATATCCTAGGACATTCTACTGAATAGCGGGAAAACAATTATACCTTTCATTAAGCATGAAAATCGTCCGTTTCTCCTTCAACAGCCGCTCTGACCCAATAAATATCTTCTTCACGTTGAACTACGATATGTTGATCAAGTTGTTGGTAAACAAACGGAACAGTCTTGGGTTCATCTTCTTCAAATAAAAACACTCATCGCCGAGACATTTTGACAACAACTTGCCAACATGGATCCGAAGGCAAAGTAACGAAGAATACTTGTTCCGCTTGTGATGTCAAAATGAAAGGTTCATTCTCAACTCGTTCATTATTTCTGTATAACTTATAGTTAAAATTCACCAATGAAAACTGATATTGATCGACTTTACATCCACGCACTGGATCAACCCAATTACACTTTAACAATATGTACTTCAAACCGTGTGTGTATACAACTTCAATGATGTCTATCAATTGACCATAGTAATAACCAGAATCAACAAAGGGACAACCGATGCCACTGTTTTGTGTTGTTCATTTGTCGTCAACATCTTTAATGCGAAATCGAAAACCATTAGCATCAATAGATTTATAACGACGAGCCGTTATAGATGGACCCTCAGCCAGTTGGATAAATACTTCAGGTAGCGTGGGGTCCCCTAAATCCCTCATCTAACGAACCTACATAATTTATAAAAATCAATACTGATATATGCAGAAAGAATTAGTATAATACTTCACTCATAATGAAAATCAATTTATACATACATAATCCTTGAACCAATCATGAAATGATGCATAATGAGATTGTTGAATTTGCAACTCAGTCGCACGATGCATCTCTTCTTTATCTCATTAATGTGTTTCCTGCAAATGATAACGTGATGTTTAAAAGATCATCTTATGCAAACAAAACATGTAAAAGTTATACAAGCACATTGATAAGATACTTACTGCATTAATGGTGCAACTGATGGAGTATTGAACAAGATATATCGATGTGCTTGTATCCACTCGATGTTGTCCATATCAAATGTGGTTACTTCTCCAACTGGACCATCATGAATCCGAGAGGGCTTATCTAATTTTGTTTCAACATCTGTAAGATATTCTGCACAAAATGTAGTACACTCATCCATCAAATAAACATTGGCTATTGATGCCTCTGGATGAGCTCTGTTGCGTACAAATCGTTTCAATGTACTCAAATACCGTTCAATAGGATACATCCACCTGAATTGCACCGGACCAGCAGCCATTACATCATCAGTTAGGTGCACTATCAAGTGGACCATAACATCGAAAAATTAGTGGGGGAAAAGTTTCTCAAAGTGAAAAAGCGTAAGTACAATTCGGTCCTGCAAACTTTTTAAATCACTCATTCGTTGATTTCCTAAACAAAGCTGTCTAAAAAAATTGCTCATCTCAATCAAGGGCTGAACAACATTGGGGGATAAACAATCACAAATTGCAATTGGAATCAACTGCTGAAGTAATATGTGATTGTCATGACTTTTAAACCCTTGCAATGTCTTGCTCGTCAGATTCACACACTTTGAAATATTAGAAGAATAACCATCAGGCACCTTGACCATCATCAAAATGGAAAGAAATGTCTCTTTCTTCCTTGTAGTCATCGTATACTGTGCAGCAGACATATATGCCTTGTTTCCCTCAGCTAACTGTAAATGCAACTGTTTCCTTAAACCCATTTCTTCCAAATCACGACGTGCATTAACATGGTCCTTTGATTTTCCACTGACACCTAAAATGGTCCACAATATGTTATCACAAACATTTTTTTCAATGTGCATGACATCCAAATTATTCCTCAACATGTTAGTTTTACAATACAGTAGACTATAAAAAATACTTTTCTTTTTCCAATTGTGACTGCGCTGCCTACCCGCAGCACGAATATTACGTACTGGAGGAGCCACCAAATCCTGAATTTCATATACCGTGCGGATGTTTTCTTCCTCAATCTGTGATAACATTTCGACTCCTGTCATGATCATTGGTGCTAGGCTGAACTCTCTAGAACCATAAAATGCCACTCTGTCCTTTCTAAATCTGTGCTGAGGAGGGAGAAAACGCTTGTGACCCATGTATGCACATTTTTTGGAATGTTTAAGCCATACAGATTTTTTACTTTTATTGCAACAAGGGAAAGAAAATTACCCCTTTGTACTCCAGCCTGATAAATTTTCATAAGATGGGAAGTCATTGATTGTCCACAATAAAGCAGCATGCAGTTTGAACATTTCATTCGTTTCGCAGTCATAAGTCATCACACCATCGCCCCAAAATTCATTCAACTCATCAATCAATGACTGAAGGTAAACATCAATCTTATCCCCCATACTTTTAGGTCCATCAATAAGAGTGGAAAGTAATATAAATTGTTGCTTCATACAAAGCCACGGAGGAAGATTATATGGAACCAACACCACGGGCCATGTGCTATGAGTTGCACCAATGATAGACTTAAATGGATTGAAACCATCTGCTGCCAATCCTAATCGGACATTACGAACATCTTTAGCGAAGTCGGGATGTCTCTTATCAAAATCCTTCCATGCATGAGAGTCTGTCGGGTGGGTTAACATATCACTTTCATGAACTCTTTCTGCATTCCATCTCATTAAATTAGAAACTTTAGATGACATAAAAAATCTTTTCAACCTCGGTTTAAGGGGAAAGTAACGCATTTGCTTTATGGCAATCGGTTTCCCCTGTATCGCAATTGACTTTGATGAGTATTATTTCCCCTGTTCTATTTCCACCTGGAAGCACCAAAAACCGTACAAATATCCAAATGGGCAGTTTCTTTTCTAAACAACATACAGTTGTTTGCACATGTATCTATGGTCTCATATGTAAAACCTAAGTTCTCTGTCAACTTACGATCATAGTAATACGACTCAGGAATCTTATCGTTGACAGGAAGAACTTTTTTCAATAAAACCAAAAGCATGTCAAATGATGTGTCTGACCAATTATTAAAAGTCTTCAAATGCAACAAATCCATGATAAACGACAGTTTATTATAAGCATCCAGGATATAATTCTGTTTTCGCATCATCAAGTGCTTCATAAAACCTCCTTGAATCATGATCTGCACCAGAGTGAAGATTTATCTCACCGGTCTCAAGATTCTGGATGTCAATGCCTTTAGGATCAAACCCACGTACCATTTCAGTAAGCATTTCATGCATTGGATCAGTCATCCTTGCATCAACATCCATCTGAGCTGCATCTGTATTTTGACAACGAACATATTATTCTCCATGACGAGTCCAACTCTTATAATTTTTCAGAAATCCATTAAAGAAAAGGTGCTCCCTCACAGTATCTCGTGTGAATTGATATCTGTTAGCACATTTTCTACAAGGAAAACTAATATAGTCACTTTCAAATCCTCTCGTGAAGTCAATAAACTGCATAATGCCATTGAAATATTCTGTAGACGTTCAATTTGGAAGATCAATCCAACTCTTATCCATAATTATATCTGTATAACAAACATTTACACAATACTTATTACATTTAAATTTTTCAAATCAACTATATTTAAAATAAATATTAATCATTTTTTTATGAACCATTGATAAAATAATAATGTATCTAAAAGCCCATGTTACCTGATTGAGCTACAATCCTTAAAGTGAGGGGAGACGAAGGCGGTGCAGCGAGAGAGAGGAGGCAGCAAAGGGGAGCCGCAGCCAAAGGCGGTGTAGTAAGGGAGGGGACGGGCGGTGGCGGCGGCAGAGAGCTGGAGGATAGGAGGCGGTGAGTGGACGGGGGACGGGCAGCGTGGGGGGGGGGGGGATGTCCGGGGTCGGGGGGGGGGGGGGGCGTCCGGGGTGCGGGGAGCGGTCCGGGGTGTGGGGGGGGGGATGTCCGGGGTGCCGGAGCCGTCCGAGGTGGGGGGGAGGGCTGAGAGGGAGGATGGAGGAGGGCGGAGGGCAGATGGCGGAGGGCGGAGGGCGGAGGCCGGGCGACGGGGGAGGCCGGGCGGCGGGGGAGGCCGGGCGGCGGGGGAGGCTGGGCGGCGGGGGAGGTCGGGCGACGGGGGGGCTGGGAGGCGGGGGGGGAGGAGGGCGGCGTCGGGGGGGGGGGGGGGGTGGCGACGGGGGGGGGGGGGGGGGGTGGCGGGGGAGGCCGGGAGGCGGGGGGGGGGGGGGGGCGGCGGGGGAGGCCAGGCGGGGGGGGGGGGGGGGGGCAGGGTTCGATCGAGAGGGGGGGCGCGGGGGGGGGGGGTGCAAAAAGGCTCGGATTTTTTTATCAAGGCCAGCGACCGCCAATGGGGGTCGCTCGATTCTGGGGGGCTTCAATGCCCCCTTTTCTAGTAGTGTTTCTAGAAGAGAAAGCATCGGTGCCGCAAGTAAAAGAAACCCGCCCCACCAATGTCGTCGTTGCCCCGCACTCTCGATGAATTCATGCCCCCTAAGATGGGGATCCCTCCTAGAATCCATCCTGTGTTGGATGATTTTTTATGTGACAGTCAACGGTACGCTTTGGTTAATACCGTAGAGTTGGTAAATCCCTATATGACTCCCGACGAGGGTTAACACCAGGAGAACCTCCCCAACGTCCCCAGCTGACACCAACGTCGGTGAAGACACGACTATATGGGTCACTGAGATGCATCCTTAGGTACCTCTAGACAGGCCGTGCATGCCACCAAGACCAGACAGTAGGCCTAGAACAGATCTCAGCACGCGCAACCTTTTCATCCGGTGTTGTTAGGACTGCCCCTGCCACCGTTTGTGCTACTGGATCAGGCAGAGGAACTTCAACCATACCACAACCATCTTCACCCTGCTACAGGCCGAACACAGCTATCCAGACCCCATCCAGAAGCTAATCTTCAGGCTCCGACTAGTGAACAGCGGAACATGCCCAGCACCATCCAACCGTCGGTCCAACAAGGGCCAGCCATTCCTCCAATCGCAGAGCGGCCTCCTGAAAGAAGAAGTTCGCGCCTTTCACAGAAGTATGATTTTTTCAAGAATATCGCCAGAATCCCAGAAAGAATTTCCATCCTTGAAGCCCTCCACCTGTTTTTGATAAGTGTGAGTCCCCCACTGTGGCTTTAAGGAGCCTCTTCTAGTTTGAGATGGAGCTAGCCGCTGCAGATGCCTTCCATGCTGAAGCAACTGAGAATGCTGAATGCCAAGACATAATTTCATTCTACGAAGGGGATCAAGGCTCTCCCAAATAGGGGAACATCTTCCCGATGTACATCACTGACCAATTCAAAGTTGTTGAGGTTTTCCACAGTCTCGTTGACACCGGCTCCGGGATCAACCTTATCCCTATGCAGATGCTGCGAAAGCTGGGGTTATCAGAGGATGACCTGACTCCTTCCGATTTAAGGATCCAGTGATATGATAGGACAGAGCAGACCCTAGTCAGCAAGATCCATATGAAGACTCATTTTGATGGCCTAGTTTCCTACACCAAATGCATGGTTGTCTCTTAGGACATTGCACATAATGCATTGATGGGTAGGCCATGGATCCATCTGCACGCGGCAGTCCCCTCGTCGTATCACCAGTGCCTCATGTACTCCCATAATGGTCGAGTAGGCATACTTCAAGGTGATGCATCTTCTTTAGCCTCCTATGAAGCCCTTTATCTGGACGCTGACTATTACAAGAGAAAGGATAAGAAGATTCTGGCAAGTGATGTTGATCCCACCCCGGTCACAAGTGACCCATGGGCAGGTCTGGATGACGCCTACGTCTTCCCAATCCATCTATTAGAGGCCACAACCCTCGACATGGGGCAATGCTTTGTTGTCTCTGGTACAAGAGGAAGGCATATTCCTAAGTCCATGCGACGGTGGAAAATCACCTCGTACTCCTACACGAACCAAGTCCAAGTGATCCTGGAACCTCCTACTCCCATACGATATTAGGACGTCCACCCCATGGAAATGGTAGTACGTTATACGTGTCTATTCCACCGGGCTAGAATTAAACAGCTCAAGCCGATCCACCACTATTACTTTGATTGTATCAAGCATGTCCCCTTGGGTCGAAGGCCATATGGTATTCGATCGACTGTCTTCATTTCCATGGTCTCAGCAGAGCGTGAATATCCCAGTGCGTTGTCCACTACTGTCCAAGTTGGTAGCAGCGTTCTGTCAGGTTCCTCCAACCAAGGGTAAGCCTCACATGCTGGGAATCCCTCATTTGAAAGTGAAGAAGAGGATCTGGAGGATGTTCCCCCTGCCTTTGAAGAAGGCATTTCATCCATGGTCGATGAATTGGTACAGGTGAACCTTGGTAGTGAGGCAGATCCGAGACCCACATTGATCAGTGCTGCCATGTCCCATGAGGAGCATCAGCGGTACATGGAATTCCTGAAATAGCACTATGACATGATTTCCTAGAGTTATGACAAGATTCCTGGACAAGATCCTCAGGTTTCCATCCACTACCTCGGTCTCCCGAAAAACCATCACGGGTTCATGCCACTTACCAGAATGATGCACCCTTCTCACGGTGCCATGGTCAAGGACGAATTTGACAAACTCATCATAGCCAACTTCATCAAGGAGGTCCAGTACCCCAAGTGGCTAGCCAACATTGTTCTATTCAGAAAGAAGAATGGACATATCGGAGTTTGTATCAACTTCCAAGATCTCCATCGTCACTGTCCGAAGGATGATTTTATCCTTCTAGTGACAGAATTTTTGATCGATGTTATGGTCGGGTTCTAAGCCCTCTCCTTTATGGATGGTTACTATGGATATAATCAGATCCAGATGGCCCCCAAGGATGAAGAGTCCACATATGTAATGGAACCCCAAGGTACTTTCTGTTACCAGGTTATGCCCTTTGGACTGAAGAATGCAGGTGCCACCTATCAGCGGGACATGCATCGCATATTCAAGACAATCATCGGGACATTGGTGGAGTGTTATGTGGATGATCTGGTGGTCAAATATCACAGGTGCCAAGACCATCTCAAGGACATTGAAAAAGTGTTCAGCTTCTTTCGTTCCTGCCACTTGAAGATGAACCCATTGAAGTGTGCCTTTGAGGTCACATCCAAAAAGATTCTTGGATTTGTTGTTAGGTACCGAGGCATCGAGATCGACCTATAGAAGATCAAGGCCAACAGCCAGATGCCTCCCCCGAGCAATATTCAAGAGCTTCAATGTTTTCAAGGCCACTTCGCCTACACAGGATGATTAATTGTGAATCTGGATGGAAAGTATAAGCCCTTTTCTCAGATAATTAATAAAGTATCTTCCTACAAATGGGACGAAGAGTGTCGGACCACGTTCAAGGAATTAAAGCAGTATCTGATCCAGCCTTCAGTCCTGATGCCACCAGTCTTCGTAAGGCCTCTTATTATCTATGTAATTTCCCTAGATCGATCTCTCGGTGCCCTTCTCACCCAGAAGAACAGTGAGGGGATAGAGAATATCCTCTACTACCTCAGATGCATGCTCCTCGATACAGAGACCCGATACTCCACCATCGAGAAGAGCTGCCTTGTGCTCGTATTTGCTGTACAGAAGTTGCGACATTACCTGTAACACCATGAGGTACAAATGGTCTCTCGGGTATACCCGTTGAAGTAAATTCTGAGTCACCCCATGTTTACCAGACGTCATGCATAGTTGGCGGTGATCCTCCAGCAATTTGACATCAGGTTCGTACCTTAGAAGGCTATCAAGGTGAAGACATTGGTGGACATTCTAGTTTCCCATCCAACCTCCCCGGAGCAATCCCTGGACCTGAATTTTCCTTATGAGGAAATCCTATTAGTTAATCAAGCCCTCCCATGTTGGAAAATACACTTTTAGAGTGCCTCCTGACGCCCTACTGGTATGAGGCTCAATGATTTTAGGCTCAACAGAGTAGGCTTGGGTATCATCTTCATTACCCCGATGCAAGCCATTCTGCCATACTCATTCCTGCTGTTAGAAGGCTGCACCAACAACGAGGTGGAGTATCAGGCTCTCATTACTGGCCTTAAGCTGTCCCTTGAGATAGATGCACCCCATTTGCATGTGAAAGGGGATACCGAGCTAGAAAAAAAATAAGTCAATGGAAACTATGATGTCATAAATCCATAACTAGTACCATTTTTGGAGCGCACCCACCATATAATAGCCCAATTACCTACTCAACCAGAGGTTACCCATGTCCCTCGGTCCCAGAATGGTCAAGCGGACACTTTGTCCAGCTTAGCTGCATCACTTGCAGAGCTCGAGCAGGATGATCTGATTATACATGTGGCACACCAAAGATTCATTTCCCCCGTCACCCCATAGGATGACGACAGCCTAAGAGTAATCCATCTTATCATCGTATCATCTGCTTTAGGACCTCTAGGCCCTTCAGATGCAGTGGTTGAAGCGACTCCCAACTGGAGAGACCCATTTGTCGAGTATCTCAAAAAATGGTAGCCTCCCGGATGATCGGGCCGAACGCGAGTCAATCCGATGCCGCACGCTGCAATTTACCCTCCAGAGTGGTCCCGGTCTTGAGCAGATCCTCTATAAGAACGGTATCAATGGTGTTATACTCTGTTTCATTCAAGGGGTTGAGATTTCCCAGGTCATGCAAGAGGTTCACGCCAATTCCTGTGGTTCCCACCAGGTTGGGCCGAAACTGTCCCATAAAATTCGGAGACTGGGGTACTTTTGGCCCTATATGATCCATGATTGTATCATGTATGCCAAGAGATTTCATGCGTACCATGTTCATGCTAACTTCCTGCATCATCTGCTAGAACCTCTCCACTCCACCAAGTACTCTTGGCCATTTGTGGTGTGGGGGCTCAATGTCGTGGGACCATACCCACCGGCGGCAGCTCGCCAGTGCATGTTCATCCAGACCACCACAGATTTCTTTACCAAGTGGGAAGAAGCAGTTCCACTCAAGGAGGTCAAGGCCTGTTCCATCACTTACTTCGTGAACTCCAATATCATCCACCGGTTTGGAGTCCCTCACGTTTTCCTCACCGATAATGACACCAACTTCTGAGAATCCGAGATGAAGAAATTGCAAGCCAATTACAATATCCATTCAAACCATAATTCCGACTATAATGCGCAGGAAAATGGACAGATCGAGGCATTCAACAAAACCCTCTCTAACATTTTACAGAAAATGTTTGGTCAGAACAAGAAGAGTTGACCGGACAAGCTCCCCAATGCCCTCTGGGCCTATCAGACGACGACTCGCAATTCCACCCTGGTGACCCTGTATTTCCTATTCTACGGAGCTGAGGTCGTCCTTCCCATCGAGATACAGCTGCCTTCGTTACGCAGTGCGGTCTATGACCAGCAGATGCCAGATAAGGTATCCAAAATACATCTAGATTATTTTTATGCACATAATGAGAATTGGCTCCATTCCCTGCACAATCTGGAAAGGCATCAGAATAAGATGGCTAGAGCCTTCCACAAAAAGGTTTGCATCCTCTCTTTTCTGCATGGAAACTTGGTATTGGCCCTCCTAGCACCAATCATCCCTGACAGGAAACCACCCAAGTTGGAGCCCAAATGGGAAGGAAATTACATAGTCCACAGGTATTACCCCAATTGAGCATACTCCTTGGTGACCATGGATGGTGAGTGTATAACTCATCCCACTAATTCCAAATTCCTCAAGAAATACATTGACTGAGCCCCATGGTCATGCACGACCTTAAACTGGACGGTCCTGCATGACCCTAAACAGCACAATGGTCCCGCATGACCCTAAACTACACCATGGTCCTGCATGACCCTAAACTGTTCGGTCCTACACACCTTTAAACTATGCATCGTCCGACAAGATGTTAAACTGCATATTGATAACTATATATGGCTTGATTCCCATTAATATGGGATACATAGGAATGCTCAGGTGCCTCGTCTTGAGCCCAAACCTATGTCTTCTCTTTTATTACCCCCTGGGTATAGCTTTCTCGGAGGATCCTCGCATGATATGGTGTAGGCTTCCTTAGCCACACACATGAAAAGATTGTAATGATCCCACCATGTTCCCACTACCATTCTCCCATCATCCCATGTCCTCACTGCAAGACGTTAAACTGCATGGACTTCAAGAACTATGTATGGATTCATTTCCATCCTCATGGGATATGTAGGAATGCCTGATCATTTGACCTATTGGCCCAGCCCAAATGCCAGAACCTTCCCCTTGGGTTAAGACGTAAGTCAAGGCTGAAAACTTTTTCCCCAATTAACGTCGATCTAAGCACAATCCGACTATACGTCCCACTCCCTAGAGACATTCGCATTTTTTAGAGATGGGTACATCTATGCTTCACCCACTCCTTGATTGGGATTCCATCACCTTCCCCATCCAGAAGGGCCCCCGAGTGGCATGGATGCTAGGACCAAGGGCTCTATTACCACTTCGGGCCAACTCCCACGAGGATGTTGAGCAACAAGATGATATAAGTCTAGCGTTACAAATATGGCCAGCAGTCGATGCTCATTTGTTACTCCCATTTCAGGTCACTACAGGGACGATGTGTTTCAATCATAGTCAACATTTTTCCTAGATCGTTTAGGCCACCCCAAGATGTCCCAAACATCATTCTTCCCCATTGTATCTCCAAGAGACGAACTCCCTCTGGGTGATGCCAACTATCAGGACCCTCGAACTTCTCGGCCCCCCGCCAAGGTTCTCTCTTATAGGATTATGCGTTGTGGTATGGTCTTATGTCCTCATTCACACCGGGTTGCTCACCGTTCCGTACACATCCCCAGATAAGACACCTTATCCTACTCCCCTCTTCATCCTCATTGCAAGATGTTAAACTACAAGTTGGTCAGGCCTTCCTGACCAAGGCCCAACTTCAGGCCCCTTGGCCTTCACGGGCCCCCGGCCTAGGTTCTCTCTTATGGGAATGTATGGTGTGTTGCAGGATTATGTCCTCATTCACGTAGGGTTATTCACCGTTCCATAAACCCCCATCTTTGGGGTATCTTACCCCCGGGTGCCTTCTAGAACTACGTGTGTCTTGATTCCCATCCTTATGGGATACGTAGGACCACCCGAATGTCTAGACTTCAAGTCCAACCCCATCTCCTGGAAATATCCATCTCACCTTGGCCCCTTGGCCTACCCTTCCCTGAGGAGGGTAGTGTATGGCGTGGCATGAGATTATTTCCTTGTTCGCTTCAGGCTTGTAATGACCACACCATGTACCTCTCCCTCCTAAACACCCTTGTCGCCCCTTTTCGACGGTTCATCAATGTGCCTAAGGGTACTCTGGTTTAGTACCTGGAATGCCAGACTCTGCTCGGACATGCTTCCATCTGCTTTTATGGCTTTGTTTTTCCCTTCATTAGGACTTCCATTACCTCTCACACCCAAAGGGACCCCTAAGTGGCATTGATGCTAGACCTAAGGGCTCTCCTACCATTACAGGACAACTGCCCTGAGGGTTGTGGACAACAAGCCGATACAAATCCCACATTGCGAATATGGTCAGCAGTCGATGCTCATTTGTTGTCCCACATCAGGCTAACATGATATGGATACTATTGCTCGAACAAGGTCAACATTTATCCTCCATCGCCATGACAACCTCATTAAGCCTGAAATTCTAGTCACATGATTCACATTATTTTCCACATTCTCATGTCCAAGTAGAACTTTGAAACTCCTAGTATCATTCCTCAGTGAGCATAAGCGCGTTAGGAGCACCAAAGCCACGATAGGGGCGTCATTCGGGGATCCGCACCGATTTCCCTTTGGAAGGCCTCCCAAGTATTGCAAGATACATCTACCTCCCTTTTTCCCACATCGAGTTTGACTCACATGGGCTTAAGGATCGTGTTGAGGTTTTCACTTACTTGGAGGGTTTTCACTCCATCCATGGTCCCAGCTCTAAGACGATAAACTAAGATCTCATCAAGAACTACGTATGGCTTGATTCCCATTCTTATGGGATACGTAGGACCACCCAGACATCTCTTTTTCAGGTCCGGCTCATTTGGGAGCTAGTTTCTCCTCCCCCCTTTTCCCTATTACCTCTATATAGGCCCCTTGGCCTGAGATTCCCGTCAATGGATTGCGTACAGTGTGATATGGTACCATGTCCGCATTCACGCCAAGGATGTTTTATTGCACCATACACATTCCCCGACTAGCATCATCTCTTCTACGTTTTCACTGCATGATGTTAAAATGAATGCTTGGTCCCATCAAATGACCCTAAACTGTGATATTATCGTCCTGGATGCTCAACGAAAAAAGAAACTACACCTCATCATAGAGGGCATCACGTGGGTATCAGTCATTTACCATACCATTGGTGAATGCCTGTATGTGTCTTGATTCTTGTGGCGATGCTAGGGCCTGCTACCCTAGGCCCGCCTCTTCACAAAAAAACCAGTCACCTTAAAGGAAAACAATTTTTATCAAATGATGCTTCTCTGGGCATGAAGGCCACGACCGTACACACCTTTTCCCCTGGCATTGGTACCCTATATTGCCACCTCAAGAACTACATGCATCTTTATCCCCATCCTCATGGGGTACATAGGAACACCTTTTCACTTTTCCTAAGGCCTAGATCGAATCTCGTTTTTGGTCCCTCGGCTTAAAACCTCTTCGAGGAACATGTCGCGGTTGGAACCCCCGGTTCCCATTCACGTCGGGTATTTGTAGTTACCCCACCATGTGCCTCCCATGTTTCCTACTATCTATGGTCCGAGTTCTACGACCCTAAACTAATATCTCCCTATGGTAAGGGGTTCAATCCCCAATATGTAATACGTCTCGATGTTGTATTTATATGTGTTTGACAAAGAACCCGAAGTTCTTTTCATGGGGACATTCCCCGTGTTCCATGACCAAGCTTCGTGAGCTTGCTATTTGGATCCTCATCCTCTTCCACATCCGAAGGGACCCCCTAACGGCCTGGTCCCATGCCACGTCAGCTCACCTACCATCCAAGGACAATGCCCCTAAGGATATCTAACAACCTTTGTGACAGGTCCCATGTCTCGAACATGGTCAACAGTCGACCCTCATTTGTCAGTCCCCATTCCCGCCTAATGTGATATTGATGCTACGTTTCTTCCACAGTCAATAGTTATCCTCCCTCATCACACCTCCATCATTGTGGTCCAAATTTTGAGCGTCATGATTCACACATTTCCACTTCCTCATGTTCAAGTGGAATTCCAACATACTGGGATTTATCTCTTCACGCGTCTTGGTGCGCTACATGGAAGGGTTATCATCATTGGGCCAGAATTCACCGAGCGTCCCTTCTCCCTAACATTTTCCTTCCTGTGTTGGGAAATTCACACCACTAACTCTTGTTTCCCACATCGAGCACAACTCACGTGGGCTTAGTAGTTTTGGTAGGATGTACACCGGCGCAGCCAGGCTTCTCATCGTCCTGCATGACGTTAAACTGTGCTTCTAGAACTACATATGGCTTGATTCCCATCCTTTTGGTATATGTAGAGACACCCTAGTATTTCACCTAGGATAAAGCCCTAGGAATTGTAAGGTCCTGTTCCTCCCCATTTCCGGCCACCTGGCCTGACCCCACGTGGGGAACCATGTAACTACAATTTTTCCCCGAACAAGTTTGGGATGCCCCATGATGGGATTGGGAAGCGACAACAACCCTCACCAGAGAGGCCCTGTCTAAAAGAAGGAATAGTCCATGATCAAATCGATGCATTCATCCAGTGTGCTTCCGTCACAGTGGAGTAATTTCAAGCATGGTAGATTCTGTTCGAACAAACCCTCAATCTATGTTCCACGCTTTGTGTGCCCCTTATTCGGACCCTCTTCCTCTTTCATGTCTGAAGGAACCCCATAACAGTATGCATTCTCAGCCTATGGCCCACCTACAGTCCTGGGCCAGCGTTCTGGAAGACTAACTGATGGAATTTACGACAGGTCCCGTGTTTTGAACAAGGTCAATGGTCGAACCTCATTTGTTATCCGCACTATAGACTAACGCAATAAGCATGACGTGTTTCAAATCTGGTCAACAACCATTATTTATTGTCCCGCCACCCCCACAATGTTCCGAATCCTGGGTATCATGATTCACATCCCTCATTCCCATCTTTTCAGATCGATTTCAATGCACCTAGAGTTACACAATTTGTGCACAAGAGCACACTAGAAAAATGGTAATTCTACTATTCTGATAACTTCATTCTCCAGCCAGGCCTCTCCAATTTCCTCCCAGAAATCTGGACCGATTTTTTAGACCCCGGATGCACGAAGCTTGGTTTACACTCCTACGTTTGGATATGGCGATGGGGTGCCTATCCCTTGTTTCTCACATCAGGCCCGACCCACGTGAGCTTAGGGAATGGTCGCAGGATGCTCCAAAAACATCATAAGGATTAAATAAACCAACGTAAACAACAGAACTCGTGCATGCTACGAAATTCAAACAATAAAAGCAAGAAATTACGCTTAAAGGGTTTGTAATCATTAATGTACCTAAGGACCAACTCCCCCCATGGACGGTTTGACCTCATAGAAGGAACGTTGCAGCTCCGCCACCCACTGGCTGGTGGCGTCTAGGAGATGTTGCCACCTGTTCACCTCCCGCTCCTCCTCAGCGACGAGATGGCGCAATTCGTTGGCCACAATATGGGCCCGCTCCACGTCAGCCCGGATGGAGATCATCTCCCCAGAAGCTCACCTTAGGCCCTCTTTAGATTTATCTTGCTAGGCCTTCAATCATGATATTAGCTAAGATTGACCATTGAGGGAAGTCAAGTGCTCATCCGCCTGATTTTGCAGCCGCTAGACCTCATCTTCATCCGTATGAAGCCTCTTGATGTTTATCACCTACCTTGGATGCCAACCAACACCAAGGACACAATTGTACTCTTGAATATTTTCCGCCATAAGATCTAGGATGATCATGTGAGGACGCTGGGAATCTACTCCCCCAGCACACAGTTTGCGCAGTCTGGAGCGAAGTCTGTACATCTCATTCAACCATAGCACCTGATGGGTGTCATTGATGAAGCGCGTGATTAGCTTCCATGATCGACGATAGAATATTTTGCTGTCCTCCATGTCAGAGGTTGTCTCGTCCCAGTCGTCGTGATTGGCGGGCTCGTATGCAGGAAATACACCCCAGAACTCCACAGCTGGGTCCACATCTGGTGTCAGATCGGGCGTGGTGGGGCCTGAATCGTCTGGTTGATTCTCATCATTGGATCCCACCTAAATAATCTCAGGAACAGTCCCACTGGAACCCCCGCAAATGATGGGGAGTGCTGCAGTTCGGTCTGGCTGAATGTTCACCTCCACGACCATCAGTATGCCCTTGGGAAGGGTACTACCAGAATCCCTGACCAACTTTGCCGCGACATCCCATGACAATTGAAGGACTGTACATGCCAAGAAAGGGACATGAATGTCAGTTAACATGGTTAGAGGTGGACAATTGTGGAATCAGTAGAGAATACTTATAGAGGTCCAATCCCTAGTCTCGCTCTTGGGATGATGTCATTGGAACCCCGAGACGCGACCCCCTGTATATAGTTGGAAGGTCTGGAGACTCCAGGGGAGCCGCCTCGACTGTCCCAGCCCTGACAAAAATGGATGTTGATGCAGCCATGGGTGTGGATCTTGAAGGTCCCTCTTCAACACCCGTTGAGGGGAAAGAACGAGTTCTATGCACAAGGTCCTCCTGCGCATTAAAAACGCTGATAAAGAATCTAGATTAACCTAAGAGCAGACACTAAAGAAGAAACTTGGGATTTTACCTTGAGGGCCTTCATGAAATCTTCAAGATCCGAGGAGTGGTCGCCGACTTCACCCTCCTCCGGCGAACATTCTCTACCAGCCTCGTCTTCCCAGGAGGACTCGTCTGATTCATCCGGCAAGGGGAAGTGCTCCCTCAGATCAGTGGCTGCCAGCTGCGGAGGGACCATGTGATCCAACAGTACCCTGACTCGGTCTGTCATTGGGTTCACGGTGCCTAGGGAGAGGATTAAGTCTTCCATCTTGGCTATGTATTGCTCCACCTCTACTTGGGATACTGCAAAACGACCCCTAAAGGGCACATTCTCAGAAAGTCCATATTGAAGTGGTTAAGGTGATGCTATAACTCAGATCGGCCGAGGAATTTCTGGTTGACCTCCCAGATGTACCAGGCCTCCAGGAAGATAGAATTCTCCAGCATGTCAATGTGGCGCAGCCGTTTCCCCAAGGCCTGAGTGGAAATCTTGCGGAATCCTGTCGGTGGTTTCCCCTCTAGATGACTCTGTTCTCTTGGGACCACCGGCTCCGCTACCACTGCTGGATCTGCTGCTGATGCTCCATCCTCAATGGGTGCGGGTGCCGCCGCTATAGCAACCCCGCCACTAGGGATTCCCTTGTCGCCTTCCGGCCTCAGCCCCGAGATCAGGGAAGCTAACCCACACCGAACAGGATGGTTCTCCGCTTTAGCATCTCCACTGGATATGCTGCCTCCCAGATCTCGGCATATTTTTTTATCAGCCCAAGGACGAAGATCGGTGGAGGAAATACATTCCGCATCTTCCCATTTTCCCATGTGAACATGAGCCACATCTTCCTCATCACACACGGGTGCTCCTCATAGCGCACCCCTAGATAGACCTGCAGGATCAGCCACTGTAGGAACCAGAATTTCTTGGCGAACCAGTGTGGGGTGTACGGCTTGTCGAGACACTCACGGTCCACCCTGGCCACCAGGACTCCACCTCGAAAGGCTAGGAGGTAGGCTCAGTGCTCTTCTTTTCCCTGGCCATCATATGTGAAGGCCCCTATTGGCAATGGGAATGGGTGGAAATTGAATTCTTCCACCCTCCACACCTGGATTAGAACCGATGGTGCAGTTAGCTTGGTCAGACAGCTCCCCGCTGCGTTCAAGATTAAAGGACTAATGTTTGACCCCAGAGGTGGGATGGGGTTCAGATACTCGTAGATCCCCCTGATGTGCACCGTCATTGACCCGTAAAGGAGGTGGAATGGCCCACATTCCATCTGTGGTCTTTTCCCCTCATTGATGTGACACAAAATTTTGTACAACTTGGCGAGCATCGGGATCCCCAGGATGACCCGCCCTCCTGTCACCAATGTGTATTCATTGAAGAAAGTGCCTGGATGCACTCCCATGTTCATATCCCTCACCGGTAGGATCCATCCACAGATGAGGGTTGCGATGAATGCCGCCAGCCTGACTATTGTTCTCTATTCAGTGTTGACACTGAACGCCCAGGTCTTCAACTAGTTATCCTCTAGCAGCCGCCAGTATGAGTTTTCCTTACTCTGGGCACCCTTCGGGCATGTTCAAGGCCTCTTCGGGAACTGCCTATTTTCTGGGACATTCAAGAACTTCTTGAACTAGTTCTTGATGTGGACATCCCTCACCGCCTCCTTATCCTACCCATGCATGAGCTCCACCAATTCCATTTCCAGACACAGAATCTTCTCTGGATCCTCCCACACACCCATAGCCGGGAAGAATTCATCACACATCGCCCCCAGTATCGGGACCCCTAAGATCTGATGCATGTCCCATAGGCTGATGCTGACCTCCCCATGATACAGGTGAAAGGTATTGGTCCTCGATGACCACTGACTCAACAGCTCTGACATTAACTTCTTCAATTAGTAGATATGGAACTGGGAATCCCAATCTACCTCATACAGGCCCACCCATCTAAACTCCACCCTGAAATCCTCGCACGAGGCACCTACCCAGTAGGACCAAGCCCAAACATCTGTGAAATTGCCGCCCTGGCGCAGGTCCCATTCCTCGGACCACCCCTTCTTTGGGTTCCCCAGTACCACCTTAAGGATGGTTCAGTATAGTGGAGGGGACGTCTCTGGCTGCAATTCCCTCCCATCGACATTTTTCAGAAGATTTTATAGGCAGTCGGCGATGACAGGCATGAAATCCTCTCAGGCATGACCATCGGGTGCCCTGAACCATCGGTGCTGACACGATGTGCTCTGGAAACAGTAAGCTGGCTCATCCATACCGACTTCAGGGATGCAGTCGTCATCCCTCAGCCCAAATCCATATAGGGGAAACCTCCTATATAGCGGATAGTTTTTCTGGATCTCTTACAACAGCTCCACCAAAGAACTCTAGTCTGAGTGACTCCTGACTAGCTCTCATAGCCCCCAGGATGTTCGCCATTTCATCCCTCCGGGCGGCATCCGAAGGACCCCCAGGGTGGCTTTTTGATGGGATATTCGTTCTAGAGATGTGATCTTTCTTTGGCTAATTCATGAATATCATTCGCAAAGCGCTTTCGCAAGGTCCTCTCATGAATACTGTTCGAGGGGCGCTGCCTCGGCGTTCAAAGACAGATCGTGGAGGGCTAACGCGGAGTTGAGGACTCGATATGCGCCGCGAATACCCGATTCACAGAGATCACCCACAGAGTACGCAGAGCATTACGAATTGGGAGCTCATGAAGACAATATCATAGAGAAGGGAATGGGCAAAAGAGATGGCAGGACCCTTATTTATAGGCAATGAAATTTGGAGCTTCGCGGTGCGTCCAGTCCGTGCGGAGCTTTGCGGCGTGCCTGGCCCGCACCAACCATGTTTGCCTCGTGAGCCCTCATCGTGAGTCAACACCACAAATGACCGAGGATTTTTTGAGATTTCTCTTAGACTGTGAATCTTGATCTCTCTACGGCTCCAAGTCTGAGGGGGGGAATTTTTTGGAACCAAAATTCGGGACAAAGAGAAGGCCCGAAGATGGCCCCACAGACTACCTCCTGAAGCCCCTTCATAGAGTCCCCCAACACCGCTGCCACCGCAAAGCAAAGAAAGAGGGAGGCTCCGTGAATGCACTTGATGTTTGCGAGCCCGCCGCGAAGCAAAGAAGGTGGGACGCTCTGCGAACGCACTTGACATTCACGAGCCCGCCGCGAATCAAAATAGGTAGGACGCTCCGCGAACGAATTTGACGTTTTCAAATCTACCACGAAGCGAAGGTGGCGGGAAACTCCATGAACACATTTGATGTACATGAGCCCACCGCTAATCCCCCAATCCCCTCTTCGCACCGCGTGAGTCCCGCTTCGTGGTGCCTCTTGTCTATAAATATAGGGCTCCCCCTGAGCTCTCCAGACGGACGATCCGACCTTTCAGATTCCCAGCTCCCGAATCGCTAATCAGTATTTCGCTCGGTGAACAATGAGCTGCGTGAGGTACTTCTGCTTTACGAAGTTCCTCCCCATTATCTTTTCTTGATCCCCTCTTCCAAGAGGGATGACTTTTGTGAATCCTAAGGGCTTTTGCGAAGGAAGGTGATCCCCAAGGGGACCCGGGTCATCGCGAAGCGTTTATGCTTCATGAAACACCCTTCATGTACACTTGATCTATTTGCTAGGGCAAGATCACTGTACTTCGTGAAGCACATTGATTCCCGACATCTTGCATTGTGAGGCACCTTTGCCACACGAGGCTATGCTCCACGAATTACCTTCCAATTCACGAAGAACCTCCCATTTGAACATCAGCCCCATTCTAAGGCTAAGGCACCCCACATCACGAAGCAAACCCTGTTGCAAGTTCCCTCTGCCACACAGAGCTACAGAGCTCCACAAGGCCCCTGCTTATGGACCCCTCTGTGGGGAAAATCCTTTTCCCATGCGACCCCCCAGGTTTGCACGATGTGACTTCAAATTCCTCGAGACAATACCACCCGTATCGTTGCTGCGCCTAATTCTTCTTCGCATAGGCATGCTAATGGCTATTGATTATTCGCATAGCCATGCTAACATAGACCCCTCTATGGTTCGCTCCGTGACACCCCCTCAGTATGGCATTGTCGATGCCTTCCCTCCCACAAAGAGCAGAGTGTACTGGTTATGTATATCCTAGGGGTGTGGAGTGAACCCACCTCGTCCAAGTTCCAAGACGTTAAACTACCAAGAGCCATTTTCCTCAGCACATGACATTAAATTATGACCTGGCCCCATGCATCACACACAGGGACCCCCCACCTTGGGCATTCTCCATGCCCCCTGGTCTCCCCAGGGGATTATATCGTCCTTCTTGGAGTGGAGTTTGTCTATGGGGATGGGCATCCACCATGGTGTAACCCCCTAGATTTTCTTGCCAGAGGAGCCCATGCTCCTCCTCACTTCCTCAGTACCAAGGCCAACAGAGGGCGTGATATGGAACAAGGGTCCTCCTTTCTTTGGTCCCAAGTCCCCCTCCCGCTGCACTTTGTCTCCCTCAGGCCTCTATCTCAGAGTAAGTCCCAATCTATCTCTCCATGTGTTGCTCCACACGTAATCCCCCTCCACATCCCACAGACTCACCTTTCATGACGTGATCGTCAGGTCTCTACCACCTCTTGTTTCTCACACCGAGCACGACTCACGTGGGCTTAGAGTATGCATAGACCATGAAAAAACCCCATCCCACATGACGTTAAACTGTACACCTGAACTACGAGGACTTTGATCCATGTCAAGGAATGGTATGCAGGAATCCTCCACAAGGTTCAAGACCAATAACCATTGGCCCTGGCTATCTCCATGTCGGTGTGCCAAGCCCACATCACAAACTATGAGGAATTTGATACATGTCAAGTCTTGGTACGTAGGAAGCCTCACGATGTTCAATCCCACCACCTGGTCGTTCCGACCACCATTCACATCGGTTCACCCTCGTCCCGCATGATGTTAAACTGTACACCCGATCTACGAGGACTTTGATCCATGTCAAGGCATGGTATGTAGGAAGCCTCTATGATGTTCAAGACCAACAACCATTGGCCTCAACAGTCTCCATGTCAATGTACCAAGACCCCATCTTGAACTATGAGGACTTTGATCCATGAAAAGTCATGGTACGTAGGATGCCTCACAGGGTTCAAGCCCACCACCTGGTCATTTTGACCACCAATCACGTTGGTTTACCCCCATCCCGCATGACGTTAAACCGTACTACCGGACTACATGGTCTTTGATCCATGTCAAGGAATTGTAAGTAAGAATCCACCCTGAGGATGAAGCCAAAAATCCATTGGACCAAGGTCCTTATTCACCCCAGTTCATCAACACAACCCAACCCAAACTACATGGAATTTGATCCATGTCATGGCATGGTACGTAGGAAAGCCTCCATGAGGTTCAAGCCCACCATCTAACTGGACCATGGTCCTCATTCATGTCGGTTTTCCGAAACCGCCATCCTGAACTATGAGGACTTTGATTCATGTCAAGGAATGGTATGTAGGAAGCCTTCCTGAGGTTCAAGCCCACCAACCGGTCATTCCGACCCCCTTCACATCGGTTCAACAACACCTTGGGAATCCTAGAGTGTAAGACCCACACCTTCACGAACTACGGGGACTTTGATCCATATCAAGGCATGGTACGTAGGAAGCCTAATTAGGTTCAAGCCCAACACCCATCAGACCCCCATTCCATATTCATGTCAGTTCGCCGACACACCCCATCCTGAACTACGAGGACTTTGATCCATGTTAAGGCATGTTACGTAGGAAGTCTCTACAAGGATCAATCCCAAAACCATCATCCATCTTGATTCTTACCAAGGCTGCCACATCCCGGGGAGATCATGCCATCCCATTCCCTCTCACAACACTCGAGAAGCTGCCCACGTGCTGGCCCCAATATTAGTGTTCCCTCTAGGGGGATTCCTCCGTCTAATCCACTCTAATCAGTGATCCGATCAGTTCCATCTGTCTCTGCTAGACGTTAAACATGCCACATACCCCGTGTTAAACACAGGAAGCTGAGGAAAACCTCATATACATGCATATGGAATATGATTCCCTATGTTCAATGTTGGATGCCTTGGGCTTTCGCACCCTCGAGAAGCCCTACAATAAGGGACAAACGAGAGACACACCAATCCCCAGCGTCCAGACATGTTAGTGATGCCCCAGCGTGACTACTCCCCTAACCGAAGCTTGCTTCCCAGACATGACACCTTGGAATGTCCTAACAGAAGTAGCATAATTAACTGGCGTCCATAAAGATATGGCGTCAGGAAGAGTCTCACGAACAACATATTAAATCTATGAGGGAGACCTGGACTAGGTGACGAGTTCTGAGGAGGAATCCATAAAAATAAGAACTGAAATCTCATCATCCCATTTCGATCAAGGAGAAAACGTCCCCGAACAAGGAATGGATGTCGCCCGCCTTTGGAAAGTGGGAGTGCGGGGTAACAATGTCGCTCCTGTCGCACTCAAGTAGATGGACGCGCGTGCCCCGACGAAAGTGTTGGAAACAAATAAAAAATATCCATGATATAATTATTAAATAAATGTTATATAGATTGATAAAATCATTTGATGGAAACAAATCATATTGGATATCAAGTGGTTGAGGTTCATAGGACATGGTAGAACCATGTAATGGTTTATTTCCATGATAATTTCAAGTTTATGAAATTATGATAATGAGACCTATCAGTAATAAAGAAAAATTTATATGTGTAATTGGATGTTATTATCTATGAGAATGTATTTTTTTTTCATTTCACTTAAGGATTATTATAAATTATATCATGTGTCAGGTATATTGATGTATTCACAAAAACCGTGATAACATATGTTCAGGGATAAGTTGGATATGTTGGGTGAATCACAAGCAATACTTCATCAATGAATAATGAAATAAATGATTTTCTTCTTAGGTTCTTTTATATATTTTTATATCAATGTCCCATTGATATAAATTATGTAGCATAAATAAACCAATGTCCATGGTGTTCTGTTGGAATGTTCAATTTTTGAAAAGTCAAAGAATGAGAAATTGTGCATATAGGTTTATGGAACTAGAATATAACCTTTTTGGTTTTAGATTTTATAAATGGATTGTACTGAATTTTAATAATTTGTACGTGGTATTATGTCGTTACAACATTAAATTATTTATATATGGTTTACTTGGTGTGTTTCTAGATGAAAACCTTAGACATTGGGATTCTTCACCTAATTCCACTCACAAAGAGGCCTACAAGGACACCCCTAACTTTATATGGAACCTCATTAAAATAATATTACTATTTATTATTCACCAAGATTAATACATATTATTCCAAAATACGGTTTAATAATTATTCATGTCTTCTTGATCCCATATATTCCATAACCAGTTATTTATGCAAATATTTTTGTGAGAATAATATTTAATAGATAATTATATTCTTTTTAGGGAATATAATATTTATTATTTATTGGAATATAAATTATTGATTTTTATTTGTTAAATAAATCATCATTGCTCATGGTTAGATAAATATTTTGGGGAAAAAGATAACTGATTTTAATGGTCTGGTGAGAAATAATACATATTGAATATTATTAGGATAGATAATATTTAATTAAATTCACGAGTTTAGTTCATGTCAAGAAATAATTATAATATTATAAATGACATGGGCTTCTGTCGGAATTAATAAAAATACTACGTGAACATAAATAATTATTATTTTCTAACCCTACAGGTATATAAAATCAATTATATTATTTTATTCAAGGGTTTCCAATTCATTTTAGATGTGCATAACGAAATCCAAATAGTTTTCACTTGAATCCCTAATGGGATCCCTCTCCGTGAACATTCTCATGAATGGAGATAGATCCTCATCCACAACCACTCTCAATTATAGAGAGATCACAGAGAATCATTCGTGAAAAGATTATCAGGGTGATAACAGTTGAACAATGAAGGAATTGGACACTACAATTCAAGAACCCACAGATTCCTATGAATGCATTTGGAGGTTCATGGAATACTTGTAGATCAACACTAGAGGGAATCTACTTCTAATTACTATAATGTATTGATGGTACAATATAGAGATGTTCTTAGATCCATCCAAAATGTAAGAACTAATCACATGGTAACTCTTTAATTGATGGAATTATTTATAAATAATATGTGATGATCATTATTCTTACAAAGAGTGTTCAATCATTAATTATTCTTAGATTCATTTCCATTGATACTGGGGTCTATCGCCATGTAAATTTCACATTAATCATCAATTAAGAAAAAGTATGAGTTGGAATTTCCCCATCTAGTACTTTCAACAAAACCGAAACCTTCATCTATAACTCACCCACACCCCTAGATCCTTATTAGGGAACAACCACAATAACATATATATCACATAATATAAAATATAAATCAATCCCCATGGACCACAATCCATGTGAATAAAAGCCAAATGGCGTGGAATATGAGCTCTCTCTCTCACACACACATTTAAAAATATTTTAAAAGTACCAAATGACAATTTCAATTATATTTTGAATCCAATAGAGAATTTCCCCATTTTCTTATTGTGTTAATATACATAATAGAAACACAGACAATCACAAAACCCACAAATATATATATTTATCTAATTAAAAAAAACTTAGTATAACATGAATTTGTATAAAAACACACACATATATAAATATATGTGTATGTACATAAATATTTACACAAAACCATCAAAAATACATACAAACACATCATGAATTTTTTAAAAATAATTATAATTCTAGATATAACCCAATTTTTAGAAAATAACTTGTTGATATAAGGAATATAACATGATACAAAAATTTTCAAGTGGATTTTCAAAGATCCATTAATAAAATTATATCAGAATATATTATAAAAAAAATTATAAAAAACCATTTGAAAACTCTTTTAATAATCCAATTAAATTTTAACTTAAATCATAAAAGGGACAAGTAGACATTTTCAATTTGTTTGTGAACTAAAAATGTTGTAAAACTACTTCATACCTATCAATTTGATTTGAAATTATTATATAAAAAAATTCCACATCATGGAATTTTACATTTAACATGAAACTCAATGTAAATGAATTGTTAACCTAGATGAATAACATGAAATATTTATAAACCCAAATTTAAAATTCAAATAAATTCATAATTAATTAATTAAATAATTTACAATCTTAAACAATAAATAGATCTTAAATTATGATCATATCTATGGGGAATACTTCCTGAAATCAAGAAGAATCAATTCATCATGATCTGGAACATGTCAAACATGATATAAAATACCAAAATAATGAATATAGAACCTACAAAAATCCTAATGTCATAAAAATCCCAATAAATAGTGAATCATGGAACCTCTTGTGTTTTCCCAAACCAAAAACAACACGAGGGTATGGAAAAATAAATAAATAAAGAACGAGGAGGAAAGTAGAGAATATAACTCACGTATTTATCCCCTAATAACCACGAATGGAGGAGATATTGAGTAGGAATAAGGAAATTGAGAGAGGTGAAATCACATGAGGGACAGAGGCATAACCCTGGGGTGATGCGTTACAGATAAGGGTTATAATAGGAGTGAAAAATAGAAAATGGAAAAAATGAAAATAAAAGAAAATAAAAATTTAAATATATATAATGAAATATGGTTTACCCTCTTGGATTAGAAATATATTTTGAAACCAAGACTTATACATTGGTAGAATAGAAAATCCACACACAATTAGTCCTATAGGATTATGTAACACCATAAAATTCTAAACGAATAACATTTTATTTAATAGTTTTTTAACACTAAACTCCAAGTGTATAAGGGAAGATAACATCTTGAGACCCCATGAAATATTTAATATTTCATATAAAAACATTAAATAGCCTAAAATAAACACAACACAGAGTTTATCTCACACTACACATAAGAATGAGTTCTATCAAAATCTTACATTACACAAAAGAGCATGTTTTACTGAACAACTATATAATATTATTATTTTTATTAAAAATGTTAATAATATCCTTGGAATAAAATTTGAATATTTTGAATAGGATTAAATTCTATATGAAAATATTTGGCTGAACTCATTGGTTACTAATTGATTAGAAATGAATATAGAAACAAATTGAATATAAATGAAATGTTTCTATAGAAGAATTATATTTATTGGCCAAAAGAATTTAAACATAATTAATTATATTAATTTCAATTATATAATGATATTAATGAAATTTATATATTATATGTTAAATAAATGTTTTTTAAATTCATCCATCATTATTTTATAGGCATAAGATAAGAAAAAAATTCCATTTTTATGCATAAATGCTATAACTTCTAAAGGGAGTTTTTCCGCCTTTTAAGGGCACACTTGTCTTAAAAATAAAATTTTAAAACTTAATAAATATTATTTGAGATAATAATAATAATATTTTATATTTTAATTTAACTATTACATTTGGTATATTTTTGGTATTTATCTGAGAACATTCTTTTTTTATGAATAGTGGAAAATACTGAATTATAATTGAAAGATTATTTTCATCTTGGTAATTTTTCATTTTTAATTAAAATTATTTTTTTCTAAATTTTAAATAGTTAAATTATAAATCTAAATATAAATTTTATGTCAATGGAATCTATTTTATATTGAATTTGGATATAAAAACAATGTAAACTTTTAAACATTTTCACTTTAAAAACATGCTTTCTCTCTCCATCTAAAGGATTAATTTAAAATTAGTTTTTTCCACTTATGTGTGTTGAATCTAAAAAATTAATTCCATATTTGGAATCATCGTAGTTTAAGATTTATAATAGGCTCAACCTAATTTTTGACCAAAATGATCAGTGAAAGAAGTTAAAAATAATTATATCAATAATGAGAAAAACGAGTTTACTAGGACACTCATTCTTAAACCTAAGGGGCCAAATGACCTAGAAACATGTCCAAAAAAATTATATGGAAATATTTCAACCATATAATTTATAGTTTAAATTTATTTTCATTATTAAATCCACCTGTAATGAAAGAAATGTGGGTCTATTTCCCTCTTTAATTTTTTTTCAATTTTTCACTCACCCCACTTATAAAATCCCTCCCCTATTTCCCTTATTCTCACATAGGAAACCACTTTGGTTTGGCCAATAATAATGAAAATAACTCTGAAAATTACCTACCCTCATTATGGAATCATTATTATTGTAAAAATATCCAACTTTGGAAGGCATTCGTGCAGACTCAAGGTGGATACCCAAAGAAGAGGTAATGATTTTCTTAAAGCATTTTTATTTTATTTCATACTACATCTCCTTAATATATTATTATATAATTATTATGTTATAAAAAATTATATACAAAAGAATGAGATGTTTTTTAGGGTTAATACCTAACACATCATATATATCCATAAAATGGGTTATGAAATCATCCTTTGTGTATACGATGGACTCCAGCCTCACGATCTGATGTTGTTCTTTTTTCCATTAACACCATTCATATTTGGTTATAATAATTTAAATACTATTAATATATATATATATATAATATTAATGACTTATTTATCAGTCTAAAAGTATATTTTAACACTTACTATAACACTATCTATTTTGTTGGAAAATGATAACGATGTTCGTGTGTACGACGGACTACCACCATGCAATGTGATGCAATTCATTCAAACCTTGAATGGAATGAATTAAGGAAAAAATTAATAAAAATATGTGACATATATGAAATAATATTTTTAGTATAATTTTAATATATATATATATATATCATTTATTGCTCCTTCTACCAATATAATTATAATATGGAAATAACATTCTTGCATACGTATGACCTACCACCTCCATGAATAATGTATTTTATTTCCTATCAATAAATATTTTTAATAAAGATAAAAAAATATAATGAATATATATGACAATTAAACTATGTTTTATATTATAAAATAAAGATTGATGTAATAGGGACAATGAAACCACAACTCAATACATAATCCAAAAGCAAGGAAATTAACACCTAAAACAATGAAAATAACAAAAAATCATTAACAAATATGCGATATGATTATTGAAAAGGATCATATATATGATTTTATAGATGTTAATATGGTTATATAATAATTTAATAACATTAATATAACCATTATATAGAGGTTTAGATGGTTTCACCCAAAAGTAAGTGTGAGGTAGGGTATTTCGTCTCAATTTCATTTCATTAATGAATATTATAATCTTAAGCACCTAGATTATTTTATAAGTTTTGTATAATTTCCCTATGAAATTTAGTATCATGAATAATCCCAGCATCATGGTATTTTGTGTTAGTATTTGAATTATTTCATCTATGTTTATTTAAAAGTAAATGATACCAAGTGGTAAATAAATTTCATAACTCATTTCTTTTTCATATGGTAATATTACATCCTCTTTTTCATTAGTAATCTATTATTATGTGTATAATGGAATTAACTATATATTTATGTATTTAAAATTATTTTATGTATATTTATAGTTGATACACACAATCATTTCATTGATTAATTATCACATCAATTTTATGATCATTTTAAGGGTTAATTTCACAATATCATTCTAATCATGATTTTGTACTCTTAAACAATGATTAATGGAAATTTTATGATCATTTTTAATTAAAAAATATAATTTTCTTCTCATATGGTTATTAAATATTTTCTTAATGTTGTGTTACCATTTTTTCAATTATTTGATATTGAATATTATGGATAAATTGTTTTAATAAAATTTAACTTCATTTATCTCTTCAGTTAGAAATTTATTTTCTTATAAAATAATCTTTTCTAAAAAAAATCAATTCTTTTCAATAAATATATCAAAATATTTTATTAAAATAAAATTTTTCCCATTGTTTCTTTTTTAAAAAAATCAAATGAATCTTCATGATTCTTTCCAAAGAAGGTTCTTTTATAAAGTTTATACAAAGAAAATGGAATGTTCTTTTTACCTTCTATGAAAAAACTAGCTATCATTTCTCTTAATCATCCTTTTAAATTTTAAAAATATATTTTTAAATAAACGTTATCTAAAATTGATTTTAAAAACAATTTCATTCAACTTCTTTTTTCAAAATGAAAATGATATTTTAACCAAGAATGTTTTTAATGATATTTTTATTGTAATTATATTCATCAATGAAAAAAAACATTTTAATACTCTAATGGGTACACATACAATTCATACCATCCTTATTATTACTCTATATGAAATATGATTATTTTGACTGAGGATAATATTTAAATTCACTTTCTTAAATCATTTGAATATATATTAACTTCCAATTTATTTATCCACTTGATAGTGGACATTTAACATTAAATTTCCCATAAATATGTACATCATTTATCATATATATATGACTATTTACTAAACACTATACATTTTTTCATATTGTGTTTAATTTAAATACTATTTTATCCCCTAGGGAAATAATGATAAACATGTAACCTTTACTATATACTGATATTTGATAATTCGTATTTTTTAGTGATTAAATCGATTATTCAATAGATGAGGAATGATCTGGACATGCCAGACACGTTTTGAGAACCAGTTAATACAAGCCCCACAATTCATCTATAGTGTTATGTGACAAATAATATAACTAGCCCCAGGTAATGGGTTTTCACCAAATATGTCTTAAACTATCTAGAGTATAGATCTTGGTGGTAATGGTATCACATTCATGAGAAAAATGATGTCTGATAATTATGAATTTCTTTCAGTCATTATTCAGTTATTACTATGTGTAATTCCCTGACGGCAGTTACCTAGAGTCGGTGCATTATTACATAACATTTTCATGATACAAGGAGTCATGTCCTGAAATACCGATTAGTTTAGTAGCCTTAGAATTACTAGTTACATATATCAGTTTTACATTACATCATGAAATAAAAAAACAACATTTTGACCCCTTGGAACAATATAATATCCTGTAGCTTATTCTTACAGGTTAATCGTAATATACTTCTTCGCATCCTGGAAAAATTAAAAGATAACAAAGTGGTGATATCAGATGCTTAGTAAAGATAACAATATAATAGAAACTATCATAAATATGAATAAACACTTAATGAAATGTATAAGAATAACACACAAAACTTTTAAACTTAAAATTCAGCATAATATGGAAAAGATAAATAAAACAATGCCATTTACTTATTCACATGGATATCCAACTAGTCGAATAATCACATTAATATCAATATCCAATTTCATAATGATGGAAAGAATAATGCTGGACATTATAACCACTTAGTCAAGGACTCATGCGAAGACTACAAATACTATTTTTTATGTACTTGTTCCAGGATACTAGTTTGTCTAATGAGAAGTATTGATGCATCTAAGAGCTATAATGGGATACACCCGTCACTTACTATGTCCAATTAATTCCATATATGAAACAGTTGGAGCATAAAGTAAACATTCATATTAAAACATGAAAACAAAATTTTAATACATTAACCATAAAACATGAATGGTGTAAAAATAACATATCCACAATCAATCATATCACAAAATATTCAATAATATATTGAAGATTGTATCATAATTAATCAACATCAAACAAATGAAAAATACTTCAAAGTATGTTGACATAGATGAAATCCAAATTTTTTGAGAGGAATATCGCCTTCTATTTTTAAATCTTTTAAAAGTCGTGTAATTATATAAGAAAAATTTATTTTGAAAAATTTATATAATATTTTAAGGTAAACATCGATGGAGTTATAATGACGATAAATATCCTCACCCGCCGTATAAGTTAAAAAACATTCTTACCGTAATTTGTAGAAAAGGTAATAAAGTATCTTGATTGGAAAATGATAGAAAGTTTACTTTCAAACCATTTTATAAAAAGTCAAACGTGGGTATAAATGAATTTAAACCATAGTCTAGTAAATAGAAAAAAAAATTGAAATACATTTTTATGAAACACAGATTTGGATGATAAAGAGGTCCTAGTATACACTTAAATATAAACAACCTTGGATAATAAATAGATTGTAAAACTAACCGTTACCTTGTACTTTTTTGGATTGAGGGTACGTTAACCTCAAGTATAATTTTTAAATCATTTTTATTAAATTATTAATGAACGAGATACATAAATATGATATCATAAATGATCTTATAATATTGCTTTGTTAATAACATTTCAGTAGTTTCATTGTTTTGGGTGTTAACAGATTCATTTTCTTTCATATGTTTTGATACGTAAGTCATGTTTGTTATGGATAGGATGTATTTTATTCGTATCCTGAATTATACTAAGTTCTTAAACATTATTTTTTACAATCAAATGATTATTATTTTTGAATGGTTATGATGGGGAATGAATCTGATTGTTTTCATAGAGATTGTAATATGTACGTACACACAAGTGACAGTATCATTCTATTACCGGTGAAATAATATGTAATTCGATGGTATATACAGAATCATTTACATGTTATATTTATTATTTACATCAATTATACTCATTATTATACCCATCCACAAAATGAATTGTTGAATAACAAACTACACCCCGACGTGGAGATGGTAAGATGTACGTACACACGTATAATGACATTGTTATTCATAGGATAGAAAGTACAATGAATATGGTTGTACCATATTTAAAATAACATCTCAGTATATATAAGGTAATGTATTTATTATTTTAGTATGGAAATAATAAAGAAAGATGATGTGGATGAAAAAAAGAACTTTGAAAGAGGTGATGAAGTAATTGCCTATTCTTCGGGTTCTTCCTTTTGATTTGATAAAAAGGGATCCTTATGTTGGATTAAAATCAATTTAATTCATCTAAGTTGACGTGAGGGTATATGGGAGGATATTTGATTAGTTTTTGGACAATCAAAATTGCTTTGGAGGTGTGAAATTACGAGATGGTAAAGTACCCTTTTAAAAGTGAGGTGTGGGTCACCTTAAGAATAACTTGAAATATGGTTTTATTATACAATCATAATGGGTTTATAATGGATCCGAAAGGATTTATTTCTAGGATAAGGTGGTTAAGGGTCAAAAACCTCAAAAAAATAGGTTTTCTATAAGTTTAGGTCACCATATTAACCTTATCTTTTAGATTTAACTCTTAGATAAATAGTTTAACTTTTACCTTGTATTCTGGTTTTATTATAATAAATGGTTAATAAACATTCTATAACAAGAAAAGAGAATCCCAAGTGGTTCATTATATATATATATATATATATAACTTTAAATAAGTCCTTTTTCCAAACCATAGGGTTTTAATAATATTATATTTGGTCATAATATAGTATTTGTTTTAAAAACTCGTTTATATAAATTTTGACACTATTTAGTTTTGGGTTTTGTTGAAGGCATGACAACATGATCACTTAGAATAAAATTTATTTAATCAACCATAACATTCAATATTAAGATAAAAATATATTTTAATACATCAAAAGTCTCAATCAACAATTATATTAATATTTATAATTTTAATATTTTAATTATTCAATAATAAGGTAATTACTGCATCATCATTTTTTCATAAATAAATTTAATTATTTAATGCTTAAAAATCATAAATAAACTTATATTATGTATGAAATAAGTTTATATTTCTAATGAATATTTATAGTCAAATTTATCTTACTTATAACACTATATTGAAAATTCTTTAGTTATTAATCATTGAATTTAAGACTTTTAACTCTTATTTAAATAAAATAATAATAAATGTCCTAATCTAATCCAAGTGGACCAAAATGATCATATTTTATTCCTAAAGTTGATTTTGATCTAAATAAACTTATACAATAGAATTAGGACATGTGTTAGGGTAATTATAATATCCTTTGTACCTTTAATTACCTTATTTTCTTTTAACCGTGGGAAATAAAATTCCAAAGTTACTATTCAATGAAAATTATTTTCATACTATTGAACCAAATTTTACTTATATATGTCAACTAGGTCTCTTGGATTTATGAAATTAAATTCACAGAAGCGGTAAAATTATGTTTTATGCAAACTTTCAAATGTGCCTAAAGCATGGGTAAAAGGCGATTAAGAGATCAATAAAATTTTATATATCTAATCTCATTATAAAATGAATCAAATGAATTAAATTCAACATATATAGGTATTATGTAACTATTTTGACATAAAATAAATTTAAATAAAATAAAATAATTATTTAAATAAATAGTTGGGTTTAAACAGTAACATAGTGTTTTTCACTATTCATCAAAAATTGAATGTTTTCATAAAAATATGATAAAATTCAGCCTTAGATAATTTTGATATTCCGAATCCAAATATTATGTATATTTAGAAAAATAAAATTTCTAAAATTTCTAAAAGTGGGTATTACTATTCATAACAGCTAATTTTATTAGTCAGGGTGTGCTAAAACTCGAAGTTGCATACATCGCAAGCTATTGCATTATTCGAAGAGAAACATACCATGGAATCTTACTGTGTTACATTCTTCCCTCATTAAAATAATTTCAACCTAGAAATTTCTAGAATACTTCTGCATAACATGATTTGGGTGGTTCTTTATCATAAGTTCCTCGGGTTCCCGCATTGTCTCTTCCATATTAGGGTTTCTCCATAGAACATTTTCTGGACGAGTCGTCCGGTTTCTCAACACTAGTTATCTAGTTTCAAGAAGCTTGATAGGCTCTGTACAATAAGATAGATAAGGTTCCAATTCTATTCTATCATATGTGGGTACATGTGTGGGGTCCGGCATGTATTTTCTCATCAGTGATACGTGGAACACATCACTAACATTGGAGAGACATGGAGGCATTGACAAAAGGTAAGATACAAACCAAATTTTTTCTATAATTTTGAAAGGTTAGATATACCTAGGACTTAATTTACCCTTCATACCGAAATGTATAACACCCTTCTATAGAGATACCTTAAAGAAAACATAATCTTTTACTTGAAATTCCATATCCTTCCTTCTATTATCAGCATAGATCTTTTGCCTACATTGAGCTTCTTTGATGTGGGTTTGGATAATCATCACCATTTCCATTGTTTCCTCAACATTTTTTGGGTATACAAGTTTTATTTCACCAACATCGTCCCAACAAGTTGGTGTGCGATATCTCTTTCCATATAACGATTCATATAGTTCCATCTGAATACTTGAATGAAAGCTATTGTTATAGGAAGATTCTACCAGAGGTAAATATTGATCCTATATACCTTTAATGTCATGTGATCAATATCTCAACATGACTCTTAAGGCTTTAATAGTTCTTTCGATGTGTCCATTAGTTTAAGGTTGGTAGGAACTGTTCAAACGAAGTCCAGTATCCAATGCATTCTGATGAATTTTCTAGAATATTGATGTAAAACGGGGATCACGATCACAAAAAATTGATATGGGTACTCCATGATGTCTTACAACTTCATTAATATATATTCTTGGTAAAATCTCAAGTGGTAAATCTTCTATTATATAAATAAAATGTGTTGACTTGGTAATAAAATCAACAATGAGCCATATTTCATCATTCATTCTAGGATTATTTGGTAGCCCCATGACAAGGTCCATCGTAATATCATCCCATTTCCACTCAGGTATGGGAAGAGGTTTCCTGCCCCCTCTTGGATTTTTTCTTCCAGCCTTAACCTGATGAAAAACTATGAATCTTGAAACATAATCATCAATCTCCCTCTTCATGTTGTCCCACCAAAAATGTTCCTTCAAATTTGTGTACATCTTCATGCTATTAGGGTGTATAGAGAAATTGGAGATATGAGCATCATCCAACAATTCCCTTTTTAGATCAGGTATGTCGGGAACACAAATCCTCCTCCCAAATTTCAAAATTCCATATCCATATATGATTTTATTCAATCACCCATCATTCACAGCATTATTTTTCTTTTGAAACTCCTCCTCATCAGTCTGATAACATTTTATCCTTTCTAGTAAAGATGGTTTGGAAACTATATGAAAAAGTATTGATGTTTCACCTTCCATGATTATTCCCATATCCATCTATAAAAGATCCATGTACATAAGATCCCTGTTAACTCTTATCTTGTTCAAAACTCCATGATCCTTTCTTCTCAAAGCATATTACACTTTATTTTCCTTCCTCGGGTGGTAGTGTATAGTGGAATCATAACTATTGAGTAGTTCAAGCCATCTTATTTTCTTCATGTTGAGTTATTTTGTGAAAAAATATACCTAAAACTCTTATGATGGGTATATATCTCACATTTTTCACCTTAGATATAGTGTGTCTATATATTCAAGGAAAATATTATAGTTGGTAACTCAAGATCATGAGTTGGATAGTTTGTTTTCCGAATTTTAAGCGGTCATGATGCATATGCAATAACTCTATCATTCTGCAAAATGACACAACCAAGTCTTTTCTTTGAAGCATCACTATAAATAACAAACCCATCATTCACCGATGGTATATTCTAGAAAGTAGAATTGACTAATCTCCTCTTATGTTCATAAAATCATTCTTCACAAACTTTTATCCAAAAAAATTTAACCACTTTACATGTGAGATTGGTTAATGGGTTAGCTAATTAGGAAAAATCATCGACAAAACACCAATAAAAACCTGATAAACCAATAAAACTACGTACCTCAGTTATAATCTTCATTTCAGGACATTCATCAATTTCTATTGTCATTAAAGGATCCGAAGTGATTCCATCCTTAGAGACAATATGACCAAGAAAATAAATCACATGAATCCATAATTCACACATACTAAACTTCCAATATAATTAATTTCTTATAAGAGTTTTTAGAATAGTGCACAAGTGATTTTTATGGTCTTCATATGATTTTGAGAATACCATGATAACATCAATAAATACCTCTAAAAAATCATCAAGATATTCCTTCAAAACTCTATTCATTTGATCCATGAAAACAAAGGATGCATTAGTTGGTCTGAAAGGAATTAATGTAAACTCGTAAATCCAAAACCTGGTATGAAATGCTATCTTTGAAATTTCTTCCTTTTAACACACAAATGATGATATCCAGATCTAAGGTCAATATTTGGAAAATATTAAGCTCCATGAAGTTGGTTGATTGAATCATCAATGTTAGGTAGGGGATTATTTTTCTTCATTGTTATAACATTGATCTCCCTATAGTTAATGCACAACCTCATAGGTCCATATTTCATCTTAAAAATAGAACGTATTCTCTCCATGGACAAACACTAGGGCGAATAAATCCCTTATTACTAAATTTCTATAGTTTTTTCTTTAGTTCCACGAATTCCATAGTGGCCATTCTATAAGGGGTCTTCGATATGGGCCTTGAACTAGGAATAAAGTCAATGAAAAAGCCAGTTTATTATTTTAGAGGATGTCCATGAAAATCCTCTAGAAACACATCAACATATTCTTAAACAATAGGTACATCCTTTTTTTGATCATTACTTTCCTCACCCATAGTTATTTCATTCTATTATTCCCCAATAATTTAAGTTAGTTGAGCGACTAGGGGTGGATATAGATAAGAATTAGATGGTGACATTTCATCTCTAAATGTAAGGTACTTCTTATCATCGTCGAAAATTGTAATCTCCTTCTTCTTACAATATTTTTTTTCATCATGGTCCGAAATCCAATTAATACTAAAGATTATATCAAATTCAATCATGGGTATGCCAATGATATCAGTAGATAAATCATGTTTATATACCTTAATGGGAACTAATTCACAAAACTGTTTTGCAATGATATATCCCTTAAGAGTTTTTATTGACAAATTCCTTGTTAAAGGAAATAGGAAATATATAATTTTCATAAAAAACTGATAAGATATGAAACAATTTGATTATCCAGAATCTAATAATGTATTGGCTAAATTTGATAAAACCATTTAATTACCTTCCACATTGTCATTTGGAGCTTCAACATCAGCAGTAGTGATCACATAAACTTGGCCTTGCTCCCTTGGAATTATTTGAGGTATGTTTCCTTGGCTCTTAAGAAATTAATTTTCATAATCAACCATTTCTCTACAATTTTATCATTCATAATTAGCATCCTCTTTTTTTCCCTTGCAGTCATGAGCATGGTGGGATTTTTCTCCACACTTGTAACAAAATATCATTCCCTTCAGGCATGTACCAGGGTGTTTCTTCACACATTTACCATTAGATAGAAATTTTAGTTTTCACTTATTACCCTTATGTCCTTTTCCAGAGTGTTCAACAGATATTATAATCTCTTTCTTTTCTTAAAATTCCTAAGTCATAGAGAATTCCTTCTCCGTCTTGATAGCACAAAAGACAATATCTTCGTACGATGAGAAGGATTGTGAGACTAATTATAAAAGGAGAAATGGTTATAACCCATAAAATAATTTATAAATATTACTCCATGGGTTATGTATATAATCTACTTCATTCCTTACTATCCTGGTAATGTTATCCTCATACTTTGCGACATTCTCATTCTCCTTTTGCCTCAGACTCAAAAATTGTCTTTCCATATCTGCTCGATGGTCATGAGGAAAGTATTTTTCTACGAAATGCTTTAAAACTCCCCCCGTTCCATATTTTATACTTCATCTTCGTCCATTGTGTTTTGAATGAATGACTACTATTGATTTGTATCTCCCGTGAGGCGTTAAATTCCCATGAATTTTTTTCCCATTTGCTACTCCCCAAAGCATGAACTATTTTTTCTAAGGAAGCTATACATTTATTAACTACAAATGGATTTGTAGTCCCATTTAAAGTTAGTGGTTTTTTCCTCATGAATTTTTCTAACATTGATCCTCCACATTTTGGATCAGGGTGATCCATACGAGTAAGGTTATTATTCATAACCTGGGTGAGTTTTCCCAGCATGGTTATATTTTTTTCAGAACTAGATGTATAAATTGATCCACTATAATTATTTGAGTATGAGGGAAATCCCTACATGGATTATGTGCATTGATACGGTTTCCATTGCTCCCACTAGGCACCATTTATATACAATTTAATACATCAGATTAGTTTATTAATCGTAATAAATAATCCCAAACTTGTAGAATACCAAACATAAATTGAATAGTTTATGCATATAATCCATAATCATAAAATATTTTTTCTTTGTGGAGGTATTTACTCATAAATCCTTCATAATGGCATGTACTGAAAATGCGAATTATCCTAAGTATATCCCTCAGGGGTGTCATAGCCAAGAGTGCAGCATGTCCTGTTGTCGTCTACCAGAATATCCCAGGTCAAACCAGATACTCAGTGTCAGAGTTTTCACACCTAGGTACATCTGTGCCAAAGCCTCCTCTACCTGCTCATATCCAGATAGGGATTTATTCCATGGAAAATTTACAAAATCTCTACATTACCAAAATTATACGAATTTCTTCTATACTAATCCTAAAATTCTATCTTAGGGTAATGATATCTAGTTAGAGTTTATCAAAATCTAGTTTCTATGGTCTATATTAAACTTCCTATGATACCAACTGTAATGCCCCGACCCATGATACCTAGATTTAGTGCATTATTAAAAAACATTAGTATGATATAAAGAATCATGTCCCGAAAGACCAATCGGTTTAGTAGCCTTGGATGTACTAGATACAAACATAACATTTAAATTACAGTATGAAATAAAGACAACAACATTGTGTCCCATTTGAATACTCTTATATCGCTTAGCCTATTCATGTTGGTTATTCTTAATATACTTATTCACATCTAGGAAAAAACAAAACATATGAAATGGGTGAGCTCAGATGCTTACTGAGAATAATAATATATCAGAAAAAATCATAAATAAGACTAAACATTTAGGGAAATGTATAAGACTAAAACAAAAGACTTTTAAAAATAAAGTTCATCATAATATGGAGAGTATAAAAAAATCCATTTATATATTCTACTAGTCGAATAATCACATGTGATATCAATAACCAATTTCATAATGAAATAATTCATAATGCTGGACATCATAACCACATAGTAATGGCCTCATTCCAGGACAAAAAATAAGATTCTGTCAAGGCCTTGTTCCAAGCCACTAGTTTGTCTAAGGAGACAAACCAATTCATTGAGGATCTATAAATTTTTCTACTCGTCACTTACCAAGTCCAATGCATTCCTCATATGAAAAGGTTGAATCATAACATAAAAATTTGTATTAAAAATAGCATAAAAATTGATAATACTTTAATCATATACCATTAATGGTATAAAATTAACAAATCCACAGTCAATCATATAATAAAACTTTCAATACAATATGTAAGATTGAATCATAAAAAATCAACTTCAAACAAGTGTAAAATCTATTAAATCATGTTGACATAGATGAAATAAAAACTATTTGAGAGGAATATCTATTTTATTTTGAAATCATTTAAAATTTACATAACTATAAATGAAAACATTTACATTTAAAATATTATAATAATCGTGTAAGTAAATTTTTAAAGGTGTTATAATATGGAAAAATTGATGCATCCGCTGTAAAATTTAATAAAAACAATCTCACATTAATTTGTTGAAAAGTTCATAAAGTACCTTGTTTGGAAAAGGACAGAATGATTCCTATAAAACCATTTCATAAAAAGTAAAAAGAGGGTATAAATGACTTTAAAACATAGTTTAGTAAATAGAAAAAATGTTTTGAAATACATTTTTAAGAAACATGGACATGGATGATAAAGACGTCCCAGTAGATACTTACATATAAACAACTTTGGATAATAAAGAGATTGTAAAATTAACCCTTACCAATTACATTTACTTGATCAAGGGTATGTTATCCTCTGGTATAATTGATTAATCATTGTTACTAAATTATAAAAGAACCACATACATAAATATGATATCATATATGATATTCTAATATTACATTTTTAATAATATTTCAGTAGTATCATTGTTTTGGGTGTTAACTAATTTTTTTTCCTTCATATGTTTTGTTACGTAAGTAATATTTATTACGGATAGGGTGTATTTGATTGATATCAAGAATTATATTACATTCTTAAACATTATTGTTAATTATAAAATTAAAACTATTGTTGAATGGTTACGATGGGGAATAAATCTCATTGCGTTCATGGAGACACTAATCCGTATGTACGCATGAGTGAAAATATCATACTATTAGTGGTGAAATCATATGTAATTTAATGGTATATAAAGAATCATTAACATGTTATATTAATTACATACATAAATTATTATCATTATTATACCCATCAAAATAATGAAGTGTTGAATACCAAACTACACCATGACGTGGAGATAGTAAGTCGTATGTATGCACGTTGGGTGACTATTTCATTCATAGGATAGATAAAATATTGAATATGGTTATACAATATTTATAATAACATCCCAGTATATAGGAGGTACTAGATTTAATATTTTAGTATTAAAACAACAAAGAAATAGGAAGTGGATGAAGAAAAGAAAATTGAATGAGGTGATGAATTAATTACCTCTTATTCGGGTTCTTCCTTTTGATTCAATCAAAATGACTCCTTAAGATAGATTATGATCAAAGTAAATCCTATATATTTATGTGAGGGTAGTTGGAAGGATATTTGATCAGATTTTTGATGAGCCAAATGGATTTGGAGGTGTGAAATTAATAGATGGGGGAGTACCCTTTTATAAGAGAGGTGAGGGTCACTTTAGGAAAGTATTGAAATATAATTTTAGTATACAACAATATTAGGTTTATAATGGATATAAAAGGATTTATTTAGTGTATAAGGTGATATTGGTTCTAAAAACTCTTTAACAATATGTTTTATAGAGGTTTAGATCACCATATTAATTTATCTTCTAGATTTAACTCTTAGTTAAATAGTTTAACTTTTACCTTGTATTCTTGTATTATTATAACCAATGGATAATGAACATACTATAAAAAGCCATGCTAATACCAAGTGGTTAATTATTGATATATCAATAATTATATAATTCCTTTGGACAAACCTTAGATTTTTAGGAATATTATATCAATTATTAATATAGTATTTGTTTTAATAACGCATTTTTGTCAATTTTGACACTATTTATTATTTGGTTCTTTTGAAATTTATAAAAGCATTATCACTTCAAAAAAAAATATTTAATCAACTCTAACAAGTTATATAAACCTAGAAAATTAGTAGAATACAGTAAAATTCTCAATTTAAAAATCTATTAATATTTATAATATCAATTATTTTAATCCATCAAAAATAAGGTAATCACTAAATCATCATTGTGTCGTATATAAATTTAATTATTTAATGTATAAAAAATATAAATAAAGTTCCATTATATAGGAAATATTTTCATCTTTTTAATGAATATTTATAGTATAATTTATCTTATGTATAAACCCATTTTAAAAATGGTTTAGTTATTAAACTTTGAATTTAACACTTTTAACGCTTTAAATAAAATAATAATAAATGTCATAATCTAATCCAAGTGGACTAAAATTATCATATTTTCTTATTAAGGTTGATTTTGGTAGAAATACAATTATCCCATAGAATTAGGACATGTGTTAGGGTAATTATAATATCATTTTTTCCTTTAATTACCCTATTTACATTTAACCATGGTTAATAAAATTCAAAAGTTACTATTCACCAAAATATATTTTCATCTTATTGAACCAAATTTTACTTACTGATGTTAACCATGTCTCTTGGGATTTTGTCATTCAATTCATAGAAGCAATAAAATTACGTTGTATGAAAATTTCCAATGGTGCTTAGAAGGTGGGTAAAAGACATTAAAAATATTAATAAAATTTTATATATCTAATCTTATTATAAAATGAATCACATGAATTAAATTAAACATATATAAGTATTGTTTATATATTTTTAAATAAAATAAATTTGAATAAAATAACATAATTATTTAAATAAAAAGTTGATTTTAAACAACAACATAGTGTTTTTAAATATTCTTCAAAAATTGAATGTCTTCAGAAAAATAGAAACAATTCACCCTAAGATAATTTTGATATTCCGAATTGAAAAATGAAGTCCATTTAGAAAAATAAAATTTATAAAATTTGAAAAATTGGGTATTAATATTCAAAATGGCTATATTGGTTGGTCGTGGTGTGCTAAAACTTCATGTTGTGTACAACACAAGCTATTTCATTATTCCTAGAGAAACGTATCATAGAATCATGGGGTGTAACACTGTACAAGATATTTACTTAATGAGAAAATATATCGATGCATTTCCTTCTTTTCTTATTAATTAAATGGAATGGTTTTCTTTTTTTTATCATTCCATATTTATTATCCATTATACATTTATAATACTCATGTTGTTGAATAAATGGAATGGGTTTAAGTTATGTACCTATCAATATTTATTATTCCATATCCAGTTTTAAAAGTAGTGTCATTGTTTAAAGGAATTGTGTTTTCAATTATTTTTGTTTCCATATTTATTTCACAGTTCATTCTAATTTTTTTGATCACATGGAAATTCTTTATTTATTTACCAATAAATATTGATTATCACCATTGATTTATTATTGATTCCACTAGATTTAACCCTTAATAGGCATTTGATATCATCCTTATTTCATCTTTATTATACAGTAATTCCATAAAGTATTATTTTATTGATATGCAGTGATAAACTAGAATAAATAATGTTATTTTCAAAAAACAATATGTTTTAATTTGTGCATTCATTTGAAATACAAGACTCATATATGCATCTAGTTTACCAAGACTACTGAAATAATTTATTCATTAGGATGTGATTGATTGTAAATTATTCCAATTTAATGATTGATGGAACTAGATCTAGGATACTGTAGATTGTGTTTCTATAGTTGGTTTCATATAAATTTTTCTAACAACCATGGAAACTACATTTAGTAAAACATATAATATGATTCATAACCCTATAATAAAATTTTAGGATAAATATATAATAACATAATAATATTTTCTCAAGATAGATATTATGTGGATATTCCTAGAAATACATTCCTAAATAGATACTAAAAGTGGATGTGGTTCTAGAATATATGTAACTTTGGGTAATAACTCTAAAAAGGGAGCGTCCGGCTTGAATCAAGCATAACATGGTTCATGAAAATTGGCCATGCTTCGCACCTGGATTGACACTCCCTTGGAATATGATTTGGATAATTAAAATTTTCATTAAAAACCATTATAATGGGTTTTAACTGATAATGACAATTAATGACCTAGGTAAAACCATAGGCCAAATAAGTACCTTTGTAGAAATGAAATTGATGAAGTATTTAAGTATTATTACTCATGAATGAAATTATTGAATTATTTTCTGAAATGTTATTTTTGGAACAAGAATCATAAATAATCTATAGATTCTATTAACTTTTGTATTCATTAACTTAAAGGAGATGGACAACATCATGATTTAGTGAGTTGAGATTGGTCATATGTTTAAAGTATTAAACAATACTTTTTGGGTTTTATGTAATGATATTATACTAACATTAAAGACATTTTGGGAGAAATTTAGTGTGATTATATATATCTTAGTGGAGAAATTATTTTAGTAATAATGACTTTACATTTTATAATTTTTTAAAGGTACTGATATAATTTTTGTTTAATGTGGTCATTAATGAAATAGTATTCATAGCTAAATATGATTAATAGTTTTTTTTAAAATAGGTTTTTTGGAAAAACCCAATAAAAAGTTTTTAATTATTAAAGTTTTTCCAGGATATCTATAATAATTTTTGGGAACATTAAAACATTTTAGTTTAGAAAAAGGAAAACATATATGCTGGGTGACAACCCATATTATCTTGTTTGGCCGTAGGGCTTGAACCCACAACTGAATGATGATAAGGGTTTAAATAAAACCACTGACCAACACAATTTCTTGGTAAATATGTCATTGTTTTTAGTTAATCAATTTGATGGATAAATATTAATGATGAACCAATAGTGTCAATTTTTAGTTTTTGGGATTAATTTATTATCTATATTTGATTTGTAAAATAGTTATAGATAGGATAAATTTATTTCACTGTTTTATGGATCTTAGGATATATAAAAAAGTTAATTTTACAGCTCTAGGCATAAAATATTAATTTTTGGTTATTCATTTCATTGAGTAAAGGAAATAAAGTTTAAATTGATCATTGAACAGACAATGAAGAATATTTTGTTTATAGATATATATCAAGTAAGTAATATTTCATTATATTTTTCGGTACTAAACTAATTACTCAACATTAAGAAAATAATCCTGAAACAGAAATTTTATCCAGTCACATTAATATATAATGTATCTAATGGCACTTTAGATAATCATAGATTTATGAGTTTGAGCCCAAAAAATTTCAATTGATAATTCAATTCATATTGATCAATTAACTCTATCACTCTCTATAATTATTTAAACTTTTCCTCAAAGTCTATATTCTCACATTCCACTCATGTTATTACACATAGAAACCTAGTTATATGTTATTACATGTCACCTTTATTACTTATCATTATACCTTATTAATAGTATATTTTATTACAAATTTTATTAGGCAGGGTTTTAAAAAAAGTATTTTTCAAATATCAAACACATTATTTCTGAGATCAAGAGTAAATTACTAGGGCACAAGTTATTTATGGTGTGAGTAATGTCACACCAGGAAATTATAAAATAATAAAATTTTATTTAATATCACATGTAACAAGAAAAACCAAACATATAATAGAATATAACATCTTGAGACCCTATGAGATTTTTTTTATTTTAAATTAAAACATTGTACAACCTGCAATGCATGCAAAATAGAGTTTAGCTTATATTACCTTCAACAATGCGTTCATCTGAAATCTTGCGTTACACGCAAGACCGAGTTTTACTATGAAACTATATTCTATTGATATTATTATTTAAAATGAAGTTTTTATATTTTCCATTAAATTGGTGGTTATAAAAATTATTATATATTTGAAGAAAATATATGCTTTAATTATTTGTTTACCAAATGATGAGAAATGAATTAAAAAACCATTTTAATATAAAGAAATTTTTTTTATAAAAAAATATTCTTATGTGCCACATGTGTTTTATGTAAATAAATTAAATTAATTACTATTATAGAATGATATTACATCCAATATATTAGAAATGTATAATATAAGAAAAAATAAAAATTTAAGCACAAAAAGATGTATTTTTCTAAAGATAGTTTTACCGCCTTTTAAGGGAGATTATTTTTTAAAAAAAAATGTGAAAATTTTATTTTATTTTTTGAAAAAAATATAATTTATCTTTGAAATCATAATCTAAAAATTATCTTAGGGTTAATTGTTGTTATTTTATTATGAAGTGTTATTTTTTAATGAATAGTGAAAATAATGAACATTTATTAAAAATTTATTTTGCATATATATAATTTATAATGGTAAATTATATAATTAATTTTTTTAAATGTCAAAATATTTAAATGATAAAAATATTTATCTAATTTAGGATATTTTAATAAATTTAATAATAAATTTTGATATCAAAACATTGTAAGATTTAGACCATTTTACCTTAATAATCATTCTTATTTATCCCATATGCGCGATTAATTTTAAATTAATTTTTTCACTAATTTTAATTGAAGTTATAAAAATGGAATCTATATTTGGAATAAAAATAATAAATAATTTATAATAGTTCCAAATTAATTTTTTACCAAAAATTATTAGTGAATGCTGTTAAAAATAATTATGGTGATTGGGATAAAAATAAGCCTACCCAGGCACTAAACCTTAAAAATAAGGGTCCAAATGACCTATAAACTGGCACAAAAAACCAATTTATGGACATATTTATACCTTATACCTCTATTATAGTGTGTTTTGAGTTATTTAATACACTTTACATGGAACGTTTTCGGGTGAAATTCCCTCTTTTAGAAATTTACAAGTTTTCCACTCTCCCCAATATAAAAGGTGTCCCCCTATCCCCCTTATTCACACTACTAAACCCACATTGGATCATATAATACCTAAAAACATCACTACATAACTTCCTTATTATTATCATAGAATTATTTTATTGGTAAAAAATCCAACTTATGGAGGAATTAGGGCAAACCTAATGAGGATACCCAAAGAAGAGGTAATGAGTTTTTAAAAGCATTTTTAATTTTATTTCCTTCACCACCTCCTTCAATTATTATTTTATAATGAACATGTAGTAACCTAATTATCATAATTATTCTTATATTTTGGTATTTTATGGGTATTACCTATAAAATCTCACACTTTCATCAAATCAGTAACAAAATCATCATTCATGTGTACATCAGACTACATCCTCACAAACTGATGTCGTTTTTTCCCTCACAAACATTAAATGTTGAGAATAATGATGGAAATTATATTTATATATGATATACTATATATTTATTATTTATTTATTATTATTTAATTATTTTATAACCCATACATTCATTCTATCCATTTTATGGGAATACAATAACGTTGTTCGAGTGTACGGGTGGCTATCTCCATGCGATGTGATGTGATTACATAAAACATTAAATGGAATGTATGAAGGATGGATTTAATAAATATATATGATATATATAACATAATAATGATAATTAAATTATAATATATATGTACCACTTACCTTATTTTATTAAAATAAGATAAGAAAATGTAAATAATGTCCATACATACGTACGATTTACCATCTCAATGAACGATGTATTCCATTTACTATAACCAAGTTTTATCTATAAAAATAACCAAATATATACCGAATATATATGTTATTTACATCTATTTTTCCATTTTTTCAATCATGATCAAAGTAAGAGGAATAAAAAAATAACAAGTCAAAAGATACTTGAAAAATATGGAAATTAAAACATGAAACAATGGAAATATTAAAATATAATTAACAAAAAAGTGATAATATGTTATAAAATGATAAATTATGGTATTATAAACTTTATTAGGGTTATTTTATATGTTATTTAAATTCATAAAACCCGTATAAAGTAGTTTACATGGCATTAAATGAAAAGGAAGCATATGAAAAGGGATTCTGTCTCAGTTTCATTTCATTGAGGCATATTGTAAGGTTACGCACCTAAATTATTTTATATGGTGTATAGACTACCCTATGATAAATAATATCATGAATAATTAATACATTAATTATTTTGTATTTCAATTTGAATTATTTCATCTAAGGGTATTTGAACGTAAAAGTTACCAGACTGTAATGTAATTCCATAACACAATTCCTTTTCATTGGGTTATATTACATACTCATTTTTTTTCATATTCTATGATTATGTGTATAATGAAAAGGAATATATATATTGATTTATCTCCACTTTTTTATTTGGTTTTATAGTTGAGACAGATAATAGATTCATTTATTAATTCTCAATTCAATGTTACGATCATTTTAAGTGTTTATTACAGAATCGCTTTCTATTTGAAGTTGTTTATTATTGAAATTAAATTAGTTATATTATATAATAATTTTTTAATAAAAATGTTCATTTTCTTCTAATATTTTTAATTATGATATTTACCATGTTATAGTACAATTTCCCACTCTATGGTACTTAGTATTATTGAGATAATGTTTTAATAAAACCTGACATCATTTCCTAATTTAGTCAGAAATTAGTTTTATTTCAAAAAAATGTTTTATAAATATGAATTAAAATTTTTTTATTAACAATTTAAAACTATTTTTTTCAAATAAATTTTACCCATATTTCCCTTTACAAAATAATTTAAATGAAATATTATCGTCACATTTTAATCAATGTACTTTTTTATCCTTTTTATAATGAAAGAGGAATATTCTTTTTACCCTCTAAGTAAATACCTATAGAGACCCAAATCATAGCGTACATGGGAATTACATTACTTTTCAGGAATACTTAATACATAACAAAAACCAACACACAAGGACCGTAATAGTTTAGTGTCTTTGGAAACTCTGAACATAATCTTCTAATCATGGTGAAGGATCTTCAACATCTCACTGAAATATTTCCCCCTTTTGTTTTGTTACCTAAAACTATTCTTTAGATCCTTGTGAAAATAAAACATAAAAAGGGTGAGCTCAAATGCTGAGTGTGGGTAAACATAGAGAACATAAAACAATCCATAGACATTTGAATGTAAAAACATGAGCGTAAAATCTAAACATCAAAATATTGAGCAATGACATAAAACATTGCAGAATATAAGGCATAGATCATAAAAGAACATTAATGATGATAAAATACCATGGGAATAAAACATGTAATTGTGGAAAATCATTAAGCACTTGATATGATTTCCATAGTATCCAAGGCATTTCTGCCAAGACCATCTTAGTGGACAAAGTCCCTTACTGGATCAGGTTTACTTGATGTTCCAGCCCTGTATTACTGAACCGAATTTACTTACCGTTCCAGCCATGTATACCTCATGAGATATAAATATTTACCCAATGCATTTGAGGGAGATATAGGTCCCACCCATCTCATAATGAAATCATTCTTATGTGTGCCACAACATGAACATAAATCATTCATCATTACCCAAAGAATAAAATGGGCTTCCTCAACATCATCCCATCATAACATAATCCATATAAAAAATGGATATCATTTCATCATAAGAAAATGGAAACCATTCAAATCATAGAGACATTATACTTGAAACATACACATATGAAATAATTCCATTTTATATGAAAAATGGTTTTGATAAAACACCTGAAATGAATTCTTGAAGAAAATATCCTTTCTTCTTTAAAATCATTTTTTTTCCTCAAAATGACATACAATTTTAAAAGAAAAGGATTTTGTTGAAAATAATCATGAAATATTGTAGAATAAAATTCACAAAAATAAGCCATTATGAAACCGTAAAAATCTGTTCATGCCGTATAAGTAAAAAAAACATTCTCCTCATACCTTTTTCAAAAAAGTCAAAAAGTTCCTCGTAAGGTAAACAAATGAAAGATTCCTTGAATAAGATGTGTTAAAAGTCAAAAAAGGGTAAAAATTACCTTAAAAATACATGGAATAAAAGTAATCATTTTATGAAAACTTTTTGAGAACATATGGACATGAATGATAAACATAACCCCAGTATATACTTACAAATAAATAATCTCGGATAATAATGAGATTGAAAAATTTATCCCTTAACTTAGGTCTGATATGCTTCTTACGTATCTGAACCTCCTGTATAATGATTTAAATAATATCATAGACTTATTAAAGAATCATATTCATTGTCATGATATCATATATGGTTCACTTATGACTTTATATTACCCATTCTTTTTAAATTCCATGTTAAATGAGCGTTTTTGGGTAAAATCGTTTTATTTTTCGTACGTGTTTGGACTTGTTGTTCTTGATATTATTATTACTAATATCATGATTTACTTAATTACATAATGTAAATCATGATATATATATCATATATATTCAGTATATATATATATAATAGATAGATAAATGAAATGATATATACCGTTAATGGAGACGGTAAGCCGTACGTATGCATGAACGATGTTTTCCTTTCCATATTTACATGAATGGAAGTATGTAGATGAAATATATATATATAAATATATCCAGTATATTTATCATGTCATATATTTCATTATTATTCATTATATATACTTTATAATCATTCTTGAGTGGTTAACATGAAGAATGAATCTCATCGTGTCGTGGAGACGACAATCCGTACGTACGCACGAGCGATGATATCGTTACCATAATTATTGAATGGAATTGGAGTGGATGATATAATATCTCAGAATCAGTATGATTTTATAATAAGCATATATAGTTCTTCTTTACACCATTATACCCATCCAAGTATGGTGGTGGTGGAAAAACAGATTACCCCACAACGTGGAGACGATATTCCGTACGTACGCACACACGGTGATTTTGTTTTCCGTAGGATGGATAGAACATGAAATGGAATTATTTAGTATCTATAATAACATATCATTACATTATTGATACTAATGTTATTACTTTATAATGAAACAACTAAATAAGAAGAAGTTTAAAAAGAAAGAAACTTGAAAGAATCGGTAGAAGAGATTACCTCTTCTTCGACACACCTCTTTTAAGATTCCTCTTAAGGCACTAGAGTTGGTCTTTTGAGTTGACCAGAAACTCTATAATGTTTCAATAGAAGTATATAAGGGAAATTTTCAGGGTTTGTCCGAGCTTGAAGGCTCAAAATTGTGTAAAGAGAAGGGGGAGTAGGTGCCCTTTTATAAGGGAGGAGAGGGGCACTTTAGGAAAAAACTGAAATTATTATTTTATAATAAAGTCATATTCGGTTTATAATGGCTCCAAAGTGACTTATTTCGAAGATATAGTGGTTATGGGTATAAATACTCTCATACAATATGTTTTAGTAAAGTTTATGTTACTATTTTATCCTTATCATTTATATTTAACTCTATGTTAAATAATTTAACTTTTACCGTATCTTCTTGTTTTCTTACACAATATGGTTAATAAAAATACAATAACAAGCCAATCGAACACCAAGTGGTTAATTATTAATATATATAACCTTATATAAGTCATTTGGAAGAACCTTAGTTTTTTAGGAATTGAATAACAATTAATAATATAATATTTGTTTTAAAACCTATTTTATGTCAATGTTTACACTATTTGGTAATTGATTTTTGTGAAAATCATAAATTCATGATTAGTTCGAAAAAAGTTAATTAAATAAATAATAACATATCATAGTAACCTATAAAAGTAGTTTGATTCATAAAATGTCTAAAATTTCATTTATTTGGGTATTTATAATATCAATTATATTAATATTTCATTAATAAGGTAATTACTGCATCATCATTGTGTCATAAATAAATTAACTTATTTAATGTCTAAAAATTAAAATAATATACCATTATTTAGGAAATATTAGTATCTTTCTAATTAATATTTATAGTCGAATTTATCTTATGTATAACCCTATATTAAAAATGTTTTAGTTATTAAAGTTTGATTTTAATTCTTTTAGCTCTTCTTTAAATAAAATAATAATAAATGTTCTAATCTATACCAAGTGGACCTAAATGGTCATATTTTAATCCTTAGATTGTTTTTGGTCTAATTAAACTTATCCAATAGAATTTGAACATGTGTTTGGGTAATAATAATATCATTTGTACCCTTAATTACCCTATTTACTTTTAACTGTGATAAGAAAAGTTAAAAGTCATTATTCACCAAATATTATTTTTTTCTTGTTGAACCCCATTTTACTCCTTGATATTAACCGTGTCTCTTGGATTTTTAAAATTTCACTCATATAAGCGGTAAAATTGATTTTTATGTAAATTTTCAAATTCTCCTAGGAGGTGGGTAAAAGACGGTGAAAAGTTTAATAAAATTTTTATATATCTAAAATTATTATAAAATGACTCCAATGAATTACCATGAACATATATAGGTATTTTGTATCAATTTTGACCTAAAATAAATTTAATTAAAATAAAAAATTATTTAAATAAAAAGTCGGTTTTTAAATTTAAACCCAGTGTTTTCACTATTCATCAAAAATTGAATGTTTTCAGAAAAATACCAAAAATTCACCCCAGGCTAATTTTAATATTCCAAATTCAAAAATGATGTCCATTTTGAATGATTAAATTTATAAAATTTCAAAAACTGGGTATTACTATTCATAATGACTAGTTTATATAATATTTTAATAAAATATCGTTGTTTGGTGAAACTCGGTATTGCGTACAACACACGCAATCGTGGAAGGTTGTGAAGGCATGTAAAGCAAGCCAAGGCAGGGTTGCGTGTAGTGCAAGATTCCTTTTTTGTTGTGTATAATAGAATCCAACCATATTTCATTTATACATTGAATATATATAAATATATACACACTCAATGTTGCATAGAATAACATCTTTCAAACGAACTTGAAATTTTGTGTAACACGATCCAAGAATAGTGTTGTGTGTACTGCAAGATAATACGGTGTTGTGTATAGCGCAAGATAATCTTGGTGTAGCATACAACACAAGACATCAAATAAATTAAAAGTAATTATTCTTATAAAATATCGGGGTGTTACATTCTTCCCCCCTTAAAATGACATTCACCTTCAAAATTCGTCGGGGTTATAAATGGTTTACTACATGAAAGTTTCCTTAATAGAAACCCACATCCTAAAAAGGAATACCAATACATAACTTTAAAAAATAAATTTTTATACTTAATGGTTTCCCAAATTAACTAATCACTGGGTTTCCACATAGGAGAACATAGGTGAAAATATGGCTATGAAAGAGAAATCTAACCTTCATGTTATGATTGAGAGTGGTAGAGAACATGGATATGAAAAATCCAACAATCACAAAGCCATAAATTTGTGATGATCTAAGTTACCATCTGATTCATCATATATGAGGACACTAGGACCACATTTTTGGTTTTCAAGATCATTTCCCTAAAGTTGAAGAATTTGAATTATAAGAAATACTTAATTTATTTCGGTACAATCTCACCATTGTTCGTGCCTTGAACAATTTACACTTCATCTCTTAATGAAATGAAGTTGAATTTGTCATTCATGAAGTGTTAGCAGATCATGTGATAGAGTGATGGGTCATTCCATCTGTCTCAAACAAAAGGATAAAATAAGTTATTAAATATACATAAGTACATATATAGTGAGATTAATCATATATGGTTCCTAAAATTGACTTATACATCATATATCATAACGCATAATACAATAAAACTAGTTTCTACTAACCAGAGACTTCCTGTAGGCCAGTGGTAGGTGATAAAGGCTTGTCACACATTGGTTGTGGGTTCGATTCCCACATCCTTGTCCGACGTGACGGGTTGTCGCCCGTCCTGCAGGTTGTCCTTTTTCTAAAACTACATTATTATACCATTCCATCAATAATATTGAAAAATATTCTAGTCTTAAACAATACTAACTTATCTCCAATATAATCCATTCCAATCTTTAGGCTTATCCAAAATACTTCTGTCCAATCTCATAGTATAAATAAAACAATTACTAGAAATGTCACCTCCCGAGCATGTGAATACCATCATTTATCCCCCATATATCATACAATATATCTTGTTGGTCAAATTACAAACATGTGAATACCTTAATCATGTATTCTCTTTAAAAATGAATACCCATTGAACCTTAGTGAAAACATGAATGCTGTAAAAATTTAACACTTTCCACATACCAAAATCCTAAATTTTCTATATACTCGAACCATGATATAACTTTGTCCTTATATTAGTCATTAGCTCATTTCATTTTTTCTTTATCCATTCATTATGCGCATATAATCTTATTTCCAAAAATATTTCAATTACTTTTCATGGTTACCGGTACCATATAATTATTGGAAACCAATACATAGTTATTCCAAAATTTCACCATACCATAAATGAGATTCCATGATACTATTTTGAAATCCCATTACATAAACACTTAATCATTACACAACATCATTTTCATACTCATCATCAAAAATAGTGATCGCATGTGACTTCCCTTTATCCTTTTCCTTAAGAGTTTTCTCACGTTGATCATCCTTAACCCTTGGATTAGGGCATTGATTAGCATAATTCCCCATTTCCTTGCACTAGAAGCATTGAAGTGTTGGTGGTGCGTTCTCTCCAGTCTTTTATTGTCAAAACCACGAGATGGATATGTAACACCAACTTCCATTTCTACCTTGATAGCACAACACACAATTTCTTCATAGCTACCGAAGTCTCTTATAGTTAATGCCCTTCGAATAGTTGGTTTTAAGGCACTGATGAATCGATCAACTTTACTTTTAGGTTGGATGATAAAGCCAGATGCATAGCTTGAAAGCCTTGTAAAATTCACTTCTTATATACCAACAAATTCATCATAATTTTTCTTAAGCTCAATGAAGTCTTTTTCCATCTTTGTTCGATGAATACGAGGGAAGTACTTATTGAAAAATAAGTTCTTGAACTCATCCCATTCCATGGATTCCATTTCATATCGCGACCTCATATTCTTAATTATAGTCCACCACTGATCTGCTTCACCTTCTAAATGGTAAATAGCCAGAATGACTTTTTCATGTTCCAAAAAGTGAAGAATCAAAAATATATTTTCAATGGTACTGATCCACCATTCAGTAACAAGTGGATCAGAAGACCCATTGAAAGAATGTGGGCGTTGCCTCATGAAGGACTCAATAGAATATTGTTCCCTTCTCTGCTCATTTGGAAGTCCAGAATGATTCATAGCTTGTGTAAATATAGAAATAATATTTTTCACTCCATCTCCCATAACATTGGTTTTTTCAAGAGGAAAATCATTGAATTTTCCATTACATTGATCAACACGGTTCCTTTGGGTTCCAGCCATCATCTAAATCCCAAAAAGAATAGTGTCAGAGGAAAAAATCATACTATGGAAAACAACATAATGAATGGGGATTACCTTCAATATATAACATGTTATGGTTAATTCAAAGATTGTTACCATAATTCTAGGACTATAATCTATACTTATACTTCACCTTAGGGACATCCATAGACATACCTTAGAAATATCTCTAGGGATCTTAATAAAGTTTTCGCATCCTAGTTTCCAAAGGTCAACTAAACCTTTACTCTGATACCAATTATAGAGACCCAAAGCTTTTCATACATGTACATTACATTAGTTTTGAGGAATAATTAATACATAACAAAAACCAACACATAAGGACCATAATATTTTAGTGTCTTTGGAAACTCGAAACATAATCTTATAATCATGGTGAAAGGTCATCAACATCTTCCATAAAGATCGTACCCTTTTGTTTCCTTACCTAAAAACTTTCTTTATATCCTGGGGAAAAGAAAACATAAAAAGGGTGAGCTCAAATGCTCAGTAAGGGTAAACATAGAGAACATAAAACCATCCATATAAATTTGAATGTAAAAACATGAGCACAAAATCTAAACATCAAAATCATGAAAAATGACATAGAACATTGCAGTACATAAGGCATAGATCATAAAAGAACATTAATCATGACAAAATAGCACGAGAATAAAAATTGTAATTGTGGAAAAATATTAAGCACATGATATGATTTCCATAGTAACCAAGGCATTGTTGCCAAGACCATCTTAGTGGACAACATCCCTTACTGGACCGGGTTTACTTGCTGTTCCAGCCATGTCTATATCATGAGATATAAATATTTACCCAATCCATTGGAGGGATATATAGTTCCCACCCATCTCATAATGAAATCATTCTTACGTGTGCCACAACATGAACATAAATCATTCATCATTACCCGAAGAATAAAATGGGTTTAATAAACATCATCCCATCATAACATAATCCATATAAAAAAATGGATATCATTTCATCATAAGAAAAGTGAAACCATGTAAATAATAGATACATTATCCTTGAAACATACAAATATGAAAGAATTCCATCTTATATAGAAATGGTTTAGAGAAAACACTTGAAATGAATTCCTGAGGATAATATCCTTTCTTCAGTAAAATCATTTTCTTTTCTCAAAATGACAAAAAAATTTAAAGAAAAGGATTTTAATGAAAATAATCATGAAATATTGTAGAATCAACTTCATGAAAATCAGGCATTATGAAACCGTAAAAATCCATTCATGCCGTATAAGATAAAAAACATTCTCTTCGTACTTTTTCCGAAAAAGTCCAAAAGTTCCTCGTATGGTAAACAAAAGAAATATTCCTACCACACGATGTGGTAAACTTCAAGAAAGGGTAAAAATGACTTTAAACATACATGGAAGAAAAGTAAACACTTTATGAAAACATTTGGCGAACATATGGACATGGATGATAAACATAACCCCAATAAATACTTACCAATAAACAATCTCAGATAAGAATGAGATTGGAAAAGTTATCCCTTACCTTATGTCTGATATGATTAATACGTATCTAAACCACCTGTATAATGATTTAAATAATGTCATTGACTTATTACATAATCGTATTCATTGTTATTATATCATATATGGTTCACATATGACTTTATATTACCCGTTCTTTTCTAAATTCCATGTTAAAGCAGTGTTTTGGGTAAAATCGTTTTATTTATCCTACGTGTTTGGACTTGTTGATCTTGATATTATTATTACTTATATCATGATTTAATTACTTCCAGAATGTAAATAATGATTTATATATCATATATATTCATTATATATATATATAGTTATATATATTTATATAATATATCGATTAATGAAATGAAATACACCATTCATGGAGACGGTAGGTCGTACGTACGCATGAACGCTGTTTTCCTTTCCTTATTTACTTGAATGGAAGTAAGTAGAGGACATATATATATATACATAAATAAAGTATCCTTATCATGTCATATATTTCATTATTATTCATTATATATACTTTATAATCATTCTTGAGTGGTTAACATGAAGAATGAATCTCATCGCGTCGTGGAGACAGTAATTCGTTAGTACGCACGAGCGATGATATCATTTCCATAATTATTGAATGGAATTGGAGTGGATGATATAATATCTCAGAAAAATTATGATTTTATAATAAACATATATAGTTATTCTTTACACCATTATACCCATCCAAGTAAGGTAGTGGTGGAAAAACAGATTACACTATGGCGTGGAGACAATATTCCGTACGTACGCACGCGCGGTGATTTCTTGTTCCGTACGATGGATAGAAGGTGAAATGGGGTTGTTTATTATTTAAAATAACATATGATTCTATTATTTATACTTATGTTGTTACATTATAATGAAAAAACTAAAGAAGAATAAGTTGAAGAAGAAAGAAACTTGAATGAATCGGTAGAAGAGATTACCTCTTCTTCAACGCACCTCTTTTAAGCTTCCTATTAAGGCACTAGAGATGGTCTTTTGAGTATACAAGAACCTCTATAATGTTTCTAGGGAAGTTTAGAAGTTAAATTTTCAGGTTTTGTCCGATCTTGAAGGCTCAAAATTGTGTAAAGAGAAGAGGGAGGAGATGCCATTTAATAAGGGAGGAGAGGGGAACTTTAGGAAAAAACGTAAAATATTATTTTATAATAAAGTCATATTCGGTTTATAATGGCTTCAAAGTGACGTATGTAGAAGGTATAGTGGGTATGGGTCTAAATCCTCTCAACCAATAGGTTTTAGACATGTTTAGGTTACTATTTTAATATTATCATTTATATTTAACTCTAAGTTAAATAATTTAACTTTTACCGTGTCTTCTTGTTTTCCTACACTATATGGTTAATACACTTACTATAACAATACAAAAGAACCCCAAGTGGTTAATTATTAATATATATAACCTTTTAAAAGTCATTTGGACGAACCTTAGATTTTTTGGAATATAATAACAATTAATAATATAATATTTTTTTTAAAAACTATTTTATGTCAATTTTGACACTATTTGGTAATTGATTTTTTGTAAAAAATCATAACAACATTATTAGTTCGAACAAAGTAAATTAAATCAATAATAAAATGTCATATTAACCTATAAAATTAGTGTAATTCATAAAAAGTCTCAAATTATATTTATTTGGGTTTTTATAATATCAATTATGTTAATATTTCATTAATAAGGTAATTACTACATCATCATTGTGTCATAAATAAATTAAAATATTTAATGTCCAAAAAATTTAAATAAAATTCCATTAGGTAAGAAATCGTTTTATATTTCTAATGAATATTTATAGTTTAATTTATCTTATGTATAACCATATATTAAAAATGTATTTGTTATTAAACATTGATTTAAACTCTTTTAACTCTTCTTTAAATAAAATAATAATAAATGTTCTAATCTTATCCAAGTGGACCTAAATGGTCATATTTTAATAAAATGGATGTTTTTGGTGGAATTAAGCTTATCCAATAAAATTAGGACATGAGTTAGGGTAATAATAATATCATTTTTACCCTTAATTACCCTATTTACTTTTAACCGTGGTAAATAAAAGTAAAAAGATACTATTCACCAAATATTATTTTTATCTTATTGAACCACATTTCACTCATTGATATTAACCATGTCTCTCATATTTTCAAAATTCCACTCACAGAAGCGGTAAAATTATGTTTTATGTAAATTTTCAAATTCATCTTGGAGGTGGGTAAAAGACGGTGAAAAGTTTAATAAAATTTTTATATATCTACAATTATTATAAAATGACTCCAATGAATTACATTGAACTTATATAGATATTATGTATCAATTTTTACCTAAAATAAATCTCAATAAAATAAATAATTATTTAAATAAAAAGTCGGTTTTTAAATAGTAACCTAGTTTTTCACTATTCATCAAAAATTGAAATTTTTCAGAAAAATACCAAAAAATCACACGAGGCTAATTTTGATATTCTGAATCCAAAAATGAAGTCCATTTTAAAATTTGAAATTTATAAAATTTCAAAAAGGGGGTATTACTATTCATAACGGCTAGTATATATAATATTTTAATAACATATTGTTGTTTTTTGAAACTCGGTATTGCGTACAACACACGCTATCGTGGAAGGTCGCGATTGCATGTAAAGTAAGCCATGTCCGGGTTGCATGTAGTGTAAGATTAATTTTTTGTTGTGTATAATAGAATCTTACCATATTTCATTTATACATTGAATATATATATATATATATATATATATATATATACACACTCAATGTTGCGTAGAATAACATCTATCAAATGAACTTGAAATTTTGTGTAACACGATCCAAGAAATGTGTTGTGTATACTTCAAGATAATACAGTGTTGAGTAAAGAGAAATATAATCTTGGTGTATCATACAAAACAAGAAATCAAATAAATTAAAAAGAATACTTCTTATAAAATCTCAGGGTGTTACATTCTACACCCCTTAAAATGATTTTTTCCCTCGAAAATTTTCCGGGTTATAAATGGTTTACTACATGAATGATTGTTTAATAGAAACCCACATTGTAAAAAGGAATTATAAATCTTAACTATAAAAACTAAATTATAAAATGTAATGGTTTACTAAATTACCTAATCACTGGGTTTCCACATAGGAGAACATAGGTGAAAATATGGATATGAAAGGGAAATCTGACCTTCAGGTTCTGATGGAGAGTGGTAGAGAACATGGCTATGAAAAATCCAATAATCACAAAGCCATAAATTTTTGATGATCTAAGGTACCATCTAATTCATCGTATATGAGGACACCAGGACAACATTTTTGGTTTTCAAGATCATTTCCCTAAAGTTGAAGAATTTGAATTAGAAGAAATACTTGCTTTATTTTGATACAATCTCACCGTTGTTCATGCCTTAAACAATTTCCACTTCATCTCTTAAAGAAATGAAATTGAATTTTTCATTATTGAAGTGTTAGTAGATCATGTGATAGAATGATGGGTCATTCCATCTGTCTCAAAAAAAGGATAGAAAAAGTTATTAAATATACATAAGTCCATCTATAGTGAGATTAATCATATATGGTTCCTAAAATGGACTTATACTTCATATATCATACCGTTTAATATAATAAAACTAGATTCTACTAACCATAGACTTCATGTAGGCCAGTGGTAGATGATAAAGGTCAGTCGCACTTTGGTTGTGGGTTCGATTCCCACAGCCTTGTCCGACGTGATGAGTTGTCGCCCGTCTTGCAGGTTGTCCTTTTTATAAAACTAAATTATTATAACATTCCATCAATAATATCAAAAAAAGTTCTAGTCTTAAACAATACAAACTTATGTCTAATATAATCCATTCCAATCTTTAGGCTTATCTACAATACTTCTGTCCATGCTCATAGTATAATGAAAGCAATTACTAGAAATTTTATATGCCGAGCATGTGAATACCATCATTTATCACCCATATATCATACGATATATCTTTTTGGTCAAATTACAAACATGTGAATACCTTAATCATGTATTCTCTTGAAAAATGAATACCCATTGAACCTTAGTGAAAACTTGAATGCTGTCAAAATTTAACACATTCCACATACCCAAATCCCAAAATTTCTATATAATCTAACCATGATATAACATTGTCCTTATATTAGTCATGAGCTCATTTCATTTTTTCTTTATCCATTCATTATGCTCATATCATATTCTTTCCAAAAATATTTCAATCACTTTTCATGGTTACTGGTACCATATAATTATTGAAAAGTAATACATAGATATTCCAAAATTCCACGATACCATAAATGAGATTCCATGATACTGTTTTGAAATACCATTACATAAACACTTAATCATTACACAACATCATTGTCATACTCAACATCACAAATAATGATCGCATGTGACTTCCCTTTATCCTTTTCCTTAAGAGGTTACTCACGTGGATCATTATTAACCCTTGGATTAGGTAATTCTTTAAAATAATGCCCCATTAACTTGCACTTGAAGCATTGAAGTGTTATTGGTGTGTTCTCTGCAGTATTTTCTTTATCCACATCATTAGAAACCCTTTTTCCATTACTTCGACACTCAGCTGCTCGATGACTTTCTTTTCTACACTTAAAACATTTTCTAGTCTCTTTAAGAAAATCTCCACCGTGCTTCTTTCCACACTTTGAGCATAAAGAAACATTCATCTTCTTTTCACCATTAGTATGAGATTTCTCCTTGAACTCCATCTTTCATTTGTTTTCAAAACCATGAGATGGATATGTAATACCAACATTCATTTCTACCTTGATACCACAACACACAATTACTTAATATCTACCAAAGTCTATAATAGCTAATGCCCTTCAAAGACTTGGTTTTAATCCACTGAAGAATCGATAAGCTTTACTTTCAGGTTGGATGATTAAGCCAGATGCATACCTTGAAATCCTTGTAAAATTAGCTTCATATATACCAACAGATTCATCATTCTTTTTCTTAAGTTCATGGAAATGATTTTCCATCTTTGTTCGAAGAATAAGATGGAAGTACTTATTGAAAAATAAGTTCTTGAACTCATCCCATTACATGGATTCAAATTCCTCTCGAGGCCTCATATTCTTAATTAGAGTCCACCATTGATCCGCTTCATCTTCTAAAAGGTAAATATCCAGAATGACTTTTTCATGTTCCGAACAACAAATAATGGAAGATAACATTTCAATGGTACTGATCCATTGTTCAGCAAAAAGTGGATCAGAAGACCCACTGAAAGAAGGTGGACGTTGCCTCATGACGGACTTAATAGAATATTGTTCGCTTCTATGCTCATTTGGAAGTCCTGAATGATTCATAGATTGTGTAATTATAGCAATAAGATTTTTCACTCCATCTCACCTAACATTGGTTTGTTCAGGAGGAAAATCATTGAAGTTTCCATTACATTGATCAACACGGTTCCTTTGGGTTCCAACCATCATCTAAAACCCAAAAAGAATAGTGTGAGAGTCAAAAATCATGCTAGGGAAACCAACATAATAAAGGGCGACTACCTTCAATATATTACATCTTAGGGTTAATTCTATGATTTTTACAGCAATTCTAGGACTATAACCTATAATTATACATAACCTTAGGGACATACCAAGACATACCTTAGAAATATATCTAGGGATCTCACTAAAGTTTTTGCATCCTAGTTTCCAATGGTTAACTAATCCTTTCCACTGAGACCTACTGTAGAGACCCAAAGCATGGTGTACATGGACATTATATTACATTTGAGGAATAATTAATAAATAAAAAAACCAACAGAAAAGGACCGTAATAGTTTAGTGTCTTTGGAAACTCAAAACATAATCTTCTAATCATGGTGAAAGATCTTCAACATCTCCCATAAAGATCTTCCCCTTTTTTTTCTTACCAAAAAACATTCTTTATATCCTGGGAAAAAGAAAACATAAAAATGGTGAGCTCAAATGCTCAGTAAGTGTAAACATAGAGAACTTAAAACAATCCATAGAAACTTGAATGTAAAAACTTGAGCATAAAAACTAAACATCAAAATGGTGAGAAATGACATAAAACATTGCAGTAAATAAGGCATAGATCAAAAAATAAAATTAATCATGATAAAATAGCATGGGAATAAAACTTGTAATTGTGGAAAAACACTAAGAACATGATATGATTTCCATAGTTTCCAAGGCATTGCTGCCAAGACCATCTTAGTGGACAAAGTCTCTTACTGGACCGAGTTTACTTGCCGTTCCAGCCCTGTATTACTGAACCAGATTTACATGCCATTCCAGCAATGTCTATCTCATGAGATATAAATCTTTACCCAATGCATTTTAGGGAGATATAGTTCCCACCCATCTCATAATGAATTCATTCTTAGGTGTGCCACAACATGAACATAAATCATTCATCATTACACAATGAATAAAATGGGTTTCATAAACATCATCTCATCATATCATAATCCATATAAAAAATGGATATAATTTCATCATAAGAAAAGTGAAACCATGTAAATCATAGAGACATTATACTTGAAACATACACATATGAAATAATTCCTTCTTATATGGAAAATGGTTTTGATAAAACACTTGAAATGAATTCTTGAAGAAAATATCCTTTCTTCTTTAAAATCATTTTCTTTTCTCAAAATGACATACAATTTTAAAAGAAAATGATTTTGTTGAAAATAATCATGAAATATTGTAGAATAAATTTCATGGAAATCAGGCATTATGAAACCGTAAAAATCTGTTCATGCCTTATAAGTTAAAAACACATTCTCCTCGTACTTTTTCCAGAAAAGTCAAAAAGTTCCTCCTATGGTAAACAAAAGAATGATTCATTCCATACGATGTGGTAAAATTCAAAAAAAGGTAAAAATGAATTTAAACATACATGGAAGAAAAGTAAACATTTTATAAAGACATTTTGAGAACATATGGACATGTATGATAAACATAACCCCAGTAAATACTTATGAATAAACAATCTTGGATAAGAATGAGATTGGAAATGTTATCCCTCACCTTAGGTCTGAAATGCTTCGTACGTATATGAAAATCCTGTATAATGATTTAAATAATGTCATAGACTTATTATAGAATCATGTTCATTGTTATGATATCATATATGGTTCAGTTATGACTTTATATTACCCGTTCTTTTCAAAATTCCAATTTAAAGCAGCATTTTGGGTAAAATCGTTTTATTTATCGTATGTGTTTGGACTTGTTGTTCTTGATATTATTATTACTTATATCATGATTTAATTACTTCTAGAATGTAAATCATGATTTATATATCATATATATTCATTATATATATATATATAATTATATATATATATATAATAGATAGATAAATGAATTGAAATACACCGTTCATGGAGACGGTAGGCCGTACGTACACATGAACGCTATTTTCCTTTCCTTATTTACTCGAATGGAAGTAAGTAGATGAAATATATATATATATATATACATAAATACAGTTGATTAATAATTTCATATATTTCATTATTATTTATTATATATACTTTATAATCATTCTTGAGTGGTTAACAAGAAGAATGAATCTCATCGCGTCATGGAGACGGTAATCCGTATGTACGCACGAGCGATTATATCGTTCCCATAATTATTGACTGGAATTGGAGTGGATCATATAATATCTCAGAATCAGTATGATTTTATAATAACCATATATAGTTATTATTTAAACCATTATACCCATCCAAGTAAGGTGGTGGTGGAAAACAGATTACACCACGGCGTGGAGACAGTATTCCGTACGTACGCACGCACTGTGATTTCGTTTTTCGTATGATGGATAGAAGGTGAAATGGGGTTGTTTATTATTTCTAATTTCATATCAGTATATTATTGATACTGATGCTATTACTTTATAATGAAAAAACTAAAGAAGAATATGTTGAAGAAGAAAGAAACTTGAAAAAATCGGTTGAAGAGATTACCTCTTCTTCGACGCACCTCTTTTAAGCTTTCTCTTAAAGCACTAGAGTTGGTCTTTTGAGTATACGAAAACCTTTATAATATTACTAAGGATGTTTAGAAGGAAAATGGGAAGGGTTTTGATGATATTGAAGTCTTAAAGTTTTGTAAAGATAAGTGGGAGGAGGTTCCTTTTATAAGGGAGGAGAGGGGTACTTTAGGAAAAAACTTAAAATATTATTTAATAATATAGTCATATTCGGTTTATAATGGCACCAAAGTGACTTATTTCTAAGATAAAGTGGGTATGGGTCGAAATTATATCAACCAATATGTTTTAGACAAGTTTAGGTTACTATTTTAACCTTATCATTTATATTTAACTCTAAGTTAAATAATTTAACTTTCACTGTGTCTTTTTGTTTTCTTACACAATATTGTTAATAAACATACTATAACAAGCCAAACGAACCTCAGGTGGTTCATTATTAATATATATAACCTTATCTAAGACATTTGGCTGAACCTTATATTTTTAGGAATAAAATAACAATTAAAAATATAATATTTGTTTTAAAAACTATTTTATGTCAATTTTTTCACTATTTGGTAATTGATTTTTTTAAAAATCATAACAGCATTATTAGTTCGAAAAAAATTAATTAAATCAATAATAACATGTCTTATTAACCTATAAATTTAGTTGAATTCATAAAAAGTATCAAATTACATTTATGTTAGTATTTATAATATCAATTATGTTAATATTTCATTAATAAAGTAATTACTACATCATCATTGTGTCATAAATAAATTAAATTATATAATGTCTCAAAATTATAAATAAAATACCATTTTTTGGAAATATTTTTAGATTTCTAGTTAATATTTATAGACTAATTTAGATTTTTTATGACCCTATATTAAAAATGTTTTAGTTATTAAACATTGATTTTAACTCTTTTAACTCTTTTTTAAATAAAATAATAATAAATTTTCTAATCTAATCCAATTGGACCTAAGTGGTCATATATTAATCCTATGGTTGGTTTTGGTCGAATTAAACTTATCCAATATAATTTGGACAAGTGTTAGGGTAATAGTAATATCATTATTACCCTTAATTAACATATTTACTTTTAAACATGGTAAATAAAAGTAACAAGTTACTATTCACCAATTTTTTTTTATTTTATTGAACCTCATTTTACTCCTTGATATTAAATGTGTCTCTTGGATTTTCAAAATTCCACTCACAGAAGTGGTAAAATTGTGTTTTATGTAAATTTAAAAATTCTCCTAGGAGGTGTGTAAAAGAGGGTGTAAAGTTCAATAAAACTTATATATATATGAAATTATTATAAAATGATTCCAATGAATTAAATTGAGCTTATATAGTTATTATATATAAATTTTGACCTAAAATAAATTTAAATAAAATAAATAATTATTTAAATAAAAGTTGGGTTTTAAATAGTAACCCAGTGTTTTCACTATTCATCAAAAATTGAATGTTTTCAGAAAATACACAAAATTCACCCCCGGATAATTTCGATATTCTGAATCCAAAAATGAATTACATTTTGAAAGATTAAATTTATAAAATTTTAAAAAGTGGGTATTACTATTCATAACAGTTAGTTTATATAATATTTTAATAACATATTGTTGTTTTGTGAAACTCGGTATTGCGTACAACACACGCTATCGTGGAAGGTCGTGAATGCATGTAAAGAAAGACAAGTCAGGGTTGTGTGTAGTGCTAGATTCCTTTTTTGTTGTGTATAATAGAATCCAACCATATTTAATTTATACATTGAATATATATATATATATAGAATCAATGTTGCGTAGAATAACATCTATCAAATGAACTTGAAATTTTGTGTAACACGATCCAAGAATAGTGTTGTGTATACTGCAAGCTAATACGGTGTTGCAATAGTGCAAGATAATCTTGTTGTAGCATACAATACAAGACATCAAATAAATTAAAATGAATAGTTTTATAAAATCTTGGGGTGTGATAATACCTTCCACTATTTATTTGATTATGCATTTTCAATTTTATAGAAATTTTTTGATGAAATTTATTTTTAATTATACTTAAATATGAAATTATTTTAAAAAATGGTTTTCAAAATGAAATTTATATTTTCATCAAGAATGATTTTAAATATGTTTTAAATTAATTATATTCATCAATTATGACATCCTTTATTCTTACTACAATGGGTATAAATCATGCTAATACCATCCTTATTCTTCCTCAGGAAGGCATATGATTATTTTTACTAAGGATTGTATTGTCATCCACATACTTGAATAATTTTCATAGTCATTAACTTCACCTTTAGTAATTCACTTTCCAGTGATCATCGAACATTAAATTTCAACTAAATATCCCCATTATTTATGATTGATAATATTATTGACTAAACCATATAGGTTTTTTACAAATTTTTTTAATTTTTATGTTTTTAGATTAAATGAGGAAATATTTATAAATATTTAACCTTTATTCAATACAGACATTTCATAAGGCCTATTATTTATAGATTAAATAAATTATTTGATATATGAGCACTGACTTCAACCTGAAACACATTTGTTGGGGACCGATTAAAGAAAGACCCTACAGAAATTAGTAGTCTCATGGGAAAAATTAGTTGTATAGCCTCTGCTAATGGGTTTTCAACTATAATGTTTTTAACATTATAGATGAGATATTTTTACAGTAAAGGTATCATGTGACTCAGAAATATGATGCCCGACAATTAGACATTATCTTTATTTATTATTCGGTTGTTATTATCCATGAGATTTACATTATGAAAAAAAAATATATGGATGAATTTCATTCTCATTTTATTGGTTAAATGGAATGAGTTTCTATTATTTATGTTTCAATACTGATTACGAATTATTTAGTTATGATAGTCATGTTATTAAATAAATGGAATGGTTTTTAATTATTTGACATGCTATATTGATTATTCCATATCCATCTATGATAGTAATTTTATTGATTAAAATACATATATTTTCAGTTATTTACCATTCCATATTGATAACACACTTCTTTATCAGTTTATTCATTAAATTTCATGTGTGTTTCGTTACTTAACATTCCATATTTTTTATACTCATAGATTTATTATTGATTCCAATATATTTAACAATTACTAAGAATTTGATCTAACTCTTATTTTATTTCCATTCATCTAGAATTCCCATAGGAATACTATGACCATTATACAAGGATATTATTGAAGGAATAAAATTATTTTTTAAAATAATTATGTTATAATTTTTTTATGCATTTGAAATTAAAGGCTCATGTGCGAATATTTTTTACCAATAACAATAAACTAATTAGTCCCTTGATATGTTATTACTTTTATCTTATGCCAATATAATTTTAGAAGGCCTTGACACTAGGCTACTAGGGCAGAGGTTACTAAAATAAAAATGTTTTTATAAGTCATGTATAGGCCAAGAAAAAATGAACCAATATAAGATATTCTCAATACACGTGGTTTCAAAATGATTTTTCACACCCTGAGAGAAAACAATGAACCCTTTAAAACATAAATAATCAATAAATTTTCTACCAAAAACTCTTAAAATATCACAATGAATCAAAATATTGTCAGTTAAAATTATAAAAATTAAAACAAAAACACAGGGAGTTATAATATCCCTATCAAAATGACTTCTCCATCAAGAAATACATTGTTAAATGATGGATAACAACAAAGAATCAAAATATAATACACTTAAGTAGAAATGTCGGACAATTGAGAGGACATATTACACCCTAAATGGAAGGGAAGAACAAAATATAACTACTATTCATGATCTAAAAAGCATATCTTTTAAAATATCTAATATATCCATTAAAAAATCCAACTAGGAAGGGATAAAAGGCCTAAGAATAACTGATATCTATCAGAGTTCCCCCATAATTTTGGATTCATTTGTAGAAAAGGTTCAATAATACCCACTCCACAAGATACAGTACATCCAAAAATGATAGTTTTATCAAAGAATGAAACGAAATAATAATTCCTCTATCAAACATACCAGCCCAAGATGGATAAACTTGAAGAAATCCTGATACAAGAACTACCAAGGGTCTCAAACACGGGTCATCGTACACAGACTAGTGTATCTAGACCTCAAATATGGAACACCTCCTCATGGATATCCATAAATGAATCAGAACTATATAATGAATAGATTCTACAAGACCTATTTTCCTAGTTACCCAAGCACGGTCCAATGTCACCCATTCCTAACACATCAAAAAATTCTAATTTAATACATTTGGAACAAAAATCATAGAGACCACAACGATCATCAAAACATATGATATTGAAAACAACTAAAATTGAACAATAAATCTCACCAAATCACCCAAGGAAAAATAATATCAAATCACCTCAAATAATATCTCCAAATCCAATCCACCAAAAAGAAACAATCTCTACTAAAAATAATCCACAATAAATTCCCCAAGATCCAATAACCATCAGGTAGGTTCATCTCTTATTCTCACAATAATCTTATATCATTATAGAAATAGGGAGGATATGATTTTATAAATCTATAGATAAATCCTTGATCAAGAAAGAATTATTCCTAACCAATAAATTCTATGTCTATTTTGGGTAAACAATTAGAGAAACAACCTCTAATGAGGATATGAGTAACCCTAAGGGCTATCTCTAAAAATAGATAATCCCTCAACTATATTAAAATTTTGGAGAATGAATTTAAATAACAAAAAACAAGAACATTACTAGTATATGTCTCAGATTAAAAACCAAGAAGCCTTACAAAACCAGGGGAAAAAATTTATAATAATACCAATAAAACATTAAGAATATCTAAACACAATTTTCTGAAATTTCTTAATATCTCATTATTGTATTTGAAAATCCTTTTTACAAAAATATAAAATTAAAATAAAATTTTAATAATATATATTTTTAATACACATCCCATTTGAAAACACAACATTCCTTAAAATATTCTTTTTCTAAATTTAAAAAACATTAAATTTTAAAATATGAACATATCTTCAATTTTAAAAACATTATCAAATAGTTTTTTTAAAACATTCATTTTAAAATCTTTGAAAAGGAAATAATACCCCCTTTTCTAAATCATCCACATGTTAAAATATTTTTAAATATTATTTATAAATAAAAAAACATCACTTGTTTTTTTTAAAATCAAACATTTTCAAAATATTTCCTAAAAAAGAATTCTATTTTTTTCCACAAGAAATTTAAAAATTCACACATAAAACAAATCAAAACAAAATTAAAAATCATATTTCAACATATTCCAAACCCCTAATAATTCATCCATAATATGGGTTTCATTAAATGGTGTCCTAAATAACAACTATATGGGATGAAAAACCCTATTTGAAATAGTCACGATGATTGATGGATAATGGGCCTTCTAAAAATAATTTCTATGATACCCCAATATTGATCGTTTAGTCTCAATACAATATCTTATGACATGAATACCAAAATCAAACGACTGATCCTATAACATTTCCATCAAAAAATAAAACCCAAAACCAAAAATCCTCAATCATGAAAATGAGGATCAATAAATAATCAAAATTAAATAAATAAAATTACCAACTCAATAGTCAAATCTCATATACCCATAATTACTCATGCATTGTTGTGTATGGTGGTTATTAGGAACCCATTCATGACCAACCACTAGTGTAATGATGGAAAATTATAACTCAATCTAGCCATGAAACCCAAAATAACATGATGAAAACTCTTGAACCCTTCGATACCAGCACAAAACAAATTTATCACACTATTTTTATCGAACAATTCCATTAAATCCACCATCAGACATAAAAAATAGCATGATATAGACCCTAGGGGTATTATTGATCACCATGGGCTAATAACAAAAACTAAGGAGTTATATACCTACAATACAGATTATTTCTCCACTGAATCAGAGTAAATGCAACATCATAATTCTATGAAAAAATCTAAAGACTTATTCACATATTAGACGCCCAATACGAATATAATATTCAAAAAAATTATATATATAAAGCATTAAATCAAATTAAATAAACAATCCCTCGGCTCATCCATTTCTCCCACTCCCAATAAAATGATTTATAGTTTTCTTAGGATGCTTTTTCATTTTCCACCATCAATATAATATAACTCTAAAAATATCATGAATGTAATAATGGAAATATTTGCAAACGAAATCATTTCAAGGTTCAGACAAAAGATATTTCATAAAAATTAAATAAAATACTAACACAATATCATAATAGGAAATGTTGACTCAGTATACTAAAATAAAATGAACCTTATATACCACGAATCAATAAACACATTCAATTTGAAATATATTATATATAAATGTTTGAAACAAACAGGATATATAAATGTGAGGTTACAAATAGTTTGAATTAAAAATATAATACACACCCCTAGTACAAAAATTAAAAGAAATATCCAATTAAGTAAAATTTTAATTACATTATTTAAGCATAGGTTTTATTTAAATAACACATAAATCAAGTTTATTTCCAAAAAAACTTTATAAACCTTCCTTGTATTTTATTTAGATAAAAGATATAACTTGAAAAAATTTATTTTGATAGAAAAAATTTTAGGTAAAGAAATATTTTTGGAATATATTTCACATTTTTATAGAAAACCTCACTCACAAATAGATAATAACTTGAAAAATTAGAGGGAAAAATATCATCAAAATGAATAAATATAAGAAAAAAAGGAAAATCAACCATGGTTCCAAATATATCATGAAGATAGAGGAATCTATATATTAAAAAGGATCTAACTTTTCTAATATATGAATCAAAGAGTTTGTTTCATGGGATCTACACTATTTCTACTATAGATATGTGAACATAGAACATACTTTTCTAGCTTCTAGTGGGAAGAGATAGTGAAAATCATTGGGTAGTGGAGCGATAACGTAATTCACTTGTATAAATAGTGGAATGGGAGCTACTACCATCTATGTTATCCTACCCAAGAACTACGACAACCATAAATAAATTATATAAAGGATGAGAACACAAGAATTGAGAACAATCAATACTAATATAAAATATGAAATAAAAAATTCACCATCACCACAAAATACCTCTCATGAAAAAACCCTAATTGCATTTCCCTCACCTAATATAAAATAAGACATCTCAAATTCCACAATACATGTCAATAAAATCAATATTTTGTTTATGAGGAGCTCAAACACACACACACATTTAGAAATCTCAAAAAATAATCACACTGGAATTTCAATTGTATATTGGAAACAAATATAAAATTAACGTTTTCTAGTTATACCCCCACCCACACACACAAATATATATATGTATATACAAATTTATCTGGTTTCACAAATTGACATATTATCATGTGATTTTGTAAACACAAATATATAAAAATATATATGTGTGTTTGTAACATTAAATGTTTTTGAACCATCAAATACATATAAATATATCAAATGAAAATTTAAAAAAGTAGTATTTCTCTTAAAACAATTTTTTAAAAGAAATTAAATTACAATTCATGTCATTTCAGTCATAAAATGAAACACCAAGTGACATTTCAATGAGGCATTGAAAAATCTATTTCAAAATATAATCTAAAGCACAATTCAAAAATGAAATTTGAATACCCATTTAAATAATTCAATTAAATTTTATCATAAATCATAAAAATGGGTAAACAAATATTATTAATTTAATTCTCCCCTCAAACTAGGTTAAAAACATTTAAAACATCTTAATTTATTTTAAATAAATAATTTTAATACTTTATAAATAATTGAAATTTAATGTTCCACTTGAAATTCCATGTAATGGAATTATTCCTAATGATGAATTAATTGAACCATTTAAAAAACCTTATATGACATTCACAAATAGGGATAATTAATTTATTAAAACATTTTGAACATATAGTTAGATTTTTTTAATATAAATCTTAAACATCTGAAATACTTCCTCAAATCAGAAGTAATAAATCCTAATTGATCTAGAACATGTCATTTTTGATGGAGGACACCCAAAAAGAGAAGAATAAACCCTTACATAGGCTTGAATAAAACAACCCTGAAATTATTCAATCCTAAAACCCCTAATTTTTGGATGAAAAAAAAATGGAGAGATGGAATGGGAAATGTGTAATAAAGAAGGTATAGGGATTTACACACCAAATTGTTGGGATTTTTTCAAGAATCAACATGAACAAAGAAGTGCTCCTTATAGGAGGTGGTGATTAGAAGAGGGATACATTACATGTGAAAGGGGATCCTGAAGGAGGTACATTGTGATAAAAAATGGGAGGAAGAGGAGTGAAAAGGATGAAGAATGAGAAAATAAAATAAAATAAAATAAAATTTTAAATCATTGGTCAGTGTTAATGATTTACAAATACATTTTAACAAATTGTGTGGTATCAATGCTGCCTCCAATGGGAACCCAAAAATACAACCACATCATAATTGTATTTATGTTATTAGAATTTATTGAATTGTGATTCGACAACATTCTAATAGAAGTAATACTCAAGGATTATAGTTGACAATGATATTCAACCAAAATAAAAAATAAGCATAAATATAAAGGGTACTCTCGATGAATCAAGTAAACACATGTAAAAAACACCATTACCATCAATTTATTTAGTCAGATTAATTTTTTTCATTTGGTAAATCCATACTACATATAAAAATAAGTCAAAATACTATTATTCCCATAATTTTACAATGAATATGGAGAGATCTCGAACAGCCTAGCTCAACCAATTTTTTCCAAATCACCATACATAGACAATGAATGAAAGAAACTATCTCAAAGAAACCCTCTATAAGGAACACCATAAACAACCTAAACCATAGTAATACCAATTAATATATTTCCGTAAAATCACCTTTATTGTCCTTCTTCTCAACAAAAACCTTTTATAAATAAATTATAATGATAAAATAAAGATGAATAGAGGATAAAAACAAAATGGAAGGAATCATTCATAATCATATGAATCCAACAATTAAAATTCTTCAATATGGTTTAATATACTCAAAACATTCACCTCAAGTAACATCTGGTTTAAATGAATCAATGGAAAAAATGAAAAAAATCGAAGGGGGTTCCAATTTCTAACCAGTCGAGAAAAATATAGGGTCGAAACATGATATGTAACCAATAAATCATGATTATCCCAAAGAAGTATCCCAAAATGAAGAATAATGGGCATTCCATGGTTAGTCAATCTCTACCAAAGATTGAATATTTATGCCACAAATCCTCTAAATCTATCTGATTAAAATCCCAATCATCCTTCAACACTAGACACCATAAAATATGGTTTGGGTCGCGGCCCATACACCGCATTGTGAAGCATATTATGATATATCCACTAAAATATATCCAATAGGCGTTCATTAGGTTATACAGAGTTCATAATACCAACAAAAAAATAAAAACCCCATAACTATGTATAAATCCTTACACTATAAATCATACTTATGTGCTTTAACCAAGGACTGAAAACATGCATCTATAATATTGCAGATACATCACATTAGGTTCCTAAATGTCACACCATTACCTACTACTCCCAACTAAATCTAAAATCCCTATTAAAAATATAAACTCTATTTATCACCTTAAACTCCTAAAACTAAAAAAGTAACAAGATGGGATGGTCTTAACCGTTACATTAGATACCTATCAAATGATTCTCATCCTTTAGAATCTAAACCAAATCATAATGGAAAACCAAATACACTATCTACTATAGGAACCCCACTATAGATACCAATTAAGTGATATGATTCCACTAGATAATTAATTATTTAAACTTTCATATAAAAAACAATAAAGTAACCATATGAAATCACTCCATTAAATTAAAAAAATTCCACCATCCCAACAGACAAGAAAATACAATATCAAAACAATAGGGGATACTAAGTGCACTTATTCAACCTAAATTGCGACATATATTCTTATGTTACATCATCCCACCATAGATTAAAAACAAAAGAAATAGATCACCCATGTAGGAACGTCTTCTGATGATCTTGAATACCAACTAGCAGTCCATGATCATTGAATAACCCTCAAAAGCCAACTCTCTCTAGTCATTGACATGAGATTCAGTATGAATATATTAATGAATTTATGAAACATAATTTTTTTCATGGATTCCTATGATGAATGTGAAAAATCATAACACCATAATTTTAATAGAAAACTCTATTCGATAGGTTGTGTTCCACAAAACATAGTGCTTAAACGAACTCCAAAATAGTACTATTTTAACTTGAATGTTATAAAGTCGCCATTAAATTGGAAGGTGGGGCCAATATTTACTATATTATTAAATAAATATTAAGTTTATATTCAATATAAATTAAATTATTCTTAGAAAATGAACATATTATTCTTGGTAAATTCATTTTATTTTTTGAATATATGTATTATTCAAAAAGAGATTTTATTTATTTTTTATGAGAAAATAAATATAAATAATTTTTTATATTTTTTTCAAATTTATTTGGAAAAATAAAATAATTTTTTTGGAATCCAATAATTAAATGAAGATTTGCATAAATTTTTCAGAATGTTATAAAAATATTGATTTTTTTTAAAAAAGTGAAAATATTGTTTTTACAAAATACCATAAATGTTATGAAAAAATTATTATATGATTATGATTTAAAATTTTATTAGCACATTTACTTAATACAAATTTATTTAATTTATGAAATAATACATAAGGTTGAACTATTATAAATACATTCCTACATGTTTTGAAAACCAATATTTTGACCATAAAAAAAAGGTTTTTTTGAGTTATAGGGCTATCATATTATAATTTTTTTATAACATTAATAAATTGAATAATGTAAATTGATTCCATATTATTAATTAAGAGTTCCAAATTCTATTATATGTTTATTTTAATTTCTATTCATAAAAATGTTATCATTGTAAAAAAAGATTTACATAAGTATTTGTAACATAATGTAGCGGGTTAATGTTAATAAGTAAATTATTGAAATACATTAATAGTAAAACATTAAATGTGTATTTAATGTGTTTATTAAACATAACCTTAATTTAAACGAATAATTATTAGCCATTTTTTTGGGAATAATGCCACCAAAATGTTATTGTATTTAAATATAAAATAATCATTAATTAATAAATTAAACACAACCCTCCTCACATATAAATTCCATCGCTCACCACTAAATTTATCCTAAAAAACATTTAATATGTTAATTTAACTATTAAAACCAGTGGTAAACACTTTTCCCATGTTGAAACTTTTTTTTTCTCACTCAACAACCAATTCCGTGTTTTGAAGGGGTCCTTCAAGAAGGTGACATTCAAGAGGTGACTTTCTCAAACAACTTCGATTAATTTATTTTCCATTTATAACATTACCAACATAAATAACAAATCATTGAATAATAAATTTATTATGATTTCTATACTATAATTTTATGTTGATAATGGAATATCTTATGTCTACCCCTTTTATTACACCCTCTTATTCAATGAAACAAAACCAGTGTCTAAATTATGGAGGTTAACCGTCTATATGAATAATGATTTTTCATATTCCATTGTTACAGTAAATGTAATTCATAAAAGTAATTTTATTTTAAAATTATATTTTAAATTGTGTATTATAAAATAATTAATTTTATGGAACTAATAAATATATTTAATAGTAAATAAAAAAATCTAGTTTGTGATTGTCGGTAAAACCTCCAAAATAAACTAAACATTTATCATTAACATTTTATCCAATTAACCATCCTAATATTAGAAATATTAATGATAAATGAGACCAGTAAAAAAATATTTAATTTAATTAATAACATATAATTTTACCTCTAGTTTTTTATTTCTATTTTTCATAAATATCCACAATTATATACAAATGAATCAATCATGAAACCATGAAACGAACACACCACAATCAATGAAAATAAAGAAATATTATTAATTAATGGGTGGTAATATGTTATAAAAGTATATAATAAGGAATTATAAATATGATTATAGTTTTTGGATTAATTAATAACATTATTTAAACATACATTCTTGAGGTTAAAGTATGAAAAACTAGAGGGATGCATTATGTATGGGTTTCTCATCTAACTTTTACTTCTTTGAGATATATGCCTTATTCATAACATATTTCTTTTGTGTCTTGTATATAATACACCTACAATATATCATATACTTAATATTAATATCTTTATTATATTCAATTCTTTATTTGATAATTATTTCTTTTATGGGGAATATGAATTGACTGATTACAAGTGCAAGGGATTTCATAACTGAATTTCCATTCATTGGGTTAAACGTCTACTTCATTGATTTTTTTCATACTAATATTATGTTTGAATTAAGTTTTTATTACCATATATCATATTTTTACTTGATTTATTTGTATTTATATCAAGTAAAAATAATTTATTTATCTTATTAATGATCTTCTCAATGATATGGCATTTTTAGGAGAATTCTATTAAACAATTTCATTATAAAGAATCCATCCAAAATCTATATTTTCAATGTCCACGATTTCTATAATTGTTTCCAATTTTTTTAACCATTAACCTATGATTTTTTGAAATTCATTATTAATCTTATTATACTTTATACTAAAGGTTTTAAAATGTACATTTTTTCATATTCGAAACAACGGTTCATTGAGACTTTTCTGACAAAAATACAAAAGGAATTCTTTTTAATTTATAATACATGAGTGGATTTTATGACATTCATGCTTACATAATGTTTTGAATAATAATTTACATGTTTATAATGTTATTTTCAAAATATTCTTTTATAATTTCACAGTGTTTTTAATATAATTCATTTTCCAAGTGAAAATGGTTATTTTATCCATGATTTTTTCAGTGATCTCATTTAGTGTATTATCATATATGTCATCATCCTTTTATTAATATTATTACTCATTGAGATTGATATATTTTGAAAAAATATTACATGTTTTTTAAATGTTTTATGATCAGTTTGACTGGGGATTTACTATTTTGATACCATTCACTGTATTACTGTGGATTGTTTGTTAATATGCTTACTAATTTGGGAATGTTATTTACATTTCATATAATAGATTCAGAAAAAAAATATGTTGATTATGTTTCACCCCATTCATATTAGGAACTCATTATACATGTTAAGTCATGAGAGGGCCCTCTATAGCCTCTTGATATGTTAGTAGGTCTCAGGAGAAAAACTAGATTGGGTATTGGCATATGTCTTATCAAATTTTGATGGAATCTTGGATGAAGCCTTGATAGAAGATTATGATGTATGACATTATTTATTGCCTCATTATTAGATTATATTTTTTTTGTGATTATTTTATTTGTACATTATCCATCGTTAATTTTTCGAGATTATGTTATTATTTGAATGTAATTATTTGATCACATTTATTCCTACCATTTTATAAAAATTTATTAACTAATGGGAATCTGTTTTTGTTGTTTAACTTTTCATAATTGGTTATTCATATTTTTGATAGTTTATTCTGTACTTATCCCTTACTGAGTATCTCCACGGACACATTTCATAGGATTTATTTTTTCCCAGGATGCTATGATGTTTATTATGATTGGTATATAGGATTAATCTAGGAGAATAATGGTAACCTAAATTGATTATATATGTTTTATTTTGTAATATTAATTGTAATTTTAGGTTCAAATATATTTCTTGTTTTCCAAAAATACTGATATGATTAGTCATTTAGGATGTGACTCCTTTTATATTGTGTTACTATAATAATGTAGCCTCTGACTCTGGGTTACTAGGGTATGGAAATTTTCTGTTGGTATCAAAGGAAGATTAGTAGAAAAATAGGAAATATAATTAAGAAAACAATTATTATAGAATGTAAACCTATGAATGGATTTTGAAATAATCCTAATGAAACTAGACTTATGATAAAGAGACCAGTTTTACCTAAATGTTCAGTATATGATAAGTAGTTTTGATATTAGAATTATGTTTAATAATATTTTGATCTACTCTAGTGTATCAAATTATTTAGAAATGAAACTTGAGAGATGAAATGATAATAATATAAATTCATGTAATCCATGTACAAATATTACTCCAGGGAAAGATAATGAAGCTGGAGATGCTGCTAGAAATGAAGGAATATATAGAGGTGAAAAACTTATAAATATACTAGTATAACCAACTCTAGTTATTATAAATAACCATACATATCTGGAACTATTTTCTGATTCACAACATTGTGAAACAATTTCAGACCATTTCATTTATTAACAAACTTTATCATCTAGTGGAAAAAAATACATTTGTAGTTGAGAAATGGATATGTTCCATATAAAATATATTTCTCACCTGGCGATGTAAGAAATGGTAGATGGGTATCATAAATGTTTATTGTCTCTAATGATATATAGATTCATTTAGTTCATTTACCAAAAAAACGAGGACAAGGAAATAGAAAACATGGAATTAAATGATCTAAAGGAAATTTTCTTTGAATAATATCTTCCATATGAATAGTGATCAGATATAAGGAGGCAATTCATGACTCTACGAAAAAAGGAGGATGTGAATGTTGCTAAATATAATTCCATGTTTACAAATTAGAAAGGCGTTCCAAAGAGTATTTAATCAATACAAAGAGTACGATTGGACATTTCATTTATGGGATTAATCCAATACTTTGAAGGGTAATATTATGCCAATAATTCACATCATATGAGAATATAGTATCATGTTCCATCAGGATAGTGAACAATGTTCCATGTATAAGTGTTATAGGTAAATGAAATAAAAAAAGAGGATAAAAGAAGAAAAATCTTTAGGGAGATTTAATAAATGAATTATTTTCCACCACATGATAATTTTGAAAAGAAACACCTCAGTTCTTGTTTGAAGGGAATGAGAGATTGATAAATGTATAAAGAGAAGGTCCACCAGGATCATAATTGTAATTGAATGAAAAAAGATATGAAAATTTAAAACTATAAGGATTTGGGGAACTATGAAATGTAATACCACAAGAATAATGGGAATATAACCTAGAATAAGAAATGGGATCAAGGTCAAGATTATGAAATTCATATAGATGAATTGGTATGATTAATGTTATTATGTATTTGTATCCATGAATTATTTTTTTAAAAGTATTTCCTTGATGATATTCTCAAATCTATTAGCTATTGTAATACAATAATACATCATAATGTATATTAAACTATGATCCAAATGGTACAAATAAAAATGATTTAATAAAATATTGATCTTTTTGAAAACACATGTTTGAGGGAGGATAAAACATAATTTTATCTTGATGTTGAGATAATATCAAATAGAAAATTATGGTATAATATTATTTAAAATGAAATTAAATATTTATTTGGTGATTTATGATATATTTTCTAGAGTTTAATACACTTTTATATTTATGTAAAATATCCAATAGTTAGTGTTTTACATAAGGAATAAAGAAATCATGCATATTTCATATAATATTTTGTGGGTAATTCCGGTTATTAACTTATTTCAAGAGAATTAATCATTAAAATATTCTATTTTCTAGTATGATACAATTAATATCAACTTCATGTTATTAGAGAGATTAATGGTATGTTCAATTTAAAAATTTAATATCCTTAATTCTAATAACTAAGATCTTTTTCTTTATGAAGTTTCATAAGGATAAACATTAAGATATTACAAAACATTACGATTATTTATACATATCAGATAACCTATTATAATAATTTGTTTTATCATCTATATTTAGATACATAAGAAATGAATTGTTAACCCATTTTTCATATTATGATATATTAGTTCTTTAGCCATTTCAACTTTAACTAGATTTCTTGGAGTAAGAAATAAAGAAAAAATATATCAAGGCATAAAAAATAGTTTTATTTTAATTTTGAAATGGAATCAATTAAGTATATATTTTCAAAGTATTTAAAACTAAAATGTTATCCAATTATCATCATTTATAGCGATTTCAATTTCTCTTTTTAGACCAATTTGGGATATGGATTTGTGGACATTAATTGTATCTTGACCATATTATATATCACTATCTATCTGAACATGATTATTATATATATTTTCCATGACCATATTCTATATCATTATCCATTAAAACATGATTATTATATTTATTGGTAATCATGTATTTTTCAATATAAATTAGTCTTTTGTGAATCATACATCATAAAAAGTGTTAATAATAATTCATTTCTATCGAGGCAAATGATAATGGGATGGACAGTGATATAGAATATCGTTAAGATACCATTTAGGTTCAAGGATACCATCTCATTTAGCTTTTTGAGTTTTATTCCCATTTGATTAGAAAATCCATAATTATGCACTAATGAACCAATCATAAAAAAACATGATATGAGCAAACCCAAAATAATCAAATAGTGAAATATGATTAACGAATTGGTGATAAGCTGCTAAAAATATATCACATAATCTATTTTTAATATTATTATAGTTATATAATTAATTAATAACATCTTTTAATCCTTTATATAGATGTTTAATGTACTTAAAACTAAAGGGAAACATGAGGTATGAGTTTCTCATCAAACTTTTACTTTAGTGAGATATATTTATTATCCAATACATATTTTTTGTAGTGTATATAATTGTAAATTGATATATAATATCATGAATCTCATTATATTCATTTTTTTAAATTCATCATTTAATAATTATTACATTTATGGGGAATATTATTCGACTGATTACAAGTGTTAAGGGATTTGCTAACTCAATTTCCTTTCACTAGGAAATAACATATACTTTATTGATTTTTATATGATTATATTTTCTGTGATATAAATTTTTATGAAATTATTTTTTATTTTAACTTGTCTCATGAGGAATAAAAGTTTAAAAACATAATAAATTCATTTTATTAATTCTCACATATATGTTATGATATTTTAAGAGATAATTTTTAAATGAAATTATGTATTAAATGTTTTTATAAAAAATCTCTTTTTCTTCAATGTCCATGTCTTCTATAAGTCATTCAATTTTTTAATATTATCATATTATTGTTTGAATATATTTTTAGTAATGTATCAATTTTTACTAAACATTATTAAAGGTATATTTTTTCATTTTTTGAATAAGCTTATTTGAGTCTTTTTCGACAAAAATAGTGAAGGAATATTTTTTGAACTAATACAGAATGAGAATATTTTCCTCACATGATCATCGATTAATTTATTGAAATATGTAATATATTTTTACAATGTTATTTTCAACGAATTTTTTTATTTTTATAAATTCACAGTGTTTTAAATATATGTGATTTTCAATGTGAAAATGTGTTTTTCCTTAAATAGCATTTCAATGTTCTCATTTAAAGTATTTTTATCCCTCTAAAAATTTATTTTTGAATATTATTCATCATTTATATTGTCCAATTATGATACCATAATACTTATTTTATTAAATGATTTATTATTAGTTTCAAGGGGATGTAATATTTTAATACTATTCACCATATTACTATAGATGTTTTGGGATTATGTTTACTAGTTTGGGAATATTATATCTATTTTCTTTTTTAAAAATAATATTTTATATTCATATTATATTTCACCCTTTTATATGAGTAAATCAGTGATGAACCATCATAGAGGGGCATGCGACTGACCTCCCCAAGCTCAACTCTAATATCCAGGGGCTGGTGACCATCACTGAGTAGGAATATCAAAAAAATGGGAGGAATTAGCCTAAATTACATATAAACATGAAAAAATATCCAATCCTAGACAATGATGAAATGTAAAAAATTGAAACAATGCATGAATACTTCTAATATCACACAACATAATAGGACAATAAAGTGCTAAAAATAGAAAAGGCGACAAATAAAAACCAACCAAAAACTCTAGGGAGACCAACCTGATCCAAGGGATAGGAATAATTCAAAATTACCCTCCTAATAATAACCTATGTTTTTCAATATCTACTTGTTCTCCACCCACTCCCTATACTCCAATGACAATTTCAAAAAGGGTCATCATCTATTTAATACATTAAACGTGTGGAAAAAGATAGTGCAATGTTGAGTATAAAAATATTGATTAGGATAACCTAAAATTCACTAACATGATGCAAAATTTATAGTCATATCACTACTAGTTATAAAAATCAATTTAAATTAGAAACATATGAAAACAAAGATATAATCAGGAAAGACATCATTCCATACGACAGTTATAACCATCTTTCAGCAATTAGATTATGCTCAAAGCAATGCTCTTTATGGGATAACTCACTTCATAATCCATGATAAAAATTGAGACACTCTACGAATGGATCAGGGTCATTCAGCCCCACCAAAGGAATCTCACTGGTCTACAGGGACCATGATACACATATAGGGTGACATACATAAAACTATTGGGGGACACCACAAACCCTGCCCGGATCAACCCGCATTGTAGGGGATCATATGCAACGATTCCAAAAACCATACTGATATATAATACAAGATGGAGGATAAATACCCTACTATAGGAGGTCACAATAATTCCACAAACATCTAACTATGGATGATAGATTATCACACTCCAATCTCTTGAAGGGACACCACAACTCTATCTGATAATCGACTTTTAGAGGGGATCAAAATCCAATAATGTGGATGTAATGTGGCATTTTTTCCCAGAGAGAATAGATGAATGGAACACACTCAACCAATACTGGTCCAAACATAATTCTTTTTCCTAATGCCCTGTTGAAGGGATTACATGACATGTCATGAAGGGTACATGATGTGTCCAACTATCCCAATTCCTAACTGCATTGAAGACCCTCAAACAGAATGGAGTGTCTATAAACATGGCATGTAGAATAACTGCGTGGAATATAGAGACATAGGTTATCCTTGTCATTTAAATTTCCCATGTCTATGTACTAAATTCGAATCTATGTAGTATTTTGTGTGCACTATGCATGTCTGTTTGGGAGTACACAGAGTATCCGAGTTTTGTACTCCAAGTCTTTTCCATTTACTCTCTAGAGTACCCAATGATCCAACCAAGGAGGGGAACATGTTGTGTGATAGGGGTCACACACCCTCAGATCCTTAACATATGCCAAACCATATCACTATAGTTTGGGGGCCCACATGGCATGTGATCCTGAAATAAACTATGTGCTGCAAAAGATTTTCTATATCCACTACGGTTCTCATTAGCATAGATCTGCACACCATATGTCCTTTGATTTGGATGGAACATCTTGATCATGATTAATCCAATACTACTGTTTCTAGATCTATGGATTATGGGTTCAAATCCACTTGGAAATAACCACTGTCAATACATTCATTGACGCACATCATAAATATGTTGAATGGATAAAAAAATCAATCATGATACACCTCTAATCTATCATCACTATCACAACGGCTTGATCACATCACCGATCATGTACCACACCTATAGTATCATTAGTTTCACCAAATAATTGACACGAAATGATCAAATACCGGGTATTTTTCGAACCATAGTCTAAAATGAAGTACCCATAATGAATGTAAAAAGAAAACAGGGAGAAATATACAAACCATAAATGTGAGGAACAAAACTTGTCCATTGTTTAAAAGGCCTAGATTCTTTATTTTATAAAGGATAAAGTAAGAGGGATAAATATTTGAACCAAAAACAATTCCATCTATTTGAAATATACCTATGATGCGCGTATCGATTCTTTTTTATTGAATTTATCAAAATTTGTATAAGATTAAGAATGGGATGGAAATAAAAATGAAAAACATCCAAACTTGACTTGCATTGATCTTATATGGAGAATTATAGAATTGTCATCGTTGACAAGGTCTATAGATTCTTTTGGTGCAACGATTCATGATCTGATCAGGATCTGTCATTGCTGACGTAGAAGAATTCTCTAGAGCTTCCTCCAATTATCCTTTAGCACCTCTATGGTTACGCATATAACCTTGATATTTCATTATATTTTTTTAAAATATTTAAATATCTCTCCATTAGTGAAATGAAATAAAATAATATTTTTACATTATTTTATTCATTTTTATAAAAAGAAATTAATTTTCTAAAAATGACTTCTACTGACTAATGTTATGTCTCACATCAGGTAATACCACCATTATGATATCTATAATTCCCTCATATTTCGGATCTGTGAATAAGATTAGAATTTATTTTATGTTTTCATCAAAACCACACACACATGCTATTTAATATACTTAATATTTTTTAATCATTTATTTGGGGCACAATGGTCCTCAAGAATCACACACCGTCTCGTCACATGGTCTAAAAAAAATATATATAATATCCAACAAATACATGTAAAATATGAGTTGTTACATTCTCCACACCTTGGGTCTTTTAATCTTGAGAAGCCAAAACAAGGGCTACACAAATAGATATGGGTACTGAGAAGGAATTTGAGCCTCCCTCTCCCACATTATTTCTTATATATTCCCACTCCACCAATGATAATGATAAAAAGGAATCAATCACCTATAAAGGATCCTCTCTTTTTTATCCTCATTCTCTACTAGGTACTCAAAAAATGTCCCTCCATCATCGATATCAAGGTCACCACAATTGTAAACATGTGATGGGTCAGACACATATCTCCTTAGATGAAACACATATAATACATAATGTACCATGTCTAACTGTGGTGTTATAGATAAGAGGTATGCTACCTTACCAACTAAACACACATCCAAAAAGGATTGACGAATTTTGAATATTTCTTGCACCATTGTCAAATATCCACAATCCACATCGATGTGAGACCCTCAGGAACCCATGGCCTCCTTACTCTTAAGTCAATGGTCTCCTTCACTTATTACCATAATGATTATAATAGATCAATATAGTATTCATATTATTTAGGTTGATCTACACCTTCTCTATTGTATCTCTCACCAACTCGATTCCCATGAGTTCTTACTCTCATAGGTTGGTCCAACAAAGTGGTGACCAATAGGTTCTCCCATTAAAAGACAAGAATGGTAAAGTAAAAATGGTGGAATGATAGTTTTTATTGTTCCAAAACTGCACCAAGGGTATGTGATCCTCCCAATTATGGTCAATTTCGAACATGAAAGATCACAAGATGCCCTCTATAATCATAAATTTCCACTCCATTTGGCCATTAGTTTGGGGGTTGAATGCTACGGTAAAGAAAAACTGAGTCCTAAATGGCTCATGTAATCCCTTCCACAACCGAGATGTGAGTCGATCATTATGATCAGGGATGATTGTCTATGGAACTATATGGGATCAAATTATATTTCTCATGTAGATACATCTCAATTTCTCTATGGAAATCTGTTATCTGATATCGTGTAAGATGGAGGACGTGGTGATTTGGTCAATGATAACCCATATTGAATTTTGTCCCCTATAAATATGTGGTAAACATGTCACTATGTTCATAGATATCCCATGTCTCTTCCACTATAAATCCTCATGTGGATTTGATAAACCCACTAGAACATTGTGCTCAACGTTCACTTAACGACAAGTAATCTAGTGACATACTATGAAATTACATTCTCCATGCATGGCCACCAAAACTGACATTGGAGGTCCGAGTACATATTTTCCATACATGGATGTAACACCAAAAGAGATGTGTGAAATATTATCAAACACCCCTCCTACAACATCACTGGTACCATCATCTAGCGTATGAAAAGGATGAAATGATCCATACCATCAAAAAATTCATCAGGAGCATTTCTAGTGGATACCCGAGTATGTAGGGTCTCACAATCGGTATACCCAACATATGAATCCTATACTAACTGCAAGAGATTAGGGTTTATAACCATTGACTGGAGGTAAGCTGAAAAATCTCTTTCACCAAAGGAAAACTAAAATGAGTCTGGCTACTTGGTTGCCTAATTCAGAAACTACGAACTGAATATCCTGCTAAAAGAATATGATACCATGTTCCCCTTCCCATGGGTATATAAAATCTAAAATTCATAGTCCTGGAGGAACTCTAGCCATGGTTTCTATCTCTTGTTAATAACCATATGACATAAGATATAATTGAGACTCTTGTGGTCAATGTATATAATAAATTACTCTCCCATCAATTAGTTTCACCACATTTTCAATACGAAAACTTCTACTGGTCAGTCAAGGTCATGGGTCTCATATTTCAAATCATGTTCAGTCAACTTCTATGAACTGTAGGCAAATAATTTTTAACCTCTACATCAGAACTCAACCAATTATGGTCCCTAATGCATCACAGAATAGTTTGTAATCAACAACCTCCTCCATTAACATCAAGATGTGTGTGCTCATCAACCTCTCCCTCTACTCCAGAATGAATTGCTATCAATTTTTCATCCATAGAATGCCTCCCTTTCTTGAATAAGGCTATAAAGTGGGATACCTCATTGAATATTTTGGATACAAACCTCAGATAATAATCATCCAATCGATGGGAATTCCACACCATGGTAACACTATTGGGTGGTATCCAAAAAATCACTAACTCAACCCCTTTTGGATACACTATAACTCCATCATTTTATATGATATATTCCAAAAAGTGGAACTCTCACATCTATAAGTAACACATATAGAGCTTCCTAGAAAGTTGGTGGTATGGAAGTGTGTATAGGACCATCCTCAAGTGTCTCACGTTCTCAACCTAAGACACCGAATACACTATGATGTTATTGATTAAGACTAAAAATAATCAATATAATAAAGGTCGAAACATTCAGATCATGAGTCCCATGAACATTTATGGGGAGTGTTTCATTCCAAACAACATCATCAAGTACTCATAGTGATCGTAACTACATATGAAGTCCATCTTCGGTATATCCTTGTATCCTACTCCCAACTAGTGATATCCCGATCTGAGGTCAATCATCATGAACCATCGAAGCACATTTAATTGATCATATATTTCATCGATTCTTGACACTGGATAGTTGTTCGTTACCATCACCAGGTTGAAAAACCGATAATCCAAACACAACCTCGAGCTTCGATCCACCTAATGGGAAAACCAAATAGGGTCTGACCAGGTGAAATGATGTGTTTCATGAAGCCCTTATCTTATAGATCCTCCAATATCATCCTCATATCTCAAATCACTATAGCTTCTATATGATATAATGGTGAATATTTTAGTGTCATATCGGGATGAAAGTCGATGTTGAAATATAAATCATTGCCTAGTGGTAAACCTAGTATGTCCTCAGTAAAGGCTTCCTCATCCCCCATTACTATTGTAGAAAACTTATAGCCCAAAGAATATACTTCCCCCAACGTCATACCATCCAACTGGTGAGTAATCGGTTGTACAATCCTATACATGATTGAGTACTTCCGCACCAAGGTTTGATTTTCACCCACAATGGAAAACCTCATTTGGTGTCTGACGACACACAACTTCCTCTCCCCAAAATAGTCAATCTATCCATCAACTACAGATAAATAGTCTATACAAATAATGATGTAATAAGAACTTATTTATACAACAATGAGATCCCATAATAAAATTCCACCTATAATAATTAGGTATAATTATTAGAATAAGTGAGAAATTACTGAGTAACCACCCTTCAATGTATCTAACTGCAAGGGTCAAGTAAAAATATCAACCAGAATCTCTACGTCTTGAATGAGAGAAGCAGAATCGAAGTAATTACTTGCACATCTATAAATTAATAATAAATATAAAGTAGAAATGGCATGGATTATACCTCGTATCCTCCCTGGAGCCTTATGGTTATAGGCCTCTATATATTGCAACTGGACAAGTCTCATCCCACCAGCTCCCTGAGCATTGTGTGGATCACATGGTAGTGGTGGTCTTAATAAGTAGAACCTCTGACCACATCCTTCATCCCTACCATCCCCTTTTCCATGATTGTGGCCCTATTTACCAACTTTATCTTCCCACTTTCTCTATCTCATGGGTCCCTTAATCATCTCTGAATCAACTATATGTTGGATTGGGAAATCACATGGATGATGTCCCCAAATGTTTCATGAGTAAACACTATATATTCTTTGGCTAATTTGAATCACCCTGAGAGCCTTTAACTCTAAACCTTGAGTCTTGGGATCACCTTCTGAACTGTCTGTCCCACTTGGGTCCATCTAAATTCCATCAGCTAACTATTGCTGAGGTCTTAAATACCGAGTTACCACCACTTGTTCCCACTAATAGTGTATGCTCTGCTAGAAAATAATCAACCTACAATTCACCCTGAAGCACTCCATCATCGGTGGTAATTCTTCAAGATACCAATGACACCCTGAATTCCCACAACAATCCCTACTCAAAGGTATAATTCCTAAATATCTGGTCATGTACCATATCATAGGAGTAATGAGAGAGATTAGTAAACATCGCTGAATACTATACCATGGTAATAATTCCCATCTATAGATAGAGAAGCTCCCATATGAATACAAATAATGTTTTTTTGTAGGATACAACATATCTCTAAAGAGATGCTTGAAGTCTATCTAGGAGAGATATGTCTCATAATATGACAGAGTCACCAAGATCCACCATTTCCTAGTGATCCCTCTAAAAGACTCACAGCAAGGACCTCTATCTGATCAGTAGGTGTCAACAGAAGGTAGAAAACATGGGTGACTACCTCTTGGAAGTACTCATCCACACAGGGTTTTAACTTACCATAAATCCTAGGAGCTCAATTCCTCTGAAACGTTTTCAATGAAATAATCCTACATGCATCCTTAGATGGTAGTGCTAGCACTAGCTGTTGTACAATGGGTGGTGGTAAAACTAGTAAAGAACTCAGAGGTTCTATCTCTAGTAAAAGTCCTTGAACTGATGACTCATCACTTGGACAATCATCCTCATAATCAAGATGTGGAATTCGGGATGGATATCTACATTGAGTCATCCTAAAATAAAACAAGTGGAACCATGGTAAGAAGCATATATCGGGGTAGTATACTCAATAAGGACATGGAAACCAAAATTATGACGTTATGATTCATGTACCATTGTTTTCCATGTAACAAGTGTTATCATGTATTTAGTTGAATATCATGTGACCAGAGTCCCGATGTATGGATACTTTGGACACTACACCAACACTGGAATCCATGGCATGAATGTTGGAATCAAAATATTATGCATTATTACCACAAACTAATCTCACTAACTCTCACTAAATAATGTAGAATATACCTCCTCTGATAACAACCTATCATGACCTATCCCAGAGGGGTCTCGGATACATCTACCCGCAGCCCAATTCCAATTGTCCTTGTGCCAGCAACTAGTGTCTAGTAGGAATATCTCACAAATAAGAGGCATTATCCTCAAGTACCGATAAAAATGCACACATTTTCAATCCCGTACAATGATGAAACGTATAAAAACTAAAACAATACACTCATACATCTATGATACCACACAAGAGTACAAAAGTAAAGTGTTGTAAAGTGAAAAGGGGTGAAATAAAAATCAGCAAAAACCCCTAGAGAGCCCAACCTACACTAAGTGATATTAATATGTCAAAATATTGATCCAGGTAAAAACCTCAGTCTGTCAAGCTCTATGTACACTCCACCATCTCTATGTCATCTAAAAACACCATTAAAAAACCTATTGTCTACAAAATACAAGGCACACGAATGAAATACCCATGTAGGGGTGAGTATAACAATACTTAGTAGGATACCATAAAATTACTAAACTTGAAGCACTAAGTATAATAATATCACAACCATATATAGAAATAAATTTATATTATAAACAAATAACAACCCCGATATACTCAGGAATGAAAACACACCATAAGGAAGTCATATCCAACTATCGACCACATGATTACGCTGGAATAAATGCTCATTCTGGGAGAACTCGCCCCATGATCCATGATACCATCAAAGACACACGATGAAGTGGTATGTGTCATTAGGTCCCACCAAACAAAGCTCACTGGTCTAACGGGACTATAATACACAGACATGTGGGCACACCGATAATCATTGGGGGACACCATGAAGCTAGTATTGATCAACCCACTATGTAGGGTATCAAATGTCAAATATTCCAGAAACCCTACCAATACAAAATTTTTTATGGAAGATGAATGACATGGTCAGGGAGTTAACACAAATTCCAAAAACTTCCCACTGCAGATGAGATAATATCACACTATATCCTCATGGAGGGACACTACAACTCAATCTGAAACTCATGCTATATAAGGCATATAAATACAGCGATTTGGATGTAATGTCACACTGTATCCTTGAAGGAAAATACCATGGGAACTCACTCAACCTATAATGGTATAAATTAAGAAAAAAAGAGCCTCAATAACTATTTAAGGGACAATATGGCATGTCCGAAAGGGTAAACGACATGTCCAACTATCCCAAGTTCTACCCATGCGGAAGAACCTCACACTACATGTACTCTCTATATACACAATGTATAGAATGGTTACACAACATTTAGTGACACAAGATATACTACATGTACCACCTTATCATGTACATGTACCTAATCCATGTCATTAAATCGGTCAGTGTATTCCAAGTTGTGTCTACGCGGGAGTACACGACGTGTCTTTTCCTGTGGTCTCTAACCTATGTCAGAGTACTCTATAAAGTACATGATGAGTCAAAAAGGTATGATCACACACCATGGGATAGGGATCTCACATCATGTGATTCTTATCTTTAGAAAAACTATAGAAATGTAGCCAGTGGACCCCACATGATGTGTAATCCTTGAATACACACTATGTTGCTCTAAATTATTTACATTAGTTAGGTATCTCTTCCATGCCAATCTTCACACCACAAAAACCTTTTATCTAGCTAGTACTTAAAAATAGTGGTTCATCCAACACTCTAGTTTCTAGATATATGGATTCCGGGTTAAAATCCACTCATAAATCACCACTATTGTTTCATTCCATTCTGAACATAAAAACTAGGCTAGAATGAAAAAAAATCTATCCTAATCCTCCTATGGTCGTCCACCATCATCATCAGACCTTGATCACATCATTTTTCAGGAACCAAAGTTGTGGTATCGATCCATTGTGTTGATGAATGGTTGTCAAATAGTCTAATATAAGGTATTCGTTGAACTATGGGCTAAGAGGAAGTAATAATATTTTCAAGGAACTAAGGATGAAATCCACAAACCATAAAAATCTGGAACTAACCTCTACTATTTTTCATTTTTCCTCGACTAATTAACAAATAAAGGATAAAAAAAGAGGGATAGATCAACAAAACAAAAACAATTCCATCCATTTGAAATTTACCAATGATGTGAATATCAATTATTTTTCATTTAATTGATCCTCATTTGTATCGGTTTTAGAAAGGGGTGGAAATAAGAAGATGAAACATCCTACATATATTTTGATCAATTGTTGATAAGTAATGATAATGTCTCCATTTTTCACGAGTTCAACAGATTCCTTTAGTGCAATGATCGACAATCTGATATTGATTTGTCATCATTTTTCAGATAGAATTCACCAGATCTTTCTCCAACAGTACATCGGAATCTCTAGGGTTATGCAGATAAACCAAGTATTTATACGTAATAATTTATTTGATGATGGAAAAATAACTGCATTGGATAAATGAAGTAAAATAATTTTGTTTAATTATTTTATTTATTTCCACACCCATGGTGACTTTTCCACAAATGACCCATGATAAATTACGTTATGTTTTACCTAGGTTGAAACCTCTATTCTGAACTCAATAGTTCCCTTGGATTTCTTATCTGGGTACCCTTTTATATATTATTACACTTTTTGATGAAAAAAATTCGCACGTTCTATTTAATGTACATAATATATTTCATGCATTTAATTTGGGAAGACTGGGCCTCAAAATCACACGTCGTCTCAGCACCTAGTCTTAAAAAAAATACATGTAATATTTAAAAATAATACATATATAATCAGAGACATTAAAAAAAATCAGTGGACATAGTATGTGATAGGAGGGACCTACTATAGCCCCTCTATGCATCGATCAGTCTCATTATACCGACTAGTGTGGGTATTGGCTTATGTATTACGCAATTCTGTGTAGTGTCTTGGATGATTCTTGGAATTTAGGTTATTATGCACATATTTATGTATTTCTTCATTAAGATATTAGTTATTATTTACTTCTATGTGATTATTCTATTAGTAGAATATCCATGGTTTAGTTTTCAATCTCATGTGATTATTTATATGGAATTATTTTTTCATATTTTATTTTGTCGATATTATGCTCAAATTATTTATTAAATAGAATGTTTTTTATCTATTTTCATCAATATAATTTTTATGATTATTTATGATAGATTCTTCTACACTTAACCCTCACCGAGAATCTGAGAAAACCCCATTCTCATTTTTTATTTTCCCCCATGATTCATAGAAGTTCATTATGATTGATATGTAGGGTTAAGATAGGAGAATAATCGTGTCCTCACTGGATTTGATTTGTCATATTCTATATTTTCAATTACAATTTAATTTTCAAGTATGTATCTAGTTTTAAAAAAACAATAATCTATTTTGTTTTTCAGAAAGTGATTCCTTTTATATTGTGCCAATGTAATAATGTAACCACCAACATTGGGATACTGGGTTCAACACCATTATAGTTGGTATCAAAGGATGTTTAGAAAAAACTTGGTAATAGGTTTTAGGAAAACATATATTATGTAATTAAACTCTTTGTTAGAATTTGGAAATACTCCCAAAAATCCAAAATTACGATTAAAAGTTTAGTTATACATAAATATTAAATTTATATTAATTAGTTTTAAGATTATATATTATGTTTCATAATTATATAATTCATAATTGAATGATATAATCTATTGTATGAAATTATTTATAAATGAAACATAACATAAGTAATGGGAATAATATCAATGCAAATAATCTATGTAGGGAATTTTCTCCTATGAAAGATAATTAATCTCGATCTAAGGATGGAGAAATAACTGTAGCCTGAGATGAACTACTTATAACTATACTGGGATAACTGACTTTTGTTATGAGTAATAACCTTACCCGTATAGAAGTACCTTTATATCCATAACATGGGGTGACAATATTATACTGATTCATATATCAAAAACTTATATCTTATAGTAAAACCAAAAAATTCATTTGTAGCTAAGAAATTCATATGTTCCCTTGAAATGACATTTCTCTCATTAGGATGTAATGAGAGGTATATGGATACACTAATAGATTATCATATCTTGGGAGACGTGGATCAATGTTGATCATTGATTCAATTCACAAAGAAGCATTGTAGATTGTCACCTCTCAGGAGATGTGGATAAATGTTGATCATTCATTCAAATAACAAAATTGTAGGAAGAAGTAGAAAACATGGAAGAGAATGATTTTAAGTAAATTATCCAGAAAACATATTTTCTACATGAACATAGAGTTCATATGGAGAGACATTTATTAATTATAATGAAAATTAGGGTTGAGAATGCTTCTAAGTATGAGTCTAACTTTACATGGTATTCAAGAAATTATATAGACTACGTATGTAATCAAAAGATTAAAATTGAAAATTTATTTTATGGTATTAATCCAAAACATTAAAGGGAACTAGACAAAAATAAATTCTAATTATACAGGTATAAAGAATCATATCCCATAAATAAATAGAATAAATTTTTAAAGATATATGGTTATAATGGTAAGATATCAAATAACATTATGGTAGAGAAATATGTATTATAGTAAGGAAAAAATAATAAGTTTCCCAAATGTAGTAATTATAGAAAGAAACACCCCCATACTTTTTTAATGGGAATTTGAGTTTCTTACATGTGTGGAGATAAAGTCCACTAGGCTCATGATTACAAGGGAAAGAAATAATTGATGCTTTATTTCAACTAAAAGAGTTGTGGAACTATTAAAATAAATTCTCTAATTTTAAATTGAATATAAACAAGAATAAGAAAAGGTACAAGGTCAATAATATGCTATTGATATAGTCAAAGTTGAATTATTATTGTGGTTGTGTATTTGGTTATAATAAAAATGTTATGAATGTATTATATCAGTGATATTATCAAAATATTTAAATATTTTACTACAATGCTACTCGTTAATGGATTTGAAAGTACGTGTTGAATGATACCAAGAAAAACTATTCAGAGGAAATTTGTTATTTTTTAAAGCACATGTTTGAGGAAGAATAACACATAATATGTTCTCAATGTGGAGATAATAATAAATATATGATTATGAAGAATAATTTATGACCATGATTTTTTCAGTGATTTGGTGGTTTATGTTATCTTAACTTGTGTTTAATATATGTCTGGATTTATGGAAAAATGTCTAATAATAAGTGTTTTACAAAATTAATAAGGAAGCATGCATATTTTGGATAAAGGTTTTTTGGTAATTATGGTTATTACCATGTTCTATGTGAATAAAAGATGAATGTATTAACTTTTTCAGCATGTAATTATTTATATCCATGTCATTTTTATGATAGATTAATTGTAAATTCATTTTGGAAATTTAGTTACATTATTTCTATATTATTATATCATGATATTTTGAAAGATTAATAAGGATAACCAATTATGAAATGTCTCATGTTGAACATTGAATGAAGTTTTAAAGATTAATGTATTACATAACCATATGAATATTTATTCTTATTGGATAAAGTGTTCTAATCATTTTTTAATGATGATAACTAGTGATATAAGAAATAACTTCTCATCCCATTTTAGATCTTAAAATCCTCTAATTTTTATGGAATTACAATTTCAAATCAATTTATTTGATTAATAAATGAATAAAAATTGATCCATTCACAACTAAATAGTTATATAGTACTTATGAAATTAAATCAAGTATGTATATCTTCCCAATGTATTTTTATATAAAATTATATATATAATCATAATTTTTGATGAAATCGATTAACATTTTCAACCCTATTTGGTAAATGTTTTTTTGGTAAATAAAATTATATTGGCCATGATATATATCACTATCCATCAATAAATGATAGTTATATTTATTTTCTATGTCTATGATTTCACATTCCAATAATTTTCACCAACACCAAAACCTAGTTTTTCGGTGATGTTCTCATTTTTCTATACATTTTTTATAAGGATGTTTGATTTAATCTTTTTATGATTTTAGATTTCCAAAAGGATATTTTAAAATTTTAAATCCATGATAACTAATCACATGATAAAACTGTAACGAAAAAATTTATTAATGTATAGTAGAATGAAATACCTAGATATTTTAAAATAACACTTTGTTCGATATCTTATGATTCACATAACATTGAGTTTAAACAAAATAAAAATTATGATTATTTTAGAAAAACCATTATAGAATATATTTTAAATTTGAATATGCGGAAAATATTTATTATATTAATAAATAAATTATAATTTCATATTCAATAAAAATTTAATTACTCATAGTATATGAACACAGAATTTTTAGTAATGTCATTTTATTCTTGATATATATGAATTCCTCAAAGATCTATTTTTATTTATTTCTATTAGATGATAAATATAAATAATTTTTGAAACTTTTATAAAATATATTATAAAATTTAAACTTCATATTTTGTCTCATCATATCAAAATTATCTTAGGGTAATTTTTTTGGGATTTTTCTAAAAAAGTTAAATTTTGTGATAAAAAGTGAAAATACTATTTTTATGAATTACAATAAATATTATGAAATAATTATTATATGATCCTAATTTAAAATTTTCTTAACCCATATTATTAGTAATAATTTATTTAATTACTGAAATGATACATAAGGTGTTACATTTAGAAACAAATGCTTAGAAATTTTGAGAACCATGATTTTATCCTTTAAAAAACTATTTTGATGATTTAAACATATATCACATTATAAATGATTTTTTTCCAATTATTTAAATATAAACTAGTAAAATGGATTTATTATTTTAAAAAATAGTACAGAATTAGGATTTATGTTCATTTTCATTTTTATGCATTAAATTGTTATTGTGATAAAAAACGATTTACCATAAAATATTTAAGATAATTTATCATGGTAAAGATAATAATATAATGATAAAAAAACTAAAAAACTGAATAGATGGTTAATGTGTTTATAAACGTTAATAAATAATTACTATAATAAATTCAATAATTTTTTTTGAATTAATTCCACCAAAATGTGGATGGATTGAAATATAAAATAATCAATAATTAATCACATAAATCCATCAATCCTCAAGTATAAATACAACCCATCACTACACCTTTTATCCTAAAATTATTTTAATCTATAAAAATATCTTCAAAATACTATCCTCTAAAGTCTCACCATTTACATGTGATATGCATCTAAACTATATACTAATTCCATATTCCTTAAGGGGTCCTTCAAGGAGGTGATATTCCAGAGGAAACATCTTCAAATATCCTCTCATAATTTCATTTATTTTTCTATATTAACTTAACCTACTTTATCAATCATGTAATAATAAATAAAATATCATTTATATACTAGAGTTTTATTCTAATGGAATATATTATACTCATACCATTTATTAACTCATATTTTTCAAAGAAAAAAAATATTGTCCTAATTATCATCGCTAACCAACTCTGTGAATATTGAATGTTTGTTTTCCATTACCTTCTACATGGCTCATCATTAAAGTAATATTATGGTTAAATAAAAATTAAAAAGGAATTTTTTATCCTTAAACATGTTATATAAATAATATATATACATAATATAAAATATAAGAATTATAGTTTGGGATGATTGAAAAAACCGCCAAAATAAACAAAACATTTATCATTAAGATTTTATCAAATAAATAATCTTCATATAAGAAATGGAAATGATACATGGAAAACCTAAAAATATTTATTTTCTTGAATAAAATTTCGTTTTTATTATTTATTTTTATTATAATTTGAAATTAAAATCCATAACTACACACAAATGAACCAATCATGGAACCACGAAATGAACACACACGAAACCATGAAAATAATGAATTATTATTAATTAATCGGTAGTAAGATGTTATAAAAGTATCACATACTACATAATAAATATTAATATAGTTACATAATTAATTAATAAAATTATTTAAACATTTATTCAGGATGTTTAAGTACACTATACTAAAAGGGAGCATGAGGTATGGGTTTCTAATCTAAATTTTACTTTTATGATATATAGTTTTTATTAAATAATTATTTATTTTGAGTGGTATATATAATTACTCTATGATATTCAATATAATTAATATAATTATTTTCATGGTATTAAATTATTCATTTCATAATTATTACATTCATAGGGCATACAATTCGACTCATTATGAGTTGGAAGGGATTTCTTAAATGAATTCACATTAATTGGGTTGAAATTCCACCACATTGATTTTTTCATCCTATGATGATTTGTTAATTGAAATTTTATTAAATTATGTTTTATTTTCTATTGTTTTATTTGGATTTATATTATATAAATGAAATAAATTCATTTTATTAAGGATCATTTCAATGATATAATATTTTAAGAGACTTTTTTTAACAAGAATATATTTTTAAAGTCTACCTTTAAATAGACTTTTTCTTCCATATCCATGTTTTTTATATTATTTTAAGAAATATTTTTACTATTATCATATTATTTTTAAAATTCATTTTTACTCATGATTTACATTCTATAAAAAGTTTTGAAATGAATATTTTATTAGTTTTCTAAATGATGATTTATGGGACTTCTAGAAACAAATATGGAAGGAGTTTTTTTAACTTATATGGATTGAGTGCATTTCTTATTGTCATGATGCTTTAACTTTTAGATGGGTACTTAACAATTTTAAAAGGTTTTATTATTATAAAATTTACTGTTTTATTATTTCATTTTCATTCCAATATATGTGATTTTTAATGTTAAAAAGGTTATTTTTCTTTAGAATTTATAAATGATATCATTTAATGTATTATAATATATGTAAACAACCTTTTTTGTATCTTATTTTCCATTGAGTTTGATCTTTTATGATTCCATCTTCCAAACTTTATTTTGGTGTTTCCAATACAATAGAAGCGACGTCAGGAGAGCCCAAGGCCAAAAATGTCCCCTATATTTCTACTAAATTAATGGATAGTGGTCTGTGTAATTGAATGATTGATAAAAATACTAATAATAATGGTGTTGTCGCCATTTTTAATTCAGGTGGACATTTATAGAAATATTATACTATATATTTGAATATTGGTTTGTCTGTGAATCGAGGGGTGGCCATTTTTAGTTAAACATCAAAGAAATTTAAGATCCAAAATTGTTTCTACATGTTGAGTAGATATATAAAGGATAATTTATCTTTATAAGGATGGAAGACTTACTTTCCGATATGGAAGAAGAAACAGGTTGGGTCCAGGTATTTAGAAGATAACAGGCCCAATGATAAAGAAGTTGACTCCCAAAAAATGAAGGATTATGGGCATGAATCTCATGGTTCCATAATCATTTGGTCTATATCATGGAAGGGGGTGTAAGGAATTATTATTACTTGCCCAATGGGGGGGTGAAAGTCCTTACAATGTTTACTAAAACCCCAAAAAACAAATAGTTGGAGAATCATCAGTTAAAGAAAAGAGAAATAGGACATAATCAAAATTTGGGGGTCTCATTAATGGATAATGTTGTCTAGTACCCCTTTAAAAATATGGGAAATTTATCAAAACACATATAAATTAAGGTACATACTGAGGAAACCAAATTGTAGTACTAGGTTGGTGAGAATGAAGCTACTAGAGTGACTGAATTAAAATCCATTGTGTTAGACAAGGGATTACAGCTTATAGGGGTAACATATTTGAATAACCTGATAATTGTAAGAATATAAAGTGGAGTATCTGAAGCTTATTATTCACTATAAGGAAGAAATTATTGATTTATTTGTCATTACGAATTATTACTGAGATGATTTTGATTGAATTTACGAGATAAGGCTCTGATTTGTTACCAATGTAGAGAAAAGAGTGTGAATTGACAAACATGACTGAATTATAGCTTGAGGTTTCAATGAACATAAAATAAATTTTCAAGAATTTATACAAAAATAGAAATAATTACCAAGATATATAATTAAAAAAATTTATTTGGAATTATATACGGTGTCTAATTCAAGTAATATTAGTCTTGTTTTTGATAAATACGCGAGTTCCTTTTTTATGTAGTGACCATTATTGTGCATTATATGGTTCCCCACTTCTCCACGAAAGTATATTTGAAGATAAAATTGTATATTTGGTGTGTGTAGTTTCAAAATACATTAAAACATTACATTTTCTAGTTGTGTATTGTTATTTAATGTATTTAACATTCAACCAAAATGATCTGATATTTATGTATGTAATTCATGGGTCTCCTCAGTTGGTATCAAAGTTGGTTTTAGTTATTTTTCGAGATTCTGACTATATATTTTTAGTAAAAACCCTTAGGATATTCTTAACGATAGGATTTCATCACAAGGTTTTTTAATGTAATGATTGTACAACTTCCTATAAATGAAATCACTTTCTAGATACTTGAATGTGGATGCTGTTATGGAAGAAATTCATCCAATGTTAAATTCCTTGAAAATGGATAGTTGTGTATCAAATGAATTTCCATTTGGTGAATGATGAGTGTGACTAATACAACACATGAAAATAGACACTCTTAAGGGACATGAGTTGGTAAATTGAAAATCCCTTTATAGATCATTATGATTAATAATAGATTAGAACCTATGAAAAGCAATAATAATACAATATGATATGAGATGAACATAAAGATTATTGAGTTTCAAGATTTTTTTATATTTTAAGACAGCATGATAATGATATTTATAATCATATGATTGTTATTTCTAGTTACTAATGTTTAATACTAAGACTAATATTTTTGATTTTTTTGAATGGATAGAACTACGAAGAATCATGTAAATAACTAATGTGATGTCCTTTGAAATGACCATCCACATAATAAATAAAATGAAATAGGAAATAATAATACAAAAACTCATGACTATGAAAAACTAAAAATATCTAATTTTAAAAAAAAATATATGTAAAAGAACTTCCAAATTCACCAAATAAGAGAAAATGGAGTTTTACGAAGGTTTAGTTGATAAAGACCACAGAGAGAAGAAATTTTTACATATTAAATTCCATGAATGTGTGAAGAAGCACTGAAAGAAATGTCTCAAAGGAATGGAATTTAATTTTATATGTGGGGAATAATGGTGTACATAAACTTATGTGAAAAAATGAAAATTTTGATGGATAGAAATTATGTTAATCTTATGCTACAAAAAATAATTATGCATCTTATGTGGGGAAACTGTAGAATTATCTGATTCAATTCCCTAATACATGGGAGAACTCAATGTCCAAGGAATTTCCATTATTATTTCAATTGATAATGTGGATCATAAAGATTAAAAAACACTTATCCACCACTCTAATGTGGTGGTTTTTATAAAAATGTTCGTAATAAGGATACCTATAGAAAGAAAATAATTATTACATTATTTTAATTCAATATGATTTTTATAATTGTAATATATCTATATATATCCCATTGAAATTTACAAAACAAGTAGAAATAATTTTATATTTAAAATCATCATGTGACCCTATATAGATTTGAGAGTGAACATAAACATAAAATTTAAATTACATCTATTATATATGGATTACTACTTATTTATGTGGGATATTAAACAAAAATGGTTGGTGTGAAACAAAAAATAGATGATAAGTTATTGTTTGGGATTATGATGATGTATTTTATGAAGATTGTTTTTCTTCTCTTGAATTATGATGTTGAGGTTTCAATATAACTCATCCCTAATATTACAACCATATCAAATAATCCATATATAGTTTCCATAATTTTGTTTTTGGAGCTTAAGAAGTAATTTTAGGAAAATTTTGATATAGTATATATACAATTGGGAGTATCACCGTAGGGGCCCACATGTTTTTTTATGAAAAATATGGTTAAATGAATATTTTCATTGATTATCGACAACAAAAAAATCACTATTCTAAAAAAGTATCATCTACCATGTTTTGATGATATTTTTGATTAATTATAGGGATCTGAATTTTTTTTAAAGATATATCTTTAGTATAGATATCATCAACTAAGGTTAATGAAATATGATAAACACAAGGCAAGCTTATGTATGAGGTATGGTCCTTATAAATTTATAGTGATTACATTTAGACTTACCAATGTTCCCAATATATCCATAGATGTAATGAATATATTATTTATATATTTCATAGATTAATTATTGGTTGTCATTAAAAATGATATTCTTCAATATTTCAATATTAAAGAAGATCATAAAGATCATTTGAGTATTGTGTTGAAGTCATTGAGTAAGGGAATGTTGTATGATATATTTACGAACTGTGAATTTTTCCTATATAATGTTTCATTGATGTGTCATGTAACCTTCATCGAGGGTATATAAGTGGTTATTTACCAGATGATAGTTATTTTGGAATATACTAGACCATCCACAATGACTGAAATACATATTTTTCGTGAGTTTGTTGAATACTAGTAACATTTCATGTTATATTTATCTTGTATATGATATCTAACAACCATGTATAATTGGAAGGGATCCAATGTATATAAGATAGTTTAATTTTATGAAATTTTTATGGAGTTGAAAATATGGTTATTAGGTGTTCCAGTTCTCACACTACCTTGTAGTATGTAATGGTTTTTGATCTATAAAGATGAATCAATGGAGGAAATAGGATGTATTCCCATATAGAATTATATGATTACAGATTATGGTTCATTTTAATTCAAAATTTAAGAGAAAACTTTTCCGACTCATGATTAATAGTTGGAGATAGTAATATTAATATTGAAAACATGGTGTAATTATATTCATGGGGAAATATTTGATATATATATATATCATAAAATATTAAATTATATATTTATAGTTAATGAGTTTATTATGCACTAAGGGGGATAGTGATAGTTGATTAATGATTATGACTATTCAATACATTACCACCCTGGTATGGTGAACAAGGTGGATTAAGATCCAAGTTAAAAAGAGAATGATTGTTTGTATATTATTAGGATTGAAAGAGACCTAATATCTATGGACTTATATAAGATGGATCTTAAAATCATTATAAAATGGGATATATCATATCTTTATCAAATTAATGTTCAACCATAAATTTATATGAGGATTAATGAGGTATGGAAGGAAGATATAAATCTATATGAGAATATGATAAATTTACTTGAGTTAAACTATGATTTATATGGAATAATAGTGTTCCAATAATGAGTTTTTTCCAATAAATAAAATATTTCAATAACAAGCTGTTGTATAAAGATCGTAGTTCATCATTATTTATTCATATTATAAGTTTGGAGAAGTATAGATATCTCAATGATTACTGCTATTCAGACATCAATAAAAGGATATTTTCATATTATATATCTCAAAGCCTATTTTTTTAATTGTGCATATCATCATCATACTCAACAAAACATATAAAGTTTGTAATGAAACTTGGGTTGTAGTAGATCAATTAATGAAGTAATAAAATTTCATTGAAATCAGAAAATATTTATCTCTTGATCAAAATTATAGGATATACATGAAGAATTTGGTAGGGTTTAATGGAGTACTAAATTCTATTATAAAAGTTCATGATATGAGGCCTACCGCATCGTTTTGAATATTTCCTCAACAATTTGTGAATACAAATTTGTACTTTAGAAATATCTATCATCATATAAGATATTATTACTATGATAGGGCCATCCAAATAGTATAAGATTCTATGAGAGTATTTTTTATGGATTTCAGGGGTGTCTGTGATCAACACTATCTTCCATTCATGTTTTCTAATAACAATAAATATCTCTCAAGATTTCATATGGCTCTGTGTGAATATCTATATGGATATAAGCACAAAAAAAAAATGTTTTATGATGATGTTGGATAATAAAATCTATTTGGACTAGGCTTAGTTGAGGAAATTCTAGATAAGGATAGATCCATTCAGTAATAGATCAAGGTAATTTGGAGTCAAAAAAATTTTATGCTGATAATCGTCAATAAGATCTACTATTGAGGTTGGTGAAAATGTATTCCTATGAATATCTCTATGGAAGATGTTTTTGAGATTTTGAAAATGGGAAAAAACCCTAGATATGCCAGTCCCTCAAAAATTATTAATCATATTAGTACAGTTTCTTATTTTGTGGTGACTCCTCCTAGTCTCTATCAAGTTCAATATGTATTCTTTGAATCTCTCTTGATGAATCCCATATCTGATCTTTCACATGTACTAAACTCAATGATTATACCCATGGAACTTGATATAGCATTTTTGGAATAATTAGTGGAGATTTTGGTTCGAAGATAGATAGAACTTCTAAAAAATACCACTTTGTTTGATAATGATTTGTGGAAAAATGATAAATTTGAAGAATTTATGAGTTAAATCAATGATTTGATGAGAAAGAAGAATCCCCACTTTCCTATATCATTGTAGATAAATTTGAAGAGTGAATTTTTTTAAGAGGGTATTATAAAACACCTTTATATATTATGATTTATTTATATTCAAATATATTTAATGTAGTTTATATATTTATTTACAGGAAAAACTGAATTTAAATAAACCATGATATAAAACTAAAATAATATTAATAATTGTGACATTTATGTCCTAGTATTGGATATGCAAGTATGAATAGGACTAGTAATACAAAAATGGTATGGTGGGGTGACACAAACAATTCCCCCATGGGTTTGATCCTACATGTGTTTTGTTTATTAAAGTTCACATAAAATATGAATAAAAAATTTCAAGATTTCTATGGAATCCTAACTTTTTATTACATAACATTTAATTACATTATATAAATATAGGATCTTTTAATGTTTAGTTTCCTGGAAAAAATGTACCTAATACATGAAAACATAAAACATTATTTTTTTACCCATTAAATGATTCATCAAAGGTTCATAAAATATACATTTAATTCATCACATGACATGGGGACACAATTCAAAGGAAAGGGTGATCATAAGGGCTAGTAAGGGAGGGAAACAAGAAACTGTTTATATGTGATCTTGATGAAATTCAATAAGAACATGAAGAATATAATTATGTAATTAAAAACAGAACATGAGGTTCTTTATAAATTGGTTAACATGAGTCATAACATGGAATTGTTTCTACCACATTCATTTTAGACATTGATATTCTTATCAATAAGGTTTGTCACCGAGGTGTCATAAACATTACAAAGGTTATTCACCAAGGTATTATAAAACATGTAATCACAAGGGATTAAATTCTTTACACACTGAATTTGAGTTCTATCTGGGTGAACCATTCATATGTATTAATCAATTTCTGACACATAGATATTAATAGAAAATTTCAAAAATAACACATGGAGAATAAATGAATCTGGTTTCACATCAAAATCATGAAATTTTAAGATGTTCATAAATGAAAGTTCATTATTCCTTTTTAATCCCAATAAAAGGGAAAATGGTATCATGTATGTAAATACCTAAATAAACTAGGTAATTTTTAAATATGGGTGAATACCTATATAATAGAATTTGGTTTGGGTATTCGCAAAATAAAAAAATAAAATTTCCAATGAAAAGGGAGAAATATTGAAATCAGAATCCGACAGGATAACGATTATGAAACATGGTTTTAGAAACCATTAAAAATTGATAGGAAATGGGTATACAATTCATAAAACACTCTTAATATAGTAATGGGATAAAATAAAACCAACATTATATCATATAATGTAAATTTTCTGTACATACCACATAAAAATGGAACTTTAAAGGAAAAGAGAAGATGAAATTCGCTTACCTTGAAGAGTGACTCCAAAAACTCAATGATTGGGACCCTGAGAGATTGAAGAAGACATAGAAGGACTAATCAGGAGGTATAAATATCATATCTATGTGTCGGATGAATTAGTAATGAATTAAAATGGATAAATTGGTGGGTATTTATTGAAAAAGATGTGGATTTTTGATAATATCCTTGGAAACCTAGGTAGTGGTAAATTCAAATTCATGGGCCTGGCCACAGTATTTGAACATGGAATTGGACACATGGGAAACTTATTATATTTATATAATAAAAAATATCAGAACAAAATTTTATATTACATATTACATCATTATTATGTTATTAAACATATCAAAAAACTCAAATTATAATTTTACTATTCACAGAAAAAATTATTTCAAAAAATTCCAATAAATTATCCCAAACCTAATTTCGATGTGTTGAATTAGAAAATTACTTTAATTGAATCATTGTAATTCTATATTTATGAGAAATTTAACTTTTCATTATAAAATTATCTATTTATCTAAAATAATAGTGGATAAAAATACTTACAAAAATACACAGTAAATGTTTTGACACATAAACATAAATTAAAATAATAGAGTTTGAATCATACTATTTCATTAAAATATTATTAATAGTACCTTATTTTATTACAATAATTACATATTTTATGAATGTACAATTTCTATCCAAGAAATCATGTTTTCAAATTCATCTTATTTATAAGATAAAATAAACTCAAAACAAAATTGATTGAACCATAATTTTATTTATAAAACATGAAAACACATTATGTAACTAAGGACCTGACACATGAACCCTTGTAACACCTTCATACGACATAGGTAGGAGGTGTGCGATGGAGATAGATACTAGAGGTGGCTCAAATAACATTGCACAAGTAGTTATTTCTACTAACATAGACTTCTCTCGTAAGATATTTCATTCAAACATCAATTGTTTAAGCTTAGAATGGTATTGGTTAAGAGAGAATCTCAGGGATTATACCCCTCTCCCATGTTATGGTAAGTGGGCTTTGTATGACATGAATCTACTGGATGAGGCCATAGACACTTCTATCTACATTAAGTATCCATTATCAAATATATTATAACAATAAAATTATTTTTAAGAGTATTTCTTCCAATGGTCGTATTGAAAAAGAATCATATAAATTTCAAAATATATAGGTCCAAATTAAATTTATAATCACATAATTATTAAAGGGATATTGTTTTTTTGATTATAAAATAATATTCGATATACTTTTAAAAAATATTTATTATTTATAATTTCCATGTCGTCAAATTCTTACCCCCTGTATGAAATTTTATCACTAAAATTTCAACTCATTCATTAGTTGATAAAATGAATTGATAGGTTTTCCTCATCATCTCCTCTATTTCTCATGTGGCTTATTCATATTTTTGGTTCCTCCACAACACTTTAAGGAGGTGGGTAGTCTTGTTGCATTGAACCTTTCCTCGATGGTCCAAGATCTCCACCGACTACATGTCATAAGAGAGGTCATGTTATAATGGTACCACTTCCGGATTTGGAACATATGATGGATAAGGTATTTACTTCCTAAATAGATATACATGGAATGCGTGATGAAATTGATCTAGGTTTAGTATAAATTCATTGTGATACTCCACTGCTCTTATAAAATCAAGTATTTTCTAGTGGAAAATGTACAAGGGACTATCCTTCCCCTTGTTACCAAACTGAAAGACTCTCTTCCAAGGAGAAATTTGAAGAAATAGTTTGTCTCTATCATCAAACTCTATGTCCATTTGAGGTTTTCCTCATATATATTCTTCTAAATCTGAACATCCTTTATGTGTTGTTTGATAGAATAATCCTTTTCTTTTATCTCTTGTATAAGATGAGGTCCTAGAATATTTCTCTCATCAGATTCATACAACAAGTAGGAGTTCTACATCACTTCACTTTTCATTCATAGGGGGAAATTTTAATACTCGAATAGAAGCTGATGTTTTATGAGAACTCAACTAATTTAATATGTTGATCCCATCAACCTTTAAGATCCATCGACAATGTTCTCAGCATTACCTCGATTGTATGAACAATAATTTTAGATCATCCAACAGTTTGTGTGTGATTGGCCGTAATGAAATTCAATTTATTATTCCAAGCATATTGAATAATTCTCCATTATTTTTATATGATCCTTAGATCATTATATAAAATGATATAAAGTGGATCTTTATTCAACCTTAAAAAATTATTTATTTATATCTTTTCATGTTGGTCAATATGGATATCTTCCAAAATAGAGATAAAATGTGATGTCTTGGTGAGAAGGTATACTATAACCCATATCACATTGTTTACATTGTATGTATTTTGGAGACTAGTGAAAATTTCTATAGTGATATCGTCTCACTTCCATGATGGTATGAGTAATGGTTGTAATAAAAATTTATGAAGTAGTTACTACTCCACTTGTATACACACTAGGAACCTTGTAGTGTAGTTAGTAATCTACATTTTCTTGTTATCCCACCAATAATGATCATGATGGTCCCTATACATTTTTGTGATTCTAGGATGTATAGAGTATGTAGAGACCTGAGCTTCACCCATCATCTCCTAATTTATTTTTGGAATAGATGGAACACATTGACTTGTACAAAATTTTAGTACACCATTTTGATTAATATTGAACTCCTGAAAAGTCCCATTCTTTACAGCCTCTAACTTATTTTTTAACAAGACATTTTTTTTGAGTCTTGTTGATCTTATCTAGTAATTATGGTTGAGAAATAATTGGGGGTTGGGTTGATTAAGTCCCATCCTTTGAGTTTCAAATGTGTAATTTTTCTAGGACTTTAATCAATGGTTATCTTTGAATCCACTTCATTTCCCGCACAATAGGGTCAATCCTACTTAATACATCATAGAAATTGTTTGATTTTTCAGGATGATAATGAATCAAACCTTCATAGTCTTTAATAATTTCCAACCATATTCTATTTCGTTTGATCAATTACCTTTTAAATAAAATATTCTATAAAATATGATGGTTTGTGTATATATCACAATTCTCCAAATAAATATAGCGCCTCTATATCTTCAGAGAAACAAATTGCAACCATCTCTTGGTTATGATTAGGATATTTCTACTAATGAGGCTTGAAATCTCAATATGAATAAGCAATCACCTTGTAATTTTTCATCAGGACACACCCAAGAACTTTTAGTCATGCATCTCTAAAAATAATGAATTCATCTTCGATAGAGGTTATAGTTCGCACGGGTTTTATAACTAATCTCTTCATCATATCTTGGAAACATTCTTCACACTACTTTATCCAAATGAACATGACCCATTTTCAAGTTATCTTGGTGAGTGGATTATAAATTAATTCTTTTTTTCACAAACCTCCAATAATATCCAACTAAACCAAGGAAAATATGACTCTCAATAACTGTTTTAGGTTGAGGACATACTCCACAACCCTTTTCTTTGAAGTATCAATATAGATTCCATCATTGGATACAATGTTCCCCTATAATGATTCTTATTGTAACTAGAATTCACATTTTATAACCATTAAAAATGGGAACTCCTTACTTAGATTTTGCAACATAATCCTTATTTGATCATAACAATCCTCGTGACTTTTTGAATATATCATAATATCTTAAATTTAAACATCCAATATGTTACCATTGTAGTCCTTAAAGACATTAATCATCAATTCCATAAAAAATAGATGATTTAGTCATGATGAAGGGAATTATAATAAAATTAAAACTATGACATATTGATCAAAATTTGGTCTTGGAATGTCTTCTTTCATCACCCTTAATTGATAATAACCTGATCGAAGGTCAATCATAGTGAAGAATTCACCCCCATGAAGATGGTCAAATTAATCATCAATCTATGTAGTAGGGAACATATTCTTTAATATGATCCTATTATATTCTGTATAATCAATGAATAGACACAATGATATTACCTTATTCATTTAAAAAATAATAGGATATCCCCCAGGAGGAACACTTGGATAGATAAACCCCTTCTCCAAAAGATTTTCATGTTGTTTCATTAATTCCTTTAACTCGACATTTTCCATTATATAGGGGGCTTTGATATTAGCTTGGATTCCGACATGAGTTCAACAAAGAACTCTATATTTCTTTCTTAGGTAGTTATAGGTAACTTTTAATGAAATATATCTATTTATTCATGAACAATAGGGACATTCTCTATTCATATAATTTAATTTAATGCATCATCTTCAATGATCATCTCTATTGTAATGCCCCACCCCAATTACCCAGAGTCGGTGCATTATTACATAACATTTTCCTGATACAAGTAAATCAGGTCTCGAAAGACTGATCAGTTTAGTAGCCTTGTAAATACTAGATACATTCACAAGGTCAACATTAAAACATGAAAAGATAAACAAAACTAAATTATTCCATTGAAAACATCCATGCTTCATAGATTATGACTACAAGACACTCATAACTAAATTCTTCACATCATGGGGAAAATAAAATATAGAAAGGGGTGAGCTCAAATGCTCAGTAGGGATAATAATATAGCGTATAAATAAGCATAAACATTTAGGGAAATTCATAACTAAAAAAAAATCCTTTTAAACATGAACTTCAGCATAATATGGCCAAAAAATAAAATAATTCCATTTAATTATTCACATGGGTATTATACTAGTCGAATAATCACATGAAATATCAATAACCACTTTCATAATGATGGAATGCATAATACCAAACTATCATAACCACATAGTCAAGGGCTTGTGCTAAGACACTAGTTTGCCTCGTGAGACCTCCGGATGCATTGAGGAGTTGTAGTGCGCTCTACCCGTCACTTACCAAGTCCAATGCATTCCTCATATGAAAATTTTGAAACATAACATAAACATTTGTGTTAAAACTAGCATACGAAATTTCAATTCTTTATCCACAAACCATGAATGGTATAAAAATAGCTCATCCATAGTCAAATATAACTCATTAGAAACAATATGGAAGATTTTATTGTATCATATTAACCTCAATTGAATCCAAGTGTCCCATACAACTTTGAAATTTTTAAAAGGAATTTTAATTTTAAAACGTTAATTTCCATATAAATAAATCCTTAAAACCATTTCTAAAACATGTACATTAATGAGAAATATTTAGACTAATAAATCTTTAAAAAATTTAAAATGATAGTTTAGTTAGAGTTCCTAACCAAAAGAGAAACACTTGAATACATATAATAGAGGTAATAAAAACATTTTCATATCATGAGAATAAAGGGATTCATGAAATACTATTTCGAAGTACATTATATACACCATATAAAAGTGATTTGGTGTATAACAACAAACATGTCTCAATGGAAGGTAAATTGAGATGAAATCTATTATAAAGACTGCATCCTTAGGTTAAGGATAAATAAACGACATAATTATGTGTGACAAATATAAATACACTCAATATGATTGGATATTTAGTGTAAATCAATCACAGGAAATTCACCCATATTCATGTAAAGACAACACCAATTAATTGGATATTTAACTCAACAAATGTAGATTGAGTTAAAATTCCTCTTATCATGTTCATATCGATGACTTGAGAAATTATCAATGGAATTATTATGTCTATCAATAGTATATCCACCGAAAGGGGAGTGGAAAATATGACATAAGTAAATGAATAATGATTCCACACATAATATTGGAGTAAAATAATCAATGAAGTATGCGTAAAGCTGAATTAGGGGAAATTGAAATTTCAAATTCCCTTATTGATTTGGTAACTTAGGAAACATACACCCATGAAATAAGGATCATAAAATGATGATGTAAATAACCATAAATTAAATTATATTACACAATAAATACAATCATGGGAAGTACACACACCACTTTCAATAAATAAGTGGTGAACAATGGAAATCTCACGGAATTAAAAGTGAGATAAGAAACCGCTTACCTCAAGTCCGAATTGTCTTGTGTGTTCCTTGTTCTTCCTGAATAATAAACTTAAGATAATTTATTCTTTATAAAGAACAATTTTAAATTTTATTATTATTTTTACATCAGTTATTACCTTTATATAATAATTAGTTAATTTTTGGAGTTCATATTGGATATTTTATTGATGTTCGAAACTTGAGTAAAAAATGAACTTGTTATAATTACAATTTTTCGAGGTGGTCAAAAGTCCATTATCTCCAGAATGTAATAAATGATTTATATATCATATAAATATTATATATCTATTATATATATATATATATGTACTTATAATAGTACATAACATTTTGAGATAAGAAATGAAATGCACCTTTCAGGGAGACGGTAATCCGTACGTACGCATGAACGATACTTTCATTTCTATTTTTTTATTTTAATGGAATTAATACATAATCATACATAGGTATATTATAATTCCAGTATAATATCATATGATATATGTTTTACATAATTCAATTAACTCTATCCTTTATACATTCCATGAATGTCATGAGCGAATCATATCACCTTGAGGGGGCAGTAGTCCCACTTCCTCAAATGAAATTATTGTGGTCACACATATTGGAAATCATATTGGTGTATTTTTAAATGAAAATTATAGAGGCATAGAGAAAACATAAAAATAATATACATAATATATAAATACAGTGCCATCATTATGGCCACCATAAGAGGCGGTAGGAGATAATCAAACAATCATCGTTTCGTGAGGCGTTAGATTTCCATCCATAGAAACATTATGTTTTTCACCCATAATATAGAGGTATGTGTAATTTTAGCTCAAATAATTCTTATAAAAACATCCTAGTATATTTAATATACTGGTCTTGTTACAAAAGAAAGAAATAAAATGAGTTCATGGGGTTAGAGAAGTAAAATAAAAGAAATAAATTTAAGAGAAACCATTACCTTTAATTTGGGTAACTCCCTTTGGATTGAACCAAATAAACTTCTTGAAGTGCCTTCTGCCAAAGTTAATGATTATAGGTTGAGGATATGTATGTAGGGAGCTAAATTGGGTCGAGGTTGGATGAGCCAAAAGGCTTGAGAGGTGTGAAGAATTGGTTGTAAGTGGTCACTTTTTATAAGGTAGAGGACGGGCTCTTTAGAAAAGTGTGAAACTATTATTTTATTATAAACTTATATTCAATTTTGAAAGGTAAAAAACACAAAAAATTCAATTATAAGATTACTAATATTTGAAAAAAAAATCTAATCAGAATTGGACAAGTTTTGGATAATATTTACATCATTATAATCTTATTTATTTAAATAATTTCTTAATGAGGAAAACACTGCATCATTATTGTGTCATTGATAATTTAATTTATTTGATGTATAAAATTATAAAAACAATTCCATGATGTAGGAAATAATTTTTTGTTTCTAATGTATATTTATAGTCGAAAATATAACTTATATAACCCCATGTAAAAATTAATTTACTAAAAGATATTTTTGTAAGTCATTTTTGTCTCTACTTTAAATTAATTAATCTAATGAGTCATTATCACTCTCAAGTTGCTCTATGGGGTACCAAAATCGACCCAAGGTTGACCGTGGTCTTCCATGACTCATCCAATAATGTTTTGACAAGTTTTAAGGTAATTAAGAATTATTATAATATACTTTTTACCTAGAATTACACTATTTACCTTTAACAGCGGTAAATAAAGGTCAAAAGTAACTATTCACAAAAAAAATATTTTCATCTTGTTGAATGCAATTTTACTTCTTTATATTAGCCGTGTCACTCGGATTTTTGAAATTCAACTCACAGAAGTGGTAAAATTTTATTTAAATGTAAAAGTCACTTTTTAACTACTACTAAGTGGTTTCACTATTCGTCAAAAATTGGTGGTTTTCAGAAAAATACCTATAATTTTGCCTATTATTTATTTGATATTATGAATTGAAAAATGATTTCTATTTTTACAAATTCAAAACATAAAAGTGGAATTAATTAATTTAAAACTAATTCCCGTTGTTAAAACAAATAGCGCATTTTTATGAAATAATAGCTATCAAAAGATTGCCACTTCTTTATGTCCAATTTCAAAGTGAAATTAATTCCAATGACCAGAATTGGATTAAATGGTAAAAATATATTGTAATTAAACATTAAAAAAAATTATAAAGATAATCTAACCACATAAATAAATTATATTAAAACACAGTTTTCAATTAAAATATAGTATTTTTCACTATTCATCAAAAAATAAATTTTATCAGAAAAATACAAAATTTTTACCCAAAGTATATTTTGATGTCCCGATTCTAAAGAAAAATTTTATTTTGTCAAATACAACATATAAAAATGACCAATAATATATTTAAAGAGGGTTCTCCATCAAAAGGTGGTAAATCAGCATTTTAATGAATACTAGAGTATTTAAGCTTAAAATCAATTTCCTTTCTTATTTTAAGCCTCTTAAATTTATTGGATTAATGTAAAAACATTTTAAAAAAAATATAATAATATTTTAGTTAGTTCTATTCATTTATACCAATACAATGGAATGGCATTAAGTAACATTTAAAATAATAATATTATATTATTAGTATGCAACGTAAAATTTCAAAGAAACATGTTGTTGTGTATCGGGTAGGCCATCGAACATAGTATCCCCTTTAAATTAAAAATAAAATTTAATTAACAAATATTAATAAATATGAAAATTTATTATTATTTATTTACCCAGGATGTTACATCCCTCCCCCCTTTTGGGAATTGCGTCCTCACAATTTTAAAATTGGGCTCAGAAACATTATTGAAAGCCCCACATGGGAAAAAGTGTCAATAAAAATATCACTTTAAAATAAATTAAGAGAAGTAAAAATGTTCCCCAAGACAACAGATATTAGGATTCCATGAAAACATGTATATGAAGGAGAAAACAAAGTGTCATGTTCAGATAGAGAGGGATAGAAAACACGATTAGGAGAAAGTTAATAACAAGAAAATCACAAACTTGTGATGGGATAAATGGTCAATAGTTTCCCAGTAAGAAAAGTAAATCAATAACGTTTTTTATTTATTTAAGTTTCATTTAATAATTTTGAGGAATTTATTTATGATATTGACTATGAACATAAAGAGATATACTTACTTTTTAAGTAGAGTTTCATTCTTTAAAAAAATTTTACCACCAAATCATCTTTTTTTTCAAACGATGAGTATTCAAGGCGACTTGGTCACACTGGAAGAGCAAGAATCAACTCTTAGAGAATCACATGATCCACAGAAGATAAACAATATATTTACCTTGTCTTCGGAGATTAACCAACACCAAAATTCTTAGTACAAGATCAGATGATCCCCAAAAAGGATAATCCTTTAGATAAACAAATACGAATCATAATTTCTAAAATTAAACCAACAATACCCAATGTTCAATAAATACCATTCAATAAACAATTGTCCTTAAAATCCATCAATATAATCTAAACTAATTTTGAAACCCATAACATAGAAGAATTTGATTACACAGTCTTCCACGTTAAATTGTATCTCCAAATGACAACATCTACTCTTAAAGTCACATACTAAGAAGTAATTAAACTAATCACATATTCTCTATTATAGGTTAATAATTTCCATAAATAACCCAAATCACTATAAGTTCACAATAAAAAATAGATAAAAATCCACTATTAATCCTCAAATGAAATCTCGTAGTATTCTATTTACCTTGGCCATATAGTGTTCCCAACAAAGTGAATATCTTCCAAATAACATTTATCACTTAATCACCAAATCATTTTTCTATACTAAGGGTATTCATTTGATAAGACATAAGATCCGAAATCAACATATTATTGATCAATAAAATCATTTAACTTAAAATAATTAGTCACACTAACCAGGGACTTTACATAGTCCAGTGGTAGGTGATAAATCCCAATCACACTCTGGTTGTGGGTTCGATTCCATCAGCTTTGTCCGACACGATGGGTTGTCAAACGGTCTGCATGTTGTCCTTTTTCAAAAACTATATTTTATGAAATTACCAAAATAAGATAAATTCCTCTATATAACCATAACATAATATAACCACCAATGTTATCTCATACCTTGAATTTTCATCCCAAAATTAATAACTTGTAATTTACTCAAACCCAATGATCATATACAACCAAATGGATATTTATAACTATATTCACAAGATAAAAGATAATTCTTCCTCAAATGTTATTTTCACCTGAAAAACTATAGGGTTACAAATACAAGAGAAAATTATTTGAAAGTAATCCCATAAAAAAGGATTACTAATAACGTTAAAAATTTCTCCAACCATTTTTTTCCACATAGCTTCTTCTTTGACCAAGAAGATATCCTATATAATAGGTAATTCACTTGGTTAATGGCCAGGTCCCCTACATTTATGGAAAATGACTGTAAATGGATTCACGGGACCATTTTTATTTTCTTCCATATTACTCTTCTTTTTTTCTCTACAATTCATCACGTTATGTTATTCTTTCCCACACGTAAGAATTTATTTGTTCTATTGAGACACTTTCCTATGTGTTTCCTTCCATATTTTCTACATGATGGAAACTGAGGATTTGTTTCTCCATGGTCTCTACTACTGGATCTCTTATCTTTCATCACCTTTCTCTTTTTTGTTGATTCTGAGAGTTGGTTAATATATATATTGTTGATCATATTTTTGGAAAACTGATTTTTAATGAACAAGATATCTTTTACTCCTATCAACATTCCATTTTTTTGCTCATTTCCACCATAGTTCCCTCCTTGTACATCATACTAAAAGTTACTATGACTTCCTTGGAATCCAGCCGTTGGCTAAAAGCAGAAAAAATTTTCTGAGTAAGAATAGACATAAAATTATTTCAAAAATAACATCACACATTATTTTAAATCAAAAACACCCTAGTATTAGCCAAGGTTATTTATTCTCGTATTATATTAAAATCCATCAAATTAGTTTTTAAAGAAAATTTAAATTATCCTAAGAATATCCCATGGGAGTGTCATAACCAAGAGTGCAGCAAGGCCCATTATCGTGCACTAGTTCCCATTCGAGTCTAGCTCAAAGCAGTGTTTTCAGGTTTTACCCCTAGGTACATCTGTTCCAGAGCCGCCTCTACTTACTTGTATCTAGAGAGGGATGTATTTCTTGGAAAAGTCACAAAATATCTACAATACCAATATTTTAGGAAGTTCTTCTATACTAATTTCCAAAGTCTATCTTAGGGATATGTTCTCTAATCAGAGTTTATCTAAATCTAGCTTCCACGGTTTGTACTAAAATTCCTCATATACCAACTTTAACACCTCGACCCCAGTTACCTAGAGTCAGTGCATTATTAAATAACATTGGCATGATACAAGGAAATCATGTCCCGAAAGACCGATCAGTTTAGTAGCCTTGGAAATACTAGATACATTAAGAAGGTCAACATTACAACTTGAAAAGAAAAACAACACTAAATTATTCCATTGGAAACATCCAAGCTTCCTAGATTATTCCTAAAAGTCACTCATAACAAAATTCTTCACATCTTAGTAAAAATAAAACATAGAAAGGGGTGATCTCAAATGCTCAATAAGGAAAAAATATAGAAAAAACTTTCATAAATAAGCATAAAACTTTAAGGTAATGCATAACTAAAAAAATAGCCTTTTAAACTTGAAATTCAGCATAATATGGAAGAAAATGAAATAATTCCATTTACTTATTCACATGGATATTATACTAGTCAAATAATCACATGAAACATCAATAACCACTTTCATAATGATGGAATGTTTAATGCCATACTAACTTAACCACATAGTAAAGGCCTTGTGCCAAGACTACAAATAAGATTTTGTCAAGGCATTGTGCCAAGACACTAGTGTGTCTCATAAGACCTAACGATGCATCTAAGAGCTATAGCGGGCTCCACCCGTCACATAATATGTCCAATGCATTCCTCATATGAAAAGTTCAAAACCTAACATAAACATTCTTATTAAAACTAGCATACCAAATGTCAATACATTATCCACAAACAATGAAGGGTATAAAAATAACACATCCATAGTAAAACATAACACATTAGATACAATATGGAAGATTTTATTGTATCATATTTTCCACAATCGAGAATAATGAAGTATGCTGACAAAGATGAGAATAATCATCAAAAATATTAGAGGTAAATATCTAAAGTTTTCTTGAAATCATTTAAAATTCACACTATTTTTCAAGAATCCATTTAAAAATAGATTTTTGAATCAAAGTGTCCCATACCACATTGAAACTTTTAAAAGTAATTTTAATTTTATAATTTTAATTTATATATAAATAAATCCTTAAAACCATTTTTAAATCATCGACATTAATGAGAAATATTTAGAATAATGAATCATTAAAACATTTAAAATGATATTTTAGTTAGAGTTCCTAACCAAAAGAGATACACTTGAATACAAATAATTGAGGTAATAAAAACGTTTTAATATCATGAGAATAAAGGGATTCATGTTATACAATGTCATAGTACATTATATACACCATATAAAAGTGATTTGGTGTTTAAAAACAAAGAAGTCTCAATGGAATGTAAATTGAGATGAAATCTGTTATAAAGACCACATCATTAGGTTAAGGATAAATCAAAGACATAATTATGTGTGAAAAATATGAATACACTCAATATTATTGGATATTTAGTGTAAATAAATCAAAGGACATTCACACATAGTCTTGTAAAGAAAACACCAATGAATAGGATATTTAACTCAACAAATGGAGATTGAGTTAAAATTACTCTTTTCAAGTTCATATCGATGACTTGAGAAATTATCAATGGAATTATTATGTGTATCAAAAGTAAATCCACAGAATGGAGAGTTGAAATTATGACATAAGAAAATGAATAGTTATTCCACAAATAACCTTGGAGTAAAATAATCAATGAAGTATGCATAAAGCTGAATGAGGGGAAATTGAAATTTCAAATTCCCTTATCGATTTGGTAACTTACGAAACATACAACCATGAATGAAGGATCATAAAATGATGAGGTAAATATCCATAAATTAAAGTATATTACACAATGAATACAATCATGGATAGTACAGACACCACATGCAATTAATAAGTGGTGTACAATGGAAATCTCATAGAATTAAAAGTGTGATAAGAAACCCCTTACCGGAAGTCTGAATTGTCTTGTGTGTTCCTTGTTCTTCCTGAATAATAACCTTAAGTTAATTTATAATTGATTAAGAACAATTTTAAATTTTATTATTCCTTTTAAATCACTTATTACCTTTCAATAATAATTAGTTAATTATTTGAGTTCATATTGAATATTTTATTGATGTTCGGAACTTGAGTCCAAAATGAACTTGTTATAATTACAATTTGTCCAGGTGGTAAAAAGTCCATTATCTTCAAAATGATATAAATGATTTAGATATCATATAAATATTATATATCCAGTATATATATGTATTTATAACATTACATATCTTTTGGAGATAATAAATGAAATTCACCTTTCATAGAGACGGTTTCTCGTACGTACGCATGAACGATACTTTCATTTCTATTTTTTTATTTTAATGGAATTAAAACATAATGATATATAGGTATATTATAATTTCAGTATAATATCATATTATATATGTTTTATATAATTCTATTAACTCAATCCTTTATACATTCCATGAATGTCATGAACGAATCATATCACCTAGAGGGGGCGGTATTCCGCACTTCATCAAATGAAATTATCGTGGTCACACACATTGGACAACATATTGGTGTGTTTTTAAATGAAAATTACAGAATAATGGAGAAAACATAAATATAATATACATAATATTTAAATATAGTGCCATCATAATGGCCACCATAACAGGCCGTAGGTGATAATCGAACAATCATCGTTTCGTGAGGCGTTAGTTTTCCATCTACAGAAACATTATGTTATTTACCCATTAGACGAAGGTGTGTGTAAGTGTAGCTCAAATAATTCTTATAAAAACATCCTAGTATATTTAATATACTGGTTTTGATATAAAATAAAGTAATAAAAAGAGATCACATGGTTGGGGAAGTAAAATAAAAGAAATGAATTTAAGTGAAACCGTTACCTTTAACTTGGGTAACTCCCATTGGTTTGAACAAAAAGGACTTCTTGAAGTGCCTTCTGCCTAAGTTAAGGCCTATATGATGAGTAAAGAGATGTAGGTAGCATAATTGGGTTAGGGTTGGACGAGAAAAAAGGCATGAGAGGTGTGGAGAATTGGGTGTAAGTGGTCACTTTTTATAAATGAGAGGAGGGGCTCTTTAGAAAAGTGTGAAACTATTATTTTATTATAAATTTATCTTCAATTTTGAAAGGTCCAAAAAAATTAAAGACTAAGATAAGATGAAAAATATTATAAATAAAATAATCCAATCAGAATTAGAAATGTTTTGGATAATAGTTAAATCAATACAATCTTATTTATTTAAATCATTTCTTAATGAGGTAAACACTACATCATTATTGTGTCATAAATGATTTAATTTATTTGATATATAAAAATTATAAAAAAAATATCATGATGTAGGAAAGAAGTTTTTATATATAATGAATATTTACAGTTGAAAATATAAATTATATAACCCCATGTAAAAATTAATTTACTAAAAGATATTTTTTTGTGTCATTTTTGTCTCTACTTTAAATTAATTAATCTAAAGAGTCATTATCACTCTCAAGTGGCTCCATGGGGTCACAAAATCGACCCAAGGATAACCATGGTTGTCCATGATACATCTAATAAGGTTTGGACAAGTGTTAAGGTAATTCTTGTATTATTAAAATATACTTTTTACCTAGAATTACCCTATTTACCTTTAACCGTGGTAAATAAAGGTCAAAAGTAACTATTCACCAAATATTATTGTCATCTTGTTGAACCAAATTTTAATTCATGTTATTAACCATGTCACTCAGATTTTTGAAATTAAACTCACAGAAGCGGTAAAATTTTATTTAAATGTAAAAGACACTTTTTAAGTACTACTAAGTGGTTTCACTATTCATCAAAAATTGATGTTTTTCAGAAAAATAGAAATAATTCAGCCTAAGATTTATTTGATATTATGAATTAAAAAATAATTTCTATTTTTCAAAATTCATAACATAAAATTGGCATTAATTAATTTAATACTAATTCCCTTTGTTAAAACAAATAGCGTGTTTTTAAGAAATAATAACTATCAAAAGATTGACACTTGTTTATGTTCAATTTCAATGTGAAATTAATTCCAATGACCAAAATTGGATTAAATGGTAAAAATATGTTCTAATTAATCTTTAAAAAAATTATAAATATAATCTAACTATATGAATAAATTATAATAAAACACGGTTTTGAATTAAAATATAGTATTTTTCACTATTTATGAAAAAAATGAATTTTATCAGAAAAATACCAAAATTTTACCCAAAGTATATTGTGATGTCCCGAATCTTGTAAAAAGTTTTATTTTGTCAAATATAACATATAAAAATGACCAAAAATATATTTAATGTGGGTTCCCCATCAAAAGGCGGTAAATCAACATTTTAATGAATATTAGAGTATTTATGCTTAAAATCAAATTCCATTATTATTTTAAGCCTCTAACTTTTATTGGATAAATGTAAAAACATTTAACAAACATATATAATAATATTATAGTTAGTTCTATTCATTTCCACCAATACAATGGCTTGATGTTAAGCAACATTTAAAATAATAATATTATATTATTAGTATGCAACGTAAGATTTGAAAGAAACATGTTATTGTGTATCGGGTAAGCAATCGAACATAGCATCCCCTTTAAATTAAGATTAAAATTTAATTTAAAAATATTAATAAATTTGAAAATGTATTATTTTTTATTTACCCATTATGTTACATCACTCCCCCCTTTTGGGAATTGCATCCTCACAATTTTAAATTTGGGCTTGGAAACATCATTTAAAGCCCCACATCGGAAAAAAGAGTAAATAAAACTATCACATTAAAATCAATTAAGAGAATTAAAGAATGTTCCCCAAGACAACAGATACTAGGATTCCATGAAAACATGGATATGGAGGAGAAATCAAAGTGTCATGTTCTGATGGAGAGGGATAGAAAACAGGATTAGGAGAAAGTTAACAATAAGAAAATCACAAACTTGTGATGGGATAAATGGCCAATAGTTTCCCAGTAGGAAAAGAAAACTGATAACGTTTTTTATTTATTTAGGTTTCATTTAATAAAGTTGAGGAATTTATTTATGAGATTGACTAAGAGCATAAAGAGATATACTTACTTTTTAAGTAGAGTTTCATTCTTTAAAAAATTTCTACCACCAACTCATTTTTTTTCAAACGATGAATATTCAAGACGACTTGGTCACACTAGAAGAGATATAATAAACTCCTAGAGAATCACATGATCCACAAAAGATAAAAAATTTATTTACACTGTCTTTATAGATTAACCAACACCAAAATGCTTAGTATAAGATCAGATAATCTCCAAAAGGATAATCCTTTAGATAAAGAAATACGAATCTTAATTTCTAAAATTACACCAACAATACCCAAAGTTCAATAAATACCATTCAATAAACAATTGTCATTAATGTCCATCAATATAATCTAACGTAATTTTGAATCCCAAAACATAGAATAATTTGATTACACAGTCTTCCACGTTAAATGGTATCTCCAAATGATATCAACTACTCTTAAAGTCACATACTAAAAAGTAATTAACCTAATCACATATTCTCTATTATAGTTTAATCATTTCCATAATTAACCCAAATCACTATAAATTTACAATAAAAACATAGATAAAAATCCACCATTACTCCTCAAATGAAATCCCATAGTATTCTATTTTCCTTGGGTATATAGTGTTCCCAACAAAGTGAACGTCTTCCAAATAACATTTATCACTTAATCAGCAAATAAATTTCCTATACTAAGGGTATTCATTTGATATGACATAAGATCCCAAATCAACTTATTATTGATCAATAATATCATTTAACTTAAAATAATTAGTCACACTAACTAGGGACTTCATGTAGTCCAATGGTATGTGATAAATCCCAATCACACTCGGGTTGTGGGTTTGATTCCCTCAGCTTTGTCCGACACGATGGGTTGTCACATTGTCTGCTTGTTGTCCTTTTTCAAAAACTATATTTTATGACATTTCAAAAATAAGATATATTCCCCAAAATAACCATAACATAATATAACCACAAATGTAATCTCATAACATGAATTTTCAACCCAAAATATAATTACTTGTAATTTCCTCAAACCCAATGATCATATAAAACCAAATGGATATTTATAACTATATCCACAAGATAAAATATAATTCTACATCAAATATTATTTTCACCTGAAAAACTTTAGGGTTACAAATACAACAGAAAATTATTCCAAAGTAATCCCATCAACAAGGAGTACTAATACTTTAAAAAATTTCTCTAACCATTTTTTTCCCACATAGCTTCTTCTTTGACGAAGAACATATCCTATATAATAGGGAATTTACTCGGTTAATGGCCAGGACCCCGAAATTTATGAAAAATGACTGAAAATGGATTCTTGGGACCATTTTTATTTTCTCCCATAGTACTCTTTGTTTTTGATCGGAAATTCATCACTTTATGTCCTTCTTTACCACACATAAAGAATTTATTTGTTCTATTGAGACACTTTCCTATGTGTGTCCTTCCATATTTCTTGCATGATGGAAATTGAGGATTCTTTTCTCTATGATCTCCACTGCTGGAGCTCATATCATTCATCACCTTTCTCTTCATTGTTGATTCTGAGAGTTGTTTAATATATATATTCTTGATCATATTTTTGGAAAACTGAAATGGAATGAATAAGATATCTTTTACATCTATAAACATTCCATTTTTTTGCTCATTTCCACCATCGTTCCCTCATTTTACATCATTTTCAAAGTTACAATGACTTCCTTGAAATCTAGACATTCACTAAAAGCAGAAAAAATTGTGTGAGTAAGAATAGTCATAAAATTATTTAAAAAAAATCATCACATCTTATTTTCAATCAAAAACACCCTAGAATTATCTAAGGTTATTTATATTGATATTATATTGAAATCTTTCCAATTAGTTTGTAAAGAAAATTTAAATTATCCTAAGCATATCCCCTGGGAGTGTCGTAATCGAGAGTGCAGCAAGGCCCGTTGTCGTGCACCAGTTCCCGTTCGTGTCTAGCTCAAAGCAGTGTTTTCGGATTTTACCCCTAGGTACATCTGTTCCAGAGCCGCCTCTCCCTACTTGTATCTAGATAGGGATGTATTTCTTGGAAAAGTCACAAAATCTATACAATAACATTATTTTATGATGTTCTTCTATACTAATTTTCAAAGACTATCTTAGGGCTATGTTCTCTAATCAGAGTTTATCTAAATCTATCTTCCAAGGTTTTTACTAAACTTTCTCAGATAACAATTGTAACGCCCCGACCCCAGTTACCCAGAGTCGGTGCATTATTACATAACATTGGCATGATACAAGGAAATCATGTTCTGAAAGACCGATCAGTTTAGTATCCTTGGAAATACTAGATAAATTCAGAAGGTCAACATTACAACTTGAAAAGAAAAAAAACACTAAATTATTCCATTGGAATCATCCAAGATTCCTAGATTATTCCTACAAGTCACTTATAACTAAATTCTTCACATATTGGGAAAAATAAAACATAGAAAGGGGTGAGCTCAAATGCTCAGTAAGGATATCAATATAGAAGAAACATTCATAAATAAGCATAAAAATTTAAGGCAAGGCAGAACTAAAACACAAGCCTTTTAAACTTGAACTTTAGCATAATATGGAAAAAATGAAATAATTCCATTTACTTATTCACATGGATATTATACTAGTTGAATAATCACATGAAATATCAATAACGACTTTCATAATGATGGAATGCATAATGCCTGACTATCTTAACCACACAGTCAATGCCTTGTGCCAAGACTACAAATAAGATTTTGTCAAGGCCTTGTTCAAGACACTAGTGTGTCTCATGAGACCTACCGATGCATCGAGGAGCTATATCGGGATGCACCCGTAACATACTATGTCCAATGCATTCCTCATATGAAAAGTTTGGAACCTAACATAAACATTCGTATTAAAACTAGCATATGAAATGTCAATACTTTATCCATAAATCATGAATGGTATAAAATAGCACATCCACAGTCAAACATAACTCATTAGATACAATATGGAAGATTTTATTGTATCAGATTAACCTCAATCCAGAATAATGAAGGATATTGAAAAAGATGAGAATAATCATCAAAACTATTAGAGGGAAATATCCCAATTTTTCTTGAAATCGTTTAAAATTTACACTATTTTTCAAGAATCCATTTAAAAATAGATTTTTGAATCAATGTGTCCCATACAAATTTGAAACTTTTAAAAGGAATTTCAATTTTATAACTTTAATGTCCATATAAATAAATACTTAAAACCATTTTTAAAACATGGACATTAATGGGAAATATTTAGAATAATAAATCATTAAAACATTTAAAATGATATTTTATTTAGAGTTCCTAACCAAAAGAGATACACTTGAATTAAAATATTTGAGGTAATAAAAACTTTTTAATATCATGAGAATAAAAATATTCATGATATACTATGTCAAATTACATTATATACACCATATAAAAGTGATTTGGTGTATAAAAACAAAGAAGTCTCAATGGAATGTAAACTGAGAAGAAATCTATTATAAAGACCACATCCTTAGGTTAAGGATAAATAAATGACATAATTATGTGTGAAAAATATAAATACACTCAATATTATTGGATATTTAGTGTAAATAAATTAGAGGACATTGACACATATTCTTGTAAAGAAAACACCAATGAATTGGATATTTAACTCAACAAATGGAGATTGAGTTAAAATTACTCTTGTCAATTTCATATCGATGACTTGAGAAATTATCAATGGAATTATTATGTGTATAAAAAATATATCCACAGAAAGAGGAGTTGAAATTATGACATAAGAAAATTAATAGTGATTCCACACATAATCTAGGAGTAAAATAATCAATGAAGTATACATAAATTTGAATGAGAGGAAATTGAAATTTCAAATTCCCTTTTCGATTTGGTAACTTACAAAACACACACCCATGAAAGAAGGATCATACAATGATTATGTACATATCCATAAATTAAATTATATTACACAATAAATTCAATCATGGAAAGTACACACACCACATGAAATAAATAAGTGGTGAACAATGGAAATATCATAGAATTAAAAGTGAGATAAGAAACACCTTACCTCAAGTCTGAATTGTCTTGTGTGTTTGTTGTTCATCCTAAATAAAAAACATAAGTTAATTTATACTTGATTAAAAACACTTTTAAATTTTATTATTTCATTTATATCACTTATTACCTTTCAATAATAATTAGTTAATTATTTGAGTTTATATTGAATATTTTATTGATTTTCGGAACTTGAGTCAAAAATGAACTTGTTATAATTACAATTTTTCCAGGTGGTCAAAAGTCCATTATCTTAAAAATGATATAAATAATTTATATATAATATAAATATTATATATATAGTATATATATGTATTTATAACAGTAAATAACATTTGGAGATAATAAATTAAATGCACCTTTCATGGAGACGGGAAGCTGTACGTACGCATGAACGATACTTTCATTTCTATTTTTTATTTTCATGGAATTAAAACATATTTATAAATAGGTATATTATAATTCCATTATAATATCATATTATATATGATTTAAATAATTCTATTAACTCTATCCTTTATATGTTCCATGAATGTCATGAACGAATCATATCACCTTGAGGGGGTGGTATTCCGCACTTCCTCAAATGAAATTATCGTGGTCACACATATTGGAAAGAATATTGGTGTATTTTTAAATGAAACTTATATAATAATAGATAAAACATAAAAATAATAAAAATAATATATAAATACAGTGCCATAATAATGGCCACCATAAGAGGCGGTAGGAGATAATTGAACAATCATCATTTCGTGAGACGTTAGTTTTCCATCCACGGAAACATTATGTTTTTCACCCATTAGATGGAGGTTTGTGTAAGTGTAGCTCAAATAAATTCTATAACAAAATCCTAGTATATTGAATATACTGGTGTTTTTATAAAAGAAAGTAATAAAAAGAGTTAATGGGGTTGGAGAAGTAAAATAAAAGAAATTAATTTAAGTGAAACCGTTACCTTTAACATGGGTAACTCCCATTGGTTTGAACCAAAAGGACTTCTTGAAGTGCCTTATGCCTAAGTTAAGACTTCTAGGTGGAGGAGAGGTGTGTAGGGAGACTAATTTGGAATCGGTTGGATGAGCCAAAAGGCTTTAGAGGTGTGAATAATTGGTTGTGAGTGGTATCTTTTTATAAGGGAGAAGAGGGGCTCTTTAGGAAAGTGTGAAACTATTATTTTATTATAAACTTATATTCAGTTTCAAAAGGTCCAAAACACATTAATGTAAAATATAAGATAACTAATATTTTAAATAAAATAATACAATCAGAATTGGACATGTTTTGGATAATATTTTAATAATTTTAATCTTATTTATTTAAATCATTTATTAATGAGGTAAACACTGCACCATTATTGTGTCATAAATAATTTAATTTATTTGATGACTAAAAATTATAAAAATACTACCATGATGTAGGAACTATTTTTGGATTTCAAATGAATAGCTATAGTCTAAAATATAACTTATATACCCCCATGTAAAAATTAATTTACTAAAATATATTTGTTTATGTCATTTTTGTCTTTACTTTAAATTAATTAATCTAGAGTCATTATCACTCCCATGTTGCTCCATGGAGTCCCAAAATCAACCCAAGGATTATCATGGTCGTCCATGAATCATCCAATAAGGTTAGGAAAAGTGTTAAGGTAATTTTGTATTATTATAATATACTTTTTACCTTGAATTGCCCCATTTATCTTTAACCGCGGAAAATAAAGACCAAAAGTTACTATTCACCAAAAAATATTTTCAAATTATTGAACCACATTTTACTTCTTGATATTAACTGTGTCTCTCAAATTTTTGAAATTAAACTCACAGAAGAGGTAAAATTTCATTTAAATGTAAAAGTCACTTTTTTAACTACTACTAAGTGGTTTCACTATTCATCAAAAATTGATGTTTTTCAGAAAAATACAAAAATTTCAGCCTAAGATTTATTTGATATTCCGAATTCAAAAATTATTTCTATTTTTCCAAATTCAAAACATAAAAGTGGAATTAATTAATTTAAAATTAATTCACGTTGTTAAAAAAAATAGTGTGTTTTTAAGAAATAATAACCATCAAAAGATTGACACATGTTTATGTCCAATTTCAACACGAAATTAATTCCAATGACCAAAATTGGATTAAATGGTAAAAATATATTCTAGTTACACTTTAAAAAAAATTAAAAAGATAATATAACCATATAAATAAATTATATTAAAACACAGTCTTGAATTAAAATACAACATTTTTAACTATTCATCAAAAAAAAGAATTTTATCAGAAAAATACCAAACTTTTACCCAAGTTATATTTTGATGTCCCGATTCTAAATAAGAATTTTATTTTGTCAAATATAACATATAAAAATGGCCAATATTATATTCAACGAGGGTTTTCCATCAAAAGGCGGTAAATCAGCCCTTTAGTGAATATTTGAGTATTTATGCTTAAAATCGAATTCCTTTATTATTTTAAGTCTCTAACTTTTATTAGATAAATGTAAAAAATTTAAAAAACATATATAATAACATTTTAGTTAGTTATATTCATTTCTACCAATACAATGGCTTGGTGTTAAGTACCATTTAAAATAATAATATTATATTATTAGTGTGCATCGTAAGATTTCAAAGAAACCTATTGTTGTGTATTGCGTAAGACATCGAACATACTATGCACTTTAAATTTAAATTAAAATTTAACTCACAAATATTAAAAAATATGAAAATTTATTATTCTTTATTTTCCCAGGATGTTACAGCCTTCCCCCCTTTTGGGAATTGCGTCCTTGCAATTTTAAAATTGGGCTGGTAAACTCTATTAAAAGCCCCACATCAGAAAAAGAGTCAATAAAACTATCACATTAAAATAAATTATGATAAATAAAAAGGTTACCAGAGAAATAAAATACTAGGATTATATGAAAACATGGATATTAAGGAGAAAACAATGTGTCAAGTTCTAATGGAGTGGGATGGAAAACATGATTAGGAGAAAGTTAACAACAATAAAATCACAAACTTGTGATGGGATAAATGGTCAATAGTTTCTCAGTAAGAAAAGTAAATGGATAATTTTTTTTATTTAAGTTTCATTTAATAATGTTGAGGAATTTATTTATGAGATTGACTAAGAACATAAAGAGATATACTTACTTTTTAAGTAGAGTTTCATTCATTAAAAAATTTCTACCACCAACTCATCTTTTTTTTTTCAAACGATGAGTATTCAAGATGACATGGTTACAAAAGAAGAGATAGAATCAACTCCTATAGAATCACATGATCTAAAAAAGATAAAAAATATATTTACCTTTTCTTTAGAAATTAACCACCACCAAAATGGTTAGTACAAGATCAGATGATCCCCAAAAAGGATAATACTTTAGAGAAAGAAATACCAATATTATTTTCTAAAATTATACCAACAATACCCAAAGTTCCATAAATACCATTAAATAAACAATTGTCCTTAAAATCCATCAATATAATCTAAACTAATTTTTATACCCAAAACATAGAATAATTTTATTACACAGTCTTCCACATTAAATTGTATCTCCAAATGACATCAACTACTCTTATAGTCACATACTTAAAAATAATTAACCTAATAATATATTCTCTATTATCAGTTAATCATTTCCATAAATAACCCAAATAACAATTAATCCACAATAAAAACATAGATAAAAATCCACCATTACTCCTCAAAAGAAATCCCATAATCTTCTATTTTCCTTGGGCATATAGTGTTCCCAATAAATCGAACACCTTCCTAATAACATTTATCACTTAATCACCAAATAATTTTCCAATACCAAGGGTATTCATTTGATCATACATAAGATCCAAAATCAAATTATTATTGATCAATAAAATCATTTTACATAAAATAATTAGTCACACTAACCAGGAACTTCAAGTATTCCATTGGTAGCCGATAAATCCCAATCACACTTTGGTTGTGGGTTCGATTCCCACAGCTTTGTCCGACGCGATGGGTTGTCACAGGGTATGCATGTTGTACCTTTTCAAAAACTATATTTTGTAACATTACCAAAATAATATAAATACCTCAAAATAATCATAACATAATATAACCACAAATGTTATCTTATACCTTGAATTCTCATCCCAAAATATAATAACTTGTAATTGCCTCAAACCCAATGATCATATAAAACCAAATGGATATTTATAACTATATCCACAAGATAAAAGACAATTCTTCCTCAAATATCATTTTCACCTGACAAACTGCTGGGTTACAAATACAAGTGAAAATTATTCCAAGGTAATCCCATCAACAAGGAGCTCTAATACTTTTAAAAATTTCTCCAACCATTTATTTCCACATAGCTTTTTATTTGACCAATAAAATATCTTATAGAATAGGGCATTCACTCGTGTAATTGCCAGGTCCCAGAAATTTGAGGAAAATGATTGTAAATGTATTTTTGGGACCATTTTTATTTTCTTCCATAGTACTCTTCATGTTTCCTCGGCAATTCTTCACTTTATGTCCATCTTTACCACACGTAAATCATTTCTTTGTTCCATTGAGACACTTTCTTGGTTGTATCCTTCCATATTTCCTACATGATGGAAGTTGAGGATTATTTTCTCTATGGTATCCACTACTGGATCTCTTATCATTCATCACCTTTCTCTTCTTTTTTTGATTATGAGAGTTCGTTAATATATATGGTGTTGATCATATATTTGGAAAACTGATTTGGCATTACCACAATATCTTTTACGCCTATCAACATTCCATTTTGTTTCTCATTTCCACCATCATTCCCTACTTGTTCATCATTCTCAATGTTACTATGAGTTCCTTGGAATCCAGCCATTGACTAAAAGTAGAAAACATTGTGTGGGTTAGAATAGTCAAAAAATTATTTAGAAAATATCATCACACCTTATTTTCAATCAAAACACAAAAGTATTAGAAAAGGTTATTTATTCTCATCTTTTATTAAAATCCATAAAATCAGTTTGTAAAGAAAATTTAAATTATCCTAAGCATATCCCCTTGGAGTTTCGTAAGCAAGAGTGCCGAAAAGCGCGTTGTCGTGCACCAGTTTTCATTCCAGTCTAGCTCAAAGTAGTGTTTTCGGGTTTTACCCCTAGGTACATTTGTGCTAGAGCTGCCTCTACTTGCTCGTATAAAGACATGGATGTATTTGTTGGAAAAATCACAAAATTTCTATAATACCAATATTTTTGGAAGTTATTCTATACTAATTCTCCAAGTCTATCATAGGGATATTTGCTCTAATCAGACTTTATCTAAATCTAGCTTTCAAGGATTGTACTAAACTTTCTATAATATTAACTGTAACTCCCCGACCCAAGTTACCTAGAGTCAGTGAAATATTACATAACATTGGCATGATACAAGGAAATCATGTCCCAAAAGACTGATCAGTTTAGTAGCCTTGGAAATACTAGATACATTCACAAGGTCAACATAAAAACTTGAAAAAAACAACACTAAATTATTCCATTGGAAACATCCAAGATTCCTAGATTATTCTTGCAAGTCACTCATAACTAACCTTTTCACATCCTGGGAAAAATAAAACATAGAAAGGGGTGAGCTCAAATGCTCAGTAAGGATAAAAATATAGCGGAATCTTTCACAAATAAGCATAAACATTTTAGGCAATGCATAACTAAAACAAAATCCTTTTAAACATGAACTTCCGTATAATGTGGCAAAAAATTAAATATTTCCATTTAATTATTCACATGGATATTCTACTAGTCTAATAATCACATGAAATATCAATAACCACTTTCATAATGATAGAATACATAATTCCAGACTATCATAACCACATAGTCAAGGCCTTGTGCCTAGACTACAAATAATATTTTGTTAAGGCCTTGTTCCAAGACACTCCTTTGTCTCACGAGACCTACCCATGAATCGAGGAGCTAAAGAGAGCTCCACCCGTCACTTACTAAGTCCAATGCATTCCACATATGAAAAATTTAAAACATAACATAAAAATTCATATTAAAACTAGTATATGAAATGTCAATACTTTATCCACAAACCATGAATGGTATAAAAATAGCACTTCCACAGTCAAACATAACTCATTAGATACAATATGGATGATTTTATAATATCATATTATGCTCAATCGAGAAAAATTAAGGATATTGACAAAGATTAGAATAATCATCAAAACTATTAGAGGGAAATATCCCAATTTTTCTTGAAATCAATTAAAAGTCACACTATTTGTAAATAATCCATTTAAAAATAGATTTTTAAATCAAAGTGACCCAAACCACTTTGAAACTTTTAAAAGAAAATTTAATTTTAAAACTTTAATGTCCCTTCAAATAAATCCATAAAACCATTCTTAAAAAATATACATTAATGAGAAATATTTTGAATAATCAATCTTTAAAACATTTAAAATGATATTTTAGTTAGAGTTCCTAACCAAAAGAGATACACTTGAATACAAAAAATTGAGGTAATCCAAAATTTATAATATCATGAGAATAAAGGGATTCACCATATACTATTTCAAAGTACATTATATACACCATATAAAAGTGATTTGGTGTATAACGACAAAGAAGTCTCAATGGAATGTAAATTGAGATGAAATATATTATAAAGACCGCATCCTTAGGTTAAGGATAAATCAAGGACTTAATTATGTGTCAAAAATATAAATACACTCAATATTATTAGATATTTAGTGTAAATAAATCATATTACATTCACACATATTTTTGTAAAGACCACACTAATGAATTGAATATTTAACTCAACAAATGGATATTAAGTTAAAATTACTCTTGTTATGTTCATATCGATGACTTGAGAAATTATCAATGTAATTATTATGTGTATCAAGATTATATCCACAAAAAGGGGAGTGGAAATTATGACATAAACAAATGAATATGTATTCCACACATAATCCTAGGTTAAAATAATCAATGAAGTATGCGTAAAGCTGAATGAGGGGAAATTGTAATTTCAAATTCCATTATCGGTTTAGTAACTTACAAAACATACACCCATGAAAGAAGGATCATACAATGATGATGTAAATATCCTTAAATTAATCTATATTACACAATTAAAAAATCATGGGAAGTACACACACCACATGAAATAAATAATTGGTGAACAATGGAAATCTCATGGAATTAAAAGTGAGATAAGAAACCCCCTACCTCAAGTCTGAATTATCTTGTGTGTTCCTTGTTCTTCCTGAATAATAAACTTAAGTTAATTTATACTTGATTAAGAAAACTTTTAAATTTTATTATTCATTTTATATCACTCATTACTTTTCTATAATAATTAGTTAATTATTTGAGTTCATATTTGATGTTTTATTGATGTTCGTAACATGAGTCAAAAATGAACTTGTTATAATTACAATTTGTCCATGAGGTCAAAAGTCCATTATCTCTAGAATGATATAAATGATTTATATATCATATAAATATTATATATCCAGTAAATATATTTATTTATAACAGTATATAACATATGGATATAAGAAATGAAATGCATCTTTCATGGAGACGGTAAGCCGTACGTATGCATGAACGATACTTTCATTTCTATTTTTTATTTTAATGGAATTAAAACATAATGATACATAGGTATATTATAATTACAGTATAATATCATATGATACATGTTTTTAATAATTCAATTATCTCTATCTTTTATACGTTCCATGAATGTCATGAACGAATCATATCACCTTTAGGGGGAGGTAGTATGCACTTCCTCAAATGAAATTATCGTGGTCACACATATTGGAAAGAATATTGGTGTATTTTTATATGAAAATTACAGAATCATTGAGAAATCATAAAAATAATATACATAATATATAAATATAGTTCCATCATAATGGCCACCGTAAGAGGCGGTATGAGATAATCGAACAATCATCGTTTCGTGAGCCGTTAGTTTTCCATCCACATAAACATTTTGTTCTTCACCCATTATATGGAGGTGTGTGTAAGTGTATCTCAAATACTTCTTATAAAAACATCCTATTATATTGAATATACTGGTGTTTTTACAAAATAAAGGAATAAAAAGAGTTCATGGGGTTGGAGAAGTGAAATAAAAGTAATGAATTTAAGAGAAACTGTTACCTTTAATTTGGGTAACTCCCTTTGGTTTGAACAAAAAGGACTTCTTGAAGTTCCTTCTGCCAAAGATAAGTCTTAAAGGTGGAGTAGAGGGATTTAGGGAGCTTAATGTTTCATAGGTTGGACGAATCAAAAGGATTTAGTGATATGAAGAATTGGTTGTAAGTAGTATCTTTTTATAAGGGAGAGGAGGGGATCTTTATGAATGAGTGAAAATATTATTTTATTATAAACATATCTTTGGTTTCAAAAGGTCCAGAATACATTAAAGTCGAATATAAGATGACTAATATTCGAAATAAAATATTCCATTCTGAATTGGACATGTTTTGGATAATATTTAAATCATTATAATCTTATTTATTTAAATCATTTATTAATGAGGTAAACACTACATCATTATTGTGTCATAAATAATTTAATTTATATGATGTCTAAAAATTATTAAAAAATACCATGATGTAGGAAATATTTTTGGCTTTCCAACGAATATTTATAGTATAAATGATGACTTGTATAACCCTATGTAAAAATTTATTTACTTAAAGATATTTGTTTGTGTCATTTTTGTCTTTACTTTAAATTAAATAATCTAAAGAGTCATTATCACTTTCAAGTGGCTCCATGGGGTCCAAAAATGGACCCAAGGATGCCCATGGTTGTCCATAACTCATCCAATAAGGTTAGGTCAAGTGTTAAGGTAATTTTGTATTATTATAATATACTTTTTACCTTGAATCGCCTTATTTAGCTTTAATCACGGTAAATAAAGGTCAAAAGTTACTATTCACCAAAAATTATTTTCATCTTATTAAACCAAATTTTACATATTGATATTAATTGTTTCTCATGGATTTTCGAAATTCAACTCACAGAAGCGGTAAAATTTCATTTAAATGTAAAAGTCACTTTTTTAACTACTACTAAGTGGTTTCACTATTCATCAAAAATTGAAGTTTTTCAGAAAAATACCAAAACTTAAGCCTAAGCTTTATTTGATATTCCAAATTAAAAAATGATTTATATTTTTCCAAATTGAAAACATAAAAGTGGAATTAATTAATTTAAAATTAATTCCTGTTGTTAAAACAAATATCGTGTTTTTAAGAAATAATAACTATCAAAAGACTGACACATGTTTTTGTCCAATTTCAATGTAAAAATAATTCAAATGACCAACATTGGATTAAATGGTAAAAATATAATCTAATTACATATTAAAACAAATTAAAAAGATAATATAACCATATAAATAAATTATATTGAAACAAAATTTTGAATTAAAATACAGTATTTTTCACTATTCATCAAAAAAATGAATTTTATCAGAAAAATACCAAAATTTTACCCAAAGTAGATTTTGATGGCCATATTCTAAATAATAATTTTATTTTTTCAAATATAACATACAAAAATGACCAAAACTATATTTAAAGAGGGTTCTCCATCAAAAGGCGGCAAATCAGCCATTTATTGAATATTAGAGTATTTATGCTTAAAATCAAATTCATTTGTTATTTTAAACCTCTAACTTTTATTGGATAAATGAAAAAACATTTAACAAACATATATAATAATATATTAGTTAGTTCTATTCATTTCCACCAATACAATGGCTTGGCGTTAAGTAACATTTGAAATAATAATATTATATTATTACTGTGCAATGTAAGATTTTAAAGAAACCTGTTTTTGTGTATCAGGTAAGCCATCAAACATCGAATCCCCTTTAAATTAAAATTAACATTTAATTTACTAATATTAATAAATATGAAAATGTATTATTCTTTATTTACCCCGAATTTTACATCTATAAAGAAGGATACAAGTGGTTCTTTTTGAGAAAGATCAGGTTGAAATATATCTACTTTGAAAAAAACTGAAGGTTTTTCATTAAAGACTACTAAGATGTACTTAGATAGTGGATCTTTAAATTATTCATTTTGGGTGAATCCATACCTTGTATAATTCCAAATTCCAACATGATAATGGATACTAGATTTTGAGATTATATTGTGATAAAAAAGTGAATACTAGAGTTTATTTACTCTATTGACTGTTGGATTATCCCTCTATGATTTTTTACTAATAACTATACTTCTATCACATTAGGGATAGATTCTATATTATTTTAAAAGTTATGTAAATAAAGGAATGTGTATAACTAGAATAAAAAATAACTTTCTATATTTTAGAGAATAATGAGAGTACATACAAACACAACATTTATAGCTTCAACATCAGTAGCCATGATAGAAAAAGAACTAATTTTCTCCCATATATTATGCTGAGGTTGATGGGGATTCTCCTCTATTAACTTTGTATTTAGACAGAAAATGGAAAATTACCAAGGATATCCACACATGAAGAATTAAAAATCCAGTAGGGCCTGGACTATATTCCATTTTTTATAATATTGAGAAGTTGAGGCTTCACCATACTAAACATTTTCAAGGTATTATGGCCTTCTCTTCCACATTTGAAACATTTACCTCTCCTATGAAAGTAGTTCCCCGAATAACTCTTCCCACAATTTTTTCATCCAGAATGTTGAACTTTCATTCGTCTTATTCTTTAACCATAGATCCTCACCTTGTTTGGCTTCAATGATATCTTATTTTCATTCGATATATGGGACCATCATACCTCTCAAAACTCTAGTTAAACATTAATTTCCCTCCACAAGATATAATCATTATGTTCTTAGTCTGGGTTAGATACCTTCTTCTATAGATGGGGTCTTAGTCCACTAAATATTATATCAAACTTTACATTAGGAAACATGAAAATTTTATAAGTGTAATGGGAATGTCATGATAATTTAATCTCATAAATTTAAACAGATTAATTTTCCCTCTTATTTAATTCTATGAATTAATTCTCAATTTTTGTTCAATTTGAATGGGGGGATATTTCTTTGAAAATTGTTCCCATAAACTCTTCACACACCATTGATTCAATATCCTCTCTTGGATTCGTTTTTAATGAAGTTTCTAACAATAATCATATTTTCTATCTAAGAGGTACACAGACTGGGTGAAATTATCTTATTCTGAACAATAGGGTACACATAATATATATTCTATAGAGATTATCCAATGTTCAACAACCACATGGTCTATTGATCTACTAAATTATGGGCGTCTTTAATGCACAAAGGACTCAAAAGAACGATTTTCCCTTAGAGTTTAATTTGTTCTTTTGACATGATTCATGCTATTTATAATTACTCAAGTTAGTTTGTTTATCATTCTCATGATGTTTTCCATTCTATATTCCATTAGATGACCATCAGTACCTTGTCAAATGTGGTCACCATTTACATGGTTTCCCATATTTCTCACTATTTTCTAAAAGAATAAACCCTTATTGATTTTTTTTTTCATTTAGTAATATTATAATTCTAAAGGAATTTCATGTCTTAAAACATCAGGCTTAAATATAATATTCTTTAAAAAGAATTAATTTTTCTAAAAATTCATCACAATGGTTAATAAAAATCTTGTGACTAACCTAACATATCCCCCAAGACGATCAAACCATGGGTGCCTAAATGCTTATTGTCATGTACCAGGTTACACCATATTAGGTCTGACATACCTTTTCTGTGTTTTTACCCCTAGGTACATATGTTACAGATCCACATCCACTTGTTCATATCCATGCATGGATTTCTTCCTCAGAAACCACTTACCTAATTTTTCACTTAAATACCAGGTCATTTTTTTTATAGTTCAATGGTTCATTTTGGTTATTCCTAAAATTCTCAATTCATAATTTTTAAAAATAACTAACCCTTAATTTAGTACTATATATGGTATCCCGTTTTTTTATTACATAAATTTTCATTTCATTGTAAAAATAGAGGATATTTTAAAATTTAGTTTCATGGAAAAATTACCCAATACAATAAAAATTTAAAAAATATTCTATTTCTCTTAAAAGTATTCATAAAATGTTTGTACTATGTAAAATTATTGAATCTCATGACCTAGGGACATATATAAAAGGGAAGGTTGAGCATATGGCCTAGTAATGTAAAAGAAGGGAAACAATTTTCATGGGAACTTGAGAAAATTCAATAAGAACATAAAGAACATAATTATGGAATGAAAATATAGAACATGAGAAATATAATCCACAAAATAACATGAATTTAAATTTTTAAACAAGGATACGACATTTAATTTATACATTTATAAGCATATCACCATGGTTTGTCACCGAGGTGTCATAAAAATTATCAAGGTTATTTTCCAAGGAAACATAAAACACTACATCTCAAAAAATTAAATACTATTCTCAAATAAATAGACCCTAAAATGAGATCAAACTCAATATGTCTTAATTAATTTTAGAATCACTTAACATAATAAACATTTCGAGAAAACCCATGGAGAATAAAATAAAGGGGTTTTATACCAAAATCATGACTTTTATAAGTTGTTCTTAACGAAAGTTCATTATGTATTATTATACCCCAAGAAAATGGAAATAAGGTTTCATGTATGTTAATACATTAATAAAATAGATCATTTTTACATCTTGGTGAACAACCTTATAATATAATGTGGTTTGCGTATTTAAAAAATAAAATAAGAGAATTTGTTGAGAAAAATAGATAAAGTTTGAGACGAAAATCCAACAACATAATGGGTAGGAAAAATGGTTTTTGAAAACATTAGAAAGAGATGATACTAGGGTATAAGACTAATAAAATACTCTTAATAAAATAAATTGATATAATAGAATGACTATAACAACAATATATGTAAATTTGAAAGACATTCCACAAAAAAAGGAACATGAAATGAAAAGAGAAGTGGAGATTTATTTTACCTTGTAGAGTAAGTCCATAAAGACATAGATTATGACATTGGGGGATTGAGTAAACCTTATAAGGTTAAAATATTAAGGAATAATAGATGATTAATTGGAAATTAATTCCAATGGAGAAATGGCTGGTTATTTGTTGCAAAAGAGGTGGATTTTTTTAGTAATTTCCTTAGACACCTACATTGTGGTAAAATAAAAACGATGGGAATTCCCAGGATATTTTACAATGTTATTGGACACTTGGGAAACCAATTATGTTATTATAATCTAAAAAATTTGACTATATTTTTATATTACATATTACGTCATTATGATATCATTAAACATACTAAAAAATGCAAACTAAATTTTTTCTATTTAGTGTAAAATAAAATATTTTAGAAAGATCCCATAAATTCACCATAACCTAATTTCAAAGAGATTATTTAAAAATGATGTTTATTTTTTCATAATAATAAAATATATTTAATAAATTTATCTTCTAAAAATAATAATACTTATTTATTAAAAATAACAGCTGATTGAAAAAGCACAATGAAATTTCATACACATGAAAAAATAAAATTATTTTATATTTTAAATTTAAATAAGACTATTTTTATAATACAATTTACTTAAAGTAATCCTTATTAATAATAAATTTGTTTATTAATATAATTATATCATTTCTGAAAAGTACAATTTCTATCCTAAAATTTAATATATGAGATTTATCTTATTTTTAAGAAAAAACTAAACTCAAAATGGAATTGATAGGGAAACAATTTTATTCATTCAATGGGATTACACATTAATTAAATAATTACACATATCATAACACATTATAAAACTGGATACAAACTATGGATGAGGTGTGTGATGGTTATAGATTATTTTGGTGAATCGGATTAAATCACCGAAGTGGTAATTTACACTAACTTGAACTTCTATCGCAAGCGACTTCATTAAAGATTTACTTGTTGAAGCTCGATATGGGCTTGGTCATGATCAAAACACAGTGATTCTAACACTCTCCCATGTTCCAAATCATATATTTGTATGACATGAATCTACATGATGAGTCCATTGGCTCTTTTTTCTTCGTAAATTAACCATTATCATTTCTATTGTAAAATTAAAATTGTTATTAAGAGTATTGTTTTCAACAGTCATATTGACCAACAGCTGTAATTTCCAGTTGTCATATAATGGTTGAAACCAGATGGATACATTTGAATTTACACTCACATCATTATTAAGTAGAAACAGTTTTGGTGAGTACAAACTAATTTAACAAACTTTTTCAGAAAAACATTATTATGAAAAATATTCGGTCGTTACACCCTTAATTCCAAACAAAATTAGCAAGCAGTCTATATGTTTTTTACATTTATAAACAAATTAAAATTAAAAATTATTATAATTTTAAAATTATAATTTTCTTTATTCCTATTAATATATACAGCTAACCCCTAGATAGACAACATTTTATATTTTACTTCACCTTTTATGTCATTACACAACCATGAATGATTAAAGAGAATATATATGTTTTCCATAAAATTATATTTTGAAATTAATTATTTTCTTAGTATTATTAATCATTTTTGAACATAAAAAATATTTATTGTTATTTTTAACATTGGTATTAAATTATTTATGGGAGTATAGATTATGGGGGACTACAAACTCTTCTAGATCTAATGAATCATTAAATGTGTATTTTTCTTGGGTGATGTGGATAACATGGTAGAATTGGAATGTGAAAACTGTTTATAATAAATATAAATATAAAATATGGGGTCATGAGAATCGATACTCGTTGTACGTAACACATAGACACGAACATTGTGATTCTTATGTGACAGATGTGCGATTATTAATTTTAATGGATCAATAAGTATACATTGTGTGTGGGTAAATTGTATGGGATACCGACACATCAAATAAATATATATGGTCCCATATTAATGGCGGCTCATTAAAAAAATGAAATTCAAATCAACATACCTTCAAGTTAGTTCAATGAAATGAATATATTTTATTTGAGGCAATTAACATGCAAAAATGTTATATATTATAAAATATTTTACCTCCAAAATGATAATGGGATGTCCCACATCTACATTGGTTTCCTCACTCCATCCAACACTATAAGGTCTCACCATTCATTTGTTCATACTCTAAATAGTTATAGTTTTTTTGCATGCCCTACCTCATATCCACCATATGTCCACAAAGTCCACGGGATGTAGGCCCATTATTCAACACTATATATGAATAAATAAAACATGAGAAGTAATATTTTACCCAATTATAAATATATTCATCGGTTATAAATTTTTTATATATTATAAATAAATCATTTAAGGTTAAAATTTATATGTTTTAAAAAGAATTTTTTAATACACGCAATGAGTTTTTTTATCATAATAGATTAAATTAAACAATATTTATGAATTATTTACATTAAATGTATAGATAGAATATTCAATAAAATATTTTTTATTCATCTAATTGTTATTTATGATATGTAATATAAGTGATGTTATTTTTATGCTTATAATTTCATTTTTATGAAATTAGTTTAGTTTTGTTTTTTCACATTTATTTTAAAATGAATTTATTACACATATAAAAAATGATTCATGTAAAATAGATTAAATATTTTAAATCATTAAAATTATTATAATCTAAAATAGTGAACTTAAATTTTATCCATGATGTATATTTACCACAGTAAAACTAATTTTACCACAGTAAGGGTGAAAAGGGATAAAAGAGTAGTTAACAAATGATGTTTTTTAACACATATAATACACTTAAATTAGTTTTATTAGTTGATTTAATTTAAATATAATCCTTCTTATGTTCAATTATTGTTTCATTCTAGATCATGTTTAATTGAGTAAGTCTCATATTATATAATAATATTTGATGTATTTACAAGTTTCCACCTAAATCACATGTCAAATGGAACCTCCTCTCATATATTATCTATACCACTTTATCCCATTATCCTGAACAATTTTTCCAAAACAAACTCTTCCAAATTCCGTATTAACAACTTTGAGGTACCTTTCATACAGGAATACCCATACAATATCCCCCAAGGTACATTTAAAAGAAGGATTCCTAAATATGGGATATGTCTTCTTATCAATCTTTTTCAAGTTTCATTCTTATTAAACCTACTCCTAATATTCTATTACCATATCAACCTGATTTCATCTATATATTCTATATTCTATAATTTTTTTTCATTAATAGTAAATATAGTTTTCATATCCTTCCCAACCATTGGAAAATGATAATGCCATTCATATGTATGTGTGGAATACCATCTCTACAAAGCGATGTGATTCATTTTTCATTTCCTATTTTCACGTCTAGTCATAAGGATAGATACAATGAATATATATGAGATATTTTTTATATAATTCTTATCCATGGATTTTTTATTATTACTTATGTTTATTTCTTCCCATCATCGAAATGTTAAAACATCACTTGTACGTACATTGGGATTACAATCTCTACGAAGTAAGGTAATTAATTTTGTATCACATATTTATATGAATAGATAAAAAATTTCAAATAAAATTATAATTTTGTCATGATTAATATTATAGATATAAAGAAACCATGAATAAGTTTTCATGGCTGGAACTATTGAATTAAAACATTTACAAAAAACAAAATAATTTTAACACGAATAATGATTTTAATTTTGAATTGATAATAAAAGTGTAACTATAAATCAAAATGGAATAAAATATCACAATATATATATGTGAATATGGTAATATAATATATTTTTAATAAATATATTTTTAATAAATATATATTTAATATATAATATTTTTGAACATATGTAAAGCAATATAGGACTTGAGGTACAAGTTAATGTTGCAATCTCTTTTCGTTTCTAGACTATTTATACAAAATTTATACTGAGAGAAATTATATGAGTAATTCTTTATTAATCAATATATTTAACCCTCCTATAATTATTCTTGAGTTTTTCATGTAATAGATCCATTTTACTATCTTTTTACATATAATTATTTACAAAATATTTTCAAGAAAAATGACTTTATTTCTTATTTAGTCGATGGACCTCTTCTTCCTTGTCAACTTCCTTTAAATTTTTTTCAATAAAATAATTATCAATGATCAAATGACTATTTAAATTCCGTACCAATGATATTTGTATTTAATTTCAATATATTGAAAAGAAGTTTTTATAATTTTTTTGAATAGGTAATTTAATGAGTTTTTAAATGAAGTTTGAATGAAATATTTTGTTTAATGTTTACTACAAAAAACAATTTTACCTACATCATTACTATTATTTGATTTGGGGAATAATTTAAAAGTATCCATGGTTATTTTTTAAGATTATTATTTTTCAATGTTCTAGAATTTTTTATTTTTAGAGATACTAAAAGTAATGGGTATTTTACCTGTATTCAAATAAATGTTCTAAAGCTATTATAAATGTATTCTTTAATTATGAAAACATACTTAAATAATTATTATACTCCACCCGGGATATCATATTATGAAACCAACCAAATTTATAATATTTATTTGTTATGATTATGATGAATTATGGAATATTATATGAAACTCATTTCATTCCCATGGATTAATTATTCTTTGAATAAATATTTTTACAGCACATTTAATTTTCCCAAGTTATGATAATATGATTATTAAAGATGTTTCCTTTAAACGTGATAGTATATAATGAATTTTTTAGTGTTTTATGATCATATAAATCATAAATATATTATTTTTATAATGTTATTGGGTGACCTAAAGAAATATATCCCTTTAATTTATTAGGCAATGACTGATATATCTTGAGACAATAAGAAATATAACAAGGAGTGAACATAGTTAATTAATGGAATTATCCCACAATAATATTCATGGGGGTGAACCTTGACTAATGAAATGATGGAATGGGGATTGAACATATTCCACTATGAGACTTTTTCTTCAATGATATTCATGGAAGTGAATCATGACTAAATAAATTATTTTCTATGTTATGTGCATGCCAAAAACCTATGTATAATGCTTATTATATATTATCAAGGACCATGATTTAATATTATTTATTTTCTCCGATGATGGCTTATGAAATTTTTTATGTTAAATCCTTACAACATGATTCATGATTAAATATATTTGACTGATTGGGTATGAATTTCATGTTTATTTAATTATATTTATTCAAGACTACTAAGATGGCACAACACTGTATTTAATCATGTTTATTTAATTATATTTATTCAATTTCTCCAGAATCATCCCATTTATCACACAATAAAAACAATTAATTGTGAATGAGAATGTCTTAGGGATATACCTACTCAGAAACACCAATTCACATTGTCAACAAAGTGAAATTAAGCCCCTTATGTTCGAATTTGAGGTCCCTTGAATCCCATATCTTATCTGGACTTTTTATCATACTGGTGCACCAAGATCTACTAGTACCATTTCCCTACAATCCCATAATGTCCTTAACAATTCCTAACTACAATAACCATTCTACATCTCTACCAAATGTATACATTCCACTTTTTCATGCCATATCCCATTTAGAACCCCTCTATGTTCTCTAGTGAGGATGAGAGTTACCCTTGAGGCCCACTTCCAGTAGGCAGTAGGATGAGTTTCTAGAATCAAGGATAAAAAATTAAAAAATTATAGGAATTACACTTTTATAACCAAAGAATATAAAAAAAACTGATAAAAAAATAATATTAATAATCCAAGATCAATCAATAATCCCACAATGTATAAATAATCATAAAAGAGATACAAGTTCTAAAAAATACCAAATAATACCCATAGGTAGAGACATCATAGAAAAATAAAAGTTCTACGATTTTAATATCAATATCTATAACTAAAGTCATCCTAGAAACAAGAAATATATTTTATATATATAGGGGTGTGCATAAATATATACTCAGTGGGATCATACTCTGGACCTCCTGTGAAAATGTAGAAGGAGAATACTTATGCATTGATAAGCGTGAACCACTACCAACAAGAACCTATTATGCCAACTTCCACCCAGCCTCACCAAGGCTCACTCGTAAATATTATAGTAATGTATAATAAAAGAAAATTATAATAATATATTGGAATGGTTCCCCCCTAACTAGTTATCCACTATTTTTTCTCTCTCACAACCCAATTTCAAACAACTTATACTCAATCCCTTATATAGTCATGTCACAAAACACCATGCCTCCTATCAAAGTCATACATATTTCTCATGAATTATATAATATGTTATTGTGAACATAAAATATAAAAACCCCATTTCCTCCCATTTCTATGAATATTAAAGAACATATATCCTCACACCAACATCACCTCGTTGCATACCATTAATAACACACATGGTCTTCAATTACACCTTATATCATCATTCCAATACTACGTAGGGTCTATCAATACATCTTATACCATATCATTAATAACCATTAAGGTATTTTAGGACCTCACAATTTATGGTAGTATATCATAACCAACTCAATCCATAAATTGTTTTACTATACTTGGGAGAGAGTGTAGGGAATAATGAGTAGTCATCAATCTATTCCTTAACTAACCTGTATATTAGAGGAAAAAATACAGAACTAAAATATGGTGAGCCTCGAAAGGGTCATCTAACATAGGTGGGTTGTGTATAGAAATTCAAACGAAAAATACCACTATCATATAAGCACACACAATCCCAATCTACAGGTTTATACAAAACAATACTACAATAACCAAAATAACCTCCCAAACTACCAATATCTTAACTAAAAAACTATTTCAATTTTCCAGGCCACCAAACCATTACAGTAATCCCTGCATAATATACACAAAAAACATGTGTAATTTTCAATTTATTATATCATCAGTTGATTTCGATATGTACTAATTACGAACCCATTTTCATACATTAAGCATTTCATGTTCATATTTAATAAAAACCATTAAAGTCATCAACCATATTGGTTCTCAATATATAATCATTCATTTTAGTAATAATATTTCATTTTTATCAATCAAGATATTTAATTCCTTCTATATCCACATAAATTTTGATATTTTCAATTATACTAAGCACCACTGGGAGGTTACCATATGATCCAATTTAGAAAAACTAAGACATCACCCAAAAGAACCACCCCATTTCCTCTTGTAGATCATGGTAACATTTCCATAAACCTAACAAATAATACCTTACCACAATAAAATCCCATTACAAAACCCATGGAATCAGCTACAATAATTGATTAAAAACATGTATACAAACCAACAGATCCCATTATGCTATAGAAATCTTTCCATAACTCCCCCTAAATAACTAAACAACCATATCCATAATAATCATACAAATAAAACTACATTAATTATCATTATTACCATAATAATAAATTTTCATTAAATAGTATCACATGTTTCCATATTGAAACTAGCTTTTATATAAATTTACTTCTTCCATGCAACCGATTAACTACCTTATTAAAGTGATCATCCCTTTTCAAAAGGTGAATCTGTGACAGAATCACACTAGCATCACACATGGAACATCATTGATAATGATTCTTTTTCAATAACAGAAAACAATATTAAATATCTTGTGTAATATCCCAGAATCATTTAAAAATATGAGATACATCGCATTACCATTTATATATATTTTTGATTAATTATGTTTATTTGGTTAATCTGAACTACCTATCCAATGTGGAAAAATTAATGAAAATCCCATTTTTTCTACATAAAATGTAGAGTTCATGGATTTATTCCCAAAATGGTAGATTTTTGAATTGTTGCGATAGAACATAGTATATAAGATATGGTCTCCATGAAAAATAATTCACAGAGCACCCACACCAAACTAATCCACAAAAATCCATATCAATATATTTCAATAACATCACCCAAACGAATATCTCAGAAACCACGACCTTTACTAAATAAATAAAAAGGAGGAAATCAAGAATAATATAGTAGAATCACACATTGGACAGAAGAAATATTGATCTTCTAAATATTATGTTAAAAAATTATTGAATATGGGTCAAAATACTCTAAACATTAACGTCAGGTCACCGATGGTTTACGTGAAATTAATGGAAAATAGGGGAAACTCAAAAGGGGCTCATATTTTACATACGGTAGAAAAACAAGGGGTCATGACATGATATGTAACCATTATTCTATGATTATACAAAAAACACTATCTTGTGGTGCAATGAATTATGGTCACATCATGAATTGTCAATTTTTAAAAACTATTATAAATTAATGAAAAAAATCCACCAAGTCACACCAATTTAGAGCCCAACCAACCTTTAAAATTCGATACCATCAAAAACAATTCACATCACAACCCATGAACTACTCTGAGATGCTTCTTAAAATAAAAAAACACATCTCCATGTTATATGTGTTCTCACTAAGAATCACAACATCAAAATACCACTAAACACTACCCAAAACTCATTAAATTTTAAACAGTACCAATGTACCAAGACCAACTTTGGATAAACTACATGAATAAGATTACATAAACATTTTACAATGAGAATAATGGTAACATCATAACCTACTATTCCCTTTTGATTTTTTTCTCATGTAGATCTATTCTCCCACTACATTCTCTATTAGAAACACCAACTCCTAAACCCCTGATTATAAGAGTTAGGGACGGATGGGGTTTTTATATATGCTTGAAATCATATTGATGTTCAAGGGTACAAGGTGAGTTGTAGTCTTAAATATTTCCATATCAGTGGTGAGCCATCGTTAATCTCTATAGTTTGAGGATTATCTTTTCTGTTATTAACCCTATATAATTAGTTTGAATGTTCACTTATATTCCCATGCCAATATTATCCCCATATTTCATTTTCGAATGATTATTCTCTAACCAATGAAGGTTATTAATTTTTTAATGGTGTTCAATCTATTATTTCATATGATTTTCCACTGAGAACTACATTTTTTATTTGAGAAATACTACCTGTTTCATTGTTTCCCACTTTTGCTATAGGAATCTCTGTACTAATATCTTTTTTCATACTAATTTTATTTTCTAGATTATTTAGGATTCCTTCAATATAGTGTTTAATATTTTTTAGATGTGGTTTCCTATTTTATTATCGGTGTTATAATTTCTCACTCATATTTTTTAATTGGTTTTCTTTATTGGTGGACTACTATTTTTTGCACTATTTTTTCTCCATGTTTAATCCCATCTAACACTCTTTGATGTTGTTATATTTTTGAGACATGAAGAAAAATTATTTTACCTGTAGATTTCTCCCTATTATGGTGTTCACAGGTGGTCTTTCTCTTCCATGTTTCTATAGATCATGAATCTTACATCTAATGGCATCTTTGTCTCATTTTAATTCTTTTTGTAATTATTCATGTTTCTCTTTAGTCGTGGTGCATCACAGTATTCGACTCATGGGTGGTTGGATTTTCCATTAATTATTTTGGTCATACACAATGATTTATATAATGAAACATATGTTTTATTATAGGTATAAAAATAGTATTGGTAATGGTGTGTGGAAACTCTCACTGGTGGTGTTCCATTACCTAGAAAGGTGGCTATGAAATCCCACAGTAGGGGCATCTTCTTCTAATAAAAGTGATGGTCGATCTTCATTTTTTTAGATTTAGGAATTTTTTCAGGGTTTAACTAACTAAATTATTTTTAATTAACTATTATAGAGAGATATTTTTAAAGATCTAGAAATATCATTTATCATCACTAAGAATTGTAGATGATATGAGCCCTTTTTAAATCTGGTAGCTTCTTCTTGTGCAAAAAATGAAATTATAAAGGAATCAATTATCAACACTAAAAAAATTTATAATTTATACCTTTATTATCATTTTTTATTAGTGATAATAATGATTCATTATCTATAGTTTTTTTAACATTGATAAAAGGTATATTTTCATCCATAAATACGAAGATAATAAAACTCAATTTTTTTAAATGTATCAAACTCCTCTAAGTCGTTGTACTCTATATACACTAGAAATTTATCTATGAGAGGCCCCCCTTTTAGCATAAATATATTCCATATCACATAACACGTTTTTCAACACACAAAACTTCATTTTTCAGCACTTTTTCCACCCTTATGCACCCAACCGCCATATTAGTGCTATTTTGGCCCTGTTCAGGTGTTCCCACACCTGGATTCAAATCTGCAATGTATTTATCCAATAACAACACCATTAAAACTACACCATCCTGAATGTTTAAATATTTTATGATATAAATATTTATATATATATATATAATTCGTTTTTGATATTTTTATAAAATAAATATCTATATTTATGCATATAATTATACATATTTATATAATTATTTTTAAATACATTTATAAATTCTTTTATATATTTATATATAATATAATATTTAGATATTATATAAAAATTTCTTGGTAAATTTATAGTATTTATAAAAAATTAATATTTATTATATATATGTTTATATGCAATATTTGTATAATATGTTTAAATATATTTATCTATTATATTTTAATGTACATTTAAATCGATTTAAAATATATATGTAGTGATATATTTATATAAATACAGTTATATGATGTATTTACACAATGCATGTGCGCACATATATAAAAACATTTACATAGACACACACACACACATGTATGTGTATTTATATTTCAAAAACAGACAAACATATTTATATTTATATTTATTTTATATTTCATGCTCACATAGACACATAGAAACATACATATATACACTAAAAGCACACAAAAATGAATATTTATATATTTATCTATACCGTCCATATCACTATATTTTAGAATATTTAACTGTAATTATTAATATATATATAAATATTAAAATGTGAATAAATGAAATTATAAATGATTAAAAATATATTTAACAGTATTTATATAAATATATATTTACTTTATTATAAATAATATTTAACAATATATAAATATTTATATATAAATTTTAATATATAAATATGTTTCTGTAAAATATATATATTGGGTACCCTTTATAGGTTTGTGTGCGTGTTTATTTAGATATATTAAATGATATACATAAATATATTTTTTATTGTCGTACACACATACATATATTTACATTCCAAAAATTTACAAACACTCGTATGAGTATAAAAATTTTCATGCAATTTTACAGGTTTAAAATGGATATATTTTATTTAAAATAAATTTTATATTAAATATTTATTTCAACATGGAACATATATTTAAAAATGAAATTTTACATGTAAATATGTTTAAATATTTATTTATATTATTAAATTTTTATATGTAGATATATGAATATATATATATATATATATATATATATTAATTTGCAAATAACACTATAATAAGAATAATTTTCAAATAGTTACAGCATAATATTAATGTGAATGTAATCTCATGGAATAAATCTAGTCTCCATAGAGAAAAGACTATAAGGCTCTATTAAATGAAGTATACATTTCATTGAATGTTGAAAAATCATTATATCCTAACTAAATGCTTAGTTTTTTAGGAAATTTACACATTTGTAGACTGAAAAAGTGAGTGGGATAGTGGCTAGTCTAAAAACAGTTGATCACTTTGGAAGATTTGAATTTATATCCCTTGGATCCCAAATAGACACATAGACAAAAATGTTTTGTAATTTTATGTTCTAGCTCTATTTTCAACCTATCTTAATGTATTAATTATATTATTAATTTACTAGATCTCATAATAATAATGAAATATCAACTAATCAATATAATTAGTAAATTTTTAACCATTTTATAGACCACATCTCAATAAATTTTATATATATTATGTATAAATACATATATATTATCATATAAATAATTTTTAAGAAAATATTATATATATATATATACTAAAATATTATATTTAATATAAAATATTTTATTTTATGAAATTTGACATTTATGAGTGCTAATAAATTCACTAATTAATGGTTAATATAGTAGTGACAATAAAAAGTTCATACAAGGGTGAATTTTATTAGCACTAAAAAAATCACTGTTAAAACGTATCAATTTGTAGTGATGAAGGAGGGTGAATTTTATCAGAATTAAATAAAGAACTATTAAATGAAAACCTTTATCATTATTTTTTCATACTGTTGATAAAGATACCCTTTGTTAGAGTTTTTTATCACAGATATAAGGTAGAGATTAATATGGTGAAATTCACAGTAGTTGTATGAGACCCCACTTGTTGGAATTTCATTTAGTCTAGTCGATTTATGCAGTCTTTGAATTATTTAATTACTATATTTCAGGTTTTTCTTGATCTGGCCTTGTGGAAAGTTCTTTTAATTCCTTATATATGTGATGTATCATTACTAAATTTGTAAAATTTAATAGAATTTTGACATTATCTTTTTGATAAAATAATAAATTTATATTTTCTCACAGTAGATCTATAGAAATACCCAGTTTCTCTAATATAGATTAGAATTTCCTTAGAAATATTGGATTGTGTTTCAATATAGGGGCTAAATATTGATATCCCAGTTCTTTTGACTTATTCTAAAAAAAATATTTTTAATAGTTAGATTAAATGGATACAGTCATTTTTTTACATTCTCACACTTGGTTAAGTGAAATGAAATAAAATATGTTGAGTAAGAACACGATGTTTGTACAATGTTCACTCCCATGGTTGGTGGCTATGTTCTTTCCCTGATTAACATCATCCATTTCACAAAACTAATATAATCATATTATTAAAAGGATTATAAATAATTAAAACAATGTATCATTATTGGACTATAATTAATGTATCCTCGTAAGAAAAGTAGATCAACAAACATTTTATAGGCTCCCATATCATAATTATTATTTAGTGATTAATATCCATAGTTTATTGATTTGTGAATATTGTGAAATCCAAGAAAAATAATTATTAAATTCCAAATATATATATTTTAAAGTTTATTTATAAATTATATAATGATAGATTTTAGGAGGAATTGGAGGATTTTGGGAAAATTATGAGAACCAAATTTTCAATAAATTATCATTATATTTCATTGAAAACCCAAAAAAAAATACAAAATAAATGATAATTAATAATGTGTTATAAATAGATTAAATTTTTTCTATCATGATTTAATTCATTTTTAAATTATTAGAATAGAGATTACAATATTTATTTATTTCTATTTCTTATAATCACCTGTACATGTTAAAAGAAAAGTATATATATAATCATTAACCCGAAAAGAATGAACTATAACCAGACTCCTCGATCTTTTCATTTAGAAACAACATGAAGGGATGGTTGATAAATTCATAGAGAGAAACCAATCAAGAAAGTGTCGTCTAGAACCTGGGGGATTAATTTTTTTTAATCTTCATCCATATAGTCAACCTCTTCATATGCACCACTAGGACATCTTTCGACTGTCACCCATAAAATAACTCCAAACTATATCGATTCATCACCAGTGTTTTTATCTTATCAAATCCTCATCCTTTACACCACCCAAATCTTGTATTTATCATCTTTTATTATGTCATTGATATAGTTCATCTTTTCACTTGTTTTAGTCTCATCAACATTTGATCTTTGGATGTTCGACTCAAGTTCCATCTGATGTTATATTTTTTATTTTTTAAAAATATTTATATATATATATATATATTTTAAAAGGGAAAGGTAATTTTTTTAACATAACATTGAAAAATAGGTTTCAATGGCAATTTATTTCAAGGGGACTCAACCATTTTCTTTTGGGTATGATCTTGTCCACATATTCGATCAGGTAAAATTCGAGAATATGAATAAATCTAAAAATACATACCTTTACATAAAAGGTGTCAACCCAATTACAAAGGTTTTTGATTCCTTATGTGTATGAGTGCTTCTATGATTATAAAATGGAGTACCCATTGGTTGGTAAAATGAATTCAACCCATTCCCAAAAACCCCAATCCTTCCTAAAAATTGATATTCCTCTAAAATCATTCAATAATCATAACTGGAATTTTTTCCCAATTGAATCAATCTATTACTCTAATTTTTCTAATATTATAAATTTCATAGTCTCAAGAAAAGTAATTTTATCATTTATCCATCAACTAGTATATCCTAAAACGGTTTAGCTGGTAACCAATAACATGATATATATGGTGGTGGTGAATTTACTCTTATATTGAGAAAAAACATAACATGTGTTGATGAGATCTATGTTCAATTATCTATAGTAAATTCAATATCCAGAACCAAATTATGTATCCCCAAAAATCATAAGAGTATAATTCATCAACATGGATGTGATGATTCAAAATAATGAGATGAATAATTATAAATTCAATTAAAATAACATTATGTGGTTGGAAAAGGGTATTCTATTATTACTCGCAACTCTTAATGTGGTTTAAATGTTCTCAACTTAGAACCCTTGTTAATACAAAGGGGGTTCACTTTGAGGTTACCCCAGAAGATTAAAATGGTATAATGATTAACTCATTTGTCAGGGATAGAAAATCAATAATTTTTATTATGACATATTCAACACATATAAACATATTTCAACTAAATATAGTTATTGGATGCTTTTGACCAAAAGTACATCCCTACGTATGAGACATGAAATAAATTCCTTGTAAGAATATTTATTTCATGAAAAATAATACATAGAATACAAATTATATATAAGTTATTTTTATAAAAATAATATTAGTTTACATAAACAAAAACATTAAGATCATGGATGATGTCATCCTTATCACATATTCCATCAATAATCACCCATTATTTCAACATTATTAAAAAATTTCTAAATAATAAGGGAAAATATATTTCTAAAAATTAGTTACTAAATTACAGAAAATTTAAGGAGTAATTTAAGAAATCATGAGGAGAAAAATGAGCCTAAGAATAAAAAATAAAAATTCCTTATTTCTAGGGTAATTGTCCATATATTTTCTCAAATAGATAAAAACATCCAAATCCTCCATAAAAAATAAAGGTGAAATTCTGGAAGAAGAATGAGAAATGTTACTGTTGTGTCAAGATGGGACACTTCATACAAGATTTGTATTTCCAAAAGAATAAAGAAATAAAAAATGTTTCAAAATATCTCATTAAATCAATGCTCTTTAAAGAGAATGTGGTTGAAGATAAATCTTTATAGCGAACTGATTAAACTATTACATGACATGAATGAAACAATTGAAATATCTCTTAATTATAATAAAACAAACCAAGGATTGGTTGTAACTGTACATGGGTAACTCTAAAATGATTTATTTATATGGGAAGAGAGTTTTGATCATGAGTTTAAATCTAGAAATACCCTCACCTAAAATGAAGTCTTGTATGTGATCAAAGATAAATTGAACATAATCATAATGATATTTCATGAGAATAATGTGTTTAATATTGTATTTGTGGATAATGAATTTGTTGTTAAAAAAGGTGGAAACTTTGTTGGAATGGTTCACTGGTATGATAGATTATTCAAGTTAAATACAAATATTTTTCTTCTAGTGGCATTTTTAATGGAATAACCACCAAGTTCAAATTAATTTTATGAAAATTCATGATATTTAAATGAAGTAATTATTACCCAACCTAGATAAAAATTATAATTAATGTTTATGTTTCATGAAAAATAAAATAGTCTGGAAATCTTTATTAAATATATAAAGGAAAAATATTATTTTATAATTAAAACATCCTGATATTTGAAATTATCATTATAAATATACTATAAGTTTTAAAAGTGCTATTGTAAACTTTATTGATGATTATTATATATTTTACCATGTCTATATTTTTACACTCAAAACATGATGTTAAAAATAAATTTATTATCTATAAAAATGTTGTTGAAAACCAATATGGGTATACATTTAAATACTGTAGAGATGTTAGGGGAGGTTAAAACTATAATCCATCATTTTATGAATCCATACTGATCATACCTGAAGAGAATATTCCCTATATACCTCAACAAAATTCTTCTTTTGAGAGAAATAACATGAATAAGTTTAACTCCCAGATATCTACATTAGGAATCTTAAAAGAGTTTTGGGATATAAATTTTTTAATTATGTAGAACATTCTAAATAAATTTCTTATAAAAAGGATGAATATAAATTCGAACAAATAATGTAGGAATATGGTATCTATAAATCAAAATGGAATAAAATATCACAATATATATATGTTAATATGGTAATATAATATATTTTTAATAAATATATATTTAATATATAATATTTTTGAACATATGTAAAGCAATATAGGACTTGAGGTACAAGTTAATGTTGCAATCTCTTTTCGTTTCTAGACTATTTATACAAAATTTATGCTGAGAGAAATTATATGAGTAATTATTTATTAATCAATATATTTAACCCTCCTATAATTATTCTTGAGTTTTTCATGTGTTAGATCCATTTTACAATCTTTTTACATATAATTATTTACAAAATATTTTCAAGAAAAATGACTTTATTTCTTATTTAGTCGATGTCCCTCTTCTTCCTTGTCAACTTCCTTTAAATTTTTTTCAATAAAATAATTTTCAATGATAAAATGATTATTTAAATTCCGTACCAATGATATTTGTATTTAATTTCAATATATTGAAAAGAAGTTTTTATAATTTTTTTGAATAGGTAATTTAATGAGTTTTTAAATGAAGTTTGAATGAAATATTTTGTTTAATGTTTACTACAAAAAACAATTTTACTTACATCATTACTATTATTTGATTTGGGGAATAATTTAAAAGTATCCATGGTTATTTTTTAAGATTATTATTTTTCAATGTTCTAGAATTTTTTATTTTTAGTGATACTAAAAGTAATGGGTATTTTACCTGTATTCAAATAAATGTTCAAAAGCTATTATAAATGTATTCTTTAATTATGAAAACATACTTAAATAATTATTATACTCCACCAGGGATATCATATTATGAAACCAACCAAATTTATAATATTTATTTTTTATGATTATGAAGAATTATGGAATATTATATGAAACTCATTTCATTCCCATGGATTAATTATTCTTTGAATAAATATTTTTACAGCACATTTAATTTTCCCAAGTTATGATAATATGATTATTAAAGATGTTTCCTTTAAACGTGATAGTATATAATGAATTTTTTAGTGTTTTATGATCATATAAATCATAAATATATTATTTTTATAATGTTATTGGGTGACCTAAAGAAATATATCCCTCTAATTTATTAGGCAATGACTGATATATCTTGAGACAATAAGAAATACAACAAGGAGTGAACATAGTTAATTAAGGGAATTATCCCACAATAATATTCATGGGGGTGAACCTTGACTAATGAAATGATGCAATGGGGATTGAACATATTCCACTATGAGACTTTTTCTTCTATGATATTCATGGAAGTGAATCATGACTAAATAAATTATTTTCTATGTTATGTGCATGCCAAAAACCTATGTATAATTCTTATTATATATTATCAAGGACCATGATTTAATATTATTTATTTTCTCCGATGATGGCTTATGAAATTTTTTTATGTTAAATCCTTACAACATGATTCGTGATTAAATATATTTGACTGATTGGGTATGAATTTCATACGATATGATCACGTTATAATAAAATTATATTATCTTATGCCCATGTACGATTATTTATTGTGAGGGGATGCGACTAGTAGAGGATGGCCCCATGATATTACCTACACTCAGGGACACAAGGCTAAGTACAAAAAAAATTTAATCATCAGTAGTGAGGCTAAGGATTAAAAAATATGTTTCTTCATACTATATGTGTTCTTGCTCCTCAGAAACCCAATATCATTCCAGGAACCATTTTTTATAATCTACCATGGTGTGTGTCTAGTTTTCTAATGGATAATCTCACTCCATTATTATAATTGAATATATCCTTGACTTAGGATTCAAGTTTGAGATACTTCTAGTTCCCTTTCTGTTAACCATGAGAATTAGATATTATATGTGTTGACTTCACCTATTTTGATAATCTCAATCATGTATTCATATGTGTTGAAAATCCAAATTATGTGTTCATTCTCTATGATATTTTTATGTATCATTGATCTATACTTTAATTCTTTCAAATCTGTGATCAAACCAATAATAATTTTTAAAATAGTCTTTGGAATATGTTAATTCTCATTTATCCATGTTCATACAAGTTATAAATTGATTCTAACACAATCGGATGTGTTCTGCATAAAACAGATAAGTAATCTGCCTAGCTACTGATAAAGAGCTACCGGTAACCAGTCTGCCGATAGACTTAGTCTACCGACAGACAGCTACCGATAAACTTAACACAGAGCTACCGATGTACTTATAAATACAGCTACCAATACAAATATAGAGCTACAGGTGTAAGTATAAATAGCTACCGATGGAATAAGAGTCACCGATGGACGAAGCTACCGATACAGACTCACAGCTACCGACGCATGGAGCTACCGACGCATGGAGCTACCGATGCATGGAGCTACCGATAAACAAAGTCACCGATAGAGTCAAAGAAACTAATGACATTGAGCTACCGATGTTCAAGCTACCGATGTTCAAGCTAGTACTTTTCAATACCATGATACTTGAATCCACTCTGGGTCTTCCTCTACATCTCATTCTTGTTAGCTGGGTCAACCCACTTATGGGAAATAAAGTCATATTGTAAAACATCACCAAATAGAAATATGAAAGGATGATTATTTGTGAGTATATTTTGAAATAAAGAACTAAAATCCTAATAATGGAAGAACAAAATTAATTTAATCATGTTTATTTAATTATATTTATTCAATTTCTCCAGAATCATCCCATTTATCACACAATAAAAACAATTAATTGTGAATGAGAATATATTAGGGATATACCTATTCAGAAACACCAATTCACATTATCAACAAAGTGAAATTAATCCCCTTATGTTCGAATTTGAGGTCCCTTGAATCCCATATCTTATCTGGACTTTTTATCATACTGGTACACCAAGATCTACTAGTACCATTTCCCTACAATCCCATAATGTCCTTACAGTTCCTAACTACAATAACCATTCTACATCTCTACCAAATGTATACATTCCACTTTTTCATGCCATATCCCATTTAGAACCCCTCTATGTTCTCTAGTGAGGATGAGAGTTACCCTTGAGGCCCACTTCCAGCAGGCAGTAGGATGATTTTCTAGAATCAAGGATAAAAAATTTAAAAATTATAGGAATTACACTTTTATAACCAAAGAATATAAAAAAAACTGATAAAAAAATAATATTAATAAACCAAGATCAATCAATAATCTCACAATGTATAAATAATCATAAAAGAGATACAAGTTCTAAAAAATACCAAATAATACCCATAGGCAGAGACATCATAGAAAAATAAAAGTTCTAAGATTTTAATATCAATATCTATAACTAAAGTCATCCTAGAAACTAGAAATATATTTTATATATATAGGGGTGTGCATAAATATATACTCAGTGGGATCATACTCTGGACCTCCTGTGAAAATGTAGAAGGAGAATACTTATGCATTGATAAGCGTGAACCACTACCAACAAGAACCTATTATGCCAACTTCCACCCAGCCTCACCAAGGCTCACTCGTAAATATTATAGTAATGTATAATAAAAGAAAATTAGAATAATATATTGGAATGGTTCCCCCCTAACTAGTTATCCACTATTTTTTCTCTCTCACAACCCAATTTCAAACAACTTATACTCAATCCATTATATAGTCATGTCACAAAACACCATGCCTCCTATCAAAGTCATACATATTTCTCATGAATTATATAATATGTTATTGTGAACATAAAATATAAAAACCCCATTTCCTCCCATTTCTATGAATATTACTGAACATATATCCTCACATCAACATCACCTCGTTGCATACCATTAATAACACACATGGTCTTCAATTATACCTTATATCATCATTCCAATACTACGTAGGGTCTATCAATACATCTTATACCATATAATTAATAACCATTAAGTTATTTTAGGACCTCACAATTTATGGTAGTATATCATAACCAACTCAATCCATAAATTGTTTTACTATACTTGGGAGAGAGTGTAGGGAATAATGAGTAGTCATCAATCTATTCCTTCACTAACCTGTATATTAGAGGAAAAAATACAGAACTAAAATATGGTGAGCCTTGAAAGGGTCATCTAACATAGGTGGGTTGTGTATATAAATTCAAAAGAAAAATACCACTATCATATATGCACACACAATCCCAATCTACAGGTTTATACAAAACAATACTACAATAACCAAAATAACCTCCCAAACTACCAATATCTTAACTAAAAAATTGTTTCAATTTTCCAGGCCACCAAACCATTACAGTAATCCCTGCATAATATACACAAAAAACATGTGTAATTTTCAATTTATTATATCATCAGTTGATTTCGATATGTACTAATTACGAACCCATTTTCATACATTAAGCATTTCATGTTCATATTTAATAAAAACCATTAAAGTCATCAACCATATTGGTTCTCAATATATAATCATTTATTTTAGTAATAATATTTCATTTTTATCAATCAAGATATTTAATTCCTTCTATATCCACATAAATTTTGATATTTTCAATTATACTAAGCACCACTGGGAGGTTACCATATGATCCAATTTAGAAAAACTAAGACATCACCCAAAAGAACCACCCCATTTCCTCTTGTAGAGCATGGTAACATTTCCATAAACCAAACAAATAATACCTTACCACAATAAAATCCCATTACAAAACCCATGGAATCAGCTACAATAATTGATTAAAAACATGTATTCAAACCAACAGATCCCACTATGCTATAGAAATCTTTCCATAACTCCCCCTAAATAACTAAACAACCATATCCATAATAATCATACAAATAAAACTACATTAATTATCATTATTACCATAATAATAAATTTTCATTAAATAGTATCACATGTTTCCATATTGAAACTAGCTTTTATATAAATTTACTTCTTCCTTGCAACCGATTCACTACCTTATTAAAGTGATCATCCCTTTTCAAAAGGTGAATCTGTGACAGAATCACACTAGCATCACACATGGAACATCATTGATAATGATTCTTTTTAAATAACAGAAAACAATATTAAATATCTTGTGTAATATCCCAGAATCATTTAAAAATATGAAATACATCGCATTACCATTAATAGATATTTTTGATTAATTATGTTTATTTGGTTAATCTGAACTACCTATCCAATGTGGAAAAATTAATGAAAATCCCATTTTTTCTACATAAAATATAGAGTTCATGGATTCATTCCCAAAATGGTAGATTTTTGAATTGTTGTGATAGAACATAGTATATAAGATATGGTATGCATGAAAAATAATTCACAGAGCACCCACACCAAACTAAACCACAAAAATCAATATCAATATATTTCAATAACATCACCCAAACGAATATCTCAGAAACCACGACCTTTACTAAATAAATAAAAAGGAGGAAATCAAGAATAATATAGTAGAATCTCACATTGGACAGAAGAAATATCGATCTTCTAAATATTATGTTAAAAAATTATTGAATATGGGTCAAAATACTCTAAACATTAACGTCAGGTCACCGATGGTTTACGTGAAATTAATGGAAAATAGGGGAAACTCAAAAGGGGCTCATATTTTACATACGGTAGAAAAACAAGGGGTCATGACATGATATGTAACCTTTATTCTATGATTATACAAAAAACACTATCTTGTGGTGCAATGAATTATGGTCACATCATGAATTGTCAATTTTTATAAACTATTATAAATTAATGAAAAAAATCCACCAAGTCACACCAATTTAGAGCCTAACCAACCTTTAAAATTCGATACCATCAAAAACAATTCACATCACAACCCATGAACTACTCTGAGATGCTTCTTAAAATAAAAAAACACATCTCCATGTTATATGTGTTCTCACTAAGAATCACAACATCAAAATACCACCAAACACTACCCAAAACTCATTAAATTTTAAACAGTACCTATGTACCAAGACCAACTTTGGATAAACTACATGAATAAGATTACATAAACATTTTACAATGAGAATAATGGTAACATCATAACCTACTAGTCCCTTTTGAATTTTTTTCTCATGTAGATCTATTCTCCCACTACATTCTCTATTAGAAACACCAACTCCTAAACCCCTGATTATAAGAGTTAGGGACGGATGGGGTTTTTATATATGCTTGAAATCATATTGATGTTCAAGGGTACAAGGTGAGTTGTAGTCTTCAATATTTCCATATCAGTGGTGAGCCATCGTTAATCTCTATAGTTTGAGGATTATCTTTTTTGTTATTAACCCTATATAATTAGTTTTAATGTTCACTTATATTCCCATGCCAATATTATCCCCATATTTCATTTTCGAATGATTATTCTCTGACCAATGAAGGTTATTAATTTTTTAATGGTGTTCAATCTATTATTGCATATGATTTTCCACTGAGCACTACATTTTTTATTTGAGAAATACTACCTGTTTCATTGTTTCCCACTTTTGCTATAGGAATCTCTGTACTAATATCTTTTTTCATACGAATTTTATTTTCTAGATTATTTAGGATTCCTTTAATATTGTGTTTAATATTTTTTAGATGTGGTGTCCTATTTTATTATCGGTGTTATAATTTCTCACTCATATTTTTTAATTGGTTTTCTTTATTGGTGGACTACTATTTTTTGCACTATTTTTTCTCCATGTTTAATCCAATCTAACACGCTTTGATGTTGTTATATTTTTGAGACATGAAGAAAAATTATTTTACCTGTATATTTTTCCCTATTATGGTGTTCACAGGTGGTCTTTCTCATCCATGTTTCTATATATCATGAATCTTACATCTAATGGCATCTTTTTTTCATTTTAATTCTTTTTGTAATTATTCATGTTTCTCTTTAGTCGTGGTGCATCACAGTATTCGACTCATGGGTGGTTGGATTTTCCATTAATTATTTTGGTCATACAGAATGATTTATATAATGAAACATATGTTTTATTATAGGTATAAAAATATTATTGGTAATGGTGTGTGGAAACTCTCACTGGTGGTGTTCCATTACCTAGAAAGGTGGCTATGAAATCCCACAGTAGGGGCATATTCTTCTAATTATAGTGATGGTAGATCTTCATTTTTTTAGATTTAGGAATTTTTTCAGGGTTTAACTAACTAAATTATTTTTAATTAACTATTATAGAGAGATATTTTTAAAGATCTAGAAATCTCATTTATCATCACTAAAAATTGTAGATGATATGAGCTCTTTTTAAATCTGGTAGCTTCTTCTTGTGCAAAAAATGAAATTATAAAGGAATCAATTATCAACACTAAAAAAATTTATAATTTATACCTTTATTATCATTTTTGATTAGTGATTATAATGATTCATTATCTATAGTTTTTTTAACATTGATAAAAGGTATATTTTCATCCATAAATACGAAGATGATAAAACTCAATTTTTTTAAATGTATCAAAATCCTCTAAGTCGTTGTACTCTATATACACTAGAAATTTATCTATGAGAGGCCCCCCTTTTAGCATAAATATATTCCATATCACATAACACGTTTTTCAACACACAAAACTTCATTTTTCAGCACTTTTTCCACCCTTATGCACCCAACCGCCATATTAGTGCTATTTTGGCCCTGTTCAGGTGTTCCCACACCTGGATTCAAATCTGCAATGTATTTATCCAATAACAACACCATTAAAACTACACCATCCTGAATGTTTAAATATTTTATGATATAAATATTTATATATATATATATAATTCGTTTTTGGTATTTTTATAAAATAAATATCTATATTTATGCATATAATTATACATATTTATATAATTATTTTTAAATACATTTATAAATTCTTTTATATATTTATATATAATATAATATTTAGATATTATATAAAAATTTCTTGGTAAATTTATAGTATTTATAAAAAATGAATATTTATTATATATATGTTTATATGAAATATTTGTATAATATGTTCAAATATATTTATCTATTATATTTTAATGTACATTTAAATCGATTTAAAATATATATGTAGTGATATATTTATATAAATACAGTTATATGATGTATTTACACAATGCATGTGCGCACATATATAAAAACATTTACATAGACACACACACACACACATGTATGTGTATTTATATTTCAAAAACAGACAAACATATTTATATTTATATTTATTTTCTATTTCATGCTCACATAGACACATAGAAACATACATATATACACTAAAAGCACACAAAAATGAATATTTATATATTTATCTATACCGTCCATATCACTATATTTTAGAATATTTAACTGTAATTATTAATATATATATAAATATTAAAATGTGAATAAATGAAATTATAAATGATTAAAAATATATTTAACAGTATTTATATAAATATATATTTACTTTATTATAAATAATATTTAACAATATATAAATATTTATATATAAATTTTAATATATAAATATGTTTCTATAAAATATATATATTGGGTACCCTTTATAGGTTTGTGTGCGTGTTTATTTAGATATATTAAATGATATACATAAATATATTTTTTTATTGTCGTACACACATACATATATTTACATTCCAAAAATTTACAAACACTCGTATGAGTATAAAAATTTTCATGCAATTTTACAGGTTTAAAATGGATAAATTTTATTTAAAATAAATTTTATATTAAATATTTATTTCAACATGGAATATATATTTAAAAATGAGATTTTACATGTAAATATGTTTAAATATTTATTTATATTATTAAATTTTTATATGTAGATATATGAATATATATATATATATATATTAATTTGTAAATAACAGTATAATAAGAATAATTTTCAAATAGTTACAGCATAATATTAATGTGAATGTAATCTCATGGAATAAATCTAGTCTCCATAGAGAAAAGACTAGAAGGCTCTATTAAATGAAGTATACATTTCATTGAATGTTGAAAAATCATTATATCCTAACTAAATGCTTAGTTTTTTAGGAAATTTATACATTTGTAGACTGAAAAAGTGAGTGGGATAGTGGCCAGTCTAAAAACAGTTGATCACTTTGGAAGATTTGAATTTATATCCCTTGGATCCCAAATAGACACCTAGACAAAAATGTTTTGTAATTTTATGTTCTAGGTCTATTTTCAACCTATCTTAATGTATTAATTATATTATTAATTTACTAGATCTCATAATAATAATGAAATATCAACTAATCAATATAATTAGTAAATTTTTAACCATTTTATAGACCACATTTCAATAAATTTTATATATATTATGTATAAATACATATATATTCTCATATAAATAATTTTTAAGAAAATATTATATATATATATATACTAAAATATTATATTTAATATTTAATATTTTATTTTATGAAATTTGACATTTATGAGTGCTAATAAATTCACTAATTAATGGTTACTATATTAGTGTCAATAAAAAGTTCATACAAGGGTGAATTTTATTAGCACAAAAAAAATCACTGTTAAAACGTATCAATTTTTAGTGATGAAGGAGGGTGAATTTTATCAGAATTAAATAAAGAACTATTGAATGAAAACCTTTATCATTATTTTTTCATACTGTTGATAAAGATACCCTTTGTTAGAGTTTTTTATCACAGATATAAGGTAGAGATTAATATGGTGAAATTCACAGTAGTTGTATGAGACCCCACTTGTTGGAATTTCATTTAGTCTAGTCGATTTATGCAGTCTTTGAATTATTTAATTACTATATTTCAGGTTTTTCTTGATCTGGACTTGTGGAAAGTCCTTTTAATTCCTTATATATGCGATGTATCATTACTAAATTTGTAAAATTTAATAGAATTATGACATTATCTTTTTGATAAAATAATAAATTTTATATTTTCTCACAGTAGATCTATAGAAATACCCAGTTTCTTTAATATAGATTAGCATTTCCTTAAAAATATTGGATAGTGTTTCAATATAGGGGCTAAATATTGATATCCCAGTTCTTTTGACTTATTCTAAAAAAAATATTTTTAATAGTTAGATTAAATGGATACAGTCATTTTTTTACATTCTCACACTTGGTTAAGTGAAATGAAATAAAATATGTTGAGTAAGAACACGATGTTTGTACAATGTTCACTCCCATGGTTGGTGGCTATGTTCTTTCCCTGATTAACATCATCCATTTCACAAAACTAATATAATCATATTATTAAAAGGATTATAAATAATTAAAACAATGTATCATTATTGGACTATAAATAATGTATCCTCGTAAGAAAAGTAGATCAACAAACATTTTATAGGCTCCCATATCATTATTATTATTTAGTGATTAATATCCATAGTTTATTGATTTGTGAATATTGTGAAATCCAAAAAAAATAATTATTAAATTCCAAATATATATATTTTAAAGTTTATTTATAAATTATAGAATGTTAGATTTTAGGAGGAATTGGAGGATTTTGGGAAAATTATGAGAACCAAATTTTCAATAAATTATCATTATATTTCATTGAAAACCCCAAAAAATACAAAATAAATGATAATTAATAATGTTTTAGATGTTATAAATAGATTAAATTTTTTCTATCATGATTTAATTAATTTTTAAATTATTAGAATAGATATTACAATATTTATTTATTTCTATTTCTTATAATCACCTGTACATGTTAAAAGAAAAGTATATACATAATCATTAACCCGAAAAGAATGAACTATAACCAGACTCCTCGATCTTTTCATTTAGAAACAACATGAAGGGATGGTTGATAAATTCATAGAGAGAAACCAATCAAGAAAGTGTGGTCTAGAACCTGGGGGATTAAATTTTTTTAATCTTCATCCATATAGTCAACCTCTTCATATGCACCACTAGGACATCTTTCGACTGTCACCCATAAAATAACTCCAAACTATATCGATTCATCACCAGTGTTTTTATCTTATCAAATCCTCATCCTTTACACCACTCAAATCTTGTATTTATCATCTTTTATTATGTCATTGATATAGTTCATCTTTTCACTTGTTTCAGTCTCATCAACATTTGATCTTTGGATGTTCGACTCAAGTTCCATCTGATGTTATATTTTTTATTTTTTAAAAATATTTTTATATGTATATATTTTTTAAAAGGGAAAGGTAATTTTTTTAACATAACATTGAAAAATAGGTTTCAATGGCAATTTATTTCAAGGGGACTCAACCATTTTCTTTTGGGTATGATCTTGTCCACATATTCGATCAGGTAAAATTCGAGAATATGAATAAATCTAAAAATACATACCTTTACATAAAAGGTGTCAACCCAATTACAAAGGTTTTTGATGCCTTATGTGTATGAGTGCTTCTATGATTATAAAATGGAGTACCCATTGGTTGGTAAAATGAATTCAACCCATTCCCAAAAACCCCAATCCTTCCTAAAAATTGATATTCCTCTAAAATCATTCAATAATCATAACTGGAATTTTTTCCCAATTGAATCAATCTATTACTCTAATTTTTCAAATATTATATATTTCATAGTCTCAAGAAAAGTAATTTTATCATTTATCCATCAACTAGTATATCCTAAAAAGGTTTAGCTGGTAACCAATAACATGATATATATGGTGGTGGTGAATTTAATCTTATATAGAGAAAAAACATAACATGTGTTGATGAGATCTATGTTCAATTATCTATAGTAAATTCAATATCCATAACCAAATTATGTATCCCCAAAAATCATAAGAGTATAATTCATCAACATGGATATGATGATTCAAAATAATGAGATGAATAATTATAAATTCAATGAAAATAACATTATGTGGTTGGAAAAGGGTATTCTATTATTACTCGCAACTCTTAATGTGGTTTAAATGTTCTCAACTTAGAACCCTTGTTAATACAAAGGGGTTTCACTTTGAGGTTACCCTAGAAGATTAAAATGGTATAACGATTAACTCATTTGTCAGGGATAGAAAATCAATAATTTTTATGATGACATATTCAACACATATAAACATATTTCAACTAAATATAGTTATTGGATGCTTTTGACCAAAAGTACATCCCTACGTATGAGACATGAAATAAATTCCTTGTATGAATATTTATTTCATGAAAAATAATACATAGAATACAAATTATATATAAGTTACTTTTATAAAAATAATATTAGTTTACATAAACAAAAACATTAAGATCATGGATGATGTCATCCTTATCACATATTCCATCAATAATCACCCATTATTGCAACATTATTAAAAAATTTCTAAATAATAAGGGAAAAAATATTTCCAAAAATTAGTTACTAAATTACAGAAAATTTAAGGAGTAATTTAAGAAATCATGAGGAGAAAAATGATCCTAAGAATAAAAAATAAAAAGTCCTTATTTATAGGGTAATTGTCCATATATTTTCTCAAATAGATAAAAAAATCCAAATCCTACATAAAAAATAAAGGTGAAATCTGGAAGAAGAATGAGAAATGTTACTGTTGTGTCAAGATGGGACACTTCATACAAGATTTGTATTTCCAAAAGAATAAAGAAGTAAAAAATGTTTCAAAATATCACATTAAATCAATGCTCTTTAAAGAGAATGTGGTTGAAGATAAATCTTTATACCGAACTGATTAAACTATTACACGACATGCATGAAACAATTGAAATATCTCTTAAGTATAATAGAACAAACCAAGGATTGGTTGTAACTGTACATGGGTAACTCTACAATGATTTATTTATATGGGAAGAGAGTTTTGGTCATGAGTTTAAATCTAGAAATACCCTCACCTAAAATGAAGTCTTGTATGTGATCAAAGATAAATTGAACATAATCATAATGATATTTCATGAGAATAATGTGTTTAATATTGTATTTTTGGAAAATGAATTTGTTGTTAAAAAAGGTGGAAACTTTGTTGGAATGGTTCACTGGTATGATAAATTATTCAAGTTAAATACAAATATTTTTCTTCTAGTGGCATTTTTTAATGGAATAACCACCAAGGTCAAATTAATTTTATGAAAATTCATGATATTTAAATGAAGTAATTATTACCCAACCTAGATAAAAATTATAATTAATGTTTATGTTTCATGAAAAATAAAATAGTCTGGAAATCTTTATTAAATTTATAAAGGAAAAATATTATTTTATAATTAAAACATCCTGATATTTGAAATTATCATTCTAAATATACTATAAGTTTTAAAAGTGCTATTGTAAACTTTATTGATGATTATTATATATTTTACCATGTCTATATTTTTACACTCAAAACATGATGTTAAAAATAAATTTATTATCTATTAAAATGTTGTTGAAAACCAATATGGGTATACATTTAAATACTGTAGAGATGTTAGGGGAGGTTAAAAATATAATCCATCATTTTATGAATCCATACTGATCATACCTGAAGAGAATATTCCCTATATACCTCAACAAAATTCTTATTTTGAGAGAAATAACATGAATAAGTTTAACTCCCAGATATCTACATTAGGAATCTTAAAAGAGTTTTGGGATATAAATTTTTTAATTATGTAGAACGTTCTAAATAAATTTCTTATAAAAATGATGAATATATATTCGAACAAATAATGTAGGAATAGAAAAAAAATGTACATTATTTAAAGATTTAGGGTTATCACACAATTGTATGAGTACATGAACCTAAAGATGATTTTTTATAACATAGGAATTGAAAGATTATTGCTTTTATATATGGAGAATTATAAAGATTATATATTCATAACTATAGAATAAAATTATTCATATATTGATAATATATTTTTTGAATAATGATATTATATTTTTTTTAATCTAGGATTACCACATTACCTAATAATGTAAAAATGGAGGAATTTTGATCATATAAAAGAGTATCTAAAGAATGTAAATTTGAAGAAGTTTGAAAAATTAAACAACTTCGGATACCTAATATATATGGATATAATATTTATATGTACTTTTTTGAAGTTAACAATGATAGTATTATTACATATACTTTAATTTTCCTCAATACAGAGCATGATACAAAAATTTTATTAGATGTTATGTCATTTACTAAATAATCTCTTTAGAAGAATGTAATAAATTATGAAATATAATATGTAGGTAAGAACAATATTTGGATATCATTTTCTCTTCCTTGTCACCCACACTATATAGTTTGTAAAGGGGTATTTATAAGAAAATAAAAAGACAATAGTAAAAATGTAAAATATAAATCATGATAGGTAGCCAAGTGGTTTACTCAAAATGAGAGAATGAATAATTTCTATTTCCATGTTCTAATATCTAGGAAATATTTAATGAAAATTATTATTTATTTTTATTACTTATATAATTTAAAAATTCACAAAATATGTGTTAAAACAAACTTCATAAATTGGGAATTATATAAATAAATACATATGGACAACCTGAAGGATTCATATGACACGGTAATGAAATAAAGGGTTGAAAATTAGTATAGTAAATATAATGTCTAAAAATACCTCTGAACCAATAACTAGTAAACTTTAATAGAGAAATTTTATCCATGGGGTTTTTAGTTAACCATTTCGATGGATGTCTCTATAATAGGTTCCATAATTAACATAGTGTTGTTATATGTTTATCTGTTGATGACATGAATAAATTTGGAGCCGATATGATTCAAATAAATGAGGATATATATATTTTTTTCCAAAGATTATGATAGGAAAAACTTAGCTAAACCCAATTTCAATTTTGGAATCAGAATTATTTAAAATAATAATCATATTATGGCATATCTATCTAATTCGATTGAAAAATATAAAAATGGTTTGAGAATTTTGATATTTAATTGGTTTCTACCCCATATGCTTCTTAGATTACGATTTTAAAAAATCTATGTAGTTTAGTAACTCAATTATAAGATTAAAGGGTGATTGACTGTGTCATATATTCCATGAATTGTACAAGAAACAAAATTATATATGTATTTGGAATGTTTTGAAAGTATATATATAATGTATGTTATGAAAATTGGGATGTGGTCAAAAGATTTACTAATTTTCTAAAGGGTATGATGGATTAATATATCTATTATTTCATAAACCCAGGGTTATTGATATATTTTTCTAAATTGAGTTGCATAAATAATGTCAAGGATCACTATTCTAGGAGAGGATGAGTTATTACACTTGGAGGTGGGGTGATCTCTTGGGGTTAAAAGAAAATAACTTGTATAATGGGAAGGGTAATGAATTTTGAGTTTATTGATTTATAAAATATTTGAAGGAAATATTAATTTTTTTATATCTCCTTTATGATATATTATATTGTGTCCTACACCTATATATCCACTGACCATACACTTTTATAGTCAATAATCATTTTGTAGAGAAGATTATAAGGCATATAATGAAGAATGGGGACACAATTTCAACATCCCACCCCTCGTCATTAGCATGAGATGGGGTGTAATTATTACTTTTCTATAGGATACACCTTTAAGACATGAATTCATTTAAAAAAATGGAAAGGGATTCATATGTAGTTGGGTGAAAATTTTTCCTTTTAAATTAAAATATCCAAAACAATAACACATCAACCCCAAAATGACTAAATGATGTATGAAAATATTCTAATAAAACTCATTGTATAATAAGTCAACTAAATCAGAGTTCAAAGAGGAAACTATGATCAACATAAACTAAAAATAGGAAGAAAAATATAAAAAACTCAATGAATCCAACGAAAAAAACATAATAACTCCAAATAGGTTCCATGATCCAACCCGACAATCCATGACCAATTATTAGGTAGATCCATTAATGAAATTCGATACATTCTTTTGCATTATTCCCAATAAATGATTTAAAAAATGCACCAAAGCTCCCATTTAGTTAGTATTTAATGGAACTCATTACGTTTTCCCCAAATGGATTCCATACTCATACCATTATGTTAGAATATGATGACAAAATTAATCCAAAAATTATATAAAACGAATTAAAACCATTTAAATCACAATACAAAAAAATTTCCATACCAAAATAGTTTCCCCAAACCAAAACCATTTACAAGGAAAGAAAAAAAAATACTTGATAACCATTTCTCAACATCCATTTCAACATACCCATTCCATTCCTCATATCCAAATATCCAAAAATTCATGCCTATATGGAACTTCCATACTCTTGAATAGTATCTCTTCAATCTACCATGTTGTCTGAAGGTAACTATATACGAGTGACCCAATGGAACACAACCCTTACACATGGTCACATCAAGGAAAATGGACACACCGTAACGAATTATTCCAAAAAATTGACACACCAATTGTTCCAAAATATTTCAATAAAATAATTTTTTTATTGAAAAACTTTATAAAAATTCTCTTCACTTGAATCAAACAAATCAACCACATTAAAATCATTTTTCAAAGACCTTTTTAGATCAAATTCACAATTCCAAAAATAAAAAAACTATTAGTAATGAGGGTTCATATCAATACTTCTATATAAAATTGAAAACAAATTTCATGAAATTTAAACAATTTGAAATCGATCCTCAAGGATTTACTAAGAGGAGTCCACTGTGAAGCCACCTACATTCAAAACTAATGAGGAAATTAATAACAATAGAAATTATTCAACAAAACTAGTTTGAATATTAAGAAACAAACCATAGATCTTGTTCCCTTACATCAGAACAAAAAAATATCCTCATTATTGGGATCAACTATCATAGATCTATCCCCACTGGGATAGATATCCGAATCTAAGAGAGGGAATAAGAATAGATCTAAGGAAAAACACCAAGAATGGAGACATACCAATCCATTCAGCTATCAACACTTAAATATTTTCTCAAGGATCTCACCAAGATATAATGGGAGAGTCTCCACATCCTTTGGGTGGAGAGAAAATAGATTTAGGGTCGAAATGAGAGAAATAAGAGTGGTTTAGTAATAATCCAGAGTGAGATCCACTTTTTTAGGACATAAAAAATAAGTGCTCGCTGTTGGATCACATGGCTATGGGAGCTATGTGAAAACTATGTGCTAACTAATACTTCCAGACACACATCACATAGTTGGATCACACGTTTTCACCAAATATTTGCTAACCGTTTTTCCATATTTTCCAATTTTCACCATTATGACTTAGTTGCCGCACGGTTTAGAGAAACTATGTGCCTAACCCTGCACCTGCCTAGAGCTCACTGTCTGTGATTTCATGGATTATAGAAGGTGTTTCATGGTTTCTACTAACCATGATCAAATTGTGTACCTCAAAAAATCCATATAAATAGGGAAAAAATTATTAAAACACTCCCAAATATCCCCCAAAAGATTGTGTTGTTAAAATAAAAATTGAATGGGTTAGTTACATGAAACCAAGGGAGATAGATTCTATAAAACATTCTACATTATGTTCCCAGAAAGTAGAAAACCACTGATATTCTGAATGATTTTGGGCCATTTATTTTCCATTTATTTCTCATGTTCTAATGTTTCTTCATGAATTCGACCATGATCCAAAAAACCCTACACAAAAATGAATATTTTACTTTGAAATACATTCCATTATCTATCCACTTACCATACCGTTATATGAAAAAATAAAGCATCTTACTCTATGTTACTATGATTCTATGAAATCACTTGGTCAGGAATTTGTAGACACTTTTTATTATAAGATACATGAAACACATTATTCACTGCACTAAACCATGTTGAAAAAACTAACTAATATTCCTGCTCCCCAAACCATTCACGTATCCCAAAAGGGTATATGAATCTAGGATTTTACATTATATTGTTTCCAAAATGATGATGCCCAAATCTTGGAAAGATTCTCAAGAACACCTGATCAATCACCTTTAATGATAAAAACCATCAATGATGATCAAAATATGATTTATAATGACTATTTTTCATATCTATTTATTTATTAATCAACATAATCTTCTCAATTTTCTCTTGGATTTGGGTAATCCCAACCATTGAAGTCTCACTAGTTTCTACCCAAAAAAGTGGTAAACGAAAAGGGAACCACTAAATGATTCAAAAGGATCCATATGTATTATGTCTTGATAACTGTTATTACATTTTAACTCCACTAATTGTATTTTCTCCTCCAAAGATCCATTAAAATAATTTAAAAAATCTGGTAGAATATATTACAACATTTGAATCATTCAGATATTCCATTTATCTATCTATGTAACACCATACACATAATATACTGAGTCCAAAGGTCATTCTTTAACAATTCACAAAAGGACATGTATCCCTAGAATCCCAGTATGATAGTAACAAAACTGGTATTCCATATATCTTTTCCACTTTATGGAAATAAAATTTATACAATTCCTCCACCATATGATATTCACAAATAATAATATAATGGGTTGAACATGTGAGATGGTCCACTATCACCAATATAGACTCATATATTTTGACCATACATGGGAGACCTATCACAAAATCCCTGATATATTTCCCCATTTCCAAATAAAAATAAGTAAAAATTAGAACATACCCACTGATCACTGGTGTTTTTACTTACCTTGGTGAAAAGTTAAGTATCTCGAAACAAACTCACCTACCTTTGTTTTCATACCAACCCACCAAAACTATGCTTTGAGTGCCTTATACATCTTTTATATTATTGGATGAAAATACCATATCGAATAGTGGTAGGTATGAAGTGGGTTTTTTTAAATTCCATAGGAATGACCATTCGATATTGAAACACCAAACTCAACTCCCATCTAGCATCCATCCCTCAATGATCTATCCACCATTGAATATTGAACTCATCAAAACACATTCACAATTACATTAATATATCTCTATAACATTTCAAACTAAATTATGAATAAAATAAACTAGAAATAAAACTATAAAATTACCATAGTAATCACATTCGACGTACATGTTGGCTATGACCAACATTAATTACCAATGATTCGAATCCTATTTTTCCAATTGAGAATATGACATTATTATTAATGTACCTACCACCGAATTTCCCTCACCAAGTGCATACATGAATTGAAATTCAAAAATTTAAATATACCATTTCCATATTCTTTGTCTTATGAATAAATCCCTTGGTGATAAATTATTTTTCAAACAATTATAATTCGTAAACACGGTTAATTTTTTACCAAAGAGGTAATGACACCACATCATCAAATCATAGACTAAGAAAACTAACTATAAACCGTCAGTTGGGTATTTATTCTCTTTTATCCATATCTACCATGATCCATAAGAAACAACATGATATCTCTATATGAGAACACCTCCCAATCATCATCCCAAAGCATCACAATAAACCACGTACACTTTTAGGGATTATGAATATATTAGGATTGGTGATGTTTTATGATGAACTATTATCAATTAAAAATACTTATTACATTCATAATTTCATTGTAATAAAAAATTTCCTCATAAAATCTATCATTGGGGAATCTAATTATGAAAAATCAAGAGGAAAACGTCATTAGTAACCTTGTAGACCAAAGAAGCTGTGTATCTCAAAGACATTGTTTGGATGTTTAAAAGAGATAAAAACAACAATATTTTTAGAATCTATAAAGACATATTTCATATATAAAATGGATAAAAAATCATACATTCTGTATCCAAAAATCACACATGCATTTTTTCTCCTATAGAAAATGAACCCGTAAAATTCCCAACATTGTCTTCATGTTTTTTCATGATTATCCCTTGTCAATAAGTACACCAATATTTAATCCACAAGAACAACCTAAAATTAATATTTATGTCTTTTAAATATCCAACTCATCAATTTCATAGACAATACTGGTGCATTCAAAATAATAATAGGCATAACCACATACTCATAATGTCCATATCAAAAATATCTCCCATATGTTTAATATTTAAAAGAATAATACATCAAACCATCAATGGTCCAAATAGATCATCCACAATTTATTTATAAACCCCATATAAGAACACAATCACTGTTCTTTAAAAGTAATTTTTCTATTGGATTTACACATCCTAAGGAGTCATGTTATTTATGGAATCAGCATGTCTAACATAGCTTTTCTGATGATAGGTATTCTTCTTCCCCCATCCTGTTGAAGCATAATTTTTTTTTGAAACATAAGATGTTTCCTAGGAATCAAAAGTCAAATAACTACAAAAATAATGATAAATATGTCCCATTTAGTTTTAGTTGTGGAATTCTCTAGGTGGTGCCATAAAATGTCACTTCTTATGACCAAACATTTCACATTGGAAACATCCATATTTTACATTTGGTTTTGGTGGAAGATAAACTATTACATTTATCTAATTATGAGTCGTTAAACTTCTATTGAAAATTTTTGTCAGTCTTTCAATTGTCCACAATGTTAGAGTTCCCAGCATTCCTATATGTATCAACAAGATCCTTCCACCCGTAGCTCTTCACTTGTTCCTATTTTTCTATAACCAATATATTAAAAATATATGTATAATCGATCATACATATCATGAAATTCATTAGGAAAATATCTTTCCCTGTACCTAAGTAAAAATGAGAGAATTCATAGATGCACAAGATGTAACTTCAACAGCAAATCAACCTAAATTCATAAATTTATCAACACACTTTTTTAATAAGACATTGTCCTACTTCAAGATGAAAAATACCATCTTTCTTGTAATACATAATGTGTGAGGATAAAAGTTTTTGTTGAAAAATTCATCGGAACTATCCCATGAAATTATTACGTCAAATTTATCTAGTACTAATAAATCCCACCACTATCGTGAAAGATCCTCTAGTATATACATTACCAAATTGAATTTCATCTATGCTATTGTGCCATGGAAATAAATGATTTGATTGATTCCATTCAACAATACCTATAAATTATATGGTTCCAAATCACCCTAAATGATTGTTGTATTCTAATTCATGATATGAATGGAATGATCCACTTTCCTTAGTTAAACCCTTTAGTTCCCTCTTTCCACAACCTGAAAGCCTTGGAATATACTTCGAACAAGTTATTGGTTCTTCTGTGGCTCTAGTGCAATCACATTCTTAGTTTCATGTTATTGTCGGTTTCCAGAACTCCAAATAGGTTCCATATTTTATAAACACAATATATACCATAAGTATTAATCTCCATCAACTAAAGACATAACAATTTCAAATTCAACTATATAACACATATCATAAGAAGGATTTAAAAAATTTAAAATTTTCCACATTAAAACTTTCTTTAATATTACAATATGATTTTTAAAATAAAACCAATTTCAAAATACCAATATTAGATCATGTTAAAATTCTTACATTTGAAAACAACAATAACTTTAAAAAATCAACATTCTTGCACCAAATGATTAAATGTTACTCATAATTAAATACTCACTCCAAATGGGATTTCAATTCAATAAATGATTTTCATGATACTATCATTGGATAAATTAATGAAAATTATTTTAAAACTCCATTATGTTTCTCCAAAACAATTATTTACCCAAATCACTAGTGACTTGAAGTTCAACAAAAAATGGTTAGGTGTGTATTTTTATGCTCTACATTTCAGGTCCCAATAATAAAACTACTTTCAACCATCCCATCTCAAGGACTAATCCTGAATGATTTTCCACTTCATGAGTAACACAATTTATAAACATAAATCAAACAAATTGACAACACATGTAACGTCCCTCCACTCCTCATTGGTGTGAGGAGAGGATGAAATGTTACACTGCCTTATCCAATATCCCTAAGATGCCAAATTTTTTTAGTAAATACTTAGGATTCATAAGAAATCTTGGGATGAATATATTAAAACAACTAAAACATGAATTCCTTTAAAAACAACCACTAAATGATGCATGAAATTAATGTAAGAAAAATATGAGTATAATAAGTCAAATAAGTTAGAGTACCAAGTGGAAACAATGATCAACATCAACTGAAAAGAGCAATTAAAAACCAAAAAATACTCAAAGACTCAAAATAAACCAACTCATAAATTCCAAATAAGATCCAATATCCAACTACCAAATCCATGAAAAATAATTATGAAACCCCATAAAAGAAATGTGATACATTCCCATTACCCATGTCTTGATAAATGATAACTGCAAATGAACCAAAGTTCACTAGTTTGTGGTGAGTAATTAAACTCTGTAGATTTTCCCTAAATGAATTCCCTACTCATGAAACTATGATAAAATAGGTTAGAAAAATTATATTAAACAATTTATATCAAACTATGTAAAACCATTTATATCAGAATATAATTTAATTTTCATTCAAAACAATTTTCCCAAACATGATGCATTTATAAGGAATGAAACCAAACAATACATTAAAACCCATTCTCAAATTCTATTTTTTAATACCCATTCCATTACCGAAATCTATATATCCACACATTCATGCTCTAGTGATAGTTCTATACTCTTGAGCAGTCTCTATTCGATCTAACACACCATCATACTATAACTATATACCAGGGAACCACTGGAACATGCCCATTCCACATGATCACATCTACAAAAATAATAACATATTAAACAATTATGCCAAAATCGTGCCAAAAAATTAATCCAAACAATTTCAATAAATTAAAATTTTTATTGAAATAATTTCCCTAAAAAATTTTCCCCTGAATCAAACAAATCAATAATTTTAAAACCATTTTCCGAAGAAATTTTCACATTAAATACACTATTTAAACCATCACTAAAGAGGGTTACTACATTTATTTTAACATAAAATTCAATATAAATATAAAAAAAATAAAAAATTAAATCAAGACTTCAATTATTAATAATAATAGTTGAGAGTGAAGCCACCTACCTTTGTAACATGATGAAAATGAACAACGACATAAATTATTCAACAAAACTCTGTTGAATATCCAAAATACCTTCTTGGAAGTTGTTCCCTAATATCAACACATGTATTTCTTATCAGGATAGGCATAAAAACTGATAGATATATATCAAATGGAAAACATCAATGAATCTATGAGAGGGGAGTACAATAGATCTAAGGAAAAAAATGAATGTAGACTTACCTAACAATCCCTCCATTAAAACACCAATATTTTCCAACAGATCACTCCCGAATCAAAGGAAATAGCCTCCATAATAATTAGAGGGATAGAAAACTGAGGTAGCATTGAAATGAGGGAAAAAGTAGTTTTAGACGTAATCTTGAGGGAGATCTAGTTTCAGAGGATCTAAAAAATAACTATGCACAGTTTGTTCACACTCTTATCAAACCATGCACCAAAACTACCTCCGAACACCCTTCAAATGTTTGGATAACAAGGTGAAAAAACCCTTGCACTGATAGTGTTTCACCTACGTTACACTATTTAAGGATAGTCCTAGGTTTCTACATGGTTAGGTAAAATTTCACTCTTAGTCATGCCCCTACACAGAGCCTACTATATTACCTTGCACGAATTTATTAATCGGTTTCAAATTTTTTTGCTAACCATACTCAAATTTTTCACCTCTATAAAATCCCAAAAACATGAAAAAAAGCTCTCCATCCAACCCAAATGTCAATTAATAACTTACATAGTTAAAAATTAGCTATAAAGGGTTAATTACTTGATAATGGGGTTCTAAAACATTGGTATTTCGCATATATATGTTAGGTATTTGATATAGAATATTATCATAACTGTGTAATTTTTTAAATCAATCCAAACCTTGATATACCCATGAAGAAAGAGACTTTAAATTGGGTTTTAATTCATAATTTTTTTATGGATGGGTTTAAAATCTACGTACAAAATTCACTAATGTTGTGACCTAAAACTAACATATGTAAAAATTTCATATAAAAGATCAATGTAGGAAATTTTATCATATATATGATGGAAATACAAAATTTATTTTACAAAATAGTTAAATTATGTTTAGTTCCTATGATAAAAAAGGGTGAGTTTAAAAATCTAAATGAATCAAGGATATCAAACAAGTATTGAAATTGGGGAACTATTTTTGGTTCACCCATGTTAATGTAAGAGTTGGTAAACTTCAATGATCATATGAATTTATCATTAAAAATTCATAAAAATATACATGAAACATGGAAAATGTAGTCTAAATTAATGGATGAATAAGTAAGGAATTGTAATGAAAATTTTATTTTTGAATCCAATTAACAACTTGGACTACATGTTCATAATACTCTCGACCAATTTTTATTTTAAAAATAGATGTTCCTCTAATATATAAATATTAAAATAAATATATAAATTTATTTATAAATGCTATATCTAATAGTGTTTAACAATTTATATTAAAAATGGGTTTTAAATATAAATAATTATTTTTGGTATTTTTGTATTTTTAATGGTTCAATAATAATAAAATTGTTTTTTAAAGGGTATGTTTTTTTGAAATAACAAATTAATAAATGGGATTTAATGAACAAGGCTATTCCATTTCTAAATCTTGTTTTTTCTAATGCCTATGATATGTTCAACTTATTCGATTAGGGGTGATCCAATGTTCATGGATGAATTTGGAAAATACATGCCTTTCCAGGAAATATATCAAACCAATTTCAAGTGGTATGATTCCTTATATAAGTGTAAAATTTCATGAAAAATAAATAGAGTGCCTATTAGATAGAAAAATTTATTCCAAACATCCTTAATAACTCACTATAACTCCATGGTATTTTACAATTGTGACAGTTTCTAGTATAGCGTGTACAACACCCAAAACTGAGATTAAACGAACCAAGAAATATTATTATTTAAATATCATCATTATAATATAATCATTGAATTAGATAAAATGAATAGGACTAAAAAAATTCTGAAATATATATAAATATCATAAACTATAAAAATTTACTAATTAAATATTAGGAAATAAGCCCTCAATTTTTTCAAATGTAAATATATTTTTCAATAATAAATTTTCTTCAAAAAATGTATTCATTTATTTTGGTGAAAGAATAAAAAAATTAATATCTAAAAAATTTAAAATTTTATTTAATAGAAAATTTATAAATTTTAAAATCATCAGATCTAAATTATCTTCTGGTGATATTTTGAAATTAATATTTTTTTTGATTTCCCAATGAATATTTTTGTTGGATAATGTATTTTTTAAAATAATTTATAAAATAATTAGTTTTTTGTTTGAAAATATAATTGGTTCTGTTAATTAAACATAATACAATTATATTATTTGGATTTCATTTTTTCTATAATTTACTATATAAAAATATATAATATAAAGAGGTTATTTGGAAAAAATATTTTTTCACAAGGTTTGCTAAATTTTTAGTTATATTATATTAATTATATGAATTGATTTTTTAATAATTAATTTAACACCTGGAATTAATCAGTTTAAATTTAGTAAATAGGTGGCTTTTTACTTTTTACATTATTAATAGAATCCTTATAAATTTTTGCTACCATAGAAAAGGGTAAATTGAGTAATTAAGGTTAAAAATAAAATGATAATGACTAAAAAATTACTCTAAGACTTCTAAATTTATTTGGATGATTTTATCTCATCCATAATAATAAGAAAATTTAGATATATGTCATTTTGTTTCCATTCAGAAATTAGTTTCGACATTATGCTAATTTATATAAATAAAAGAAAAAAATTGAAACATTTTTTTATAATATATAAATTTTTGACACAAGGATAAAAAAGAAGACAAAATAAGTTATAAATTTTTATTGGAAATAAAAATGATTTTATTCATCATATCTATTTATTTATAATTTTTATGGATGAAAAAATTACCATAAAAGCTCCTGTAATTTTGACAGACTGATTATTTAATTAATATGGAAATAAAATAAATTATAATAAAAATATTAAAACTAATATAATTTGAATTAATATTTTTGTTATATTAATGTTTTGGATAAATGTAGCATTTTAGGAAAGTATTAATGTATTATATTAATTTTCCTTTTTTGTCTTGTAGTTTTTAATGTATATTTAAATGATTTTTTCTAAAATAGACATTAATGCTATTCAATATTAAATATAAATTTAAAAAATGATTTAAAATTCATTCAAATACAACCCATGTTCATGTTATTTTGATATAGTTTCAGATAAAAAACATTGTTATTGCGGTAACCAAAACAAATTGTTAAAGGGGTTAAACTAGGATAAGGATAAAAGTATCACTTAAACTTGTAAAAAGAATTTAGATAAGAGGATTTATAAAAATTCCCATCCTAGATTATAAAAAAATCAGATTTCATCCATTTGGAAAAGAAAATTAATTTATATTAATTTAATATTTTAAGAAATCACATTAGTTCGACTTCTCTCACTTATAGAATGGCACCGCTTATCATTTCTTCCAAACTCAAAACCCATTTAGTTAATCGAACTCATACCAAAATTCCTTACAAAAATTCCTTATCATGTCCAAAATTCATTGTTTTTATCATCATTCTATCCTAGAAATAATATTTTTGTAATCAATTAGAGGTTTTCTAAAGAAGATGTATAATTCATAACGAAGTATTTTTTATTAATTTATTCTACTACATCCTTAAAATATTTATAAACCACAATTAAATTATAAAAAATTTATCTATCATACAATTATATGTTATTATTTCAATAGAATTACCGACATGCAACTCCACTTACTTAAAATTTTGAAATGAAATAATTTTTCATGTGTACGGAAGACAACCACCTCATGAACTGATGTAATTATTTTTAAATTTTTGTCCACCAAGGATGATTATAATGATGGATCTATTTTATATATATAATATTAATGACATATTATCCATTTTAATATGGTAATATATAATTTACCTTGTTGAATTTCCATTCACAGAATAATGATAATGTAGTTCGTGCATATATATGGACTACCACCTCTACAAATTGATGTGATATGTTTTTCATCATCACATCACACTGATACTTATATAAGTATATTTAAAGACAAAATAAGGTATTTATTATATAATTATCATTTCCTAATGATAAAATAATAGTTACCTTCTAAACACAATGGTCGTTGAAAATTTTAAGCATTACACATGCGTATGTACACCCTACTATCTCTGTGAATGTCATATAGTTATTTTTTATAACCATATTTTATGGTTGGTTTTAAAATAATAAATTATTTATAAAGGTGACAATTATTTTATTATTATTATTCCATAGATGATGTAATGGTCACCTCTATGAACATAGTCTACCTATCAATGTTAGTTCAGATATATCAACTGAATATTTTGAAAACATCTGAATTAAACTTCATCGATTAAGTAATTATATATAAAATTAAGTAAAATATAATAAATGGAATAAATGTTTTTAAAAGGGTACTTAATAAAGTAAATAAGTAAAATTATTTTGTAATATCAAATAACAAAGAATGTTCCACAATAGTTCAACTCAAGGTAAGAGACTTTCATTTAAAAAAATATTCATATAAAGTTTTTATTAAAACCATTTTTATTACAATTCCATATATTTTTAAAATTATTTTATGGATGTATTTTTATCCATATAATTGAATTATACAATAAATATTACATTTCTTATTACATTTTACCAAGGCTTTCTAAAAGAATCTATTATCATATTTTAAATAGAACATTTTGAATTTCATTATAAAAGACAACTGTGTGTTAAATATTTATTTATACAATGCTAATAAATTTTATGGCTACTGTAACCATTATTTGATATTTGACTTCAATTATAATTTTACTTGTTTTATTCAATGAAAACACCGTTTCCCTTATTCTAGGAATTTCTATTTTGAAAATTATCTTCTAAAAAATGATATATCAATATAAAAAAATGTCTTATTATTATCGAATGTAATATTTCTTTGATTGAGATTTTATATGTAATAATTTTTTATAGTTCGTGAGAATTATTTGTGATGACAGGTGGCTCGGTTATAAACCATCGATGGTTTATTCTTTGATATCCCTCAAATTAATTGGGCAAGGTTGTTTTTTCAACAAAATAGTTTTTTTTTATTTCACGCACTCTTAAGGGAATGTGGGAAACCAAAAAAATTCACAAAAGAAAATGAACTTAAAAATACATACAAGATAAAAATACAATTCCATAATAATTTAAAGGTGCTGAAATTGTTTAACCAGTATAAATTCCATTTGACGGAGTCAACCTTCAATTCGGGATTGTCTTTGGTAAGGTCTTTAATGTGGTATTCCATTTTACCCAGGTTTTTGTTTGGAATTTGAACATCAGTTTTATTCAAAGTATAACCATGATGGGTATTTCAATTGTAGCTAATACGGTTAAACTAAGTATAATTGTGATTGTAATTCCATGAAAATAGTTAAGGAAATTCTGTTAAATAGCGAGATGGATATTTCACATGGGTAGTGATATGAAAATGATGCCTCCAGGAACCTAAATTTATTATATATTCTTGAAATGGGTTTTTATAGTAATATTATAATTTTAACATAGGTAATAAAGGAGATTAAAATTTTAATGTAAATTATATAATACTTCTTAAGGGTGAAAATTGTGACTCTGTGAAAAAGGTTTCTTGTTATTTTCTAGATTTCAATGAAACTAATATGATTACAATTTTTCATTTAATATATCATGTGAAATGTTTTATAACCATATTGGGGGTAGTGAAGTTGATTTATTGGGTATTAAAATGTTTATATTAATCCCAATTTATATTTTGAGAAGGAATTTTTCTTATATGCATTCATAGACTAAATGTTTCTTCATATATTTTTATAACCATTACTAGTATATTTTGTCACATCCCACAGAACAAGGTATTGATGTTGAGTAAGGAAAATTATGAGGTCATGATCAAAATTATGAAGTTATGTCATGAAAAGAAAACTTTTTGTATCATAAATGTTTTTCTATTAGAATAATATATAGTAACTTGGATTTTTTTACTTTGCGATGAAGAATTTATTTTGTATATTGGTGATGAACTCTGCCACCAATCGTTTTTCTATGGTTTCAAATAAATATATTTTTGGTCAAGTGAGAACCTTATAGGCATATCAATATGATAGGAAGTGTGCCCAAGTGAATCCTCCATGATATGTATGAGGCAAACCAACCCCCAAAAACAAAATCCACCATGAGCCAAAAATGGAGGCACCAAACCAAGTCACATCTATGACTACTCCCCAGAACCAACCTATCCCATCACTGCCTCACACTGAACCAATAAAATACATCCATTCACTGAACCTTAAGACTAAATCCTTGCCGATTGTACACCATATTCTAAAAGGCTATAACAATGGGTCCAAAATGAGGGAGGTTCATTGTGAGTGAATTTGATGATTCATGTAGTACCCCCGGTTTCGGAATGCTGGAGAACCCTCCCCACATTAGTTGAATCCATTCTAGAGCCTTACTTTAGTGATTTCGAGTCCAATTATTGAGGATAAGAGATCTAAGGCCGCTCTTGGAGAATCGTCCCACTTTCCTATGCGTTATTTGTCTGTTGTTAATGTTTAGTCAAGACCATCGAGGTAGGTGGCTTCTATATCAACTCCTCATGATAGAATTGATTGCCTTAGATTCAAATTGGTTTATTTATTGTGAAATACATGAAAAAATATTCATTTGTGATGATTTATGTTTTTTGTGAAATTGCTTGATCATGTTGAATAATTGTGCAAAAGGTGGTTTAATTTAAAATCATGATTTTAAATTATGGATTTTCTGGAATTGGTAAATGTTTGATGAAAAAGTGTTTTTCGATAGATTTTTTTTAATAAAAATTGAGTTTTATTGAAATGGTTTGGAATTGAAATGGTTTGGATGGAAATAGTTTTCAATAAATGGTGTTTTTATTGAAATGTTTATTCTGGCTTGATTGTTGGGAATATGTGCTTTCTGTTCATATTGTATATATGGGGCTCAGTTGAAATATGACATTGCGCTCGGTGCCATAGGTTTAATGGCACATGAGAATTACGTATACTGGGCTTGGTTGAAATATGACATGTTCTCGGTGCCAAAGGATTGATGGCACATGGGAAACCATTACCTTGTGACGACTTGGAAGATCGACAAGAGACCAATCATGAGTATGGAACTGTCATAACGAATCTTTCATGGTTGGTATCATGTATTGGGAAACGGTTGGGTATGCCAAAAAGTAATGTTTGTAAAATGGTTCTTAAGCTTGTTTGGTTATTTTTTCTAGAAAAATAAATTTCTGGAAAATTGGTTTCAATTGCCCTTGGAATGCCTTTGGTTATGAATGGTTTTGAAATCATGTTTATATTTAGTTATAAACTGATTTTGAGAAATTTATTTATATAAACTATTTTTATATAAATGTGGATAACTCTTCTATCCTAGTGGTGTGAGTAGGGAAGTCATTGGAAAAAATCTACTGAGTTTTATACTCACCCCTGCTTTGGCACGTTGGTGATTTTGCAGATGTCGTATTCTGGGACACAGGTAAAGGCAAAACATCTTATTACTAGTGGTTCGTGGTGATTCTTAGGTGATGTGGTGGTGCTTGGAGCATGTAGTTTGGTGTGGTGCCATGGAGGGTGTCTCGGTGTCATTTAAGAGTCTTGATTTGTTTATCCGCTGTTGTGTACTTTGATGTGTTTCACTTAAATGGTGTTGCTTAGCTGTCTTTTAATTGTTCATGCATCATATAGTAAATTTTTTGTTACGGTTGGTTGGTTAATTGGGTTATTCCTTAAAGGGTAAACCATCCCCCACTTGTACAAGAAACCCTTTGGAATTTATTGATACCCTTTGGTGCCTTGGGGACGTCGTTTAAGGCCTATTAATGACTTGTGGTACTCTCAAGCCAATGATAATTGGTGGGTTATGAAAAATGGTATCAGCTTGTTCAGTACATACCTAACATGTAGTCATTGATGTTCTTGGTCTTGGAGTTGAAATTCATTCTTTTCTATTGCTTGGTTCGAAATCCTCATCAAGAGTAGGGTTTTCAAAACTTGAAATGTATAGCATAAAAGGACGTAGCTAACCTATTTATGTTGAACATCATGTTACCAAGGTGTTGGCTACATAAGTGTTTTGGATACACTTCTAGAATGTTGGGAAATCTCATTGTCATGGGTTTAGCCAACGATATGAGCATGACATGCATTTTAGTGGAATTACTTCCCACTAGGATCACATATCTCATTATGAGGAATGAGTAAGGATTTTGTGCAAGGTGTGAATTTTTGAAAAATGTAGAAATTGTTTTCATGTAAATGATTTGGAAAATATGGTATTTGGTGTATTTTGAAAATGGGTTAATTTTCAAAATGCATGAGGAATGTTTTAAAAAATGTTTGAACATGGGAAAAAGGCCACTTTGGAAACAATGTTGTGATAGATAATTTCATAGAATTTGAAATGCTAAATCATCAGTTTATAGAGAGTGAGATTGATGGAGGTTGTTGTTAGTTTAGAAAATGGCACCCGGTAGGCATCGTCAGAACCAACTCGAAGAAGCTGCGGGGAATGTGGTTGCACCTGATCCACGTGTGAACCAAAATCTACTTCAGATTCTTGTCCAAGATTCTCAATCTGTGGACATAGGGAACTGAAGGAATGAGCCCTGACATGTGGATCATACCATCTAGTTCATGAAGTAGAATCCACCTAATTTCTGGTGTGATTCTAAATCTGAGAAGGTAGAGGCGTGGTTATGTAGGATTAATTGTTTCTTCAGCTTCATTAGAGAACTAGTAGAGCTAAAGGTAAAACTAGAAAGGTATATGATCGAGGATCTTGTACGTCAGTGGTGGGATTTAGCGGTGCAGACTAAATTGGATGAAGGAATCACATGAGAGGAATTTGAGGAATTGTTCAAAAATCAATTCTGTCCTCACATGTTGAAGATCCATAAAACTATGGACATCTTCTTCCTGAAACATGAGATTCTCTATGTCACAGGTTATACGGATATGTTCACGAACATAGTACGAATTACACCAAAAGTTATGGTAAGTTCCTCTTTGAAGGCACGCATCTTTGAATCAGGACTACGACATGAGATTCGATCAAAGATTGCAGTGATTTGTATTAAAAACTATACATAGATGGTGAACATAGAGACTGTGGATGAATGTCATATCTCAACATCTATGGGAGGAGGCATGATAATACCTACAAGAAATGGTGGGAACTCAACTGCTGGGAAAAAGTGGAAAAGTGAAACCTATTTCCATGGTGCAAGTAGAAAAAATAACTCAATAGCTGGATTAGTAAACCATCTCCATGACCCCAGATCAAAGAATGTTGTTTTCAATGTGGTTTACATGAACACATAATGTGAGATTGTATAACACAACCTAGGGAATTTCATAATTGTAACAATATGGGAAATCTTCAGCGCTATTGTCGCAGTGCTCTAAGGTCAGGTGCTGGAGACACTTCTTAGTTATCGCAATCATCATATGCTTCGAATGGAAGAGGATAACAGAATTAGTCTCATCAGCAATGCAGAGTTAGCCATGGTGATTCTAGAAACACCATGACTCCTCAGCTAGGTCAATCTCAACAATGATAAAAGGAGGACAATATTCTGAAGAAACAAATATATGGAGGTGAGCAGATGATTTTCGATGATTAGGAAGGACCATCTACAATGAGAGGTATGATTACTTTGAATTATACCTTTTTTCAAGCGTTGATTGATATTGGTGAATCACATTCCTTCATTGCTTCTCGTGCTGTTGACTTGTTATGTTTAAATTAAGAAATGATGCCTTCTGTTTTGAAACTGAAAACTCCTCTTGGTGATAGAGAATGCCAAGCCGTTGTGTGTAGAGAATGTGCTATAACTGTTGATGGATGTATATTAAAATGGGGCTTCTTGATGTTGGATATGTTTGTCTATGATGTAATCCTTGGTATGGATTGGCTGACAACATTCAAGGCTCGAATCGACTGTTATACGAGAATAGTTAGTTTCAGGACAGAGGACAGCATTGAGCATCTCTTTAGAGAAGAGAGGATTGTAAAGAAAGGTGAAATGAGCTTGTTGGCACCAATGGTGGGAACAATATCTTACCAATTGGAAGCATTGACTTTTTCAACAATGGAAGAGATCGAGGAAAATTGTGTTCCAGCTATTGTGGATCAATTTCCAGATTTCATTCCCATAAATTCTCAAGGTTACCACCAACAAGGGAAGTGGAGTTTACGATTGATCTCCTTCCAGGGACCAGTCCTATTTCCCTTCCATCTTATAAGATAAAACCAATAGAGTACGAGAATTGAACGAGTATTTAGAGGAGCTGGAAAGAAAGGGTTTCATTCAACCAAGTACTTCTCCATGGGTCACACCGATTATGTTCATAAAGAAGGAAGATGGAACTCTTCAGCTGTGTGTTGATTATCGTATGATTAACAAAGTTATGATAAAGAATAGATATCCACTTCCATGAATTGATGATCTATTCAATCAATTAAGGGGATATTAGTGGTTCTCCAAGATTGAATTGCGATTAGGATATCACCAATTGAGAGTTCGGAAAGAGGATATTCCAAAGACAACTTTCAGAAGTAGATATGGACACTATTAATATATAGTCATGCATTTCGGTATAACGAATGAACTAGAAGTCTTCATGGGATTGATGAATCATATATTTCATGAATATACAGATTCTAATGTTGTGGTGTATGGGGACGACATTTTAGTCTATTCAATGACAAGGGATGATCATGAGGTGCACCAAGAAATAGTGTTACAAATCTTGAGAGAACGTCATTTGTATGCCAAATTATCAAAGTGTTAATTTTGGATACATTATGTATGTTTCCTTAGACATGTCATTTTTTAGAAAGGAATTTCTATTGATCCTGAATAAATAGAAGTTGTTATCTCTTGGAAACCACCGAAGAATGTGTTGGAGATATGAAGTTTTCTTTGTCTAGATAGTTACTACCGACGCTTTGTGCCTGATTTATCACGATTAACATAACCAATGACATATCTGAAAAAGAAGAATGCTCCATTCTAATGGACGAAGGAATTTCAGAAGTCATTCTAGGAACTAATAGTTCGGCTTACATCAGTACATATCTTGATCTTTCCAGAATCAGGATAGTGGTATGCATTGTATTGTGACGCTTCACGATTAGGGTTGGTTTGTGTTCTCATGGAAATATTTAACATGGTTGGTTATGGTTCAAGGCCATTGAGAGTGCATGAGAATAATTACCTAACACATGATTTGGAGTTAGCTGCAGTCATCCATTCTTTGAAAACATGGGGACATTATCTCTGGAGAGAAATTTACTGTGTTTACGGATCACAAAAGATTGAAAATTTTTTTCTCATAGAGAGATTTTAATCTGAGGAAAAGGAGGTGGATGGAGTATCTCAAAATGATTAACTCTGACAGATGTACATAGTAGGGAAAGGAAATTCAGTGGTGGATGCATTGAGTAGAAATTCACATTCTTATTTGGCAAAAGAAGCTTCAGATGAATGGCAGTTGATGTTGGTTTTAGCCGACATGCATGTGGAATGTGAAGAATGAGGTGATGTAGCCATTTTCATTTCAGATATGTCTATTCCAGATTTAGTAAAAATGACAAAGAGGCACAAAATTTGGATGCAGAATGTCTAGTTGTAAGTTCAAAACTCAATGGTGGGGAGACCATTGATGGATAGAAACTTGATGGAGGTTCAGTTGTGTGTTTCATATATCATATTGTTGTACCTATGGTTTGTCAGGAAAAACTACTTCATGATTACCACCATTTAGGATAGAATGTACATCCAGGTACACAGAAGATGTATAAGGTGTTGAAGGCACAGTTTGGGTGGAGCATCATGAAAAGAAAGGTGTCCGAGTTCATCTCGCGGTTCATAAATTGTCAGCAGGTTAAAGCAGATCATTAAAGACGACATGGTTTGTTAAAATATTTTCCCATCCCAGTGTGGAAATGGGATCAGATAGCAATGTATTTTGTTACAGGTCTTCCAAGAATGGTCTAGAAACATGATGCGATTTGGGTGATAGTGGATTGTCTAACCAAGTTGGCACATTTCATCTCTATTCGTGAAACCCATACGGTGGAAGATCTTTCAAAAATATATATCTGAGAACTGGTAAAGAGTGATGGTGTACCAGTTTCTATAGTCTCATATAGAGATTTTAGGTTCACATCTCATTTCTAGAAATCATTACAGCAAGCCGTCATAACTTAGTAGACTATGAGCATAGCGTATCAACCCAAGATGGATGGGAAATACAAGGGGATGATAAAAACATTGGAATACATGTTTCGATCTTGTGTAACGGATTTTGGTGGCTCATGGTAGGAGCATATACCCTTAGTGGAGTTCTCATACAACAACATCTATCAACCCTCAAAACACATGTCTCTGTTTGAAGCATTGTATGGGTGTCCTTGTTGTTCTCCAATATATTGGGTGGAAATGGGTGAACTTCAATAGTTGGGCCAGAACATGTCCAAGAAACAATAGAGAAGATCCAATTGATTAGAAAGAGGATGGAGACAATTCATAGTCGTCAGAAATATTTGGTAGATCACTGTTGAAGACTGTTGTCGTTCGTTATGGGTGATCATGACTTCTTGAAGATCTCTCCAAGGCTTGGACATCATCATTTTCTAATGTTGGGAAAGATATCTCCTATATACATTTTTCCTTTTGAGATAATGGAATGGGTCGGATATGTGGCATATCAGTTAGCATTACCACCACAGTTTAGTTCGGTGCATAATGTGATCCTTGTATCTCTGTTGAAAAAGTATCAGCCCGATCATGACAATGTGATTAGATGGGATCAAGTTGACCTAGATCCATATGATTCATTGATACATATCCCAGTACAGATATTGGATAGGCAAGAGAATGTCTTCTGGGAAAAAATATTGGTCTCGTGTAGGTTTTATGGCAATAAGGTCAGATTCATGAAGAAACATGGGAACATGAGAAGGAAATGAAAGAGCAGTGGATGTAACACTTTTTTCCCAGCATGGGTTGTCTACATTCCATGTATGGAAAGACCAATGGTGGGGAAAATGTAGTACCACTGGATTTGGAATGCTGGATAACCCTTCCCACATGAGTTGAGTCCATTTAGGAGCCTTTCCTTTGTGATTTCGAGTCCGATTCTTGAGGATAAGAGATCTAAGGATGCTCTTGGAGAATCGACCTGATTTCATGTGTGTTCTTTGTCTATTGTTAATGATTCATCAAGACCTTAAAATTAGGTGGATTCTCTATCAACTTTACTTGATAGAATTTATTGGATTATATTAAAATTGGTTTATTGATTGTGAAATGCATTGAAAAATTTTCATTTGTGATAATGTACTGTTTTTGCGAAATTGCGTGATCTTGTTGAATAGTTGAGCAAAGGGGTGTTTGATTTAAAATGATGATTTTAAATTATGTATTTTCTAGAATTTCTAAATTGTTGATGAAAAAGTGGTTTTTATAGAAATAGTTCTCAATAAAAATGGAGTTTTATTTAAATGGCGTGGAAATGAAATGGTTTTGACATAAATAATTTTCAATAAAATGTGTTTTTATTGAAAGGTTTATTTTGGATTGATCGTTGGGCATATGTGTTGTGTTTTCATATTTCATATACGGGTCTTGGATGAAATATGACCTTGTGCTCAGTGCCAAAGTTTTAATAGAACATGGTAATTATATATACGGGGCTTGGTTGAAATATGATATTGTGATTGATGCCATAGGATTGATGGAACATGGGAAACAATTACCTTGTGATAACTTGCTAGATTGGAAAGAGACTACTCATGATTATGGTACTGTCATAAAGAATCATGCATGGTTGGTAGTATGGGTTTGAAAATGTTTCAGTATGACAAAAAGAAATGTTTGTGAAATGGTTCTAATTCTTCTTTGGTTATTTTTCTGGAAAAATAACATACTGGAAAATTGGTTTCAATTGCTCTTGGAATTCCTTTGGTTATTAATGGTTTTGGTAACTTGTTTATATTTAGTTATAAACTTATTTTGAGAAAAAAAATTATATATTATTTTTTTATATAAATGTGGCTAACTCTTCTATCCAAGTGGAGTCGGTAGGGAAGTCATTGGGGGAAAACCTACTGAGTTTTATATGTACTCTTACTTTGGCACATTGGTGCTTTTGAATATGTCATATTCCGGGACATAGGTAAAGGTAAAAATATTATTACTAGTGGTTTGTGGTGATTCTTGGGTGATGTGGTGGTGCTTGGATCATGGATCTTGGTGTGGTGCCATGGAGGGTGTCTTGGTGTATTTTGAGAGTCTTGAGTTGTTTATCTGTTGTTGCTTACTTTGATGTGTATGACTTAAATGAAGTTTCTTAGGTGTTTTTCAATTGTTCATGCATCATATAGTAAATGTTTGGTTATGGTTAGTTGGTTCATTGGGTTATTCCATATAGGTTAAATCATCCCCCACTTGTACTTGAAACCCTTCAAAATTTATTTCCATCATTTGGAACCTTAGGGATGTTGGTTAAGGCCTAGTAATAACTCGTGGAACTCTCAAGCCAATAATAATTGGTGGGTCATTACAGTCCAGTTCCTGGAATGAAGAAACATTTATTGATAAGCTATGAGCCACAACCACGATAGCCATAAAAACCATATACGAACCAAAAAACACACTCAAGACCCCCAAGATCATGATAAACATCACCACAGACACAACCAACATCCCATATCACTAAATAATACTTAGAACCTACTCAGAGATAAGGTTGAGATTTAAGGAACCAAGGAATTAGAGAAGAGGCAGGCAGTTGATGGTGGAACCGATATTGGCCAGAAAAATCCCCAAAAGGGGCTAAAAACACTACATGAAGGATGAAAATAAAAAGGAATGATGGTTACCTTAAATCAGAACTATAAAATGTGTATTAATGATAAAACATGTTCACAAACAGAGCTCCAAATGCAGAATCATGGGATCATAGAACTAGGAACATAGAATGAACCTAAGGGATTTGTAGGTGAAATGATAATGCTGCAACACCATTTATAACAGTTGTTGAGTCCTCCACCGATGAACTCTTAGTAAATTGAGTATAATATGAGTGTCGTTCCTCATGATGAATCCAAAAATACAATCAAATGTGTAGTCGACGGAGAACACCAAGAACAACCAAAACCACATCCATAGAATTCCCTACACAAAGGTGTTAAATATTCCTCGAGACTGAGGAGAGGTGCCATAGAGGGATGAGGAATATTATAGGGGAACCTAGATTCATTGCTGCTAGTAAAACATCCTAGGGTATTCTTGAGAATTTTTCATTTACAGGCCAAATTATATGGGTGATGACCTAATTCTTTAAAAATCAAAATATAAACAATCGTTGGGAATTCAAAAAAAGAATTTATTTCTAAATACAAGAAGAATATTTAATTTTTAAGGCCAAAACATTTTATTTGGTGTGATATTGAAGGATGATATAACTTTAAAGGTTAAAATTTTATTTTAGTGTAAGTTTTAAGTCCTCTATAACATTCTGGGATATTATTTTTTGGAGAATTTTAGTTATTTTGGTTAAATATGAAGTATAAGATACAATGAATAATGATATATTTGTGTTTATCCTCCTCATAAGATAGATTATTGTGATTTCATTAGTATGATGAATCTAACCTTTCTAGCTCTTGTAAATGTATGTTCTAGCAGAAAATAAAATAACCGTATATGTAAAGGAAAATAATGGTGTTTTATAAATGAGAAAAACAACTGAATAGGATCTATATTGAAAACTCTTTTGGTCATTCTTCACCAAATATCATGATTATTGATTTACAACATAAACCTAGTAGAGTATGATAATGCTTAAATAAGATGAATATGATGCTTTGTGGTTGTTTTGGTGATAGAGATCCAAAAATTAAAAATATTCTTTGACATATGTGTTTAGAATTTAGGTAGAATCACCCAAGAAAATGTCATAAAAGAATGGGAAGATGGTTTCTATGTGGTAATGGAGGGTAAAAAGAAATAATTTTATAGGGAGAGAAGATCTGATACATTTAATCCATGAATAGAATTAAAATTATTCACAAATCATCAATTGAACGTTTTAAATGTGAGGAGTATTAGAATTAGGATAATCGATTTCCTAGGAGGAAGGATCCCAAATGGGGTCAGTAAGATCCTAAAAATTAATTTTTTGAAAATCCTTATTCAATTATTTTTTAATATGGGGAAAACAATAATTTCATATGAAGGATATGTATTATATCTTATCTTCTATTTTGATATTTTATAATATTATGATGTGATTCATATTTGTTTTTTGTATTAAAGAACTATAAATGAATAACATGGAAATACATGGTTAATGGATTATTAAGAATTTTTTCTGAGTAAGGATTCTAAATATATCAATTTAATTGTTATAATTTTGTGGTAGATTTAAGGTTGATCATATGTTCAATGTATTTAAATACCCGTTTTGATGTTTTAGGTGAAGTTATTTTAATATGACTAACGGAATTTAGGGAAACATTTTATTGGAATGAGGTATATATAACCCTTAGGTTCAACATGAAATATTCTCTAAGGAAGAATGCTATTTTCATAAGTTTAATGGTATTATCACCTTCAAGATTGATATGATATTTCTTCATTATGTTTTAATTTTTAGGAATTTGATCAAATTTTTAGGATCATTATACCAAATATAATATTATTATTTTATAAAATAGAATGACCAGAGACCAGTTGTCGTCCCATCACAACTAGATTGTCTACGGGGTTTGATCCCACAACTGAATAGCGACAAGGGTAAAATTCGTACCACTATCCTACCTATATACTGATAAATATGAAATTGGTTTTACATTAAATTATTTGATATAAAAATATAATGAGGATTTTTGGAACATTTTTTTATCATGTAAATATCCATGTGATTGAAAAGCGATTTGGTGATTAAGTGATTATTGTTATTTCAAAAGAAGTTAAATTTTATAGGTACCATATATGATTAAGGTAAATTATTTTTTTTGATGAGATGATGTTTTGTTTTAAAAATAAAGGGTAAACCATATTTTGGTAGAATATTATATTTATTTGGGCTTTATAATGATTCAGGTCATTTATTGAAATTATTAGAATATCATGGAGACTATATTACCATGTCATATATATTTTTGTTATGGGACTTAAGGATTTATTTATGATAATTAGAGATAATTGTTTAGAAAATATATTATTAAATAATTCTATTCCTAGGGTTCCAATCATTGTTAGAAACATATTGAATAATTTTATGTATAGTTTTTTTATAGAATGATTTGGCTTCATATTTTGGTAGCACTGTTGAATTTTGGATACTAAGGATTAATCTATTTGTATAGAGGTTTATTCATATTGGAATTATATTTCCTTATGCTAACCATTTTGGGGTTTTTATTGACTAATGATATGAGAAATAACTTTTTATCCTTTTATAGAATTATATTATCTGATTGAATTTTATTTAAGTTCTTCTGGCATGAAAAATTCATCTTAAATACACATTTTGGAGAAAAAGATAATATTGTGGTCGAAATTTATTAAACGGTGAAATTATACTTTTTAATTATGTATATTTTCTTTACATTCATAGTTTATATTGTAATGAATCCCTCAACTATTGTAAAAATATCTTAAAATATAAATGTTATCTTACTTCTTACATGTCTGATGAATTAATATTTTATTTTGAAATATATTTATTTTATGGTTTTGTGGTTGTAAAAATTCTCATGATCAATCAACTTCTTGTTTCCCATGATCTTTATCACTCTCCATCATTATGTATACATTTTAATTTTTTTTATGTCCATATTTTCAATTCCCACTAATATTTTACTATTGGGAAACCTAGTTATGTGTTATTCTATAGGACATTCGTATTTACCTTTCCCTCTTTTCAAAAGGAAGCATTATTAACCGTTTTAGGATTTGACGCTTAAAAAATTGTATGTTCCAAAGAAAATATTTTGATTACCAAGACTTAGTTCAAATCGAAAATATGAAATTTTTTAATATGGTGGGGGAGAATGAAACACCCAATTATTTTAAATGAATCAAATTACATTGGAAAATACGTTCGACACAAAACACTGAGTTCAAATGAAACATGAAATATTATTAGTTAAATATAAACATTACAAACAATCTATTGAATTGTAAGGTATAAATTATATTTGAAACATCATGATGTATATATAGAATAGTCCTACTAAATATAAATTTATTAATAAATTCTTATTAAAAATGCACAAATATTGATAGGAATGTTTTTTTATTCTAGGAGAATATTTTTTCGACAAAAAAGGTACTCATTATTTTATTTGAAATAATATTGTTATAATTTTTTTAAAAATTTTTGAAATTTTATTTTATAGAAAAATATAATATTTTAAATTAGAATATAAAAAATATATTATAGTAAAATATTTTGATTAATATGAAAAGTATGATTTCTCAATGAATAGTGAAATAAAATGTTTTTATTGGAAATTTTTGTATCTTTTGAATTATTTATAAAATAAAATTATGTTTTTGGTTAGTTATAATATTTAAATTGTTATGTTGATTAATTATATTTATATTATTTTCATTTGAATTAATATTATACAAGAATATAGTATAAAAACATATGTGTAATTGAAAAGGAATTTGTTTGAAACATTATTTTATATAATGATTTTTTAGTTAAATATTAAACATATTTGTTCCAATTTAATGAAAATAATGTTGAAAATTTTATTATTTATTCAGAATCATTGTGTCGAACATTTTCAAATAGGTCCATTTTATTTTTGGAAATTATGAATTGTAACACAAGTACTTTTCTTTTCCACAATTATGTGTATATCAGGTAATTAAGTATAAAAATTAAATGATAAGGACTATAAAATAACCCTTACATATAAATTAATTTATTAATATGAGGTTATATAATCTATAATCATCCAAAAGATTTATTTTTTTTATTTTGATTCCATTTTTCTATGATATGGAAATTTATATTAATTTATATAAAGAGAAGAAAAAAATACCACTCACTTTTTGTATTATATATAATATTTTAATATGCGGATAAAAATAGGATATTTTATGTTATAAATTTTAATATTAAAGAGAAATTTCTTATTTCATCATTGTAAATTACTTATAATTGTTTGAGTTGAAATAATTACCTTAAAATCCTACACCATACTGACGTACTAATAATTCAATTATTAAAAAAATAAAATAAATGGCATTACAAATATCTGAGGTAATATTATTTGAAATAACTGTTGTGATAAAAAAATTTAGATAAATATAACATTATATGTAATTTTTAATGTATTACCTTCAAATTTCCCTTTAATTTTATATTTTTTAAATTCAATGTAAATTAATAGTTCTAGAATGGTCATTAATGATATTTTATAATAAATACAATTTTAATAAATGTTTTAAAATTCCTAAAAATATAGCATTTTTTCTATTATTGGGTTTTTGTTTAAAATATAACCCAATGTCCATTTGTAAGGACCCGACCTTAAGCATTACATAATCATGAGTTAATTGTATAATTCAAATTGAGGTTCTTTTCAGGATTAGTGCATTAGAGAATTATGTCATAACTATTAAATCTCAAAAATTACAAAGTAGACACTTCTGCTCAGTTTCAATTTTTTCATCAAATAAAAACTAAAAAAAATAAACTAGTCTAGTTTCATGTTTTAGATAGAATGAATTTTCCATGATCACATCTTTTACCCTATTCATATTTATGTCATGTGAAAAAAATTTCAAAACATGGGATGCGCATACAAAAACTCAGTAAGGGTTATAAAATAAGGAAAGAAAACATAGGCCCATAAATAAATACAAATCAATGAATCCATACTTTTAAATCATAACATACCTTATGAAATCACACGATTTATGAATAAAACATCGAATTCGTAAATCGTAAAGGTAACATAGAGAATATATAACATACATACATTGTAGCATTCAATGCTATGTAGAGAGTTACGTTTGGAATACCCATCACAATATATTACCTAATTCTATTAGGTGAAAAATTAACTTTTACCTCTTTCATGTTACCCAATGCAATGGAGAGCTATCTCGGGCTCACTCGCTCTAGCTTTATCACAGAACCACCCATATACGTAAATAATGCCCAAGAACCATATCATATTCATAACACATAAAATAAACATAATGGAAATATAATATTTCCATATTACTATCACAATATATTATTTCAAGATATTGACATAATCAATTATTTATCAAACCATTTTCAAAAACCATTTAAAACCTTTAAAAAGTGATTTTTGAATAAAAGTGTTACATACCACTTTGATACTATTAAATGAATTAAAATTTTAAAAAAATAATGTGTATATAAATAAATCCTAAAAACCATGTTGAAAACATGGAAATTAATGAGAATTATAAAGAAGAATAAATCGTTAAAATATTTAAAAAAATATTTTAGTTAGAGTGTTTTTAATAAAATGAGAGACGCTTTAACAAAAAATAATTGAGGAATAACATTTAATAAAAACTTTATAATATCAGGATAAAAAAGATATTCATGATATAATATTCCAATGTAATTTACATACACCATAAAATAGTGAATTTTTTCATAACAATATTAAAATCTCAATGGAATGTAAATTGAGACGAAATCCCTTATAAAGACAGTATCCTTAGATTAAGGATAAATAAATGACATAATTATGTGTGAAAAATATAAATACACCCCATATATGTGGATATTAATTGTAAAACAATCATAGGTCATTAAAACTTATTTATAACATGGCATAATCAAGAAGTATAATTTTAACCCAAATTATTGATATTGGGTAAAGAAGTTCCCTTAAAAATATTTGACAGTCTAATAACGTCACTATAAAATTCAGAAAATGAGTTAATGATTTAAAATAATATCTCATTACCTGGACATAATATTTACATAAATAAGGATATATAAGAACATATCCCAACATAACAATATGTAAATTAAAAGACATTACAAAAAGAAAATTGTTAAAAAAATATGTTGAAAGGATCCCTTACTGATTTGGTAACTTATGAAACATAGACCCCATTAAGGAAGTATCATAAAATTAGGATGTAAATACCCAAATATTACTGTATATTACACAAATAATACAATCATGGTTAGTACATATTCGACACAAAAAGAAAATAGTGGCCAATATGGCATGAATCTCACGGGAATAAAAAGTGAGATAAGAACACCTTACCACATTGTAATCAATCGAGTCGTATGATCAAAGTTTAATAAAAACCAAATGAATAATAGAATACCATGACTATAAATATAATAATGATAATATATAATAAATTTAAGTACACAATACACCATATTCAATAAATAAAATGATGAATAATGGAAATCTCACGGAATTAAAATAGAGATAAGAAACCCCTTAACTCGTGCCTGACTTGACCCGTTCATTCTGTAATCTCCTGAATAATAAAATAAATTTAATTTATACTTGATTAATAATCCTTTTCATGTTTATTACCCCTTTTATATCACTCATTACAACGTTATAAACATTATTCTCTCATTTAAGTTAAAAATGGTCGTTTTGTCGATATTTAGTACTTGAGTAAAAAATGAACTTCTTATAATTATAATATTTTAATGTAGTAAAAAATAAACAATCTACTGAATGATATTCATGATTTATATATCATATATATCATTTATATAAAATATATTTATTTATTTATAGTATTACATAACATTTGGAGATAATAAATGAAATGCACAGTTCATAGAGATGGTAAGTCGTACGTACGCATGAATGTTGCTTTCATTTCTATTTAGTATTTAATGGAATGAAAACAAAAATATACATAGGTATATTATAATTTCAGTATAATATAATATATAATTTCATTAACTCTATCCTTTATACATTCCATATATGGCATGACCAATTCATATAACATTGAGGGGGCGGTAGTCCGCACTACCTCAAATAAATTTTCGTATTTACCCATAATGGAAACCATAAAGGTAGTTATTAATGAATAATAAAAAAAGAATAGAAACAATATTAATATAATATATATCACATTTAAATACATTTCCATCTTAATGTACACCATAATAGGTGGTATGAGAAGATAGAATAATCATCGTTCTATGAGGCAATAGTTCGCCGTCCAGAGAAACATTATGTTCTTTACCTATTAGACGGAGGTGTGTGTAAGTGTAGATTGAATCCAATTCATAAAAACATCATATTATATTGAGGATATTGGCTTTGTTATAAAATAAATGAATGAAATTTTTTTTTCGGGGGTTGTAGAATTAAAATAAAATAAAATAACATAAAAGAAGACATTACCATTAAATTGTGTAACTCTGTTTGGTTTGAAAAAAAAAGGATTTCTAAAGTGACTTCTGCCTATGGTAAGGATTATAGGTAGAATAGAGGGATTTTTAGAGAATATTTTTTCAGATTTTGGATAATCCAAGGCACTTGAGAGGTGTTATTAATGGGTTATTGGTGAAGGCTTTTCGTAAAAGGGAGGATGGGATTTTTTTAGAAAATTTGAAAATATTATTTTATTATATAATGATTTTAGGTTTCTAAAGTTCCAAAATATATTAAAGTAGAATATAAAATGACTCATGTTTGAAATAAAATCATCCAATAATAATTGGACAGGTTTTGGATATTTGGGTAATTTTTATAATCTTATTTATTTAAATCATTCATTAATGAGGTAAACACGACATCATTATTATGTTATAAATAAATTTATTTATTTGATGTATAAAAATTATAATAAACCATCTTGATGAAGGAAATATTTTAACATTTATAATTAGTATTTATAGTCAAATATATAAATAATATAACCCCACATTAAATTTTTTTATCAAAACAATACATGTTTATCATATTTTTATTTTTACTTTAAATAAAAGTTATTAATATCATTATCTTAACCAAGTGGAATTGAAAGGCCAAAAGTATCACCCATGGATTTTATTAGTCAGCCATTATTCATCCAATAAGATTAGGACATGTGTTATGATAATTTTATGTTATTATAATATTATTTTTACCTAGAATTACCCCATTTACCTTTAAATGCGGTAAATTAAAGTCAAAAGATACTATTCACAAAGAAATATTCTCATCTTATGGAACCACATTTTACCTACTGATAACAACCATGTATGTAAAATTTTTGAAATTCAATTCACAGATGTAGAAAAATTTCATTTAAATGAAAATTTTGGGTTTTTAACTAATACTCAGTGATTTTACTATTCATCAAAAAATTTAAGGTTTTCTGAAAAATTCCAAAAATTAAGCTTCATATTTAATTGAAATTCCTAATTAAAAAATGATGTATATTTTACCAAATTCATAACATAGAATTTGGATTAATTTATTTAAAATTAATTCCTGTTGTCAAAATAAAAAGCACGTTTTTACGAAATAACAACTATCAAAAGATTGACACTTGTTTATGTCCAATTTCAAAGTGAAATTACAGTTCAATGACCAAAATTGGACTAAATCATAAAATAATAATCAAATTACACTTTAAATCCAATTAAAAAGATAATAAAACCATATAAATAAATTAGATTAAAAGGTAGTTTTGAATTAAAATATAGTATTTTCCACTATTCATTTAAAATGATTTTTATCCAAAAAGTACAAAATATTTACCCTAAGTAAATATTGATGTCCCAAATCTAAAGAAGAATTTTATTGTGTCAAATAGATCATATAAAAGTGAAAAAACTATATTTAATGAGGGTTCTATATTAAATGCTATAAATCGGCATTTAAAAAAATGTTAATGAATTTATAATTAAAATTAGATTCATTCATATTTTAGGTATTTAAATTTTATTGGATAAATGTAAAAATATTTAACATACATGTATAATCATATTATAGTTAGATCTATTCATTCTAACCAATATAATGGTTGGGCGTTAACAACCATTTAAAATAATATTATATTGTTATTTTTCAGTATGACCCAACGTTCTGTGCAACGTAAGATATCAAAGAAACCCGTTGTTGTATATAGGTTATGACATCGAAAAAATAATCCCCATTAAATTAAAATATTAATTCACAAATATTACTAAATATGAAAATTTATTATTCTTTATTTACTTGGGATGTTACATCCTTCTCCCTTTTAGAAATTTCGTCCCCATAATTTTAAATTTGGGCTTTGAAACTTCATTAAAAGTCCCACATCAGAAAAAGAGTTAATAAAACTATCACCTTATTATAAATAAAGAGATGTATAAAGGCCACCTAAGATAACCCATACTTGGATTCCAAGAATACACAGATATGAAGGAGAAACTAAGTTTCATGTTCTGATGGAGAGTGATAGAAAACATTATTTGGAGAAAGTTAACCACAAGAAAATCATAAACATGTGATAGGTTAAAGAGTCATTGGTTTCCCACTTGGAAAATTAAACCTACAACATTTTTTTGATTTATGTTTCTTTTCATAAAGGTGGAGATTTTTTTAGATTGACTATTAACATAAGGAGACATACTTACTTGTCATGTACACTTTCATTATTTACTAAATTTCTTCCACAAACTCATCTTTTCTCCAAATGATTAGTATTAAAGATGACTTGGTCACATAAAATATTCTAGAATAATCTTCAAGAGAATCACATAATCCGAAAAAATTAATGATACTTTTTCCTTGACTTTAGACATTAACCAACACCTAAATTGGTTAGTACATGATCAGATAATCCCCAAAATTATAATCCCTTATAAAAAGAAAAACTACTCTTAATCTCAAAAATTCAACAAAAAAGTACCCAAATTTCATGAAATACCATTAAATATACAATTGTCCTTAAAATTATTCAAAATAATCCAATCTATTACTGAAACCCAAAACTCAGAAGGATTTAATCACAAAGTCTTCCACAGTAAATCTTAACATTTATCTCCCAAAATATCGACTACTCTAATTTTCTCATACTGAAGATTAATTAACCTAATCACATATTCTCTATGATAGGTTAATAATTTCTTCAAATAACCCAAATCACTTTGTGTCCACAATAAAAACATATATTCTTCAAAAATAATATTTCAACCATTACACCACAAATTAAATACCATAGCATATTATTTTCCTTAAGCATATAGTGTTCCCAAAAGGGAGATTGTCTTCCAAAATAACCTTTATCACATAATCAGAAAATAATTTTTTGATACTATGGATGTCCATTTGATAAAACAGAAGAACCCAAATCAATATAATCTTGATCCATAAAATCATTTAACTAGAAGTAAATATTCATACAAACCAGGGACTTCACGTAGTCCACTAGTATGTGATAAATCCAAATTGCACTTTGGTTGTGGATTCAATTCCCGCAGCTTTGTCCAACGTGAAGGGTTGTCACACGATCTGCATGTTTTCCTTCTTCAAAAGTTATATAATTTCATAACATTCCAAAAATGATAAAAATTCCTAAAAAATAACTGTAACATATTTTATCCTCAAAGGTTAACTAATACCTTTCATTTTTCACCTCAAAATGTAATAACTATTTATCACCTCTAAAATAGCAATGACTCTTTATAATATGATAAACATTATGGTTGGGTCACTTATGCTCAAATAACACACTAAACTCTAATTTTATCTAAACCAACCTCTGATACCAACTGTAAGGACCTGACCTTAAACATTACATAATCTTTAATTAAGTGAATAATTCTCATTGAATGTATTTTCAGGTATAATACTTTATAGAAATTGGCCATAAATATTACATCTCAAAAAATAAAAAGTAAACTATTATTCAAAATTTCATTTTATTCATAAAATAAAAACTCAAAGAAAAATGAAACTTGTCTACTTCCATGTTTAATATAACATGACTTTTCCTTGATCCCATCATTGACCCTAGTCATCGTTTTGTCCTGAGAAGAAGATTTCAAAACATGGGATGCGCTTAAAAAGCTCTGTAAGGGTTATAAAATATGGAATGAAAACACTATCCCTACAATAAATACAAATCAATGAATCCATAATTTTTAATCATAAAATACCTTATGAAATCACAATACTTTTGAATAATACACATATATCATAAATCGTAAATGTAAATTATTGCATATATTACATACTTATGTTGTAGATTTTAAATCTAGATAGGGAGTTACCTTTGGAATATCCATCACAGTATATTCCCTAAATCTCATTGGATAAACATTAACCTTTACCTCTATCACGTTACTAAATTTATTGAAGAGCTATGTTGGGCTCACCTGCCCTAAGTTTATCACGGAACCACTCATATATGTAAACAATGCCAAAGAACCATAATATATTAATAACATATAAAAGAAACATAAAATATTGATAAAATTTCCACATTACTATCACAATATATATTTTCATGATATTGACGTAATCAATTCTTTATCAAATCATTTTCAAAAAAAATTTAAAAATATAATAAAGAGATTTTTGAATCAATGTGTCCCATTCCACTTTAAATTTTTTAAATGAATTAACATTTTAAAACATTAATGTTCATATAAATAAATTCTAAAAACCATTTTGAAATAATGGACATTAATTATAACTATTTAGAATAATAAATCAACTAAACATTTAAAACAATGTTTTAGTTAAAGTGCTTTTCACAAAATGAGAGACGCTTGAATATAAATAATTGAGGAATAAAATTTAATCAAAAATTTATTATATCATGAGAATAATGGTATTAATTATATAATATTCCAAAGTAGAGTATATATGCCATATAATAGTGAATTGGTGCAGAAAAACAATGAAGTCTCAAGGGAATGCTAATTGAGACGAAATCCCTTATAAAGACGGTATCCTTAGATTAAGGATAAATCAATGACGTAATTATTTTTGAAAAAAATAAATACACAAAATATAATTGTATATTACGTTTAAAACAATTATAGTCATTAAAACATATTTATAGAATGATATAGTCAAGAAGTCGACGTTTAACCCAAATAATTGAAATTGGGTAAAAAAGTTCCCTTACAAAAATTCTAAAGCCTAATAGAGTCACATTAAAATTATGAAAATGATTTGATAAGAGAAAAGGGGGTATTTCATTAATTGGAAAAAATATTTACATAAATAAGGATATAGTGGAATAAATCCCAACATACGAATATTTAAATTAAAAGACATAACAAATAGATGTCTTTTAAAAAGAGGAGGGTGGAATGGTTCCTACACTGATTTGGTAACATACGAAACATACAACCCCTGAAGGAAGGATCATACTATGTAGATGTAAATACAAAAAAATTAATGCATATTACACAAATAATACAATCATTGGAAGTACATATTCTACACACACAAAAAATAATGGAAAATATGGCATGAATCTCCTCGGAATAAATAGTGAGATGAAAACCCCATACCACAATGTAATCAATCGTGTCGTATGAAAAAAGATAATAACCACCAAATTATTCATATAATACCATGAATATAAATATAATCATGATAATATACATTAAATGGCAGTACACAATACACCATAGTCAATAAATAAATGGTGAATAATGGAAATCTCACAGAATAAAATGTGATATAAGAAACCCGTTACCACGTGTCTAACTAGACCCATTAGTTCTTTAATCAACTTAATAATAAACTAAAGATAATTTATACATGATTAAGAACATTTTCATGTTTATTATTTCTTTTTTATAATTTCTTACTATGTTATAAACATTATACAATCATTTAAGTTAATAATGGTTGTTTTGTCGATATTTGGTACATGAGTAAAAAATGAACTTCTTATAATTACATGTTGTTCATGTGGTCAAAAATAAATTATCTCTAGAATCATATTCATGATTTAGATATCATATATATCATATATATCCATTATATGTATGTATTTATAATATTACATAACATATGGAGATATGAAATGAAATGCACCATTCAAAAAGACGTTAAGCCGTATGTACACATGAACGCTACTTTAATTTCTATTTAATATTTAATGGAATGAATACATAATGATAAATAAGTATATTATAATTATATTATAATTTAATATATATTTTCATTAACTCAGTCCTTTATATGTTCCATGTATTGAATGAACGAGTCATATCACTTTGAGGGGGTTGTAGTCCGCACTTCCTCAAATGAAATTATTGCTTTTACCCATAATGGACCCCATAAAGGTATGCTATAAATGAAAAATACAGAATAATAGGAACAATATAAATATAATATATATCACATATAAATTCAGTTCTATCATAATTGCCACCATAAGATGTGGTTGTAGAAGATTGCACAATCATCATTTCCTGAGTCAGTAGTTCTCCCTCCCCAGAAACAGTATGTTCTTAACCCATTAGACAGAGGTTTGCATAACTGTAGTTATAATACATCTCATAAAAAAATCATTGTATATTTAGGATACTGGTTTTTTATAAAATATAGGAATAAAAAGATTTTAAGGGGTTGGAGAAATAAAATAATAGAAAAGAACTAAAAAGAAGACGTTACCTTAAAATCGGGTAACTCCCTTTGGTTTGAACCAAAAGGATTTCATAAATTTCCTTATGCCAAAGGTAAGTATTATATATGGAATAGAGGGATATTTAGATATTATTTAGAAAGATTTTGGATGAGACAATGGGCTTGATAGGTGTGAGTAATCTGTTAGGGTGAGAGATTTTTATAAGGGGGAGGAGGGGCTCTTTAAGAAAATTTTAAAATATTATTTTATTATATAATTATTTTCCGTTTCTAATGGTCCAAAACTTATTTATGTGGATTATAATATGACTCTTATTCTAAATAAAATCATTAAATAAGAATTTGATAATTTTGGGATAATATTTTTAATTTTTATAATCTTATTTATTTATATCATTCACTAATGAGGTAAACCCTACATCATTATTGTATCATAAATAATTTTATTCATTTGATGTCTAAAAATTATAAAAACTTAAAATGATGTAGGAAATATTTTTAGATTTCTAATTAATATTTGTAATCAAATATTTCAATTATATAACCCCACATTAATTTTGTTAGCAAAAAAATACATGTTTATGGTATTTTTATTTTTACTTTAAATAGAAGTTATTAATATCATTATCATACCCAAGTGGCTTTCAAAGGACAAAAGTCTTAACCAAGGATTTTATTTGTCAGTGATTACACATCCAATAAGGTTAGAACAAGTGTTAAGGAAATTCTATATTATTATAATATTATTTTTACCTAGATTTACCATATTTACCTTTAACTACAGTAAATAAAACTCAAACGTTACTATTCACCAAACAATTATTTTCTCTTATTGAACCAAATTTTAATTAATGAAACAAACAATGTATGTTATATTTTTTCAGTTCAATTCATAGAAGTAGTAAAATTTCATTTAAATGAAAAATTACGTTTTTTAACAACTACTCTGTGATTTCCCTTTTTATCAAAATTTGAAGGTTTTTAGAAAAATACAAAAAATATAGCCTAAGCTATATTTGATATTCCTATTTCAAAAATGATGTCTATTTTACCATGTTCAAATAATATAAGATGTATTGATTAATTTAAAATTAATTCTCATTGTCAAAACAAAAAGCTTGTTTTTAAGAAATAATAACTATCAATAGTTTGACACTTGTTTATGCCCAATTTCAAAGTAAAATTAATTTAAATGAAAATAATTGGATTAAATGGTTAAAAAATAATATAATTACACATTAAAATCAATTAAAAAGAAAATATAACCATATAAATAAATTATATTAAATTTAATTTTAAATTAAAATATTGTATTTTTCATTATTCATTAAAAAATAACTTTTATTAGAAAGAAACCAAAATTTTACCCGAAGATATTTTTGATGTCCCGAATCTAAATAAGAAAATTATTCATTCAAATAGAACATAAAAAGTGACCAAAAGTATATCTAAAGAGGGTTCTCCATTAAAATGCCTTAAATCGACCTTTTATAAAATATTAGAGTATTTATTCTTAAAATTAGATTCATTCACATTTAAGCCTCTATCTTTTATTGGATAAATGTAAAAACATTTAACAAACATGTATAATCATATTTTAGTTAGTTCTATTCATTATCTCTAATACAATGGCTAGGTTCTAACTACCATTTAAAGTAATATTATATTTTTATTTTGTAGTATGACCCAACTTTTTTGGAAAAGTAGAATTTCAAAGATACCCTTTGTTGCGTATCCGGTATGCGATTGAACGTTGCACCCCCTTTAAAGTAAAATTTTAATTAACAAATAATAATATAAATGAAAATTTATTATTGATTGTTTACATGGGATGTTACACCATTTATGTTCCTTATTTCCAATTATAGTAACTATATTCCCCCTAAATAGTAAACACCATTTTTATCATTGTAATCAACAAAATGGTTAATCGGGGTTAAAAAAAGATAATGTTGATAAAATCCAATAAATTTATAAACCTTTTATTTTATGAGATTATTTACACCTCGTATCATACTAAATTCGAAATACATCATTTTGGATCAATTTGGGCATGAAAATTAATTGATATAAAATTAATATTCTTAGAAACTCAATGGCTTCCCATCCCCTATCTTATAAAAGGGAAAATTTTAGTATAATTTATTCACAACTAAAGAACCATTTGGTTATATAAATTAATACCCCAAAACCATACTTATATCCCTATAAACATACTAGATTATCTTCTTTGATCATAAATCTATCAAATGATGGTTTTTTGTTAAACATTGAGATGTTATTAGGAGAAGAGGTATAGTTCTTAACCAATAGATTTTATGTTAGCTCTTATTCCACATCACATAAATATATATTAAACCCGGATTAAATAGTAAAAAAAATTATAATATATATTTAAATTTTATAATTTTATCAGAATTTATCACATCCATCTCCTCTTCCATGAAAATGTGAATCAAAACCATCGTTCATGTGTACGGTGAACTACCACCATGCACATCAATATAATTTTTTTTCATCACTGTGACCCAAAACTAGTTATAAGGATGGATTTAATATACATATATATATATATATGATAATTGTAACCTATTTTTCATTTTTAAAACATAATATATAATTTAATTTCTTATCTTTCCATTTACAGATAAATGATAATTGCATTCGTCCGTATGATTGTACAACCTCCTCCACGAAGAAATGTGTTTCTTTTTTCATAACCACATCACATGAATGATGTAAAAAAATATATTTAAATAAATAATTTTGTATTTATGATATAATTATCATTATTTAAAGATAAAATAATACTTACCTTCTTTCCATAAATATCATTGAAAAATGGAAATGTCATTCTTAAATACGTATGACCTACCATATCTATTATTGTGACATAATTAATTTCTAGAATCCATATTTCATGGTTTGTGTTAAAAGTAAAATAATCATTTATAACTGATAATTAATTCATGATTATCATTCTAAAATGATGGAATAATTTCCTTTTTGACCATATTAAACCTACTTATGTATGGTTGGATATGTGAACCGAATATCATCAAAACATCAAACGTGAACATAATTGATTAAGAAATTGCATATAACATGGTTTTAAATAATGTAAAATGAAGAAGGAAATTTAAAAAGGTTATTATGGAAGAAAATAAGAATTTTTTTTAAGGAAGATAATGTACGTACATGAATAGTTCAACTCAAGGTAAGGGACATTCTAAAAAATCATGTTTTAATGCTTCAATTAATTTTTTTTCTTCCATTTCCATATTTTACAAGATAATTTTATAGATGTATTTTTGTGCACATAAATATATTATATAATAAATTTTATTTCCACCATTACTTTCCTTCAATGGTTTTAAAAATGAATCTTTTTTACTTTTTTTATACTGATAATTTTTAATTTATTTACCAAATATATATGGAATGTTATATTTTATGTTACAAGGAAATAATGAATTTTTCCACACCTAAATAGTTATTTTATATTTGAATTCATTTATTTGATTTCAGGTTTACTTTAATGAAAAAAATTATATCCTTTTTTCTATGAATTTTAGTTTTGAAAATTAATGTTTAAAAAGGGATATATCATTTACTAAAAATTATTTCTTAGGGGTCAATATAATATTTTCATGATTTCATGATTTTTTTGTAATTATGTTGTTGTTAATGGGAATTATTTTTGATGATGGGTGGTTCCATTATAAACCAAGGATAGGTGGGTCTGTGAGATTAACGAAATACATTAGGTAATATTTATGTTTGGAAGTTGATAGTGAGGGTTATTCCAAGTGAAACTATGATGGTTATTTCAATTTTAATAGTGATGATAAATATATGTATAACTGTGATAGTTAATCTATGTGAATTAAAAGGGTTATTCAATTTATAACAATAATGATTGATCTATATGTATGATTGATTTGAAAATAATACCTTGAGTCACTTATATGATATATCTATAATTATATTGGTTTTATAGAAATTATTGGATTATAAAAATGAATGAAATTGGAATATTCTTTTAAATGTAAAGTATTTGTTGATTCTAAAGGGTGAAATGTATGGATTTTGTAAAAATTATTCTTGTGTTTTTCATGATTTCAATGCAACAGTTATGTATTTTATTTTTCATTTAATATTCATTATGTAATATTTTATGAAAATATTTTGGTAGTGTCTCTATAAGACACCACATGTTCTATCCATTGCTATTTTTACCCACTCACACACACCAAGAGAATTATTCGAGGTAGTTATCCATTATGATCACTACTCTAGGGGAAACATGCTTGACTAGGTTCTTATAATTTGGTGGGATCCCAAAAATAAAGGTGCACCTTATTAACGTTAGTTGTACAACTTATAAATTTATCCCTGTATCATTCATGGCCATGACATTCTACCACCCTTTAGAGCATAATACCCTGATTGTGGAATCTACATTTCATACCATGTCGTGCCACCAAACATAATGTTGGGGTCCTCCTCTAATGATAATGTAAAAACTGGGCCCCACTCACATCACACACCCCACCATAAACTCTATATTGGGTCCAAACCCCTCAGGCACAACCAGTATCCCCACAAACATGTCGTACCATACCTGGGACCCACCCACATGCCCCGACAGATCATTAGACCAATGATTATCCCCACATGCCAACACATTTTATTTCCACTGTGCTTTTTCATCACTGACACACCCCATGGGAAACATTAAAGTAGTTCGACCATCTTGATCACTACATTTTTACAGTAACACTTAACTGTGGAGTTATAATGGGGTTGGATCCTAAAATGAAATGTTCACCATTTTGACATGAGTCGTATCATTTATTCACTTAACCCTTTACAATTCTGGTGTGTTAAAATATGAATGATATTGAATATAAACTAATTCCACATTAATTTTACATTTTTAGTAGGCATAAAATACATTTTCAACCTTAATTAAACCATATTATATCACATATACTATTTTTAAAATCATTTACATTGATTTTTATACAGCTCAGACAGACACTATGTCTGCGTTTTATAAGTATTTAAGATAAATAAGTCATCACAAAAAATTAAAAATAAAATTTCGTTATTAAAATAAATATTTATGTTTACAATTAAATTTTATATTATTTATTAACATCTTCTTACTCATTTTGGAACATATAATAGATATTAAATTCAATAAAGTGACCTTTTGGAATTTTCCATTACTTAAAATAATATGAAGGTATTTATCGAATAAAAATCATACCACTATTCCATGTTTTAAATTACATAAAAGGCCTATAAAATTAAACACATTAAATGAAATATGTGAAAGTTAATAGTTGATATTGTGTCTGTATTTTATATTTTAACCTTATTTATCCAATTTGAACATTTATTAAGTTGATAAATTAGACTATAGTAACTATTAGTAAGGACAAAAAATAAAAGAAACATGTATAACAAATTTGAACCTCTATTTTATATTATATAATCTATTTCATCAAAAATAATAAATATAATGTATCAAATTAATTCAATATTAAACCCTCAAATTTGATGAAAATAGTTTTTTAGGAAATTATTTTCACAGGAATAAGATGATTTTACGTTTACTCTATAAAATCAGTAATAATTATAGAAATTCAAATTAATATAAGTTGATATTTAATTTATAAATTTCTTTTAAATTATTCATCACTTCTTAATTTTTTGATTAATTAAATTGGAAAAACGTAACAGGAAATTTTTTTTTTCAAAACAATGAGTTTTTAATTATAAAAATAAACATATACCAAAATAAAATGTCATATTTATTATTATAGAATTATTTTGATTATTTATAGAATAATTTATATGATTTTAATTTAAAACTAAATATATAAGATAATAGGAATTTTAAATTACATGATTTCAATAAAATAAATTTATATTTTTTAAATATTAGTATTACTTACTATTCATTGATAAATAAATATTTTTAGGTAAAACAAACAAAAGTCAAAATATTACAATATCTATATTTATATCTGAAAAATTATATTCCATTTTTCATATAATATTTATAAAATTCGAATAAATTAATTATTATATGTTACAAAAAATATTATAAAACATATTTTGTATGAAATGTGACAATGAAGCATAAAATGAATTTATTATCAGTATTTACCTAGTAAGAACAATTAGTTAAATGATTAAAATTGTTGATTGAATTAATTTTTTTATTAAGGAAAAATTTATTAAATATATATCATATTCTTTTTATTCCTATTCAAATCTGACAATCCTAAAACTATATTATAAGAGATATGTTTAATTAATATTATTTTGTTGTTCATTTATGATCCTTATTTCATGTGTTTTATGATATTTAACATAATGTTATATCCAAATCAAATAATAAACTAAAATATCATGGTATTACATATATTCTAGAGAATAGATCATGATCACTCTGAGGAAGATGATCAAATCCCCTTGGTCTATTCCTTGGATAAATAATATGATCATGGTGATGTACCAAGGATCATTCAGATAAGGATCAATTAGAAATTAGATTCCAAAAGTATTGATCGTGGTATCTGATATAGAATTCTAATATATTACCTAGGTCACCTAGGAATTAGTCATACTGGTATGTATATGATTTCCTAGGACATCCCCCTTCTAGGAATCAATCATCATCCTGAAATATGCAAAGGTACTACAATATGGACTAACCTGATAGAATATGGATGAAAGATTGTTGGTGACGCTCTAGAGATTGATACTCATATGTGGATATGTAATAATGGGATATATGGAGTTAGAATAGTGGTTCCATATTGCGATTCTCATGTTTAGAGAGTTTCTAGAACATTTTGAGGTAGGTATAATCGATCAGGGTCTCGAACTTGGTGATCAACATTTAGTAATAATCTTAGACAAGGTTATATATTTGATCCCTTTAATGAATGATGTTACTGTGGATATAATTCCACCTATCTTTATCAGAGAAATTTAAATATTTTCTTAAATGAGGTACAACTGATCCATATCATCGAATCACTGATCTTTAGGTGTTTTTTTATTTTTTTACATTCAGCTTATTTCTCACATGGCCTAGTAATATTACTTGTGAATGAACCTATGATAGAATGTTATAGGTCCTCTATTGGTGGTATCCTATAGAGATTCAATAATAACCTATTATATATTCACTTTATTATGTATGAATAACCAAAATTTTCCATTAAGTTGAGCATATAGAATAATGGATAAGGTAAATGCCTGATATTATAAAGATCAAGAGGATATTATCATGAGCTTTGTTGGATCAAGATGTTTAATTTAAATGCTTATGTATTTTTGGTATGTAATTTGGTATCATTATTTTAATGGATATGTTTATTTCATTTATTTTTATTCCATGTAATGTTTTTGGTATAATGAATGAACAATTGATGTTTATATAATGGTTTCATGAGTTATATGAATCATTTTATTTATTTTATCATTATAATTTTATTTAATTATTATGAATATTAATATGGATTCATGTGGAGGTATATGTTTTTTTGGGTTATTTATCTATTCTTTACTAATATTATATATAGGTTTAATCTCTTCACTGTACTACCAAAGACCCCACCTACTATTTGGATGCATCTGGTATATAAAGAAGAAATCCTAAGTGGTCATGGAGAACTGATCTAGGGAACCAATTGATTGGATTATTGAACAAGGAATTATAATTTTTTACTAGATCTATTTTATTTCATTTACTATTTTTGAAATGGTATTTGAGATACATATAATTTTTTTTAAAAATTTGATTGATATCAGTTTGGTGCATCATGGAAGCCTATTTTGGTAGTAAATATAGGTTAACAAGGAAGGAATTAATGTTATGGTTTTATGCTATCATAGTTGTTATGGTTTTCACTTTATATGATTCCCATGATGTTTGAAATTTATGAGTCATTGTTTATTTTTAGATATCATGCATTTGGAATGATACTAGATCTAATTTCAACTCATGTTATGTATAATAAATTTTATACTCCTACATAATTATTTGGAAAGTACGATTCATCTAAAATATAATGGATTTCTAGGTCAATTTTTTCCAAAGTTATATAAATAATTATTCAATTTTTTTAATTTATAAATAATATGATTATCCATATAAGTACATTGTGTCATTGTACTCAGTTGAAATAAAAAGTATATGTATTTTCATTTAATAAATAGTTATGTGGGTACATGGTGATGTTTTTGATTAATATGGAATAGTAAGTGTTAAAAAGAGTTGTAGTGACAGTAGTTAGTCAGTTAGAAACACAATACCATAGTATAAAACATCGTTGGTGTGATTATTATTTCAGTTCTCTTACATAATGACTCATTGACAAATTATACCATGTTTTGCAAAATTCCATTCAATTTTAATCAAATGAACTAATTATTTTGTTTTTTTTGAATATTCATCGCCATATGTAATATGTATTTTAATGTATATTATATTTATATTTTTATAATGTTACAAGGACAACCTATATTTCATTTTTCTGTATATCATGTAATGGTACGATACTTAAAAAAGCTATGTTATAGTGGTTATTTAATAACAAATTTCATTGGGAAGTTCTAGTCTATTTAATATTCCAAAATTATGAGATCAGTGTTATAATTAATTCGTATTTTAGTAACCACCAATATTGTTTCTTCCAACATATTTTGGAATGGAATTATACTTAGCTATGTTAGTTGTTGTCATTTCCCTAGTTTGGATCATCCATGGAAATGAATTTGGTTTGGATAGTGGTGTCCAATGAGATCATGATTCTTGAAATGTATTCATATATTGTGATTCTTGATGAGAATCTATTCCCTTGTAGGATTAATACCTAACATATGATTCCTAATATATTGATTATGACACCCTAGAGTCTGTGGATGGAAATGTTCGATGTCATGGGTTGTTTGATATGGGAATAGAAGGTTGTTTCCCATGAATGGTGACCTTTAATGAGAATTCAACTATTGGGATAAGTAGTAGGATATAGGGAACCTTGATATAAGACTCAATGATTAGTGAGTTGGAGATTTTGGGATGATCATGGAAAAATAATGAGATGGGTTAACCTAGGTCTGTGGGATCCTATGAGGAATAATATAAGGTTATATGCTAATATTTATGATTAGGGAAAGAGATGTATAATCATTTTTATGGTATGGTCATGATGATTCCTTCACATTATTTTCTATGAGGAGCACCATGAGTGATAGTTCCATGGGAGTTTTATAAATGGGAGTACATATGTTTGAATGTGACATTTAACGGGATAGACTATTCAGGTTACCAACCCTATTATTGTTATGAATTACAGTATATTAGGGAGAGTGTGGATGAATTATCCTGACATGGAATAAAACTAGATGACTATTAAGCATGCAGTAATGTTTTTCAAGTATTCTATGGTCATTTCATGAATTGGATTATTGATGGTTATTTTTCTTCTTGGAATTTTCCTATATATGGTGAATGGTTGGTGGTTTTAGGGTTCCCACCCGTGGTTCTTGGTTTCGTGCTCATTTCATAATGATAACTTTTGAATGTTTCTTGGGGAATACTTTTTCCCTGGGGAGTAGAGAGGATATTGGAACTTCTTGTTGGGAAAATATATGTTTCTTGAAGGTATGTGTTCATGGTTGAAACACAGTCTCAGTTGTATCTTTTTTGTTCTATTGTTCTTGTTCAAGTCCTGAGGAATCGTGAAAAAGTGTAGTCACAATAGATAATTTAGGTTATAACTGGAGTAAAAATGTAATAAATTTCTTATGGTGGGTATTGCACCATAGACCATTAGAGGATGTGATACAAATTTTAAAGTTTGTATTGTGTGTTAAGTTTCCATTCCTATTGAGATGGAAATAAGTGGTTGATTTCAATATAATGATGATCAGAGGTGAGTAATTTGGCCACACAAATTCATTGAATTCTGTGATGGATATAGTGTGGGTTATTGGGTTATTTTTGGATGTAAGGTGACACCATGGATACTCTATTGGTGGGGAGTGTCAAATTTACTTTGATTTTTTATAGCTTGCATAAGCACCGTGTCAGTAATGGGTTATATTTTATAGTAAATACACCATAAAAATTATTTAAAATGGTTACCATATGAAAATAAAATAAAAATTTTCAGCATAAAGGTATAGATTATTTCATTACATCTTTTTATCCCTTTTTTAATATATAAATAATATTAAATATATGAGAGTGATATTTTTAAAATTTCTATTGCTATAAAAATATAAATTTCTTATTAGAAGAAAAATGGAACCAAGATGCTATATTTTCAAATATATGAAGTTATGGAAACATTAAACACATATATTGAAATATATGAATGTTTATGTACAATATTGAATCCTTATCAAATATTATTAACCTTTATATCCTTTTTTACCCATTACCATGGTGATAAATTTTACCTTGGATAAAAGTCAGAGTTCATAAAAATGAAATGAGACCATTTAAAAAATTGAATCTATTGATTCCAAAAATGTAATCAATTTACTCAAATTTATTTTCTATGATTGATAGAGATTAATTTAAAAATAATCCCACAAAACACGAGGAATTGATGTTTTTCAGGAAAATATTATTTTCAAAAAAAATTTTATAATGAATAAACAATATAACTAGTGATCATAAGTATATACATTTCACTTCATGCATATAGATATATTATCTATAAATTTAATTTATGTCAATAATCATTAGGTATGACCTTTATTAATTATAATGGGAGAATAATATATAGTTAAAAATAATTCTTTTTAAAATAATGTGTATTTATGCATAAAAATAATCTAATTCCAAAATAAATACAATTATAAAGAATATAGAATTATTTATATTACATTTAGTAAAATCTATCTTCTTTTACATTAACACCAAATCCAAAATAGAATTATAATTTTAAATTACTTGATTTTTAGAAATGTAATGATAGTATATCAAGAAATCCAAATTTATCACTATTCACAAAAAATATATCTTTTTAGAAAAGTATAAAAACATTCAATCAAATATAATATAATTAATAATATTAAAAAATCTATATTAATTTTTTCCAAATAATACTTGTTAATGTGATATATATTATTTATAATATGCCTTTACAAAATTCATTGAAAATTATATTTTAAGGAATGATTCTTTGAAGAATACATTTAAATTGTTCTTTTTCTTTTCCTTGTATCAAAAATTAGCTGAATGTTTAAATTTATTTATTGTATTAATTTTTTTTAAGTAAATCATTTTTAACTATATTAAAAAATTTAGTTATTCTTTTTCATACAAGACAACCCAATGGAATGTTTATAACGTTTATATTTAATTAATTTTATTTCACTGTATGTTTAAGATCAAGGATGCATGTGGTGTATGACATAAAACATAACTTTCACTAAATAATAAAATATTAACTAAAATTGAAATGTATTACATTCTCTATTTATTAAGGTAATTTTTCCAATGAATTTTATTTCTTCTTTTCTAAAGTAAATATATCTTATAATATGAATAAAATTGAATACATTTTTTTAACAAACCAATAATTTATAGGTTAAGACATGGAAATTTATCATAGATGTAAATTTATAATACTCATACATTAAAATCAATATCTTAAAATATTTCTTTTTATATTTGTCTTACTTTACACATAAGTATAAATATATTTATCATCAATTTTCTTAAAATTTGAGAAACCCCATTATAATTGGGATAGAAAAAAAATTAAATTAAAAAACATGGGTGGTTCTTATTATATATAAATGATATCATACATTGATGTTCATCATCATTATTATGATAAATCTTCCATACCTAAATCACTAAAATAAACATTTAATTGACTATGTGATCCATAAATGGATGACATACTAACCCTATATTTTTCATTCCATTGAATAAAAATCAAATGGGTAGTATAAAATTAGATGATATAAAATATAATGAAACCGTCATATGTGGACATAATAAATTAATATAAAAATCCTCAATAACAAGAACAAATGTTCAATTTAAATCTATACATAAATAACTAACATTAAAATACTTCAAATAATATTCATGAACAAGAAGAAAACAAAAAAGAGAATAAATCATTGATGACATAGTTTTTGGATTTCAATTTAACATTTATCTCTAAAATACATTGATATCTCATAAATGCATATTCAAAAAATATATATTCCATATCATATAATCTCTAAATTATCTTAGCAATTACAATAATAAACCAAATCCCCATTAATCCATAATAAAATTGGATATTCTTCTAAAATATAACACACCATTTATTCTTCAAATAAAATCTCATTTTTTCTAAATAAATTATAGTCACCTTAGTCATATAATATTTCAAATATTATGAACTACATCTAAAAAAATTATAATCCCTTTATCATCAAATTCCTTTTAAGTCCAACGTTACCAATAAGATAATACTAATGTTCCCATCATAAGATACCACTTTTTCCCCAGTTAACCATATTGAAAAAAAGCTAATATTAAACCTAATGTTTCTTAATTAATTTTCAATATATTTCAATTAATTATAAAATCACATTATCATATAATGTTTTCATTAAAATAGATACTACATTGTAGTGTTATATTCCCATAATTGTATATAAATATGTACATATTTTGCATAAAAAGTCTTAAAAAACCCAAAAGGGGTATGTATGAAATTAATGATTTCATCAATCCTAGAAACATTAACACATGACACCTTAGGTTTATCCCATATTAATATATAATTTCATAGGTTTCCATAGTATCTATCCTTATATTCATCAAAATTGTTCATAATGAAAATGTGAAGTCACACAAGAATATCTTATGGGGCGTCTAGAAATGTGTGTAGATATATGAATAATCGTCACGAATTAGTGTTGATCATGTTGATACCTAGTCTTATACCTTTCAGAGTTACCAATGTGTGCATATGTAAAATGAACACACTGCTAGCTAGTATACAGTCATGAATGTACATTTTAGGAAAGCAAACAATATCAACTTTACAAATGCTTCATGATATTAACCTCTACATATAATTATCCCTAGAATTTATCATAGGGATATGTTTTTCTTTATATTTTTCCTAAATTTACCCCCCAAGGGTCCTGCTAATAATACTCATATAACAACTATAATATCCCTGAAACCAGTAATCTTGAGTTCATGAATACTTTATTACTTGACATTAAATATATGTGATATTATGGAAATGAATTATAATTTTATTATACATGATAATATATATATATATATATTATTCTCACTAAAAATTGGAAAAAATAATATAAAGAAAATAAAATTTTATCTATCCTTGAAACCCAGTGAAGTATTCCTTCTTCGTAAACATTGGATTGGAGAAAAATATGTGAGAGCTCAAACACTTAATAAGGGTTACATATAGTATAATACATCATATGTAAATACAACATAATCAATAGGGAAAGGTAAACAACTATAAAAAAATTGAATTTAATCAATAACATGATAATGAAATTCATAATGGTATAATATCAATGTAAAAAATTCATGCATAATAATAACTAAATTCTCAATAAACTAAAGGCATATTGTTTAATATCATTATCAAATCATTATGATAATATATTTTTAAATTTTCAAAGGTATAAACAAAAATACCATTGAATAAGTCTATCCAAATTTTTTATCATCATTCAATGATGATGTGGTTTTGATTTTATAGGGTTCCTTGGAATCACTTATTGAGATGGATGAGATCACGGGATTCCTGGTATATTTTGGATTAGGTTTCACAGTATATCAGGGGTGGAATCCTTGATCTTTAAGAATATGTTGATTTGTGTGATTTTTGATTTGATTCATAGATGTGTTACCTGTTATCTATAATTATATAATGTATGCCAACATATATAAGAATTCATAGGATTTTAGGATTTCCAAAAATATTTTTGTATCATTGTGAGTTATCATGTGTCGGGATTTGAATGATGATTTTAATAAACCATTATGACTACCCAGGATTAATGGGATTAAAATTATGGTATGAGTTATCAGGTGTGTTTATATCCCAAATCATGAATGATGGGCATCCCAAGGGAGACAATCAAATCCCCTTGTTGAATCCTATGACACACCTTAGGAATAGATGGATGCACAAATGATGGTTCATATGAGGATATATGAGGTATTTTATTCATCGAATTTTTTCATTAGATACAGGGAGGGCATTCCCTTTGGTTTCATGGGTTATATATGATTCATCCATTCTTGGATTTATATGATTTTTGTGGTCCTTACCCTCTAAGGGATCAGGCACCAGCCTAGTAATAAAAATTATCTTTTTCCACAATGGGGTCAATTCTTAGGAGAATTGGAAGAGGGATCTATTGTGATGCGCCAAATTCTTTTACTGAATAGTGGAGTTAAAAATGTGGGAACCTTAGAGTGTGGAAATATGTTCTTTGAGGAGATTATCATGCTTAATGACATTCATGAACAAGATATGTAACACCTCATAAATCTAAATGTATAAAATTATATTTAATAACATTGGTGACATAAATAACCAAGATTAGAATGGAATAAAAATTCTAGATACCCAAAGATATATTTAATATTTTAAATCAAAATATTATATATACTCCAATTCATTCATCACCGAGTTTATCTTATATTACATGCAACAATGACTTCATTCGATAGTTTTCAATGCACGTAAGAATTTGTTTTACTGAAAAAGTATATATTATTAATTTTATTTTTGAAAATAAATTTTCTTCTCCTAGACATAAAATTATATAATTTGAATAGAAATAACAAAATTATTAAAATATATTATTAAATTCATTGGTTAAAAATTTATTATAAATTAATATAACAATCAATTGAGTATATAATAAATGTTTTTATAACCAAACATTTTGTGCAGCAAAGTAGTTGTATGTTAATAACTTATATTATTTAATATTTGTAAATTAGGTTAATATAATTTATATTTTATATATTCATAAAAATTATTTTACATTCATTTAGTATATTTCATAGTCATCAAATAAGAAACAAATCCAATTTTATGCATAAAAATATGTATTTTATTAAAGGTTGTTTTGATGCCTTTTGATGACACATGTGTTTTAAAGATAAAAAATGAAACATTTATAAACTTTAATTTACCAAATAAACTTATATTTCGAAATATAAATTTATAAATTATCATTGGGTTAATGTTTCATATTTTTATGAGAATTTTCATTTTTAAATGAATAATGAAAAATACTAAATTTTAATTGAAAATGTATTTTTCATATAAATAATATATATTGTTAATTTATATTTTGAATTTTTTAAGTACAAATATTTAAATTATTCATCTGTAAATAAAATTTAAGTCATTTTAATCAATATAATTTTCCAATTGGATATAAAAACATTGTAAACTTTTGATGATTTTGACTTTAAGAACCCACTTTCTCATCCCATAAAAGATATTAACTTTAATTTAATTCTGACTAATTTTGTGAATTTAATTTGAAAATTTTGTTTAAATATTTTTAATCATTATAATTTAAAATATCTAATATGTCTAACATAAATTTATACCAATACTAATAGTGAAATTCGTAAAATTAGATTACATCGATTAAGAGAAAAACGAGTTTATCAAGGAATTAAAATTTAATCTTAAGGTGAAAATGACCTATAAAATTTTACAATACCCATTTTATGGAAATATTTAAACAATATAACAAATATTGACTTTATATATGAATTATCATATCCATATTTAATGTATAAAACATGGGAGGAATTTCATATTTGAAAATTTTATCAGTTTTTCAGTCACCCTGGTTATTAAAGACCCCCTCTCTCCTTATTAATCAAACATCTCAAACCACATTGGTTAATCCAATAACTACCCAAATATATTTAAACATTACCTCCCATAATCATAGGGCCATATTATGGGATGAATTCTACCTTATGATGGCATTAGTGCAAACCGATCGAGGACGCTTGAAGAAGAGGTAATTCTTTCCAGAAAGATTTTTATTTTTTATTTCTTCTTCACCACCATAAATTTTATTATATCCTGATAGTGTAAAAAAACCATTATATTCAAAATAATTTGGGGTTTTTATTTTCATAGTATGGCCTAAAACTTCACACACCTCCATCAAATGGGTTATTAAATAATTATTCATGTGTACGGTAGACTATCGTCTCGCTAATAGACGTCATTATTGTTTCAACTTGCACCATTCATGGTTGGGAATAATGATAGAAATATTTTTTGTATATGATATATAAAATTTTTATGATTTTTTATGCTTCATAAATTGTTTTATAACACATACCTTTCTACTTTCCATTTTAAGAAAATTTTATAACGTCGTTCTTATGTACAATAAACTACTACCTCACAAAGAAATGGGATTTTCTCACACTCTACATGGAATATATTGAAAATTGTCTTATTAAAAATATTTCATATATGTAACATAATAATGAAACTATAATTATAATATATTTATATATATCATTTAATTTTCCTTCATTCTTTAAGACAATAAAATGGAAACAACAGTCACGTATAGGTAATGAATATTTTCTCCATGAATGGTGTATTTATTTTCTTATTACCAATTTTTATTGATAAATATAACTACCTTTTCATAAATATACATATGGTACTTAAATCATGGTTTACATTTTTAAATCATGTTCTGAGTAATAGTTATAAAAAAATTAAAAGTAAAAACATACATTAAAAAAAGTAAATTACACCAAAAAAATTAAAATAATAAATGATTATTAAAAAACCTATGATAATATTATCTAAATGGATCATATATGATTTTATAAATATTAATATTGTTAATTTTATGTTAATTTAATATTTAAACCCATTATAAAATATTTTAAAATCCAATCAACCAAAATAATGGTTAAGGTAAGAGATTCCTTCTCAATTTCACTTCATTAAGTAATTTTGTCTTGTTCTGCATCTATATTCTTTAATACAATGTATATACTTCCCACATGAAATTCAATATCATGAATAAATCATATTTAAAAGTTTCTAGAATTTTATTTTTAATTTTTCATCTAATTGGATTTGAAAATAAATGTTACCATGTGGTAGTGAAATATCACAACTCAATTCCTTTTAATTGGATTATATTACATCCATATTATCATTAATATTCAATGATTCTATGTATAATTAATTTTAATATCTATTTATATATTGAAACATTTTTATTTGGATTTATATATTATATATTGAGTTTTTTCATTTAATAATTCTCACATCTTTATTATATTCATTTTATGGGTTTAATTCATAATCAAAATTTTATTGAGATTACAATAAATGCAATTATATGATCGTTTTTTAATAAACCCTATCATTTTATTCTCAAATTATTAATACAGATACATTTCATATAATACTACCTTTATTCACTTATTTTTATATAATATTTTTTATAAAATGTTTTAATATTATATGAATTAATTTTCCACTTCAGTTGGAAATCCATTTTCATAAAAAACATGTTTTTTAAAAATTATTTCTTAAAATATTCCTTAATCCATTTAAAAATAAATGATTAAAATTTAAATTTTTTTCTTTTTACAAATTATTTTTACAGGAATCTTCTCATGTATTTCGAAAAAATAACTTTTCAAACCATTTAAAATGAAAAAGGAATTTTATTTTTACCTCGTATGGAAATAACCACTTTCATTTTTTGAAGCCCCATTTGCTATATAAAAAATATTTTTTTAATGAAAATTATTTGAAAACTGATTTTCAAATAAATGGTTTTCTATAATAATTTTCATATATAATAAGAAATTTTCTCTTGAATTGTATTAAATAAGATATTATGATAATTATATTAATTAATTAGAAAACCCATTACTCTTACTCTAATGAGTATACATCATGTTGATACCATCATTATTATTCCTACAAATAAAATATGATTATTTTGACCAAGTGTAGTATATTCATTTACTTACAATAATTATTTTCATATTCATTAACTTCCCCTTGAGATATTAATTTTCAAATTATAAGTGGTCAATTAATTTACCCTAAATATAAACATAATTTATCTTGGATTTTACTATTTCCTAAACTATATATCATTTTTATAAGTGGTTCTTACATTAAATGTTATTTTATTAAATAGGGAAATAAATATATACCAATAAACATTACTCTATATAGAAATATGATAAGGGACATTGTATATGGATTAAATTGATTATTCTATACATGATGACTGATTTGGACAATCAAGAAATGGGTTGCGGATCAGTTAAAGAAATCTCTTTGATGACTCATTAGTCTCGTGTGATGAATCAATTGTATATCCTTACCTAATTGGTTTTAAAATTGTATGTTTTAAACTATCTATAGGACATATATTGATGGTAATGTTGTCATGTTCCTAGGAAGCATGAAGTCTGATTATTAAGAATTACCTTCAATTCATATTTATTTATTACATTCCAAGAGGTTTTCACTATGAAAAAAATAGATTCATTGAAATCTTAGTTTATTAATTAAATGAAATCGTTTTTAGTTCATTAACTTATCATATTGACTATACCTTATCTTATTATTATAACCATGATATTTAATAAATTACATGGTTTTACGTTATTTTTACTTCCTTATTCATTATTCTATATCCAGTTATGATAGTCATGTTGTTGAATAAATATTATTTATTTCCATTTATGTACCCTTACATATTTATTACACGCTTACATATCATTTTATTAATTAAATGGAATGCGTGTTTAGTTTTTTACCTTGATTATTGATTATTATCATTGATTTTTTATTGATTTGGGGACATTTACCCATTGCTAAGCATCTGAGCTGACAATTATTTTGTTTTCTTTTCATAAGAATTCCATGAAGTTTTCTAAGACTAATACAATATGATATTGTAAATGGAAAAAAATTATTTTGAAAAAAATAAATTATGTGGAAATGTGTGGGTTCATTTGTAATATAAAACTATTGTTTGTATCTAGTTCACAAAGACTAATAAACTAATAAATCATTCTGTATTTTTTCCCTTTTATCTTATTCAAATGTAAGGGTATAAGGAAGCAACTTTGGACTAATGGGGCAAGGGTTGCTATAGTTGGTAGAAGAGTAATTTTATTAACATCCTTAGAAACCATATTTAGGAAAACATAGATTAGGTATATAACACTATGATAGAATTTGAGGATAATTAAAGAAGAAAATCCTAACGTTTTGGTAAGATAGAGATTATATAGGTATTTCAATAAATAAATCCCTATTTGAATACTAGAAGTAGACATGGTTATAGTAATGATTAACTACGTTGTAATTACTCTAAAATGGCCACATCAGGCTGGACTAGAGAATAACCCAGTACATGAAAATGAGCCTTACTACCCACCTAGTATGACATTTCTAGGGATATGTTTATGATATTTCAAATTTTATTTAAAATCCATTACCAAGAGTTTGAATAAATAATTAAAATGAATGTCCTAGTTTAAACCCTAGACCAAATAAGGGACTATGTGGAAATACATTTTTTTATGTATTTATGTGTTATTATCCTAGAATAATGATGTAGAATAATTTTTTTCTAATTTTACTTTAGGTAAAATAATCATGAAACATATATAGATTCTGTTAAATTTTGTATTCATTAAACTAAAAATAATGTATAACACAATAAGTCATTGAATTAAGACTATTCCTAAGTTCACTGTCTTAAACACATATTTTTAGGTTTTAAGTAATGAAAGACTACCACGATTAAGAACATTATATCTGAAACATAGTGCATGTATATATATTATTGTGGAACAATAATTTGAGGAATAATTAAATTACATATATAGAAATATTATTGAAATAATTGATAGGATTTAAGGTTCATATGTTCATTAATGATATTTTAATAGTAGCCAAATAATATTACTATACATTTAGAAAAATATTTTATATTGAATAGCAAAGTAAATGTGTTATTTAATGATTAATTTAATTTAATGGAATTCATTTATAAATATTTGGATCATTAAATCAATATAGTTTTTAAAAAGATTAACTTTTATATTTGATGAAAATACATCATATCTGATAAGTCAGTAGGGATTGAACACACAAAAGAAGGATGATAAGGGCTTAATGGAAACCAAAAACCTATCAAATCTCCAATAAATACATCATTGTCTTTATTTAAAAAACTTGATGGATAAATATTAATTATGAATCAATAGTTTCACTTTTGATGTTTATTGGTTAATGTAATAACCATATTTTATTTTCAAAATAGTTAGAGACACACAAAAAGAGTTTTTACTCTTTTATGGATATTATGATCTATTTAAAGTGATTTTTAGGGGTCCATAAATAAAAAAAATTCAATTTTGGTTAAACATTTCATGTATAAAAGGTAACAAATTTTTAATTGACTATAGGACAATAAAAACATGAAATATTTTTCATACAAATATATAAAGTTAGTAATGTTTTATTATATTCTTATATAGTAACAAAATAACTCAACATTATAAAATTTATATTGAAAAAGAAATGTTATCCAACCACACTAATATTCGATGAATCAAATAGTCCTCTAGATCAACACATATTTATGGATTTGATATAACAAACTGGCTCTTTATTTTACACATAGACATAACTTATTACATAAAACCATCAATTGATACAACATTGAAGATCGAGAGGTCTAGTGACTTTAGGGATTAGGAACATTACATAACAACATAAAACAAGAAATACACATCTTTATTTAATACTACTTCTACATGACCACAAATATTCCTTCGTACGTAGCATTGTGTGGGATAAACTAAAGACATTCTTAAAAAAAATAGTGACCTATCAAGCCCAGTAAGTGAGTAAATAGGACAGAACTTGAAGAATACACTACATTTTAGGAAATATGAGTATAAATGGAGAATAAGAGAAACATGAACCTAAATTCCTAGTATATCTTGATTATTAGGATGCTTGAGAACCTCATTAGGAGGTATTTGTACTCTGATTACTGAATTGCAAATTTGTGTCATCCTGTTAATCCACGAGTGTGTGGTGAAGTGGATACTTCAAGTAAGACTTATGATTTGGTTTGGATTACCATAGTAGATGAATACCACTGCAGGAAACAAGTTGTGTATAAGTTGTGGTTTGACTTATGTTCCAATGGAAAGTGATTGGGACATTTGTCAGTGGAATGTAGATGTGGGTCTAAACAACATAAATCTGGACTGAGTGATAAGAAGACTCTGGTCCCAAGTGAGGTTTCTGTTCGTGATAGCTCATTGGGGGTGAATTTTAGTGGTACATATGCAGATTGTGAGTTGGGTGTTCATGATCGATCTCACAACCAGTTTGTTGAGATGTTGTGTTTGCAAGAGGAAGGCATGTCAGTGTCCAAGAAAACCAATTAAACACCTATGGATCCAAAAGTGTCTGATATCTCTCGAAGTCTGAATCAAAATCTATGTGTGGGGATTCCTTCCAGTACTATGTTGATTTAGGGTGCAGTAGGGGCATAATGTGATGGGAGTGCTCGAGGTGCTATTCTTAATACAGGTGTGGTGAGATCAAAAATTATGTCTCAAATTGGTGATTTCCAGCATGATGGAAATCATAAATAAGTTGAGGAACCTTCCAAGGAGGATGAGGATGTCCTCAAGACTTTTAAAGATTCATATTATGATATGGTGGTCCAGTTAGGGAAATGTTCCATAGATAGAGGTCAAGAAGAGGGTTATAAGGTTCCAATCATGTTAAGTCCCCGATGGTTGGTAGTTGAGATAGCGTGTAGTAATTGTTTTGAAGATTTGGATAATGGTGAATTGGTGCAGGAGCAAGGAATTGATCTGGTCAAGTTCCCTTTGGATGTGTAGAAAGACCATAGGAGTTGGATAAGCGATGATTATTCAAGCAATTAAGTTAATGATTCAGATGCATGCCTGAGGGGAATAGAAAAGCGTAGGGGAATCCACAATGAAAGAAAATACTACTATTATTTGCTGATTCTTATGGAGTGTAGATCCATGTAGAAGTTGAAAGCTCGGCTTGTGGGAAATGAAACCCTCAAGGCCATCTTCCAGCTGGTGGATTCTAGTGTAGTAATAGAGAAATCATTGTATTTTCTCATGTATTCGAGAGAGGAAATGCTTGAAATTTTTTTGTCGATTAAAGCCAGAGATGAAGATACCAACATGATGATGAATAGGATCTTGAAGGTGTTTATAAATGAGGAACAATGTCCATGTATTGGCAAGAATTATGTTATAATTATTAGGGGGTTCAATGAGTGGAATATCATTGTTGAGGAGTATATTCCGTCATGGGACAAGATGAGTTTACGGTTTAGAGACCATCAAATGGATGAACTAGATATTCCGGTAAACACTATATCCTAGAAATTATTTAGGGATGTCAAATTTGGTAGACATAAATTTTACATTAACAAAACTGTTATATCCTTATGTGTTTGAACATTGGGTTTCACACTTTTTCCTTAAAACTATTTGTTAATAAAAAAGTTAATTTTCTATCAATAAAGAAGTCCCTTACTTGGAAGTATGATCCCAAAGGTTTGGGAGAGTCTTGAGAGAGGAATCATGGGAGATTTGGGTGACTTGGAAGGATTATAGAGAGAGGAGTGATGAGTTTGGTTGATCTCCAAAGGATTTGAGTGGTGAGAAAGTGGGAGCTCAAGATATTTTATATAGGAAAAAAGAGGAAATTATTTATAATAGTGGTTTTGGGCACCACCAATTAAACTAATCAAAACCACAAACCATACCACGGGATTCCCATGGATTTTCCAAAGGGGAGTGTGAATCATTATTTTACAAGTCCAATGTCCTAACTTATTAAAATTTTAGGATTGCTTATGTGGAAGTGAGTCACACTCTCAAGGAAATTAATTATAAATGTTCAAATGGTTTTTAAGTCATGGAGGGTCCACTAATGCATTGTAAAATAAATCAAACAAACATAAAATAAAATTATATTAATTTTAAAACAAATAATTTCCTAAAATATCCTTTATAGTATTTTATTACATCATTATTAGGTCAATATTATGTCAGAAAACACATTATATAATTAAATGTTATTTAATTTTTACCCAAAAATTTGACTGTCTTGGAAAATTATGAAAAATTTAAAATTGGATAATTTCAACATCTTGATTCCAAAAATAATATTCATTTTATCTAAATAATTTTCTATATATATGATTTTATTACATTTTAAAAAACCTATATATATCGAAAATTTATGGGTTTTGATAAAAATGGCTTTCAAACATTTATAAAAATTACAATTGTATTCATAAAAATTATAAAATCATTTATATTTAATAAAAATTAATTTAGTAAAAATATTTTATTTAAATATTATTTAATTAAAAAAACAATTAATTTATCAAAATAGATTTCTTAATTGAATATATACTTAAAATACTATTAGTGCTTTAAACAATATTTAAAAAGTAACAACAATAAATGAATGTATATTCTATTTTATATAAAACAATAATGAAAATAATAATAATGATATAGTCTTTTTACATGACCCCTTATAACAACCCCATAAGGCCAAAGGTTATGGTGTGTGATGGTGACAGAATCTTTGGGTGTCTAAGAAAACATCGCTCGCATGGTAATCAATATCAACTTCCACTTCCCCTGTAGGCGGTTCTGTTCGAGAATAATGTGTTGAAGCTCATCTTGGGAATGGTCAAGAGTGAAGCACAGTGATTCCAAATCCTTTCCATGCTTGGAAAAATGGGCTTTGTTAGGAGAAATTCTATTGGATGAGGCCATCAATTCCTTTTTATGATTAAATTGGATTTGTTAAAGCCCTATATTTATACTAATCAAGTGATCACTCTTAAATTTCTATATTTTCAATGATAACAATTCTTAACAGTATTTTGAATGACATAAGCATAAAACAAAACATTTGAATATGTTTTTTATAATAATTTTACTTTATAATTCTTTTAATTGGATCTTGAGGAATTTTCATTAATAAAAGTTTAGGTCGTTAAAATCTTCACCCCCTTAAGAAATTTCTCCCCCAAAATTTTATTTTCCCACACTAAAACAGATGCAAGTAACTCTAATTCATCACTTCCTCTGATTCCCACATTTCTTCTTCAAACATGTGGTTCCTCCACAACACATTCATGAGGGTAATTGTCTTAGTTTTTATAACTTTTTCCTTACAATTTAAGATCTTCACCGGCTTCTCTTCATAAGAGAGGTCATTCTCCAATGGTACCACTCCTTCATTGAGTACATATGATAGGTCAGGTATGTAATTTATCAAGACTGATACATGGAATACAACATGTAATTGAGATAGGATCAGTGGGAGTGCTAGTCGATAATCCACTTCACCAATGAAATCAAGGATCTCAAACGGGCCGATATTCCTTGGAATAAGCTTTCCTTTCTTCCCAAATAGCATACCTCTCCTCAATGGTGATTTGCATAGGAATACCATTTCTATGACATCAAACTATAGTTCTCATAAATAGTTATTATCATAGTTATTCTGTCGACTCTGAGTAGCTTTAAAGTGAAGCTGGAGGCTATTAACCATCTCAATGATTTCCTCAACATTTTAGGACATAGGAAGATTTTCTACCCAACCTCATCCAAACCTATTGGTGTTCTTCACCTATTCCCATAAATGGCTTAATAAGGAGCCATTTGGATGATTGAGTGTAAACTTTTGTTTTAAGAGAACTCAATTATTGGGAAATGTTAATCACATCATCCATTGAAGTGCATTGAGCATGCTCCCAACATTTCTTCAAGGGTTTGGATAGTCCTCTCAAATTGGCCATCAGTTTGAGGATTATAATCCGTACTAAAATTTATCTCAGTATCTAGAGCATGTTAAAAAATCTTGAAAAACATAATGTTGAATCTTGGATCTCGATCAGATATAATTGATAAAGGTACTCCATGCAGCCTTACCACATATTTCATATATATCCATGCTAGTTGATCCAATGTGAAATCCTCTAGAATTATAATGAAGTGTGAAGACTTTGTATGGCGATCAACAACAACCTAGATAACATTATTTTCTATTGATATCATTGGATGTCTAGTGAAAAAGTCAATGGTGATATTCTCTCATTTCTATGTCGGTATGGGTAATGGTTGCACTATCCCCTTATACCTCTTCCTCTCATCCTTCACTTTCTGAAATAACAATAACATTGATGTATACTCGGTGATCTCATTCTTCATGTTATCCAACGAATAATGCTCTCAGAGATCTCGATACATCTTTTTGTTTCCTGTGTGAATGGAGAAATTCGAAATATGTGTATCATCCAAAACTTCATTCCTTAACTCTAGACTTGATTGATCACATAGTCTCGACCCAAATTTAAAAATTACTTCTTCATTGTCATTGAACTCCATAGATTTCCCTTTTTTAGATAGTTTCCACATTCTTTGGAATTCCCACATCATCCTTTTGAGCATCCAATAAGCTTTCCAAAAGAGAGAGTTGAGAAATAATTTGTTAAAAGTTTGATGATGTTCTATTATTTATAATTCCCAGGTCCATCTTCATCAAATCTAATAAGATTGGATACTTTTCAATCCTCATCATTTATAGAATCTATGGGTCCTTTTTACATAGAGTATCTGCCACCTTATTCGCATTCCTAGGGTGGTAATGGGTTGGGAAGCCAGAGTATTTGTTCAGATCATACCATATACAATAGCGCATGTTTAAAATGTTATGTATGAATATATACTTGAGGCTTTTGAGATCTGTATATATTTCACAAATCTCCATAAAGATACAATGCCACAAAAAAATTCATAGAGAAGATTATTGCAGCCCACTCAAGATCATGTGTTGGATAGTTTTTCTCAGGAATATTTAATTGCCTTAATGCATAGGCAATGAATTCAACATTTTTCATCAACACTCATCCGAATACCTTCTTAAAAGCATCACTAAATACTGCCAAAAGTTTTCTAGTTTTGGGTAGTGTGAGAATGGTGTTAGTGATAAGACTACTTTTCAAATCCATGAATCTCTCTTCGAATTCATTACTCCATGACAACATGACTCCCTTATATGTTATCTTGGTATGAGGGTTTGAAAATTTTGATAATTTTCATACAAATCGGTGATAATATCCAACAAAACCCAAGAATTTACGGATAAATGTTACTGATTATAGACCTGTCCATCCATGAATTGCATCTATCTTGGATGGATCCAAAGATATCCCATTTTTTTGATGATATGAACCAAGAATGATACCTTCTACAACCAGAAATCTCACTTTCTATACTTTCCAAATACATTATCCTTTCGGAAGGTCTCTAGTATGGTTCTTAGATGCTCCTTAATATCCTTCTTAGTTTTAAAGTATATTAGAATATCATCCATAAAGACTGCCATAGATTTGTTGATGTAATATCTCAAGACTCTATTCACCAATTCCATGAAGATTTCTGGCGCATTAGCGAGTCCAAATGGAATTACTATAAATTCATAGTTCCCATACCTTGAATGAAAAGAATTATTGGGGATATCCTCCTTCCACACCCATACTTAGTAATATTCCAACTGAAAATCTACCTTTGAGAAGTATTGTGCTCCACGTAGCTGATTGAACAAGTCATCAATTCTTCTAAGAATAAACTTTTTCTTTATCATCATTTTGTTGAGCTCATGATAATCAATTCAAAGATGCATTGACCCATCCTTCTCCTTGATGAAGTGGGCTAGTACACCCCATGGTGATGTAGTCGGGAATATAAACAATTTATCTGGATTCTCTTGTATTTGTTTCTTAGTCTCCTCATGCTCCACAACATCTATTCTATATTTAGTCTTGGATATTTTCATTGCCCTCGGTATAAGATCAATTTATAATTCAAAATCTCTTTTAGGAGGAAGACCATGCAATTCCTCAGGAAACACTTCCGTGAACTCCCTCATAATAGAAATGTCTTAAAAGATTATTTCTTCCTTAGAATCAATCATCTGATCCAAATACTCATGATAATTGGGTAGTAATATCCACATTTGAGATGATGGTGACAAATAAGATTAATCTTCTTCCTTACACTTGTATAGAATCAAGGGTATATTCTCCATATGGAGATTCATTCACCTTTCATTGAAATTTATATTGTCTTTCTATAAGGAAAGCCAATTCATGCCATGAATGGCATCAAATTCCACCAAAGGGAGTATGAAAAGGTTTTCTGGGAAATTAAATCCACAATTTTTGACATAGTAGGAGTTATATTCTTGGAATTCAACGATTTCCCAATTTTATGTTTTCACTAACAACTTTACTTCCATAAATTCTTGTGCTGTTAAGATTGTTCTACTAAAAATTCACGATATAAAAGAATTTTTAGAACCAAAATAAAAAATTACGTTAACTATTTGTAAATGAATAACTATCATACCATTAACCACTACATTGATAGGGTTCACATCGGCGGTAGTGATGAAAAAATATCACCCTTGTCGCATTGGAGGTTGTTGGTTGCCCCAAAAAACCCTAGGCTTAGGGCACTAGAATACAGAGTTCCCTGGTTATTTGCAGTTTATGCAATGAACAATACGTTGAATGTTGAATGGAGAATTACTCTCCTCTGTAATAGCTACGTGTTTTTCTTGTTAGTATTTAATGGTCAGGTTCTCTTCTCTTCCACAACTAAAGCATTTCCTCATCCCCTTTTGGAAATATCCAGGGTGCTTCTTTCTGCAACTTTGAAAAGTTGGGTGCTGAATTTTCATACCATTTTTGGATTTATCCATCGAACCGCCCGAATTAATTTCCACATTACACATTTTATCCCCATGATACCCCCAAGATTCACTAATCTACGTTTCAACTTTGAGGGAAAATCAGACAATTTCCTCAGATCTCTCGAAGTCACAGATCACTTGGGATTTTTATAATCTAGGTTTTGTCAAACCAAATAAGTGGTCAACCTTGCATTTGGGGGGTAACACAATATAAAAAGGCATATTGTGAAAGCCTTGTAAATGTTTCCTCACACGTTATGATGGATTCATCATCTTTTTTATGGAAAGTAAGTCCCTTTCCATCATAAGTCGTAGGGAGTGAAGAAAATAATTTTCAAAAAACATTTTCCGAAAATCCTTTCGTTCCAACGCCTCGATATACTCCTCAGGCTTTGTATTGTTTATCAATGTCCACCATTAATCAGATTCACTATCCTTACAATAACTAGATAGAATAACCTAATCTTGTTTGGAACATTGAAAGATGGAGAAGATATTTTCAATGGTGTTTTCCATTGTTCAGTAATTGAGGTATCATATAATCCATTAAAATTAGGGGGCCCTTGTCTCATGAAACTCTCAATTGAAACATTCTCTTTATTGGGGGTGTTAAATGTTCCTCAGGACCAACAATTATATTCAAAAACTTGGGTTAACTAAGAGACTATAGTGACAAAGTTCATGATTCCTGCTCCCATCAGATTTGGAATCTCATTATAACAGTCATCACATGGATCATCGCATCGATTGTTAGGTCAAGTCCTCCTATTACAGTCCATTAGATGGAATAAAATGAAAGCTAGGTGTAACACATAAAGGGTAATCCAAATACAAAAACAGATGACGTAAAAAATATTTTTATTTCTTTAACATATGAATTTATATGTATCAATATATGTTATCCATGATCTAGTTACCAACATATATTCTTCGGGGTATTTTTTCCATTAATAATGGTTCACAATAATCTTATGAGATTAATAAATCATACCCCTTGGAGTGTCATAACCAAGACTGGAACAAGGCCCATTGTTGTGCACCTATTCCCATTCGAGTCTAGATCAAAGCGATGTTTTCAGGTTTTACCCCTAGATACATCTATGGTAGATCCACTTATAACTACTTATATCCAAACATGGATGTATTTTCCAGATAAACCGCTTAATCAATACTCAAAAAAATTATGTTTTTTCTGATTAAACTTAGTCATATCATGAAGGATTTCACTAGGTTTTTCTAATCACAATCCGAAAAATAACCAATATTATCCTTTAATAACAACTATAACAACCTTGCTCTTTATATCAAACTTAAGAATAATTTTTAAATAAAACCTTCACTTGATAAAATAAATAAGAACAAGAGGTATAGTGTCTTTAGAAATTATTAACATTACATAACAACCTAAAACCTAAAATTCAAATCTTTATTGAAAACTTCTTTTATATGGCCACACACATTATTTCATACTTAGAATTTCATGGGTTAACATCAGGACATGCATAAGAAACGGGTGAGATATAAATATGAGTAAGGGAGTAAAAAATAATAACATGAAGAATAAAATACATGTTAGTAAATAAGAATATCAATGGATCATAATAGAAACATGAACATAAAGGCATGATATAACATGATTATCATAACATGGAAATGTGGCATCAACATTTAACATGATATTAGTCTAAGCCAAGAACGATTGCACATGAAGCATGAGTGAACCCTCATTGAACTTGAAATAGATTGAGTAAAACCTCATTGCACTTGATTTATCATGATACTAATATTTACCCAATGCATTGGAGTGCTATCAGGGTACACCATTCTTAATCATTTCATTTCATGCATAAGTGTTCCACATGGATCATACAACATAGAATCATTCAACATCATAATTTATTCCACGATAAAGGAATGTAGAATACATACATGAAACTCTATAATCAATAGGTAAATGTGCATATAGGTGTATACCCTGGAGAAATAAATGGGCATTTTATTCACTACACAATGACTTTGGATTAGAAAATCGCGGTGCAATGTCGACATAACAACGACGTGACATAAGAATTAATAAAAATGGTTGGTTAGAGGGAAAGGGGTGTCTCATAATATGTAAATGAAATGGAAAATAAGGGGTGTAATATAGACACATGTATAGTATATGTAATGGGATTTAGATTCATAATGAAAATTAATTTATTGAATGTAATTTAGGAGGGAAAAATACCTTACGAAATTTTGGTATGGTAATAGGTGTACATATGAGGCATTAATGAGAGAGAAAGGGGTCTATCATCATTTAAACAAAAGGAAGATAGTATAGGGAAGGTGATAAATCATACCCAAAAATTTTAATTTTAATTCAAATGGTATAATGACATTAAGAAACATAGAAGAAATTGATAAAGGAAGAAGTCCCTTACTTGGATGTGTGATCCCAAAGGGTTGGTGGAGGCATGAGAAAGGCTTATTAAATGATTGGGGAGCCTTGGTAGGATTTTAGAGAGAGGAGGGAAGAGGATAGTCAATCACCTATGTTATTAAGTGAAGATGAAGTGAGAGCATAAGTGGGGTTATATAGGAAAGGAGAGGGAATTATTTATTATTTAGGTTTTGGGTACCACACATTAAACTAATCAAAATCACAAACCATCCCAAGATTTTGGCCCATGATTATTTCCAAAGGGGAGTGGAAAACATTTTTTTTACAAGAAAAAGGTCCTAAAATATTAAAATATTTGGTTTTATTATGTGTAAGTGAGTCATACTCTCTAGGAAATAAATTTAAAAAGTTAAAATGCCTTATAAGTCTTGGAGGGTGCACTAATGCTTTGTAAAATAAATCAAACAAACCTAAAATCACATTATTGTAATGGTAAAACATATATTGACCAAATGTGTAAGATCCCGGTTTTGGAAAGGTGTGTTTTGTTTTGGTTTGGGTTGAACCCTTTGTCATTGGGACTTTAAAAGGTTTCTTGAAAATGTGAGAGGCCTTGGGGGTGTTCCGGGGGCTCGTGGCACAGAACAAGGGAAGTCTGGGCAAATCAGACCAAGGCGCACGACCTGCGCACAGTCAGCCAAACTGTGCGGCCTGCCCAGACTAAGTCGTGCGACCCTCCCTCATTTGGACAGAAGTGAGTGCACTATTTTCAAACTGTTTTCCAAACCGTGCGGCTAAATCGTGCAACACCCCCTCCTTCGGGTAGTGGCGTCCACACGGTTTGCTCACGGTTTTCCAAACCGTGCGGCTAAACCGTGCATCCACTTAACATTAGAAAATTTACAAAATTTCCACTCCGGGCTTTATAACCCCAACTTGGAATTTTCCTACCATATTCTCCTCTTCACCCTAGGTGTAGACCAATCCCCTGAAGGACTCCAAGAGATAAAAATCCTTCAATTCTAAGGCGTTTTTGGTGCCGTTGGTTGCGGATTGAAGCTCCAGGTAAGGCTAATCTCCTCGTTGGTTCTTTTTTTGTTGTTTAGGGTTTGTGTCTTCTCTACCTCTTGTTTTGAAACACTAAAACCCTATCTTGGGTGAGTTGTAGGTTGATGCTCCAATGGTTGGTTGAATCAAGGTCTAAGGACTCGATTGAGGGTGCGTTCAACCGCAGATTGGAGGTACGTGGTCTACAAGTTATATCCCATAGTTATTTGGGGATTTTTTGCATGTTAAATTGGATTCTTAATTTCCCTGGGTTATGTTCTGGATAGCCTTGGCATGTTTGAGAAGAATGGTGTTTAAAATGGAAAATGGGAACCCTCATGATCCCCATGGGATGTTTTGGGTTTGACTTGACCTAATTTAGGGCCATCCATGGGATGTGCTGGCTTTTCCCAGGTTTAGGGATTGTTATTGAATAAGTGAATTTGTTGAAATGAAATGTGTATCCCTTGATAAAAATGTTGGCATTATTGGTTGAATTTGGAATAGAAGATAGGTGATACACCTAGACTTGGCAATAACCAAAGGGTTATTTTGAATGAGTTAAATTGTTGATTGACGAAATGATGAATGGGTTAAATGGGTTAATGTGTAAAATGATTAAAGGCCATAATGGGATAGATTATGGGTCTAGTGTTGATTTCTTAGTGAGATAGACATAACAAATGGGAACTTATTAAATTGCTAAATGATATTAAACGTGATGTGTTAATAGGTTAAGGCATGATGTGGATACCCATGCGGGTTGTTGTGGATTGTGATGCCCAAGGGGAAATCGTTTGAATGGTTGATGGTTACATATATATATATAATCATATGCAAACGGCTTGGTAGAGTGGGATATGACTTGAGGATCTACGCCCACGGGTCAAGTGAAGACTGATGCTCCGAACCCCCCCTTTAAGGCACAGGTTAAGAATGGGGATTGAGGCTCCTTTCTCCTAATAGTTGTATCCACCCGGACTGAGGCATCGAGGTGAGGATATGGTTTCTATGTGGGAGTTATTCCTAGTGAGATAGAATAACGATGTGTTTACCCTCTTGCATGTGATTTTTGGCCTTAGACCCATGTAACATAAGGAATGTGATTAACCCATGGAAATGTGATGAAAGGGTAAGTGACGGTAAATGGTAATAAATGGATGGTAACAGAATGGCAATGGCTTTGGCTCTGAACTAGTTAATGGAACCTTATACAATTACTTTGTATTTATAATTCATTTTCCTTTTTCATGCACAACTGTTATACTAGATATTTATTAGACACCGTTGGTGGTGGCCTACTGAGTTATACTCACACCTTGCTCGGGCTACCGTTGGGTAGCCGAGCAGACTTCATGTTTGCAGGTCAGGACAGGGGCAAGGGTCCTTGCTAGTTAGCTGAGTGGACATGGGTAGCACTTGGTGGAGGATCCGAACATGGTTTCGGGAACATTTTGGGATTTTGGTTGTTGTTTTTATTTTTGGGCTTTTTTTCACTCTTGCACTGTAGTATGACGTGGCATATTTATTTTTTTGAAATGGTTTCTATACATGTTATTTGTTTATTGTTATTCTTTCTTCTATCTGGTAATTCTGTTGTGGCTTACTCTGATAAAAAGGGGGTATAGTCTCTCCACTTGACCCCATAGACCCCCACTGCTAGTCTGCAGCCTTTGGCGTATGGAAAGAGGTGCTTAAGATAATGTAACCACCCGGCTCGGAGTACCGGTTCAGTGGATTTCGGGTCGGGGACATTACAAAGTGGTATCAGAGGAGTTATTTCTTCTCCTTCTCTGATGTCTTGTTATTTGGGATTGATAGACAAGGGTTAGGATGTGTCAGGACTTGGCAATGAGCTCGTTCTTGGGAGTAGCTAACCTAGGTACGGGGGATAAATCCAAGTCACCCTGGGTGGTAAATGTTGTTCTTGGTTGTGTGGTGTTACGGTTGATGATATTTCACCATTGGGTGATGTACATGTGGTTTGATGTGATTGTTTTGTGATATTTTCCTTTTGGCCTTAAAGGCACAAGGATTGGCATTCATGCATCATTATAAGCACCTAGGGAGATATGTTAAATGCATTGTATGAAGCACATGCACGGGGTGGGTGTGTGAGGCAGGAAGGTAGGGTGCATCATGCATTTCATGAAACCAAGAAATAATGAGAAAAAATAACTAAAAGAAGTGGTTAAAGGATGTTTAATGAAACCTAAGGGTTTGTAATGAAGTGGAAAATGTCTTTAAAAATGTTGTGTGAGTTGGCAATAGTGCATGATTGTTACCCCATGTGGACCACGACCAGCGGTAGGGATGGTCGGGGCAGTGAGTTTGAGGTGTTAATGTTGTTAAAAATGGGATGTTGTATCTAGTTAATAGTTTTGATGATGTCGTGAAGGTTTATGGTATGCATTCTAAATCTCGTTCTTGGCATGTAGAGAGATGGCACCCCGACGTCGGGTACCAGTTGGGAAATGGGAGGATGTTGCTTAAAACACTGCTCTAGTAGAGGGGAAAGAAGATGTGGTGATCAATGAAGGTGGAGAAGACCAGTTCTGAGGGAAGTTGGATCACCTAATGCAGATGATGGATCGAGACGCATGGCGGGTTTCACCGAGTATATTTGAGCTGACCAGGGTGTCCCAGCTGCAACATCCTCTGACCTTCACTGGAGAGGGTGGGCCAGAGGCAGTGGAGTTCTGGTTAGAGTCTATCTAGAAGATACTTTATCATCTAGAGACCTCTGTCGAGAAGTAAGTAAAGTTAGCAAATTATATGTTGCGAGGCCAGGCTAGGCGCTGGTGGGACATCCAGGCCCAGATCGAGCAGGATGAGGGAATGTCGTGGAAGGTTTTTCAAGAATTTTTTTTGTAGAATTTCTACCCAGAGACGTTGAGGCAGGAGCGGGCTCTAGATTTTATGAGCCTAACTCAGGTATCATTATCATTGATGGACTATTCAAGTTGCTTCACTGATTTGAGACGTTGTGTCCCAGTATTAGCAGGGGATGAAGAAGTAGTGGCAAGGCGCATCCAGGATGGGTTGAGACATGAGATCAGGTCTCAAGTAAATATCTTAAACCTAAAGAGGTTCACAGAGGTAGTAGATCATGCACTGATCATGGAAGGAAACCTGAAGGGAGATTCGGGTAGTGGGCTTGTGCTGCCGGTGGGGTAGACGAGAGGTGTAGCTACCATGGGTCGAAAGCGACGCCATGGGATCTCACATCATGGCGGTTGTGTGAAAAGTGGCTGGAAGAGAAGGTCAGCCTCTAAGAGTGGGAATCATGTGTTCTGAAATCAGTGCGGTAGGCTGGGGCATGTGCGCGCTCAGTGTCATCGACCTCTAGTTGAGTGTCGTTCGTGTGGCAGGATAGGACATGTGTAGAGGTTCTATAGAAAACCTCAGCAAGTGGGCGAGTATGACGGTGGGAAGCAGGTGCCAGATATAATAAGGGGATCAGTTTTCCTATATCAGGCATGATGTTGGAGCTCCATGGGCCGTACTGGCAGGGGTGGTGGACGTGAAACTCCAGGGCAAGATCACTAATGCTACCAGGGCAGTGCAGCGCAGGGTGTTCAGGCTGGAGCACATGGTAGAGGGGCAAGTCAGCTTCAAGAAGTTCAGTTTGAGCCAGGTGATGGCGAAGCCGGACCGTTGAGTGTTCGAGGTACGATCCTTGTAGCTTCTATATTTCCTTGTGCATTGATTGACACATGTGACACACACTCTTTTATCTCTGCTCAATTTGTGGTAGCGTTGGGTTTACCTATGGAAAGGGTGTGTGGAGTTATGTCAATTAACACTCCGTTGGTAGTACGGGTTGAGGATATCAAGCAGTGCAATGGACGTGCCTTGGATGTTGGTGGGTATCATTTTCTGTTGAATTTGATCGTTCTCGAGATGTTAGGGTTTGTCCTAATCTTGGGAATGGATTGGTTGGTGTTGTATCGGGCACACATAGACTGTTATCGCCGCAGAGTATCATTCAGGTCACTCGATGGTGACGCTTATGTCAACCGTGGCGAATGGGATGTTCGAGTAGGGCACGCAAGGCCGTTTTGTCAACAAATGAGTGGATTCATCACCCATGTGTCATGTCTCATGATTGATGATGATGAAGGATGGGAACAGTCTGTTTTCCCTCCTATGGTGGAACGGTTCCAGGACGTGTCTCCTGAGGATTTCTCGGGGTTGAAATGTGAGAGGGATATTGAGTTCGCGATCGAGTTGCTGCTGAAAGCAGAGCCAGTTTCTATTCCTCCATAAGGAATGACACTAGTAGAACTTCATGAACTGAAGGTTCACCTTGAGTATTTGGAGCGTCAGGGGTTTATCCATCATAGTACGTCTCCTTGGGGATCTCCCATGCTTTTTTTGCAAATAAAATCGATGGGTTGTTGAGGTTGTGTGTTGATTATCAGAGGTTGAATCAGATGATAGTGAAAAATTGATACCCTCTTCCTAGAATTTATGACCTGTTTGATCAGTTGAGGGGTGCATCAATGTTTTCTAAAATTGATCTGAGGTCGGGTTATCACCAGTTGAGGGTGAGGTATTCTGATGTACAACTGACCACTTTCCAGAGTCGATATGGGTTGTTTGAGTTTGTGGTAATTCCTTTCAGCTTGACCAATGCACCAGAAGTGTTTATGGATTTGATGAACCAAATCTTTCATCCCTATCTTGATTAGTTTTTAGTTGTCTTTGATGATGATATCGTAGTGTACTTTAAAACTCACGATGATCATGCCCAACATCTTGACATCATCTTGGGTACGCTAAGAGAGCATCAGTTATATGCCATGATATCAATGTTTCTATTCTGGATATGTGAGGTACATTTTCTAGGTCACATCATCTCAGAGGCAAGTGTGTCAGTAGATCTGGAGAAAGTACAGGCAGTTGTATCTTGGGAGTAGACCAAGAGTGTTTTAGATATTTTGAGTTTTCTGGGATTGGCCGAGTATTACCGAAGATTCATTCAGGATTTATCTTTCTTGGAAGCACCACTCTCTGGCATGACCAAGAAGGGAATCAGGTTAGAGTAGTCAGAGGCTTGTGAGAATGCCATCCATGTGTTGAAGAAGAGGTTGATGACCACACCTATCCTTATATTACCTGAGTCGGGTAAGAAGTATATTGTGTTTTGTGATGCGTCCGGAATCGGACTTAAGGCTGTGTTGATGTAAGGTGAGCGGGTTATGGCATACAGGTGAAGGCAGTTGAGACCCCATGATTGTAACTATCCCACTTATGACCTTGGGTTGGTTGCAGTAGTTCACGCTTTGAAGTGCTTGAGGCACTATCTGTTGGGAGAACGATTTACTGTGTTTACCGACCATAAGAGATTAAAGTGCACATTCTCGTAGTGGGATCTGAATCATCGGCAGTGAAGAGGGGTTGAATATATCCAATCTTTTGACTTTGAGTTGGTGTACATTCCAGGAATGGGAAACAGTGTTGATGATGCTCTGAGCAGGAAGGTTCAGAATCAGGTGGTTCAGGAGTCCAGCACCGAATGGAGGGTGATGGATTTGTTTGCAGAAATGCACCTGGAGGTGTAGGAGGAGAGTGGTCAGGTCACTCTTTCTTCCATAACGATGGATTCAACACTTTTGGTTTGAGTTAAGGAAGGTCAGCTTGATGATCTTGAGTGTTTTTCCATGAAGGAAAATATTAAAGGTGGGGAGCTACCTTCTGGTTGTTCCGTCAACGCAGGAGGTGTTGTTCGCATTCGTGATCGTGTGGTTGTGCCAATGTGTGTGCGGGAAGAGTTGACGCATGAGTTCCATGCGTCAATGTGGGAAGTTCATCCTGGTTTGACCAAGATGTACCGCGATCTCCAAAGGCAGTTTTGTTGTCCTAGAATAAAGAAGGAAGTTGTGAGCTTTGTTGCACGGTGCCTTACCTATCAGCAGGTGAAGGCCGAGCATCAATGCCCAGGTGGTTTGTTGCATCCATTTCCCATTCTGGAGTGGATGTGGGATGATGTAATAATGTATTTGGTTGTGGGTCTTCCGAGGATGCCACAGAAGAATAATGCAATCTGGGTAGTTTTGGATCGGTTAACGAAAGCAGCTCATTTCTTACCGATTCAGGAGACCTATACAGTCTACCAGTTGGGTGAGCTGTATGTTTGGGAGATTGTGCGGTTACATGGGGTGTTGCGGACCATATATTCAGACCGATATCCATGTTTCTCCTCACGTTTCTAGCAAGGGTTGTAGAAGGCACTTGGTACACCGGTGTTTTTGAGTATGGCTTTCCACCTACAGACGGACGTGAAGTCAAAGCGTGTGATCCAAGTGTTGGAAGACATGTTGAGAGCCTATGTCTTGGAATTTAGTTTTCCTTAGGAGACGCACCTTTCGTTAGTTGAGTTTTCCTACAACAACAGTTTTTAGGATACAATTCAGATGGAACCATTTGAGGCGCTTTATGGGAGAGCATGTAGATCTTCATTGTGTTGGCTAGTGGCCGGTGAATCTGAGTTGTTGGGGCCAAGTCTCATGTAGGAGACTTCAGAGAGAGTCAAGTTGGTCAGGAAGTGGATGGATGTGGCTTAGAGTAGGCAGAAGTCATATACAGATCGGAGGTGTAGACCTCTTGAGTTTGGGGTGGGTGATAAAGTATTCTTTCAGGTGTCGCCATGGTTGGGTAACCGTCGGATTCGGAAACATGGTAAGTTGTCACCCAGGTATGTGGGACCTTTTGAGATTGTGGAGAGGATCAAACCAGTGGCTTACCGATTGACTCTTCCACAGTGGTATGGGGGGATGCATGATGTGTTTCATGTGTCGCAGCTTCAACGGTATCACCCTGGCCCATCTCATATTGTTGATGTGAAGGATATGGAGCTTCAGGTTGATGCATCCTTTGAGGAGCATCTGGTTCGTGTGGTGGATCATGGTGAAAAGGTCTTGTGAGGCAAGGTTGTGCCATTAGTGTGAGTATTATGGCAGCATGGGGAAGTTCAAGAAGAAACTTGGGAGCAGGAATCAGATATGCGGGCTCAGTGGCCCGAACTCCCCTCTTCGGTGGAGCAATGAGGCTTGGAAGCTCGGCCCAAGGACGAGCCATCATAAGGTGGGGAGGTTGTAAGATCCTGGTTTTTGTAAAGGTATCTTTTGTTCTATTTTGGGTTGAACTGTATTCCTTTGGGACTTTAAAAGGTTTCTTGGATGTGTGAGAGGCCTTGGGGGTGTTCTGGGGGCTCGGGGAATGGAAGAAGGGAATTTTGGAAAAAACAGACCAAGGCGCATAGCCTGCGCACGGTTAGCCAAATAGTGCGGCCTGCCCAGACTAAGCTGTGTGACCCTCCATCCTTTGGAAAAAAGAGAGCACATGGTTTTCACATAGTTTTCCAAACTGTGTGGCTAAATCATTCGACTCCCCCTCCTCCGGGCAGTGGCGTGCACACATTTTGTGCACGGTTTTCCAAACCATGCTGCTAAACCGTGTGGCCACTTAAAGTTGTAAAATTTACAAAATTTCCAATCTAGGCTTTATAACTCCAACTCGGGATTTTCTTCCCATCTTCTCCTCTTCACCCTAGGTGCAGACTAAGCCTCCCAAGGACTCCAAGAGATCAAACTCCTTCGATTCTAAGGCATTTTTGGTGTCGTTAGTTACAGATTGAAGCTCCGGGTAAGGCTAATGTCCTCCTTGGTTCTTTTCTTGGTTTAGGGTTTGTTTCTTCACTCCCTCTTGTTCTGAAACCCTAAAACCCTATCTTGGGTGAGTTATAGGTTGAAGCCCCAAGGGTTGGTCGAATCGAGGTCTAAGGACTCGATTGAGGGTGTGTTCAACTGCGGATTCGAGATAGGGGGTCTATAAGTTATATCCCATAGTTATTTGGGTATTTTTGTTCATATTAAATTGTGGTCTTGCTTTACCTTTGTTATGTTCTGGATATCCTTGTCATGTTTGAGAAGAATAGTGTTTAAAATGGAGAATGGGAACCCTCACGATCCCCATGGGATGTGTTGGGTTTGACTTGACCTAATTTTGGGCCATCCATGGGATGTGCCGCCTTTTCCCGGGTTTTGGGATTTTTATTTTACAAGTGACTTTGTTGAAATGAAATTTGTACCCCTTGATAAACATGTTGGCATGATTGGTTGAATTTGGAATAGAAGATAGGAGATGCACCTAAACTTGGAAATAACCAAAGAGTTATTTGGAATTAGTTAAATAGTTGATTTACAGAATGATGAACATGTTAAATGGGTTAATGTGTAAAATGATTAAAGACCATAATGGTATATATTATGGGTCTAGTGTTGAATGCTTAATGAGACAGGAATAACACATGGGAATTGATTAAATAGATAAATGATGTTAAATATGATGTGTTAATGGGTTAAGGCATGATGTGGATTCCCATATGGGTTGTTGTGGATTATGATGCCCAATGGGAAATGGTTTGAATGGTTGATGGTTACATATATATATAAGCATGTGCAAATGGCTTGGTAGGGTGGGCTATGACTTGAGTATATACTCCCACAGGTCAAGTGAAGACTGATGCTCCAAACTCCACCCTAAATGCATGAGTTAGGAATGGGGACTGAGGCTCCTTTCTCCTAACGGTTGCATCCACCTGAACTAAGGCTTCGAGGTGAGGATATGGTTTTTATGAGGGAGTTATTACTAGTGAGATAGGATAACGATGTGTTTACCCTCTTGCATGTGATTATTTTCCTTATACCCATGTAACATAAGGCATGTGATTAACCCATGGAAATGTGATGAACTGGTAAGTGATGGTTAATGGTAATAAATGGATGGTAACAGAATAGAAATGGCTTGGGCTCAAAACTGTTTGATGGAACCATAAATAATTACTTGCCATTTATCATTTATTTTCCTTTTTCATGCACAACTATTATAATTGATATTTTGTAGACACCGTTGGTGGTGGCCTACTGAGTTGTACTCACACCCTGGTCGGGCCACCGTTCGGTACCCGAGCTGACTTCATGTTTGTAGGTCAGGACAAGGGATAGGGTCCTTGCTAGTTAGATGAGTGGAAATGGGTATCACTTGGTGGAGGATCCGGACATGGAGTCAGGACCATTTTGTGATTTTGGTCGTTGCCTTTATTTTTGTCCTTTTGTTCACTTCTGCACTGTAGTATGACATGGCATATTTTTTTTTGAAATGGATGCCATACATGTTCCTTATTTATTGTTCTTTTTTCCACTATTTGGTTATTCTGTTGTGGCTTACTCTGATAAAAAGGGGGTATAGTCTTCCCACTTGACCCCATAGACCCCCGCTGCTAGTCAGTAGACTTTGGCGTATAGGGAGGCGCGCTTAAGGCCATGTAACCACCCGGATCGGAGCACCGATTTAGTGGCTCCCGGGTCGGGGATGTTACATAACGCCTCATTTATAGTATTTTTTACATCACTATTGGGTCATTATGATGTCATAAAACACATTATATAAATAAATTATATTTAGTTTTTACTGAAACATTCGATTGCCTTGGGAAATTATGAAAAATTCACCATTAGATAATTTCGATGTCCTGATTATAAATATAATATATATTTTATCTAAATAATTTTATAAATATGTATTTTTTACTTTTAAAATTAAAACCAAATTTATGGAATATTCATGGGTTTTGATGAAAACAGTTTTCAAACATTAATAAAAATCACAATTATATTCATAAAAATTATACGATAATTTATATTTAATAAAATTTAATTTAGAAATAATATTTTATAAAAATAATATTTAATAAAAACCCATTAATTCATCAAAATAGATTTCCTAATTTAATATTAACTAAAAATAATATTTGTGCTTTTAAAACTATTTACAAATCAATAACAATAAAATGAATGTATATTCATTATTATATAAAAAACAATGCACATAATCATAGTTCTTTGTTCTTATTACATAGCTCTTATAAAACCAGCATAAGGCTGAGGGGTAAGGTGTGCGATGGTGACATACTCTAGGGGTGGCTCTAATAACATCGCTTGGGTGGTCATATCTATAAATTTCCACTTCTCCCGTATGTAGTTCCATTCGAGCATAACGTGCTGAAGCTGGGCATGGTCTTGGTCAAGAAAAAATCCCACTAATGCTAACTCCTATCGTAGCTCCAACAAATGGTATTCGTATAGAGCAATTCTACTAGATGAGGCCATCAATTCCTTTGTCTGGGTAAATTGGATTTGTTAAAGCCCTATATTTATACTAATCATTGATAATTGTTCAACAACTATATTAGCAATGATAACAACTCTTAATGGTATTTTTAAATCCAAAAAAAAACCGAATAACTGAATATGTTTTATAGAACAATTTTACTTAATAAGACATTTAATTGAATCAAGATGAATTTTCATTAATAAAAGTTTGGGTTGTTACATTTGATCCCTTCAAAATTCCATTAATAATTCAATTGATCTTGATCAATGAGGTCAATCTCTATCAATAATTATTTATGATTTTCCTCCATGTCTATGTTTTCATTTTCCAGAAAAGTTCTCGTACTTTGAAGCATAGTTATATATTATTACATGTGGCCTTTGTACTTATCCTCCAATCTTAATATTAAATATTTAATTAATCCTTTAATGATGTGGGTTTTTTAAATAAATTAATATTTAAATATCACACCATATATTTCTAAGAATAATTTGTAACTATATGTTTGTAATTTATTTAAGGTGGGTATAATGTAACACCCTGAAACTCTAAATGAATAACATTTTATTTAATAGAAATATGCATCTTGTATAACAATGTGAATAAGAGAATATAACATCATAAGAACCTATGATATATTTAAAATTTTAAATAAAAACATTTAATAGCATGAAAATTATGCAATACATTATTTAACTTCTTCTACACAGAATGACAAGTCCCTCTAAAATCTTTTTCTACATGCAATAAAATTTTTTACTAAACAAAAATATACTATTAATATTATTATTTAAATTGAAAATTATCTCATAGACTATAAATTGGAGAATTTGAATAGTATTAACTATATTATGAAAATATATGGTTTAATTAATAAGCCTCCAAATGATTATAAATGAATAGAAGAACCAATTGAATTGAAAGGAAATGTTTTTAGAAAAACGATTTTATGCGCCAAAGAAATTTTACCATAAAAAATTAAATAAATTAATCTTAAGGAATTATTTTAGTTAAATTTATTTATTATATAATTAATTTAATTTGTTTACATTAGTTTTTTATTTTTTTATATTTATAAGATAAGAAAAAAATCAATTTTATGAAAAAAGATGTTTTTTTCTAAAAGAAATATTGCCAATTTTTAATGGTGAACTTGTTTTAATACTATATTTTAAAAATTAAACAATTTTATTTGAGAAAAATATATATTTTAAAAACAAAAAATTAATAATATATTGGGGACTATTTTTTGGGATTTTTTATAGATGGTTCATAATTGTACGAATCGTGAAATAATACTGAATTTTAATAACAGATAAATTATTATATTAATTGTTTTCAACAGAAAATTAGTTTAAATATAAATATAATAATCCAATATTTTTTATTTTAATCAATTTAGTATTGAAATTGGATACAAAATCATTGTAATCTTTTAGCCATTTTTACATTAAAAACCATCATTCTTGTCCCATTTGTGGGATTAATTTAATATTATTTTTTCCCAAATTTTGGAATTGAATTATAAAAATTGATTCCATATTTGGAATTGGAATAATTTATATTTTATAAATATGAAAAATTAATATTTTATCAAAATTATTAGTGAAAGTAATTAAAATTAATTATAGTGATTAAGATAAAAACATGTTTACCAAGGGAAATAACATTAAACATATGGGACCAAATGACCTTGAAAATTGTAAAGAAACCCATTTTATGGACATATTTTGAGAATATAATTTCTATTATAGATTTTAGTTAATTATTTGTGCCACTTGAAAGGAAAAAATGTGGATGGAATCGTTCTATTAAAAAATAAACATGTTTCCCACTCACCCCAAAATTGCATGGCCTCGATATCTCCCCCTTATTCACACATCTCAACCCACTTTTGTTCGATGAATACCTAAAAAATAACAATATAAATTACACCCCATAATACAAAAAGAACTATCATGGGTGTATATAAAACATAAAAATCCATTATTGAATACTTAAGGAGGATACACGAAGAAGATTTAATGATTTTTAAATATGGTTTTTATTTTATTTCCGTATCCACCCACTTATATTATTATTATTATATAACGATTATGTAATAACCAAACTATAATTAATATAATGATATGTTTTTATGTTAAGTATATTACTAAAAACATCACATAACTCCATCAGATGGGTTATCAAATCATCATTCATGTGTACGGAGGACTACCAACAAGAGAAGTGATGCCATTTTATTCCTATTACCACCCTTCATGTTTGGTTATAATAAGGAAAATAATATTTAAATATTATATATAATATATTTTTTATTTATATATGCTTATGGGATTATTTTATAACATATAACTTAATGATTTACATTTATTGGAATACGATAAGGTCGACCGTGTCTACGATGTACTACTACCTTTCAAAGCGATGTAATTATTTCAAATTTTAAATGGAATGTATTAAAGTAGGTTTTCAAAAATAATGTGATACATATAAAATAAAAATGATACTCTAATTATTATATATATATATATAATTTACTTTTCTTTCTTTCTATATGCCGAAAAATGGAAATAACATTCATGTGCATGTATGGCATACCATCTCCATGAATGGTGTATTTCATTCCTTATAAACAAATTTTATGGAAAATGATAAATAATAAATATATATCATATTTAAGCCATATTTTAAATTATAAAATAATTATCTATTTAAGATATAAAATAAAAAGTCTAAACATACTCGAAATAACAAGGCAATTAACACCAGAAATAATGAACATAATAAACTTTTATTAACAAACGAGAGATAATTTGTCAAAAAATTTATATTTGTTATTATAAATTTTAATAGGGAATTATTAAAATTTAATAACATTATTAAAACCATTATATAATGTTTTAATTGGCGTTAAACCAAAAGGAAGCTTAAGGTATGTGATTCCCTCTAAATTTCATTTCATCAGGGAACATTGTAATGTTATGAACCTATTTGATTTCATATAGTGTATATACAACACATTTTACATTTAAAGTCATGAATAATTCATCCTTCAGGTTATGTTTAGTTTCAATTATAATTATTTAAACTATGGGTATATGAAATTTGAAGATAAAAAGTGTTTATGAAATTTTAAAAATCAATTCCTCTTCACTAGGTTATATCATTTCCTCATTATTATTAATATTATTTGATTTTGTGTATAATGAATTTGAATATATATTTTCTTATTTAACCATTTTTATGCTGATTTATGTTTGATACACACAATCTATTAATTTTTTAATTATCCCTTCAACATTATGTTCATTTTAGGGTTTATATTAAAATCTCACTCTAATCAATAATTTTTTTCCTTAAAATTCTTTTAAAAAAAATTATATGATCATTATGTAATAGACCCATTTATTTACTTCTCATATTGTCATTTTTTATCTTTGTAATGTAATAGTGCCATTTTCCCTCTCATTATTACTTAATATTATTGAGAAAATGTTCTATGAAAATCTGACCTCAATTTCATCTTTAATCAGAAATCAGTTTTCTTAGAAAAACCTATTTTCTATTTTTTTAAATTTTTTATTGTACCTTTTAAAGATGATTTATTAAAATAAATAATTATGTATATTTTATTTTTACAAAAAAATAAAATGAATCTTCTTGTCACTTTCGAAACAATGCTCTTTTATTACCTTTCATAATGAAAATGAATAGTTATTTTAACCCTTTATGGAAATAACCACCATCATTTATTTGAAGATTCATTTTCATTTTTAGATGTATATTTATAAAAAATGTTTTTAAAAGTTATTTTAATTGAAAATTATTATCAAAATAAAAAATAAATTTTCTTCTATAATTTTTTTTAAAATATTTTACATACTAATTATGTTCATCAACAAAAGCAACCCTTATTTTTACTCAACTGGGTATTCATAATTTTGATACCATCCTTATTCGTGTTCTGGATGAAATATGATTATTTTTAGTAAGGACAATATTGAAATTCACTTCCATTAATCATTTTTACAGTTATTGATTTATCCTTGAGTTATTCACATTCCAGTGATCAGGGAACATTAAATTTACCCTAATTGTTTATATTATTTGTCATGGATATTATTATTTTCTAAACCATAGAAAATGTTTACATCTACTTTTTACAATAATTAATATTTTATTAATAGGGTATATTGCTAAATCCACAACATTTATGTAATATAGATATCTAATATGGGACATATTTGACAGATTCATTCTATTATTCAATATATGTGGATGACATTGTACATGGAAGATATGTGTCTAGGATTGGTTAATACAACCCCCTTGATGAATATTTTCTATCACAGGATGAATTAGTTGGATATCCTCAGCAAATGGTTTTTTACCTAGTATGTTTTATATAATCTAGATTATAGAACATGACTATAATGGTATCATGATCATGGGAAAACTAATGTTTGATAATTAATAATTGACATCATTTAATATCTAGATATTACTATGTGGGTGATTTTCACTATATATATATATATATGAATTTCATTCTCATTTTAGTTATTAAATGGCATATTTTTCATTTATTTTCCTTTCCATATTTATTATTCCTTATCTAGATATGAGAATCATGCTATTGAACAAATGGTAAGGTTTTTAGTTATTCACCATTCCATATTTATTATTCCATATCTATTTATGATAATCACATTATTGATAACATGGATTGTGTTTTCAGTTATTTACCTTTCAATTTGGATCCGTAGTTCCTTATTAGTTTATTGATTACATGAAATGTGTCTTTAGTTATTTCACATGCCATATTAATTATTCTCATTGATTTATTATTTATTCCACTATATTTAATCCTAAAATATCATTTGTGATTACCATTATTTTTTATCTTTTTCCTATTATTTTTTTAAAGTTTAGAATGACAGATATGTAAGGATATGCTATAAAGAATAAAGTAATTTTCAAGAAAGTATTTTATAATTTTTATATTCATTTGAAATACAATAATCATGTTTTGTTTTTTTACCCTAACTAAGAAAAATAACTCCTCCATTGGGATGTTATTAATTGTATCTTATTCTAATTTTATGGTAGAATGCACTTTCCCCAGGCTACTGGGGTCGGGGTTGTTATAGGCTAAAGAATTTATGGTTAATTAGGGTCTCAAACATGCAGATCAGTGAAGTTAATTGGATCATCCTAGGTTATATGTGGATTAACTTGGGAATTACTATTACTAGAGTTGGGATGGACACAAAAATAAGTTCAAATGAATTTCATCATTAGGTAATATTAGGTATGGTTGATTGGGTTGTTGGACACACATATAAATAGTGTTGTTTTTAATTTCATTCCATTATATTCTTATCTAGGCTCATCATATTTGAAGATCATGAACTTATTATAGTAATTTGCACATTCATATTTATAGGTGGAAAACTAAGAATCATCTCTCACCCCATAAACATGCACTATAATATGTGTGCAGACAAGATATTTTCAATGAGGTTATTAAAAAAGCATAATGGATATAGTGGAGTTCTAGGATTTCTTGATCGAGCATAGATTATCATGAGGCATCTTGTATGTAGTTAGAGTTGTTTGATAGTTTTAATGTATATGTATGTTTTTTTGGATCATAGTCATAGTGGGGAATTGTGTGTTGTAATTTTTTTATCATGTATTTCTGATATGCCTATGATCATACCACTTGACACGTATCACATGAAATTTCACATTATATGCTACATTTAATTTATTATTGAATGATTCCGCAATTTTTTATTATATGTACTATAATGGATGGTTATCGATTATTATTATTCTATGATTATTTATATATGAATGGGGACTCTAATATGGGGGAAAAGTCTCCTCACAATAACAACTTATATCTTTGATGCTATTTGGTGTCCCCTCATGTATGAGGACATTCTCCTCAACTCACACAGGGAACTAGACTGTGGAACTAGTTGAATGGTCTCTAAACTATGGTCTTACAGTATCATTTATTTATATTGAAATTAACTACACTAAGTTTTATTGTTCACAACATATTAAATAATATGATACCATGCCTTTAATTTATATAATTAGTCTATTAAATCATAATAATTTACCTATCAATTAACAAAATATAGAAAGTTATATTCATTTATCTTCCCTATAATCTAATCCACTGATGTGTATGGACCCACAAATTCGTATTGGGATTCCTTCCTTATAACTCCACAATATCAAAACATTTCTAAATTATATATTTATTCATTCTAATTTCCATTGGATACATATGATTCTCATGATCTCCTATCTTAAAATTATCGTACATCCACTTATTCCTGATTTCCACGATGATACTTGGGTCCTAAATATTTCATTTCAGGTTTTATTCTATATATAATACATATATTATAATCTAAAATATATGGACACTAACTATGATTCATGACTTTGTCAAATCTATGTGAAATTAAATTCTAACCACATAGTGTTTCAGAATCGCATCCCATAAACAATGATACATTGTATCATCTAAAATAAAAGGGAATAAACTTTGAATAAAAGAGATAAAAAAATTATTAGGTAATCAATCCTTATAGGAGGGACTCTGTATTAATTGATTTTTTCCCTTTTATAAGAAAACCATTCGCGGATCATGAAAGATTCAACCAATATTATAATAATGATGTACCTCAATTTTAGGGGAATGTATCCATCACAATAAAAATTATATGAATTCTCACTCGAACAATAAGTCTACAAAAAATTAAGAGAATGTCTTTTCACTATGTGAATGATCTTAGACTACATTAATTGAATTGATGTAACATCCATTTTCATGATTGAAAAATACCCCAGCATGGTCACATACACTTATTGATTAGACCCCCTTTGTTTTCTAATTATAATATATCCAATTTAAATTTTCAATAATTATTTCACAACGAAAATGTGTTCAACTAAATGTGGAATAACCTTCAACATTCAAAAATCCTTATTCAATATTTATTTTTCTTCAAAAACCATATCATATCGTCAGTTATAAATTTATATTGAATAACTCATTCACATTAATTGGTAATTTTATCAAAAACACATCTAAAAGGATCCTAATTATTATAATTAAAAGGATAATTTCTCATGAGTTTCCAAGTATCCACCATTTGAGTTTTCATGGTCACTAAAGAATGTTCATGCAATTCCATATTCTAATTTCAAACCATACCATCCAAAACCTTTATATTGGATTTGTGTTGATATTATATTTGGAGTAGAACTCCATCAGTGTAGTGGATTCGATAATCTCTTATAAGACACTATGTATCCATGAGGATACTTTTCATGACCATAACAAAAACTCACCCAAATATAATGTTCATTATCATAATAGTGTGGTAATATTATCTCTATTAATAATTGTTAACTTATATTTACCCATTAACTATTGTAAAAATTTAGCATTCTTATTTTATGATTTACCATTTATATATTCTATAATGTTCAACAAGATCAAAATATCAAATATGTTAAATATTCAAAATTCACATGGAAAAATAAAACATATAACATCTCACTACTTAGACCTCTTGTATGGGGTTATTCATTATTGTGTAGACACAAAATTCGGGTCAATATTAATCTATTTTTAGAAATAACATCAATCAAGATCCTCCTCTTGGTAAAAAATTCCATATTTTGAGATTCTCCTCTTTATATCAAATTTATTTCACAAATATCGTCCACATAGTAACAATTTCCTTAAGTTGATATAATCCAAATAGAAACAAAATACATAAGTCAAGATCCTCAACATGGTAAAAAATTACTTTATTCAATAACATGTTCTTGGTAGCCAAATTCCATGAGTTTAAAATCATTGCATGGTTATAAATTTTATAGAGAACCACTTTTTTTATAACTTATTATTGAGCTGATATTTCCTCCTTAGTAAGAGAATCTATGATATATGATTTTTCTCCTCGTTCTAAATCCATGATTAATTATATATTGGCCTGAATATTCTATGATTTGTATATAGCCATATTTTTTAAATTCTAGAGTATGAGGACCATCCTAGGAGAAGATAGAAATTTTACCCTTATAAGATACCGTAAAAAAACATTATATTTATTTCCTTTGTTTGAATGTACTTGTTTTACCACAGGATTGGGTCGGTGTATAAAATATAGTGTCATAGAGCCTTAGAAGAATAAAATAGAAATATTATATTAGTAATATATCTTCATGTAAGGGTTTCTCATGAAATAATTATATGTCTTAAATAAAGTATCTAATTGGGAAATAAATATTGTCTTTAGATTAGATATCTGGGTTCTTACCATAGGAGTGATTTTATTTATGTTTTCATTGGGAAATGTAATGGAGAACCTTCATAGTTATATTAAATAGGGTTTATTTGATTTATTTAATATTTAATTATTCAACAAAAAAATCTTCTAAATTATCGTCTTTCAGACTAGTCTCCATGTTCAATTATATAACCCTATTAAGATAAATGGAGGGATCTCATCATAGAGTCCACGAAAAAATATTTTGGAATTTTGGGAAACTAATATATAATGAAGGTTATCTTCAATTGATATAAACTTTTATAATGTTCTATACTAATAATAAATAATAAATCAAGGAATGATATTTTCATTTTTTTAATTTTACCATATATTTAATAATTTCTCAATCATGGTTAAATTCTTATTGAATTCTATCTATGAATGATCTTTTCAAAGCCTTATTAATTTAGATTTTCCAAGAAAATATGATTTTAAATTCATTGTGTTTAAAATTTCTATATTACTCATTAAATATTAAATTATTATCTTCAATTAATGAAATTGGAAACCATTGTTTATGACTCAAATTTTTGAGGGTAATGGGTTTCCCCAGTCCTTATTCATGTGTTCATTACTATTATTTAGTCTGGATGGTTTCTAGAACTTCCCCCATGGACTGTTTCATCATGTATTCAGTAATTGGTTTAGTGGTTTGGTTTTATGGATATCAAATTGTGGAATAAAACTTGGTGAATCATCATCACTATGATAACCCTGATCTTTTATTACGTACTAAAACATGATTTATTACATAAACATAACATGATACAACATAGAATATCGATAGTTCTAGTGTCTTTGGGGATTAGTATCATTACATAACAACTTATAACATAAAAACACTACATATTTATTGAAAACTTCCTTTACAAGACCACTATATTCCCTCGTACTTAGCATTGAATAAGATAACCTCAAGACATGCATAAGAAAAGGGTGATCTATAAATACAAGTATGGGAATAAACATGGAATAACATGAGGGAAAAAATATATGTAATACAATAGATATATCAATAGATCATATGAGAAACATGAACATAAAGGAATGATAAAGCATGATAGTCATAACATTGAAATGTATCAACAACACTTAACATGGAATTAGCATGAACCAAGGATCATTACACATGAAGCCTGAGTAAATCCTCATTTTACATGAAGCATTATTAAAACATCATTTAATGTGAATTATAATAAGTCAAAACTCATTGCAAATGATGTATCATGATACTATACTTTACCCAATGCATTGAAGCGCTATCAGGGTGCACCCATCTTAAACATTTCATTCCATGCATACGTGCGCCACATGAATCATAAAAAATGGATTAATTAAACATAATAATTTATTCCATGATAAAGGAATATGGAATTCATATATGAAACTAAATAATAATTATGTAAATGATCATAGAGATGAATACTCTTGATAGAGAAATGGTCAGAGTGTTCACTACACAATGACTTTATCTTTGAAAAACGTTGTGCAATTTCGACAGCATAACGACATGACATAAGAATTAAAAAATATGGTTGATGAGAGAGAAAGGGGTGTCTCATTATATGTACATAAAATGTAATTTAAGGGGGTTATATAGATATATTTCCCATCAATTGTAATGGAATTTATAGTCATCATACAGAAAATTGCATGAATGTAAATGAGGAGAGAGAAATTCCATTCTAAATTTCATCATAGTAACGAGTGTATATGAGAGGAATTTTATGAGATAGAAAGGGGTCTCTCATCATTCGAACATAAATAGGAATGTATTGGGGAGGTGAGAAAACATAACCCAACATTTATAATTTGAATTAAAATGGAATAACAACTTTAAAAAAAATTGGACAAAAATAAGAAAGTATGAAACCCCTTACCTGGAAGTGTGCTTCCAAAGGCATGGGAGAGGCTTGAGAGAGGCTTCATATGATTTTGGGTTCCTTGGGAGGAATCTAGAGAGAGGAGGGAAAAGGTTGGACGAACAAAAATGTATTTCAGTGAAGAGGAAGTGGTAGATTGGGTGGGTTAATATAGGAAAGAAAAATGAATTCTTTATTATTTAGCATTGGGACACCTCATATTAAACTAATCAAAACCACAATCCAGTCGATGATTTTTCCCATGGTTTTTTCCAAATGGGGGTAAAAATAAATACATTATAAGTCCAATAGACGAAATTCTTAAAATAATATGGGGGATTATGTAGAGGTGAGTCACACTCTCAAGGAAAACAACTTAAAAAGACAAAATGTTTTATAAGTCATGAAGGGTCTACTAAAGCTTTGTAAAATAAACCAACCAAATTAAAAATCACATTATTTTATGGTTAAAACATATATTTTCCGAAAATAATTTTTTATTTATTTTATTAAATCACTATTGGGTCATTATGATGTCACAAAACACATTATATATTTAAACAATATTTAATTTTTACCCAAATATTTAACTGTCTTAGAAAATTTTGAAAAATTCACCATTGGATAGTTTTGACATCCTAATTCCAAAAATAATATTCATTTTATCTAATTAATTTACTAAATATGTGAGTTTTCACATTAAAAAAATTTGACTTTTATCAAAAAGTCAAGGGTTTTTGAAAAAAACAACTTTCAAACCATAATAAAAACTAAAATTGTATTCATAAAATTATATGATGATTTATATTTAATAAAAATTAATTTAATAATATTTTATTAAAATATTATTTAACTCAAAAATCCATTAAATTATCACAATATATTTCTTAGTTTAATATTAACTAAAAATATTATTTTCAATTCAAAAACTTTTTTCAAAGTAACAATAATAAAATGAAAATATATTATTTATTATATAAGAAGAAAATATACATAATAATAGTGCTATGGTCTTGTTATATAACCCCTTAAAACACCCTCATTAGACGTTAGGGTAAGTTGCGCGATGGTGACAGACTCGTGGGGTGGCACGGATAAGATTCCTCGGGTGGTAATCTCTATCAACTTCCAATTCCCTTGTAGGCGGTTTCAATCGAGCTTAACATATTCAAGATCAGCTTGGGTTTAGTGAAGAGCGAATCATAAAGTGCCACCACCTTTCTGAGTTTTGAAAAATGGGCTTCGTACAGGGAATGTATACTGGATGAGGCCTTCTGTTCCTTTGTCTGAGTAAAATCGATTCATTAAAGGCCTATATTTATAATAATCATGTGATCACTATTCTATGATTATATTAGAAACGATCACTATTCTTAACAGCATTTTAAAATCCAAACACATAAAACCAGAGAAGTTCACATTTTATATTAAAATTTTACATAATGAGACATTTAATTTGATCAAGAGGAATTTCCATTGATAAATGTTTGGATCTTTACAATCTTCTGCCCTTAAAAACAGTCACCCTCAAAATGTTGTTTTCCCACACTAAAATAGATGTGGGTAACTCTGCTTCATCATTTCCTCTGATTCCTGTGTCTCTTCTTCAAACTTGTGGTTTCTCCACAACACCTTGATTAGGGGCATCGCTTTATTTTGTATAATGTTTTCTCTATAATCTAATATCTTCATTGGTTTCTTCTCACAAGAACGATCATCCTCTAACTGTACCGCCTCTGAAGAGAGTATATAAGAAGGGTCTAGTATGTACTTCTTTAGTACGGATACATGAAATATATCATGTACTTTAGCCATGAAAGGTGTAAGTGCTTGTCGATCATCCACAACACCAACATGATCCAGAATCTCGAAGGGGCCCATGTACATAGGATTCAAATTCACATTCTTTACAAACCTCATGACCTTCTTCCATGGAGATATTTGTAGAATAACTTGTCTCCAACTTTAAACTCAAGGTCTCGTCAACGGTTATCTGCATAATTTTTCAGTCGACTCAGGGATACCTTGATATGTTATTGAATGGTTTTTACCTTCTCCACCATTTCTTCAACCATTTCTAGTCCAAGCAACTTAAGCTCACCGACTTCAACCCAAAATGTCAGTGTTTTACACGTTTTCACATAATGGGCTTCATATGATGCCATTTGGATGCTTGAGTGGAAACTGTTGATATAAGAGAACTCAACCAGAAGAAGATATTTATCACATCATCATTTTATGGTCATTTAGCAAGCTATCAACATGTACTCAAGTGTTTGAAAAGTCCATTTGTATTGGCCATCAGTTTGAGGATGATAGGCCGTACTGAAGTTTAGTTCAGTATTCATAGAATGTTGAAGACTCATCCAAAACATAGAGGTGAATCTTGGATCTTGATCAGACACAATAGATAGTGGTAGTCCATGTAGCCTTACCACTTCCCAGATATATATATGTTCTAGTTGATATAATGAGAAATCCTTCCAAATTGCAATGAAGTTTTCAGACATTGTAAGACGATCCACAAAAACCCAAATTGCGTAGTTGCCTTTGGTTGTCTTCATAATCTTGGTGACAATGTCCATAGTGATGTTCTCCCATTTCCATGCTTTTATGAGTAATGGTTTCATCATCCACTTAGTCTTCTGAATCGTAGCCTTCACTTGCTAACACACGAGGCACATTAATGTAAATTTAGTGATATATTTCTTCATATTATCCCACCAATAATGTTCTCAGAGATCTCGATACATCATTGTGTTTCACGGGTGAATAGAGAAATTTGAACTATGTGCATCATCCAAAAGTTCCTTCTTCAGCTCTGAACTTGATGGAACATATGGTCTATTCCAAAATCTCACAAATCCTTCCTCATTAACATTGAACTCTGAGTATTTCCCTTTTCTGATATGTTCCACATTTTTCTGAATTCCCACATCATCCTTTTGAGCATCCTTTAGCCTTTCCAAAAGAGATGATTGAGCAATCATTTATGAAAGGATTGATGATATTTCCTTATTTATGATTCCCATGTCCATCTTCATCAAATAAAAGAAGAATGGATCCTTCTCAATTCTCATAAATGATAGAATCGATGGGTCCTTTCTACTTAGAGCATTCTCTAACTTGTTCTCTTTCGCAGGGTTGTAATGGATTGTGCAGTCATAGTCTTTGATCAGCTCTAACATCATTGTTGGAGCATGTTCAACTCTTTTTGTGTGAATATATACTTGAGGCTTTTGTGGTCCATATATATTTCACAGTTCTCCCAAAAGAGATAATGCCGCCACATTTTAATGCAAAGATCACCGTAGCAAACTCCAGATAATGTGTTAGATAATTCTGCACATGAACATTCAATTGCTTTGAATCATAGGAAATTACTTTTTCATTTTGTATCAACACACATCCTAGGCCCTTCTTCGAAGCATCACTGAATACCACACAATGTTCTCCACTAGTGGGTAAAGTGAAAACCGATGCAGTGATAAGCCTCTTTTTCAACTCCTTGAAACTTTCTTCGCATTCACCACTCCAAGAAAAATTCACTCGTGTCTGAGTTAGATTGGTAAGAAGGTTGGACAATAGTGAGAAATTTCTCACATATTTCGATAATATCCCACCATCCATAAGATGCTCTGGATATACATTAATGATGATGGCATCGACAATCCCTCTATTTCAGCTGTATTTGAGGGATCCACAGATATACCATTGCTTTTGATGATATGTCCCAAGAATGAGACCTCATTCAACCAGAACTCACACATCTTGTATTTTTCTTAGAGCTTCTCCTTCCACAAGGTCTCTAGTACAGTTCTTAGATGCTCCTCATGATTCTCCTTGGTTTTAGAGAATATCATAATATCATTTATAAATACCACAAAAAATTTGTCTAGGTAATCTTTAATGACTATATTCATCAATTCAATGAATATTTCTGGAGCATTAGTGAGTCTGAAAGGAATTACTATGAATTCATAGTGACCATATATTTTACGAAAAGAAATCTTGGGGATATCTTCCTTCTTCACCCTTACTTGATAATATCCCAACCTCAAATCTACCTAGGAGAAGTATTGTTCTCCACTCAACTAATCGAAAAAGTCATTAATTCATTGGATATGATTCTTGTACTTTATCGTGATTTTTTTAAACTCACGATAATCTATGCAAAGGTGCATTGACCCATATTTAATCTTGACGAATAGGACTAGTGCACCCCTTGGTGAAGCACTTGGGCGTAAAAACCCCTTATCCATATTCTCATATAGTTGTTTCTTTAGCTCCTCAAGCTCCACAACATCCATTATAAATGAAGTCTTGGATATTGGCAACACCCCAGGTATAAAATCAAGTGAGAACACAACTTCTCTTCTAGAAGTAAGACCAGGTAATTCCTCAGGAAACACTTCAGTGAATTCCATCACAATAGGCATGTCTTCAATGATGGTTTCTTCCTTGGACTCAATCATCTGAGCTAGATATGTGTCCTCATAGGTCAGTAATATCCATTCTAGAGATGATTGGGCTAATGAAGATTCACCCTCCTTGCTGTTGTAATGAATCGGGGGTCGATTCTCGACATGTAGAGTGATTTCCCTCTCACGTAAATTTATGTTTCATCTATATAAGTAATGCCAATCCATTACATTAATTGCCTAAAATTCTACCAAAGGGATTATGACGAGGTTCACCGGGAAGTTCAATCAACAAATTATGATCGGGGAGTAGTTAAATTAATGGGATGCAATGATTTCCCCATTTTCCGTACTCACCCACTTCTTCACTTATATGATTTGTGGTGGTGTTGGGATTGTTCTACTAAACATTTGGGATATAAAATAATGCGTAGAACCAGAATCGGTAAAGTATGTTTTCTATTATTGAATGAATAACTAGTGTACTTATAACCACTTCATTTTCAGGGTTCACTTTCGTAGTAGTGATGGAAATTTAACACCCTTGTTTCCTTAGATGTTGTTGGTTGCCTCCGAAAACCATTGGCTTAGCGAACTGATTTGCAAGATGCTCTGGTTATTTGCAGTTGTAGAAATGAACAACACGTTGAGGTTCAAATGGAGCATGGGGTGCTGGATCTTCTTAGCAACATTGGATTTATGCATCAGACCACCAACATTTAAATCCACCTTACACTTATTATCCCCATGATACCCCTGAGATTCTCCAATCTCAATTTAAACCTTGAAGGAACATTAGACAATTTCCCCATAGCTGTCGATGTCACGAACCACTAGTACTTTCCACAGGCTAGGTTTCATCCCACCAAAGAAGCGGTCAATCATTCAATCAGGGGTAACAACAAATCCATAGGCATATCATGAATGCCTTGTGATGTTATCCTCATTTGATCTGATAGATATGTCATATTTTTTCTTGATTGAATAGATGTACCTATTCATCTTAAGCCGGAGGGTGCACAAGAAATATTTATCAAAAAACATTTTCCAGAAATCATTCCATTCCAACACCTCGATCTCCACCTCATGCTTCGTATTTTTAATCAATATCCACCATTGATTAGTTTCACGCTCCATACGAGAAGTAACCAGGAGAGCATTATCTTATTTAGGACATTGATGGATGAATAAGATATTTTCAATGGATTTGGTACATTGTTCGTTGATTGAGGTATCATATGATCCATTAAAAGTTGGAGGACTTTGTCTCATGAAGCTCTCGATAGTGACTTGTGCTTTCTTTGGGGGGGGGGGGGGGTTGAACATTCCTCTTGACCCATGTTTCTATTCAAATCTTGAGTTAGCTAAGATATAATCTTGACAAATTTCGTGATTCTTGCTCCCATTCGATTGGGCATCTCATTAGTACATTCATCACATTGATCTTCACATCGGTTGTTAGTCAAAGTCCTTCTATTACCAGCCATTGGATGGGATAAAAGGAATGATAGGGGTAACACATAAAGGGTAATCCAAGGATAAAACAAGTTACTTATAAATAGCATTTATTTCCTAAACATATGAATCTATATGATTCAATCTATGTTATCCATGATCTACTTTATATCATATATTCTTACAGAATTTTTTTAGTCCCTTAATAATGGTCCATACTAAGCATGTGAATTTACCAAAGAATATCTCCCGGGAGTGTCGTAAACTAGATTGCAGCATGGCCCGTTTACGTGTACCAGTTCCCGTTCGATTCGATCTCAAAGCGGTGTTTTTGGGTTTTACCCCAAGGATACATATGGGCCCGAGCCGCTTCTACCACCTCGTATCCAAACATGGATTTATTTACTTGATAAACCACTTTCTCAATACTCACCAAAACATCGGGATGTTTTTATTATAATTAATCATGTCTCTAAGGATTTACTAGGGATTTCTAATCCTAATCCCAAAAATAACTAAACATATCCTCTAACACCAACTAAGACAACCCTGATATTTTATTACACATTTAAAAATGATATATTACGTAAACATCACTTGATACAACATAAAAGATCGATACGTCTAGTGTCTATGGGTATTATGATCATTACATAACAACATAGAACATAAAACACACTACATATTTATTGAAAACTTCCTTTATATGACCACTACATTCCCTCGAACATAGCATTGCATAGGATAACCTGAGGACATGCATAAAAAATGGTGAGCTATAAAGAATATTAAGGGAATAAAAATGAAATAACATAAGGAAAAAATACATGTTAGACAATATTCATATCAATAGAGAACAAGAGAAACATGAACATAAAGGAATGAAAAAGCATGATAATCATAACATGGAAATGTGGCTACAACACTTGACATGGAATTGGAATGAGTCAAGGCTCATTGCACATGGGGCATGACTAAATCCTCGTTGAACATGAAGAATGAGTAAAACCTCATTGATATTGAATTATAATGATTCAACACTCATTTCACATGACATATCATGATACTATACTTTACCCAATGCATTGGAGTGCTGTCATGATGCACCCTTCTTAAATATTTCATTTCATACATAAGTCTTCCACATGGATCATAAAACATAGTTTCATTAAACATCATAATTTATTCCATGATAAAGGAATGTGGAATTCATATATGAAAATATATAATCAACAAGTAAATATGAATATAGGATAACACCCTTGATAGATAAATGGGCATGGTATTCACTATACAATGATCTTGGCTTGGAAAAACGTTGTGTAATTTCGGCAGCATAACAACGTTACATAAGAATTCATAAAAATGATTGATGAGATAGAAAAGGGTGTATCATAACATTTACATGAAATTGAAAGTAAGGGGTTACTATATATACATGTCCAAACAATTTTAATGGCATTTATATTCTTTATAAAAAAGTAGTTACTGAATGTAAATGAGGAGAGAGAAATTTCTTTCGGAATTTTGGTATAGTAACAGATGTACATGAGAGACATTTTATGAGAGGGAAATGGGTCTCCCATTATTAAAACATAAATAGTGAAGTATGGGGGAGGTGAGAAACCATTCCAAAACATTTATAATTGGAATTAATATGGCATAACAACTTAAGTAAAATTGGACAAAAATTAGAAAGGAGGAAAGCCCTTACTTGGAAGTGTGCTTACAAATGATTGGGAGAGGCTCGAGAGAGGCTTTTTGGGAGTTTTGAGCACATTTAGAGGATTCAAGAGAGAGGAGGGCAGAGTTTGGATGAACTCCAAATGCTTTGAGAGAAGATTAATTGGGATATTGGTTGGGTTTATAGAGGAAAGGTGAAGGAATTCTTAATTATTTAGGTTTGGGACACCTCACATTAAAGTAATCAAAACCACAAACCAGACCATGGTTTTGACCATGGTTCTTTCCAATGGGGAGTGAAAAACAATATTTTATAAATTCAATGTCCAAAATTATTAAAATAATAGGGTGGATTACATGGAGGTGAGTCGCACTCTTAAGGAAAACAAATTGAAAAGAAAAAATGTTTTATAAGTCTTGAAGGGTCTACTAATGCTCTGTAAATTAAATCAAAAAAAATTTCAAATCACATTATATTAATGTTAAAACATATATTGGCCGAAAATAATTTTAATATTATTTTATTAGATCACTATTTGGTCATTTTTATGTGATAAAACCCATTATATATTTAAACGGTATTCAATTTTTACCCAAAAATTTGACTGTCTCAGAAAATTTTGAAAAATTAACCATTGGATAATTTCGACATCCTGATTTCCAAAATAATATTCCTTTTATCTAAATAGTTATCTAAATATGTGAATTTTCACTTTTAAAATAAAAACCGATATTTATAAAAAATCATGGGTTTTTGACAAAAATTGCTTTCAAACATTAATAAAAAATATAATTGCATTCATGAAATTATACGATAATTTATATTTTATAAAAAATAATTTCATAATATTTTCTTAAAATTTTATTTAATTCAAAAATACATTAATTCCTCAAAATATATTTTTTAGTTTAATATTAACTAAAAATAATATTTGCGCTTCAAAAACTATTTACAAAGTAAGAATAATAAAATTAAAGTATATTATTTATTATATACGAAAATAATATACATAATCGTCGTGCTAGGGTTTTCTTACATGACCCCTTAAAAACCCACATAAGACCTTAGGGTAAGGTGCGTGATGGTGATAGACTTTTGGGGTGGCTCAGATAAAACCGCTTGGGTGGTAATCTTTATCAACTTCCACTTCTCTCGTATGAGGTTCTTCTCGAGCATAACATATTCAAGTTAGACTTGGGCATTGTCAAGAGAGAATCCCAAATATTCCACCTACTTTACGAGTTCGGAAAAAATGGGCTTCATACAGGGAATGTCTACTAGATGAGGTCGTCAGTTCCTTTTTCTGAGTAAAATGGATTCGTTAAAGGCTTATATTTATACTAGTCATGTGATCACTATTCAATGACTCTATTATAAACAGTCACAACTCATAACGGTATTTAAAATTCCAAAAAAATAAAACAAAATAATTTCACATTTTATATAAAAATTTTACATAATGATCCATTTAATTAGATCAAGAGTACTTTTCATTAATGAATATTTGGGTCATTACAATTTCAGTAATAAAAATCCTAGGAGATAATTGGGAGGATATTTTTCATTATCCATGGAAGGATAGGTGATAGGCCTTCGATGGGAGAGTAGGATTCTAATGTTAGATGGGCAAAAACCTTTTCCAAAAATAGATGTTACACAGATGATGTGTAAAATTTAGTTTAATGGAATATTGATTAAAAATAAATAAGGAATGGTGGAAAGTCTATATACATTTTGGAATGGTTGATATTCTCGATAAAAAATAACTGCCCAATATTTTGTTCAGAATAAAACATGCCATTTTTGGTGGGGATATTGTGATAGGGTTCCCAAATTTGTTAAATATCCCATAGTCAGGTGTTTGTTCCCACATTGCATGTGAGCATAGAAGGCTTTCATAGAATGCACAAGAGGTAAAACACCAAATATATAAGGTGGTTAACTTGACATGTAAACATTGGATAAATAGTGTGTACCAATATATATAAATGACTAGAGTGGTGGTGCACCTATTGAGTACCCACACCTACATATTTTATGACTTTTCTCACACACATGTATGTTTGGCATCTATATTTCATATTTAGTGGAAGTGCATGAAAAGGTTATTGAGTTGGGGTTATATGTAGTGAACCCCATTATAAAAAATTGGCACTTTGTTAATAAATATATTAGGACATACAAAAAATCTCTATATGTGGGATTCAACATTGTAGAGGGAGGTAGATTTTTTGATCCCCTTATATATGGTTTGGTAGACAAAACTACATCTCAGTATATGTGATCCCTTATCTGTGGGTAAATTTTGGATATACCTAGGTTCCCATCCTATTGAGATAGAGGGTGAGATACATTATTCATTATATATTTGTATGGTTATATATCCCATCACATATATTCTTGGCAGTTGATCCCCTCTAATGGGATGTTAAAGATAGATTCTAAGATTACTAAGTGGCTAAGAACATTTTCTTATATTTATGGGATAAAATCCATTTTTTGAGGTCTCTTCTAATAAGTAGTTTCATTCCATTCAGGGTTTAATTACAGGACTCATAGAAATTTTCCTTGAAAGAATGGAATTATAGAGTTCCCTGAACAATTATGATCATTTAACTGTTTTTTAGTTCTAATTCATTATTTAATGAATTATATCATTATATGAGATCATTTTTTATATCCTTTACCCTTAGGATGTGTGTACTACCTCGACATGGGAGTATGCTACAGGGTCGATTGGGCTCTCCATAATTACTTCTAGAGGTAGTGTAGATACTTGAATCACATTAAGTATATCAATATATTATATTTTTGGTTCCTTAGAACCATTTGAGTTACATTGATGATGCAATATACTATTGGAAATAAACATTCAGATTTACGAAACCTTTAGTGTTATTAGAAACCCTAGTTTCACATATGAAATGTTTTTGAAGTATTAGAGAAAAAATTATTTGTACATCACCATGCCTCTATGTGTTCTAGTAATTGAACATATCCATATTATTCTTTTTTATTTCATTATATCAACTCCTTAGGAATAATTGTTTTGAGATGACAGGTTTCTTTGTGTTTTTATTTTTTTGGTTTTGGGGAGTCTTAATGAGTATTTTCATACTCAACCTTGCACAAGCATTGGGATCACATATGATGTGTTTGTGTAGATGGGGTAAACATTAGATAATATTTTGTAGATATGGCATAAATGTGACTCATTTTGAGATAATTCATACAATATTATTGGTATGTACTGTAGGAGGAGTTTGGTGATATCACGAGCTCATGGTAGTAGGTATGTTTTTGTTTGGATCCATCATATAGTGCAGATCTATTTGCCTTTATTGGTTTCCATGTTTCTATTTTGATTATTGGGACTTTATTTTCCCCATATTTACATTATATTATTTCTTACAATTTTTATGTCAACCTTATAGACATCTCAAGCATGTATTCTATTGAATCTAGTTAGAATAAATTATCATATCTTAATAATGATTTTACTTTCCCTATACATTGAAAATAAGATACTACTATAGGTTTGTATAGGATATGTTATCCCATGTGTGTGATTTACCTACTTTAAACTAGTTACCAACCATTAACCAATAAAATTGTTAGATCGTAGTTTTCCTATGAGGTTCAAATATTTTTAATTTTATAAAAATGCATTGTTTTTTTACTACTGTGAGTAGCTAATGAGGTCACAATAGTTTCGGTGTTGTCCCAACATATTTTATGGCCTAAATACTTTTATTTTGTAATATAACATTGGGATGTATGATTAGTTGAAACCATACACCCCATTCCACACGGTTACTAATAATTATACATGTAATTTCAAAGGGAAGACAAAGGATCATAGTTTTCTTTAACCTTGTCCTAGGGCCACAAACCTACGAGGGAGGATTTATATTTCTTAGAAAAAGTGTGGAACACAGTTTCCATGGGGTTTCCAAACCCATGTGCATGAATAGTGTGTGTTATCTTATAAGATAGTGATGAGAACAAAATTGGTAAATGGTTTGGCCAAATATAGATCCAAACCATGAGAGCCTCTGTTTTGGGGTTAAATTTCCAATTTTCACTTATAAAAAAATAGAAATGTTTTCATTTTACTCCACTTTACATAAAAAAACCCCTAAAATTTGGGATCTCTCTTCATTACATGATGCTTTATTTAGTGTAGATTCATCATACAAACTTAGGATAATGATACATTTGAGTTGTTGGATATCCTCTAGTGAGTTCTTATTTCAACTCGTGCCTTTATTAATTTTTCTTAATACTAAAAGTGCTACGTTGCTGTAAGATAATATTCCCTTTTTCTAAGGTATTCATCCATTGTACCTTTTTATTCAAATATTGACTGAATCAAGGAACTATACTAGAAAATTGTTCTACCATTGGTATTCAGTAGGAGGACTATAAATTCCACTAAATGTTTGGTGATTTATAAACCATTTTCACTTTGTACTGCACATTGGACCACCAGATGCATTTCTTAAAATTAATTTATCATCATTAATAATTTTTTTGAACCTATTTCAGTTTCCCATTTAGTTCCATTTTATGTTTGGATGTTTTTATCCCAAACGTTGACTACCCATGTCTTGTGTTATTGTATATCATCTTACTATACCACCACATTGGGTGTGTTTGAGCACACCTATTTAGTGGTAGTATTTTTAATTTATGATAGAATTAAATGATTGAGTATGAGAAGGTTTATTCCACCATTCCATGTGATGAAATGTAATTAGATTATTTAATATGATTAAACAGCTGTTATGGAATATTTGGGGTGGGTTGGATGAACTCATGCTATGTGTGTGGTAATGAAATGGGTTCAGAAATTAAATGATGTGTTGATAATAATAGAGGGCTCCTTGTATATTTCTACTCCTGTTATCCTGATTCCATTGAATTCAATGAACATTTATACTACACAGACTGAGTGTACATTTGATTCCATGGACATTACTACTCCTTAGAACTTGATTTCCTAAACCACCATTGATATGATCCACACATATTCTCATGGGGATCCTCATATGTTGTTAAGAATATCTCTGTAGATGATCCCTAGACTAAAGGGGATTCTATGGTCATTATACCTTGGATAATACCCATGTAGTATCGACATAATGAGTATGTCTTTGTATTTATACCATAGATCTTTCCCTTGAAATCTGGAACTATATTACTCGGTATATGGATCATTGGATGTTTATCATGATTTGCAGATAGACATGGTACAGGTGTTGTATCATTGTTGTTTCACTGGGAAGTTTTACTTCTGGTTATTGATTTTGTTATTCAATTATATATATGTATTCCCCTCCACATTTACTAATACACACAAACATGATGTATTGTTCACTCTATTGGTCGTGTCCCACTAATTATTATCTCACATAACATTTATGTAACCATTTTGTACCCATAAACACTTAATGGATGCTATTAGGGACTGGGTAAATATCATACTTTATGATTCTCCATTTGATCGTTGCATATGAGCAGGAGATGACATGAATGTTCTTAGATCGTCATGCTATTCGGAGATAATTCTTTTGGTTCTTTTATGTTGTTATAATTTATTGTAATTCATGCCTATATCCATGTACTTCCTATATTTTTAATAGAAACATAACACGATCACCATATATTAGATGACACTGCTTTTGGATCTATTATTATTACAGTCTTTTGGATGTTATATTATTTCATGATTTATACTATGAATCCAATGATTTATATTCTTTTGATACCATTAGGTTACTCTAATAATGTTGTTATAGTCTCCCCCCCTATAACACTGGAGACACTAGTTACTATTTGACATCCTCTAGCACACATGGAGGAGTGCTTGAGGGCATGTAACCCACTAGCTCATTGAACTATTTAGTTTCTCCCTAGAATGAATGATAGAAAGAGGTATTAGAGACCTTTTATTTTTATTTAATTTATTCTCCTATAGTTTGGGATGGTATAAATGAGAAATAGTGATGTTGGAATTTTCTAATGAAACTTTCCTGAGAGTAGAAAAACCTCATACATGAAAAATACAAATTATCAGGGATGGGGTATGATGATCTAATTTTTTCCTATTATCGTTGATTTAATTCAACCATTGTTTGATAAGAATGATATGTGATGTTATTATTACTATGATTGATGAATTATGTTTATCTGTTACCCGATATGGGATGGAGTCATTGATCATTATTCATTTTTGTCTCCTTATATGATTCACTTCTTAGGCATATTCCATTCTATATAGGATGCATTGCCTTACTACATGAAATTTAATTTTGGGGCCATGAGTAACATAAATTTTATTCAATTAATGGTTTATTGTTGAGATTAGGAAACATAATTTGTACTTATAGTACCCATCGTGGCCTAAATATTGTTCTCCTTAACATGATACAATATAAACCCTAAGTGGTAGATTATGACATGTTTAATCATAGACCGTTGGGGGTATGGAATAGAACATGCTAGGATTGCGATTAGAGGGAAACCAAACATCAATTTTTAAGGTTTATGGGCCTTAATAGATTAGAATTTTGGATCAACTTGGTTTACACATATAAAAAATCATAAATGAATATAAATATATTAGAACATTAAATTCTTTAATAAGAAGTTCAATATTAAATGTGGTTTAAAAATACTATTGACACTCTATACACAAGGACCAATTCTATGAACAAAGAGATTGAAACAGACCTTTATTTAGTAGTGTATAGTATGCAGTGTCTCTAGTGTAATTTGTGATTGTTCTTTTTACCCAAACGTGGATTTATGATCCTGATGAAGGGTGTGGATTTTCTATAGGAATTATTCAACTTGCACTAGCTTTTTATATAATATTCTTGTTTATCATTTTTAATAGGTTTGAAATTGGAATTGTACAGTCATGACAATATAATGGACTCAATTTAAGCACCAATAGGGTTTATATAACCATGCTATATAGGTGGATGGTTGTGAGCTACCTATAAATCCTTTAATAGTGCCACCTTTTTGAACAACCCATTGAACAAAATATATGTACTAATTCTTATCTCAATGGGAGTTTATTGAGCCTTTTAATTTATATTCATGGAGATCTACAACCTTCCCCATTTAAGGAAGAGATGACGTGTGTGTTCTAGAAACAAAATCCTCCAACATTTTCATGGGATGGTGTTCCACAGGCTGTTGAGTTATGGCTTGAGAATACTTTATCGATTTCCAATCACGTCAAGAAACCTATAAAGAGGAGATAGAATCTGGAGACACATATGATGTGAGGATTCTCTAAATAATAGTTGTTTTATATGAACCAAGCTAAAATTCTTTGAGATATGGTTTATAGGTATTTCCAATTCTTATTCTAGGATTACCTCATTACCCCAAATTTGAGGGTTGAGCAGGCTAGTGATTTTATGAATCTGGAATAGGATGTGATGAATATTATAGAGTATAAGGAAGTCTTCACATATTTTCTACAATTTTCTCATATTTTCCACAATGACTACCCACTAAGGTATATACACAACATGGAAGGTCTTAAGAAAGTCATTCGATCATATGTAAATGGGTTTTAGCTAACTACTATAATTATGATAGTGAATCAAGAGCTTATTACATAATTAATCCTTAGGGAATCATGGGGAACATAGTTTCTTAGTTCATCCTCTTTACCCAGTGGATCAGTATCATCTAGAATAATGGGATTTTTTGAGGATTCATATATGGTTAAAACCAACCATAGTTTGAGTGATTGGTTTTCTATCTTCTATCATCATTGTGGGAGATAATGACATAAGATAAGTAAGTGTGAAGGAGAAATTGTAAAGTAATGAGAAGGTGGTAGTATTAAAAATTTAATGGATTATACAAGTCCATATTTCAATAGTTATTTAAAGGGGATCTACTCTGACCATTTGTTAAAAAGTAGGATTTATAGATACATATCAGGTTGGGATCTGTAGTAGTTCCTGTCATTTAATACGATGTGGTGGTCATGGATGTGGTAGTGAGAAATTTTTTTTTTGATGATAGAGTTGTGGTCATACTCTAGTTAGTGAGGTTATTTCATAGGGCGAATTTCATTCTAGATATATTTTTTACAACCTATATCATAGAAGAAAAGCATAATGTCATCTATAGTGAATGGTAGTATTTTAGTAGAATCTACTATAATAACTACCATGTTTGATATAGTTACATCTCCTTTTATCATGTTTAAACCTGATTTCTAAATCATTGGGATTATTCTGTAGTTTTATGATGCTGTTATGACTTTTCATGTTTCGTTGGGGATCAAAATGGAGGGACTGTGCTAGTGTAGGGAGTTCACCCATGATATTGATAAGTGTCACTTCATATGAGACCTATGATTACTTGATATTATAGGGTATTAAATCATACATGATATGGATATTATAGTTCTCCAACATGATTTTGTATATTTCTATTATTAGGGGGTGACCTTCGAATCACTAGAGTGTAGTGTTTTTATTCACAATGGTGTTTGGGATGTCTAGGAAGGTATAGGTGGACTAGACCATTTTGGTCTAGGTGGGAAAATAATTAGATTTCATGTTTATTTATATATTATCAAAGAATTCCTCTAGAGGACTTCTCTCTAGAGGTTAATCACTTCAGGGATGTTTTCCGTACAAATCTTATAGTTTACCTCATAAGAGAGAGGTGAAGTTCTCTATTGCACTAGTTCTAGGAGCTGCCCCGATATCTATTTCTCCTTATAGGACATATACCAATGAGTTGTAGGAGCTCAATAAGTACCTTGTTAACATTGAATAAAATGGGCTTTTATTAACCAATACATCTCCATGGGGATCAATGATCATTTTTTTTAAAGTGGCCAAAGGAACAATTAAGTTATTTTTAGATTACAAGAAATTAAAACATTGGATGATTAAGAATTGGTATCCCTTACCACTGATATTTTATATATTTGACCAAATATAAGGATATAGGGTGTTGTTAAATATTTATATTAGATTTTGTTATCATAGAGTTTGAGTTCGACCTTTAGACATACCTTATACATCTTTTTGTATCAGGTATGGACTATAAGATTATCTATGTATGTCATTTGGTTTAATGAATGCCCATATAATTTTATGGAATTTATGAAATGAGTTTTCTGTCCTTATTTGGATTCATTTATTTTTGGAATTCATGTCAAATATCTTGTTTAATTATCACAAAAAACATTAATATGAGAAACATCTTAATATTTTTTTGGATAAAATGAGATAGAATCATATATATGATATGATCAAATAGTTTCATGTAGAGATGGATAATATTCTATTCTTGGGTCATATTTTCATAGATAATGGTTAATCAGTTAACCTAGAGAAGGTGGGCGATGTTGTTTTGTAGGATAATCCTAATAAATTCTTCGATATAAATAGTTTTTAGGTCAAGACAAATATTACAGGAATTTCATAAATGACTTCTAATGATATAAAGAGCCAATTCTAGGATTCAGAAACAAGGGAGTGATATTTTTACAGTCAAATACCAATGAGATATTATTTGAAGAGGTGAAGAGGTTATCTTCATAATCATTATTGATTATTCTTTAGATGGGAAGAAGCTAAATTTTTTATTGCAATGCATAAGGTATCAGGTTAGAAGAAATTATGATATATGGGGGAATTCATGGTGTAAAAGTCTCTTTAATTGAATCCACATGATATGAACTACATGACACATGATATTTAGTTATATTTTTTGGATCATGCCTTTAACTATTGTATAAATTATTTATTGGGAGAGAATTTTTTTGGTGTAAAAATAACAAATAATCATCATGTACATGTTTACATAGGGTGACTTGAATATTAAGAAATCAAGTTGGGTTGAATACCAATAGTATTTTGACATTTTGATGTTATATATGCTATGAACGTGAAATTATCTTTCCAATGCGTTGATTATGAGGAATCTAATACATGCATACTAGGAGGCCATCATCAGGTGGTAGGTTATGGAATTGTTTTCTAAGATGCACTTGGAGGTGTATGATGGGAAATAAAAGAATTTTCAATCATCATTAGCATTGAATTAGACTCTTTGGGAAAGGGTTCGGATGAAAAAACTATCAGATTCAGAGAGACTAATCCTACCTAAGAGTGTTGATGCTGAGGACCCACCTCCTGGTTTGACCATTGGAAAGTATGAAATTTTATGTATTAATGGTTGTGCTTGGGTTCAAGACGAAATACATGATCCGATGATTCAAGAGATTCATGCCTCATATTGGGTAGTACATCCCAATCTCACAAAGAGGTATCATGACATGCACTGTCAATACTAGTTGATTGGGATGAAATAAGAGGATGTTGGTTTTTCATGAGATGTTCTGCCTATTAGAAGGTGAATAAGGAACACCAATTAAGATATATGATTTTATATAAGGTATATATTCATCAGTGTATATGTGAAGATGTTGTGTTTCATTTCAGGATTGGGTTGTTGAGGTAAAATCAAGGCAGTAATGTCATATGGTTTGTTGTAAAAATTCTCAAGAAGATAACCCAGTTCTTAAAAATCAAGGATAACTTTTTAATAGATGATATTGGGAGGATTTACATCCATGATGTTATGATCCTTCATGGTTTTATTCAAACCTGTATATCGGATAGGAAAAAATTGGTTACATATAAATTTTTCCAAGGTTTACATATGGTGTTGGGTACACAGTTGAATCCAAGAATGGAATGCCAGCCTTAGTTTGATGTCCATTAATAGAACACAATACAAGTTCCTAAGAATATGATTCTAGCACAAATCCTTGATTTTGGGGGCAACTGGGATGGAATATATCCCAGATTGATTTTCTTACAAAAAATGCTATCAGGACACTTTACATATGGATCCTTATGAGTCTTCACATGATAGTGCATCTCAGATTACGTCACATGATTGAGATTACATAAATGGTACAATTGATCAGAATGATGATGGAAATTTAATTTTATTTATAAAAACTCTACTTTGATCACAGTTGATGGCCTCCACAGTTTGAAGTCAAGGATCTTTTTTTATCTCACTGAGGATGGGACATAAACATATTAGGAGAAAAATTAGGATTTTTTGAGATATGTTAAATCATTCCATATTTTTGAGAGTTTAGGGATTATATTCTATCAATTATAGTTTCCTTAGAGGTATTGAGACATGAATGAAATCTTTCATGTATCTCAGTTGTTCCACTCTCTCTAAGACCCATCTCATATTCTTCATCCAGAAGATGTTGAGCTATAAGAATATGCATACTTTTAGGAACTTCCTATAAATATCATTTATCAACGACTAAATGATCTCTAAGGCAATTCATTTACTATAGTATGGGTACTATGGTTGCACGAATGTGTACAGGATGAGACATGGGAGTGCGAGTATGATGTTTGTACTCAATGGCCAGATATTTTTTAAATGATTTTTGACCTCCCTTGGATGAGATATTTGTAGACTAATATATTTTTCATGATATTATTGTAAGTTCCAGAGTTTTCCATTGAAATACAGATAATTTGAATTTTAGTTTAATGGCCTGTTTTTTCCTAGTGTGAGTTCTTAATGAGGTTATGGAAATTTATGGTGTGTCCAGGGCTTATTCAGATCCTAGAGGCTCAGTTTTAGAAAAGGAATATGGATTTAGGGTTAGTGTAAACATTATGGAACAATCCACTTTGTTATTACTAACCATTTAGGGCATTTGAGAGTGCATCTGATGGTACATGGTTTTCCCTAACTATGATCCTAGAGTCACATGACTATGCAAGAAGCACTACATTTTTTATAACAGCCATGTTTCACAATTTTCACATGGTTTTCTGAATCCATTTACATGAACTATTTAGGTTCCCTATTAATATAGTGAGGGGGACATGGATGTGGCACAATTTGGTTAATCGTGAAACCAAACCATGCAACATAGTTTTTTTTGTGAAATTTATATTTTTAAATTAAAAATTTATTATAACATTTTTATTTTTTCTCCTCTATCATGTAGATACCCACTGAATTTTTTTTATCCCTCATCATTTCATAAGGTAGTATTTGGTTTAGATTAATTACACAAACTCAGAATCCTGATCTGTTCATCTCACTGGATTGATATCTATGAATTTTTGATTCATCATTTGCTTTTATTAATTTTTCCATTTATCAAAGGAGTTATTTTGGTGTAGGGTAAAATTACTTATTTCTAGGGGTTTCATCTTTTCTTCTGTTTTTTATCTAATCTGAATCAGAGTTCGATAAAGGATGATTTCTCTACCATGGGTATATGGTTGGTGTTACTCAGCTTTCCCTAATAGTTTCATGTTTTATATACCATTTTTGTCATTATGCCTCACACTAGACCATCCTCTATTTCTTATAAAATTTATCTATCATGATAAATAAATTGTTGGAACCTATTCTGGTTTTCTACATAGTTCTATTTATGGTTGTAGGTTTTAATACCCAACCTTGACCATAAGTGTGTTGTGTTTTGTATAGGAAACATGTTATACAACCCTTTTGGAGTGTATGAAATCACCCATTTTGTGGGAGCCTTATTTAATTTATGTAATAGTTAAATGATTTAATAGGAGTAGGTTCATACCATATTTCCATGGGATGAAATGTTATGAGTTTTTTTTTAAAATTATTAAATGGCCTTTATATATATGTGAAGTGGGTTGGATGAACTCATGGTATGCGAATAACAATAAAATGGGATATTAAATGAGATTATTAATTGATAATGGTAGTGGATTCCATGGACATTTATCCTCATTTGATACAGATTCCATTTGATTCGACGGACAATTATACTCCTTGGATCCTGATTATGGGAGTGGATTCATTAGAAAGTTACACTCCTAGGATACTAATTCCATAGAATGACCATGATGTTTATAACAAATGGATCCAGTTTACATTGGATTCTATGGACATTACTACTCCTTGGACATTACTACTCCTTAGATCCAGTTTCCATAGAATGATCTATCAACATGATCTTTGGGAACCTCTCTTGTTGTTTCTGAGTTTCTATAGAGACGCTACAAGGATGAGAATGGATGAGTTGGTTGTTATATGTTGGATTCATCACATATAGGACTGACATGATAGGGATTCCTTGGTCTTTATACATTTTATCTAGACCCTAGGGTATGGAATTGAATTACTCAGCATTGGCCATGGTGTATTTTTATTAAAATTTATAGATATACATGGTATGGGTGTTTGATCCCCATTTGTTTGAGGAACAATTTTACTTCTTCGTATTAATTTATAATTCCAATTGTATATATTAAACAATGCTTCATCTTATATACATATATTAGTATTTTTATAGATACAATTGGTGGTGACCTATTTAGTGTTATATCACAATCTAAATGGGATATCATTGAGTTCCTGTACTGACTTCAAGGATCTAGTAAGAGATCGCGGAAATATACAACATTATGATGCTTGATTTGATAATTTCTTAGAAGCATGGGGTGTTGATGACTGATCCAGGATCATAATTCTATCTAGAGATAACTATTTGTTTCTACTTATATGATGATACATGATTGTAAAGGATTTGTGTTTCCATTTATTGATATATATTTTATATATATACATCCCCCAATCATCATATTTTACATGACATAAGTTTTGGATCAATTATTATTACAATATTTTGGATGTTATATTGTATCTCAATTTATATTATGATTATGATCATTTATTTACTTGCAATATTGTTGTGTTAATCTGATGACAAAGGTGTAGTCTTCCCACTATACCCCGTTAGACCCTGGATACTAGTCTGTGGAATCTTGAATACAAGGAGGAATTCTTGAGGCCATGTGACCCATCATATCAGTGATCCATTTATTTTATCTCATGTTAGGACGTTACAATGATGTAGGCTTGGGTTGAAAAAGTTATCTTTCCATCTCTCCAGTTTATACCCTAATAATGTAAAAATATTCTACTATTAGTAATGAAATAATTGAGTTAGTATCCTTATCTTGTAGTAATGATCCTTAATTTGGGATTATCTTCTTAATAATCACGACTTTGATTCAATATTATCCTATTGCAACTCAATTCCATCTATCAATATCCTCTTCTTCATAAACAAATACTTGATTCAATATCATATGATTTGTAATCAATTACTTTAGTCTTGATCCTTATATTAGATGAAAAGACACATTGAATTGTTATGATCCTGATGGTATTAAACATGTTGACTTGATTTTATCCTCATATTAAAAAATACTCAAGTTTTTATCACCTTATTTCTAATAAATGGATTCAATTTGTGATACTCTTTTTTGTTACACAAAATCATTTAGTCGGTACTCTAATAATAGAAGAAATATACATTAGTCAAGATTCTCCTCATAGTGTCAAATCATAGAGTTTATGTTTCCCTATTAGTAATATAAATTCATGAGTTATGATTCTCCCCATTGAAATTATAAATTCATGAATCTATATTCTCCACTAGGAAATTGATTCCTCAAGTTACAATCATTCTATTATTATTACATAAATATGTCAATATTTTACTCTTGTTAACAAATTAATTGAGGTATGATCCTTCAATTGGTAACCAAATTCATAAATCAAGACTGTACTCTTGGTAATGAAAATAATTGAGTTGATAATTTTTATTTTTATTAAATATTAAATGAGTCAAGATACACCTATTAATAACTAAATTCCTTGTGTTTAGATTATAATCTTGGTAAACAAATCTTCTAATTATGATCCTCAATCATGTTTGTGAAATCATTTATAAAAATATCTACATAATGGTAGGTAAATCCATCATTTTATATTCTAATCCCTCTAATATAATACTTGATATGAGATTCTCCTATTGGAAACCAATTTTTTTAGTAAATATCCTCTTCCTGGTATAAAAAACCATCATTACATATAATAATATTTGTAATTAATTTCTTTATTTATGATCCTCCTAATGTAATAAAAAACTAAAAGTTAAGATTCTCCTCTTATTTCCAATGAAATTGATTTATCATTATATTCTTAGTATCAAATTATATGAGATAATATAATCCTCTATAATGTAAAAAATCCATTATTTGAGATTCTCCTCCAGTTATTAACATCCTTGTATAGATATTCACATGTTTGTATAAATTTTATTGAGTTTGAAACCTCCTCAAAATTTCACATGATTCATGATTATAAATTCTCCTTATAGTAAAAAAACCATGAGTGGATATCATCATCTTGGTACCATGTCCTTCAGTTGAGATACACTTCTTGGTAATTAAAATCAATTATTTGAGAGTCTCCACAAGGTAATTAAAATCACATGATTTGAGATCCTTGGTAATAAATTATAATAATTCCAATACCCCAATTATAGCTTATCCGTGAATCAAGATTCTATTCTTGGTGAAAAATTCCTAGTGTTGAGATCCACCTCTTAGTTACTAAATCAACGAGCCAAAAATCTATTATTCATAATTAAATCCATGATATGAGATTATTCTTTTATTAAAAAAATCATGGAATCTATATTATCTTATAGGTAATAAATTAATGGATTCCAGAGAATAATATTTGTAAAAAACCTAGAGTGTTGATTCATATCTGAGAAAGACATCTTTTCCATCATTATCACGAAAAACCAACATGATAAGAAATCGATCATGAAAAGTCAACTATATTAACATAGAATTAGGTTCATTTAATTATGAAGGAATATAATTATAGTTATGGAATTTGTAGCTACCCAAATATTTTGTGCGCACATTTCCTTGAATCCCATTATATGATGATCATAGGGTTGAAGTAATTATAAATTAATAGATCAAATTATGATAAAAAGATTAATAGGGCCTCCATGTACTTCATGATTTCTCACTCATTAAGGGATAAAGATTCCCTGAAAACATTTCTGAATATTTGGAGGTTTTCGTGAGTAACTTATATTGATATTTGGTCATGAATCATATTCTTTTTCAAAGGGATGGAAGAAAAATTCATAAAATTATTTTTTTAGGTTCATTTAGATTATTTTCATGAAAAACATATTCTATTGTAATACCTACTATCTAGGGATTAAAATTGTTAATATATTTTATTTGAAATCTCATAGAGAAAACACATATAATTTTATAAAAATTTATTTCCATTTAAAATTAGTAACATTTTTATAATTAATTATTATGGAATATGATGTAATGCATTGAAATATATACTTTCAAACGTTTGAAAAATAAGTTTACCACTAATGTGAGGTATATTAAAAAACATATAGCATAAATGTATAAAGAAATTCCCTTCAAAGTTACATTTTTCTCTAATATATTTTTATTTTTTATTTTTGGTTGTCTTAATTTAATCATTGATTCGTATTCTACATAATATTATATATATACTAATATATATATAGGTATTTAGTGTAATCCTTATAATTAAGAGGTAGAAAATAAAATATATCATTTATAGAGATGTTAGGACATACATACACATTAATGCTATTACCATTTTACGAAAGAAGGAAATTAAAAAAGGTAAATAATATATTACCATTCCAGAATCATTTTTTATTCATATATATCACATATATTCATTAAATTTACCCTAATTATTATCCATGTAACGTGTAATTTAAAAATGAATCACATCCAATTGTTAGGAATTAGTCTGGCATACACACAAAAAACATTAACATATCACTTACGAAATAGAAACTAAAAAGGTATATGTTGGATCATAATTCAAAAATTATAATTATAAAAAAATTTGATTTATATTATTTTAATCTACCAATATTATCATCCATGTAAAATATAAATGAAAGATACATCACATTGGTTCTTGAGGTACTAGTCAACCGTACACATGAGCGATATTATAGTTTTCCAATGTTTTGGAATTTAATAAGGTATATGTGATATTATAATTACACAAGAATAATAATATCATAAATTTATATAATAAACATAAAATAAATTATTATGTCTATCTAAGATAGTGATGATGGAAAATGAATAACATTATTTTTCATGACATAAGTCCATTGTCCAGACTAATGATGATTTTGTATCCATTTTTATTGAAGTGCAGATGGATTTAGGTTATTAAATTAACATAATTAAATCTTCTGGTAAGTTGTACATTTATTTTGTAATATTAACATAATTGAATAATATTTTCATGGGGTGGAAGAGGAAAAAAATTAAACCCACTCATTTAATCAGGATACCTCTTCTTCTGATAACATCCATTGGTATATACTAAAAGGATTCCTATGATGAATTTATGATCAAAATATTGTATATTTTTCATGGGGATGAATGTAAGGAACCTTTTTTGGTAAGTATTTTTTGAGTCAAATTTATTTTAGGGTGTGAAGATGAGAGGAGAGGGGTGGCATTTCATAAGTGAGGTGAGTGGCACACTTATAATTCTTGAAATAAAAATGGTGAACCATATTATTTACATGCCAAAAGGATCCAAAATGGACTCTTAATGAGTCATATATATGATAAAATCATAATATAATCATATAATAGTTTTTGGACAAGTGTTTAGGCCATTTTATCCCCTATCTCTTTAGTTTAAATCCCTGGTAAACCAATTTTCACCATAACCATAGTCATTATTTTTTTTACTATTTTCACTATTCATCACGAAAAAAAATCACGCTGAACTTATTATATAATATAAATTATTATTATTTTAAATACGATCTCCATTATACCAAATTCAAAACACCTAAGTGGAAATTTTTAATTCAAAACAAAAAGTATCGACATGATGAGTAATAGGGTTTTCCAAATAGAAAGTTTCAAAAATAAAAAAACAAATATTTAACAATACAATATGAAATTGAATACAATGACATAAATTTTATAAATAAATATAATTTAAAAAGTGTTACATTAAAAACCACATTAAAAATAATCTTCTAAATTCATTAAGAGAAAAATATATTTTTTAATAAGAACAAGTATTTATCCCAATTCAATGATAAAGTTACAATTTCACAAATTTATAAAAATTTCAACACGTTATTATTATGATATGGAGATTATAAAAATTTAGTCAATATTTTGAAAAAATATTTATAAAATGAGAAAAAAATAAACTTTAAAATGAGTGTGAAAAAATCTACAAAACTACTTTTAGGAAATTATATTTTTTATGCACACAATTAGCTTTATTCTTATCTATTATTTATAAAAAATAAATTATATGAATGTTAAATTTTTTAGTAAATATATAATACAATCATATAATTAAAATTATTCACCAAAATTTATTTGTTTAATTTATCAAGGTTAAACATTCTTATAAGAAGAATAATAATTTTAAAGAAAATGGTTTTTTTATATTAAAATGGTTCTTATTTTAATTTATCGTTATCTTTACACTTAATAATAAGATTTATTTACATTTTTAAACCATATATTTTTATAATTTTCTTTATAGTATCCATACTATCCCTTCTAACAACTTGGTAATACATATTAAATAATAATATTTTATTAGTATGTTGTGTTTTGTTAAAAGATGATGTTTCGTGTGGAAAAAGATATCAAAGAAATTAATTTATCATGGAAAAATTAATTTCATAAAATCTAGATATCATACACAATCCACATATAACATATTAAAACAAAAATTATTTATTAAAATCATCATCTTCAGGTGTTAATAATTACATTTTTCATCTGAATTTCTATTTTATAGTTCCATTTTGTAGACATTGATCATTATTACATCATATTCAGAACAATATTTGTTATATTAATATAATATATATTCGTTATATATATATATCAATTATATAGACATAAAATTGAATAAAAACTTTAATGGAGATCGTGGGCCATACATAAGCATGACTGTTGTTTTCAATTTAAGAAATATGTTATGAAAGAAAGGTAGATAATGATTCAACATTAATGAATCATAATGATGTCATATATACCATATATAATTATTAAAATTACCTTTATAAAAATAAATGGGAAATTTAAATGAAAAACGAATCACATCACTTTGTGGGGGTGGCAGTCCGCATTTACTCTTGAGCGACATTACCATTATACAATAGGTTGAAAGGAAATAAATAAATATGATATTATAATTTTACAATATTAATTATATGATAAATATAATTAATTATAATAAAAACTATAAAAATACACATAGGTTAATGAAGGTGATGATAATTTAATTGTATCGATATATGGAGGTGGTAGTCCACACATACACACAAGCGAAACCATCATTTTACATTTAATGGAAATGATGGTGGATAATGGTGGGTTAATTATAAATAGAATATTTAATTATATATATAGGATAATTAATTTGTTATTTTATGTTGAATATCATATATTTAAAAGAGTTAGAAGAGTTAATAAGATGAACGAGGTCAGGAAAGACATTTTACTCTTCTTTAGTATACCTCCTTGAGATAATTTCTTACGGGCCGTTGTAATGGTTTTTTCATATAGTCAGAACTGCTAAATTGTGTATAGGGAAGTTAAAAATATAATCTATATTGGTGTTTTCAATCTATATTTCTTAATTTTGTGTAATTAAATGAGATAAGGGTGTGATTTAATAATGGAGTGAAATGACACAATTCAAATTATTAAAATGATTAAAAAATATATTATTTCATTCTCTGGAAAAATCTTACCAGATGGTAATAGATTAAATGTACGAGTGTATAAGGTCTTAATATCATCATAAAATATTATTTAGATAGGGTTTTCTGTACATTTAGACAATACCTATTGATTCAAACCTCCAGTTAAAAAATTATAATCATAACAATGGTTTTGAATTATTTAACATTATAGGGTTATGATTTAAATTTTGAGGAAGTAATTAGATCATAAATGGAGAAGGGATGATATTTTAGAAAATTTAACATCTTAATTTTTATATTTAATTTTTTTTATTTATTATAATAAATGAGTGAAATATTATTTAACCTGAAATATCAATATTTCTATTTCTTTAAATTATTCATTTAATTTGAAATTATAGAAATCAAAATATAAAAGTAATTAAAATATAAACCTTATAAACATTCGTAAAATTTTATGTTTACCTATAAAATTATTGAAAATAAAAATTCACAAAAACATCATTACTTTTGATATTTATAAAATCATTTATTTCAGTTTCTTATTAGTTGAAAAAAATACATGTTCCCTACTGTGAAATAAATTATGTTAATTATTCAACAACTAAAAATTTCAAGCAATTACTATCATAAAAAAAGTAATTTATATTACAAAGAAATGTTTATACAATGAAATTACCCAATATATATTGTTATATTAAAATTTCAGAGATGTTAAATTTAAGAGAGTGACATTTAATATTTATAAATTTCTAAAATTAATATAATGGTAGTCCTAAAATAAAAATTAGGCATTATAACCTTATATATATGTCTTGGATTGAATTTTAAATGTATTCCACAAATCCAATAGGATATATTCAAGTGTTATATAAATTTTAAATCCTTATGTTAATGTTTTTGGTCAATTTCACTCATTTTACCATTAATGAGGTGACATATATTTACAAAGGTTACTATTAAAGATGAACAAAAATGAAAAAGAAAATATTTAAAAAATTGGAATATATAATTTTAAAATATTTAATCTGTTCAACAGGACTCAAATTATATAAGAGGAAGAAATTTATTATAAAATAAGTGAACAAAAATCAAAGAAAACCTTTTTTTAGTAAAATACATTTTTAAGCATAGAACTGGTTTTACTATTATCACATGCCTAGAAAAAACATTGCATAGAATTTAATTTTTCTTATTGAATATATATCATGTAATATTAATTAAAATCATTCACCATTATTGATTAATTAAATTTATTATGATAAAAAACATTTCTTGTATGGAAAAAAATTATCATTAAAACATCTCTTTTTTTAAAGTAATTTTTAATTTATTATCGACTTATAACGTAAGGATATATTTTATGCATGTGTAACCCATAAATATTTCTTAATTTAAATAGTCTAATTCTTACCCAGCAATCTAACTACTATGTGATAATAAAATTTCAATAGTATATCATGGAACATTTATAATCAAGGGTGTTGTGTATCATAAGCTATTAAGAAAAAAATGTTTATTTGAAGATTAATATATCCTAAAATATTGATGTGTAACATATGTAATAAATCCTGGTTGTTTATATTTTTTAGATACTAGTGGGATCTGGTATAGATAATGTGGGATGGTGAATTAGTGTCCCAGATTTTACTAAGATATACTTTTTCTTATATTAAACCATATTAATATGGAACCTCATACTTTATTAATATAAATGTACCAATAAATGTGATTTAAAAACTCAATCAAGTATATAATCTAAAATAAAACAAGAACAAAAACACCTGATATTTACATGGTTTTTCAATGATTTGATTTCATAATCCTTTCATAGTTTAGATCGAACCAATTTTTCCTTTTTATTATTAGTATATATTTATAATGATTAAAGGTGTCTATGAATTTGGAAACATGGGTTAGAGGGGTTTGATAATGATTGGGAAAAATGGTAATTATTTTGAATGATATAATAAAATTCAATTATAGTGAACCCTACAATTCCCTAGCAGAATGACATATTAGACAAGAAGAACATGATTATAGTTAATATAGGTAGAGAAATATTTGTTGAACATGAAATCTCAAAATTCATTTAAAGTGAAGAAATTTATATTATTATATCTATAAAGACTAGATGGTTTCTAAGAAGCGTGTCTCACTTTCTAGTATATGAAATATTCTATAATGGAATTAAAATAGTGAATTACATAAAATTATTTGGTAGTTATATTTATAATAAGAAAAAACATGGATGGTATGGGAATGATTATGGAAAAATATGAAGAATGGATCTTCATGGTCTATATAGGAAATGATAGGGGCTATAGATTATCAAATAATAGGTTGTACAAATTTTTTGATTATTTTGATATGAATGTTATTATGAATTGGTGATAATAATATTGGAAAGAAGAAAATTATTTTAAAATTATAAAATAACACGTTATACATGTTCCCAACAAAAATAATGAATCAATGTTTTAAAAAATAACTTTTTTCACATAATATTGTATTTTAGTGAACTAGTTAAATATTTGAATTATTTGGGATTGATAAATAAAGGAGAAATCCCCTTAGGATATTGTACATAGATCTAAAGAAAACAATGATATAGTTAATAAGTGTGTATCCAGAAAAAAATTGAAAGAGAAATGTGAGGTATTAATAAATAATGAAATACTGGTATACATAGAACTTTTTCTTATGAAAAAAATATATATTGAAGATTCATTGTCACCAATTGAAAGAATAAAATAAATAATAATGTTTATAACAATACTAGAAATTGTAAACTAGAAATTAAATAACATGGAATCAATGTTTATAGTTATAAATTGACACATCATTAAAGTGGTTTTCATTGAACATTATGAAGGCTTCATACTTGACAACGATATTAACATGGTGTGAAAACTGAATAAATGCTTACGTAGATTAAAAGAGTCTCCAAGATCCTAGAACCCAAAACGGGGTTGTGTTTTAAAGACAACAAACACTAAAAATCTAGAATTAGAATGAATATTTTATGTGAATGAAATGAACCTATTTACTTTAAATATTATAGTTTGGGTATATTCCATAATTTTGATAGGTGATAATGAGTATGAGTATTAAGAGTATACTATTTATATAATGATGCATTCCATGATGTCCAAAATAGGTCTGATTGACTATTTTTATGACTATATATTTTTTGGAAGGAAATTATATCATATTATACATAGAGAAATATACTTGATAGTTATTAAATTAATTTATCATGGAGGAATATAAATAAAATTTAACGCTAATTACAATTTATACAAAATTTGGAAAAGATAAATCATGAAATAGTGTGAATCAGAAATAATTCAAAAGATTCATTAGGATTATACTTTATATAATAACATCCATACTTGATGTCGTATACACAATGATATATTTGTGAAATATATCAATGTCATATTAAATATTCCCATATACAAGAAACAAAAATATTTCTAGCATATGTTTATGGAACACTGAGTTAGGGTCTAATATTATTATTTAAAAAAATCCTGAATCCTGTAGGTCTCATATATGTATACTCAGATGGTGATTTCACTGATAAAATTTATATACATGGTGGGAATTTATCTTTGGGAGAAATATATATGTGTTTTATTAGTATATTGTAGAATTAAATTTCATTAATCACATAAGAGGTAGAATATTTATAAAATATATAATTATGTAACACATCAACCATTTAATTAAGGCCCAGGTCCAGAGCACTGGTTTACCTCAAGCATGGCTACCTGTAATCCAGAGGATTTTTATTAGAGGTGATGGTGTATAAGGTTGTTTTGGGGGGACTATTCCCTCTTGTGATAGTATAAGTTCCAATAAAAAATTTACAAGTTGAACAAGAAAAAGCTCACTACAAAATTAGGAAACTCTCAAAAAATATGTACACCATCACATGAAATAAAAATAATGGGTATTACATACTATAACAAGATACCCCATGGAAGACCATATTATTAAATGAATTAAAAAAAGATAAATTGTATCCATGATCTCACCCCAATTTGGTCCCGTGTCAAGACCGGTACCATCATCCATACTCCATCCTAGAATTCAAATTGAATAATTATCAATACCAGAGAACACCATTGTACCATACTATAAAATAAATTGTATCATTCTCAATAAAATATTTTCTATTACTTCTGAACCATGGTGTGGGAATAATTAAGTTTTCTACCACCAACAGCTTCCCAAAAATATGTAGACTATATGAAAATTGAATGAAAAAGTTCTACTGATAAGATATTATTTTAATAAGAAATAAATAAATAAATATACTCTAATCCTGGGATCTCTAAAGACAACATTGTTTACACCTATCCACTTCATCCAGTTCTTGTTTATATAGGTACCCGAAATACAATTTTTTTATAAGGTTCCAATACTCCCCTAATAGAAACCATTTTCCCAATAACCAAAGTGAATATATAAGGAACAACTTGAAATTACCTTCCATTAAATACAATATGGGATCCAATGGGGGTTTCCCAGGGCATTAAATAGTTATAAACCAATTATTTCAACATAATTATCCATCATTGACATTCTGAATCATAGATTGATGAGAATCCGAAACATACAACTAATGTATTCTGGCCAAAATAAATCAACCAAAACCATCAGATCTCATCCTACATTATTCAATAAGTACGATTAAGTAATCCATAGAATTAATATGTAGAATATTATAAATAGTTGAACTACCTAAATCCAAGTGTAAAACACCCCATGTAATTCATGGTAATGAATTTAAGAGGATTCTGGAATCCTAATAATGATATTCCATAGCTTCAAACCACTATCAATACAAGGGATTCATCCAAGCATGTTATACATATTAGCCCCCTAGTAGAATATAAGGCTCACTCATGGATGTTAACACAACTATAAGTCTATAAATATCCCAACAAAACCCCTATAGGTATTCTTTCACATCACCATTTTAGTGGAAAATTAATTAATTAATCTTTAATTTTCATAAAATCATTTCCTATAAAATCAAATTAATATTCAGAAATTAAAAATAAAATTCTGTTTGATAAGTTATTAATGTCCATTTATTTCAAGAAGCATTCAACTTATAATTTATAATTTTTACAATTCAATATTTACCATTCATCATTATTTGTCCTTTTGTATTATTAGATATCACTTTTCATTGTTAAAATTTCATTAAAGCATATCTCATTCTTAACATTCCATCATTTCACAATATAAAACATCATTTCAATTAAGTGAATTCATATTAAATCTTTTAATTAGTCCCAACCAAATTATCAATACAAAAGCAATATTAATGGTAGTGAAATACTTTTTCCCAATTATTGTTCAAACTATAAATTCCATTAAAAACCGTTGGAAATATAACCTAAAAATTAATGAAATTGAGCCACATTTGGGGTAAAATAACCGCTCTTATATTCAACATAGAATTACCTTTTAAGAAAATAATATTCATTTTTAATGGGATATCTTACTAATTAATACCCATTGTTAAAATTTTAATAAAATTTATTTAAAATCATGATGAGGTTTTCTTGACTGTATGATGATTACACTTCAGAAAAAGTTATGAGAAAGTGGTTTATGTTTAAGGGCCACCTATGTTTTGTTTAGAACATTTCTCCCATTGAGTATCACCCACTTATTTCACATAAATATATTGAAGTGATAAACTATAAAAATTCCCTAAAAATACAGTATATTATAAATAATAGAAGGGAGTGCCTTGACCGTTGAAATTACTGAACAATTGAGTTAAGAGGACATGTGACCAATCCTTAGGCTCTTGGTTTCTCTAAAAAGAATTCGTTTTATACTTTGAATAATGATGACCCATAAATAAGATAGAAGAGGGTGAGATACATGTATAAGAGGTGTTATGGTAAAAAAAGAGATCTATTATCATATGTAGGAAGAGAAGGGGGTAGATAATGTAAAATTAAATGGATTAAACCACTTAAAACCCCATATGGATTTCACTAGGATGCTAGTGGGACAATTGAGGGTTAGTATTGGGCACACCTAGTGAGATTATTATTCCGCTTTGGATACTTTTATGGCCACCAAAGAGCCAATGGTGCTAAAACATCTTTCTGCAGCCCCATCCCCATGTATAAATCCCCCATTATTCTCCCAAAAGTCCTTTTTCCCGTTAAACACACTTAAGGAATGTCACATGAAGAGCTAAAAACATTTACCCATTCCATACACTTGTTACGGGATGTTTTTTTAAAATCACCCTAGAATATGAAATCTCTTCCTAGGGCTTCAATCTAAAACATATTTGGTCCTGAATTTATAAACCAAACATATACGCAATACTTTTCATGGTCATTATAATGTTTCACCTGATCTAGTTCTTCTTCTAAACCCTCATCAAACTATACACAATGGAGCCGTTATAATTCCACCAAAACAACCCTGAGGATCTAGTATTGGTGGAATTCTAATGATCCAAACACTTATGACGTTGTGTCCCACTATTCATGTCATCACTCAAAACTAACTAGTTCCTCACCTGGATAATCTTGTTATAATTCTAATATCACTTCAAAGACAATTCACAATATGAGGCCTTGTCTCGACATTTATATTCACATGATAATTTATACCATTGAAGATTCACAAACATGGTCACACCACAATCATTCATTCAGACCACAACACCAAATCTATAACAACCCATCCTTTTACAAAATACATTTACAATATTTTATTTAATAAACATCCATTAATTAAATCCCAAATGTCATGATTCCAAGGTTCTTTTGAAATCCATAGATCATATTCTCCATTATGACATCCTAAATTCATTATTCTCTTAAAAATATATAGCCTGACCTAGGTAATATATATAAGAATGGGGTGAGATTGAAATCCTAGTAATGGTATAATCCTGATATGGAAACATAACTTATGATCTATATATATAACATATTATCATAAATGTGAAGAAACATGAGTAATCAAATGGATCCATAAAGTAAATAACATTTTATGATAAGATCAGTTTATTACTGGATATGTGGAAGAAAAAATAATCATTTCATAAAAAAGTCAAGGATAACTACTAAGACAACATCACATGGTGGACAGAGTCCCATAATGGATTAGGTTCACTCCAAAATACCATACATGATTTCTCATGAGATTAAACCATTAACGAATTAATTAAATGAATATATAATTCATGGACCACCCGCCACTTTCAATTCATATATATTCACTTGTCTCACACATTAGTAAATCAAACATAATTCATAACATAATAAATTCCAATTAAAATTAAATGGGTTGCACAATATATTTTCTCAAATCATACTAATAAGTGATTTCTTGAAAAAAAAAATTTCAGGACTGATCTTAATGAATGTATTAACTACATTAATGTAGAAGAGGTTGGAAACAATTTATATGTTAGATATATTTATATAGTATTTTTTTAAATTTTATAACATTAAATGTTACTTTCATTGTTGTTACTTATAATTTTACAATCATTAATAAGAAATTTAGTGTAAAATATCCTTATAATATAAGAAAATAAATTTTCAAAAACTGAAATGCACAAAATATTGTGGAAATACATTTATTTGAAAATATATTTGAAAAAATATAATTAAATCTTCAATGAAAAACAATTTTCATGATGATAGATAATTATTTTCATTTTCTACATGTTAAAACAATGATACACTTTACATTTTTGGTAAGAAGTCTTAAATTACCTTGTTCGAAAAATGGGGTGGATATAATATTTTAAATAATTAAAAATTAAATGAGTGTAAAAATTTCATTAAAAAATCATAGAAAATATAATAAATTTTTGGTAAAATAGTTTTATGAAAACATGGTTATAGATCAGAAAGGATTTTCAACTGAATATAGAGATATAGACAAATTTATTTTAAAAAAATTCAATATTTTTTACTAAAAAAATGGAATATGGTATATTTAGTTGAAAATTTAATGTAAAAACATAAGAGAATAAAATTAATGGTATTTATTTAAAAATAATAATTAATTTCCTTTAATGGAAATTCTACCATAAACAATCCCTAATAAAATTATATTTAATCATAAATCTAGACAACCTTGTTTACATTTGAATCAAAACCCCCCCATGACTGAAGTAAATGAATTGTAACTTGATAAAACTTTATTTTAGAAGGATTCATGATATAATGAGTTAATTGGATTTATATACACCATATAAATAATTAGTTGTATAAAAGAACATGTCTCTCAAATAAGGATTTTTTGACATGACACCATTAACACAAGCCCAAATCATCCCCTACATTCTTTATTATCCATAATAATAAACATATGTTAATTAATTATTTGTTAAATAAAAATTATAATGTTTTTATTGATTTTTTTATTTGTTACATTTTCATATAGAAATACATTACAAATTAATTTCATGTTGGCCATTTTACTAATAAACAACTCACATACCAAAAATCACATTGGTAAATTGAATAAGGAAAAAGTGATTATTATTTAAAAATATTAATAATTTTAATCATAACATAAATATCATTATTATATATATATATTAGACATTAAAAACCAATTATGAAATATGGTTTTTGAAAATTAACCATGATCCAATCATAGAGATGGTAGGGCGTACATATGCATGTATAACGTTTCCTTTTTTATGATCATTATTTAAAGAAGGAATGTATTATTATATCTTTAAATAATAATAATTATATCATAAATATTGTGTTATTTATTTAAATACAATTATATATTCCATACATGTGATATGTTGACAAAAAATGAATCACATCGCTACGTGAGGTGGTAGTTCGTCGTACAAATGAATGCCATTATAATTTATTCAAGGGATGGTATGGTTAGAAACGATATGAAATTTTTATTTTACATAATTGTTAATAATTAATTAATACCATATATATAAATTTAACATTAATACTTATATCCATCCAAGTAATTAGTAGATGAAAATGAGTCACATTGATTCATGATGTGGCAGTCCTTTGTAGCATCCCAGCCCCAGATAGCCTAGAGTTGGTGACTGCTATCAATTACATTAGCATGATTAACAGGAATCAATACTCAAAGGACCTATTAGTTTAGTAGTCTTGGTAAACTAGATACATGAATGAGTATTGTATTGCAAATTAATACATTGATTACAATATAATTTTTGTCCTTGTTCCTAAATAAATAACATTGAGGATAACTCTAATCAATCTAGTAATTATCGGAATATATTTCATAGTAATCATATTAGATTCATCACAAAAGAAACATAATAAGGGTGAGCTCAAATGCTCAATAATGGAAAAAATATTGGAAAATAAATAATGAATGAATGATAATATTCAATATGTCAAGGTAAATAACTGAACATACATTCCATGTAATCAACAAACTAAATGTAAGAACATATGCAATATGGAAAGGTAATAACTAAACACACATTCCATATAAATATATAGATAAGGAAAAATAAATATGGAAAGGTAAGAATATCAAACACATGCCATCTAGGTAAATGAGAATGAAATGTATCCATAGTTATGTTGATACAAAATCTTGTGGATAAATAACATCTAAATTCTCAATAAATGAAATGATTATTTGTTAGATGTCATGTTTCCCAATAAAATGATACCTTTTATCGTCAAAAGACTCTATAACGATTCCAATTTGTGCAACTAATTCATCCCATGAGACTATCGATGCATCGATTGGCTTTCATTCACCATCCCCAACTCGTGTATTGCATGTCCAAATCACTCATCAAATATCAAATAAATAATGTGTCATATCAAGTATCTGTATTGAATAAAGTATGCAGATTTATCAATATTTCCCAAAATAAGAAATTAAATTTCAAATTAGACACCATATGTAAAAAGTCATACGTTTTAGTCAATAATAATATCCATGATTAATCAAATGAATAATAAAGGGAAGTTAAAATTTCATTGGTCAAAGGCAATTAAATATTTCAAGGTGAATAAAAATGAATCAAGGAAGTGTATGGAAAGACTATCCTTAGAAAAGTTAATAATAAACCATCGATATGATGAAGAAGGATGGTAACAATACAACAAACCCAAGTGGAGTAAAATAAAGGGTTGTTGGTGTTGATGAAATAATGGATAATCATGTAATAATATTGTTGAGGAATATATCCATTCTTTTAATGAAAATTTTGAAAATATTTTTCTTCAAAATAATCTTTTTAAAATTCATAAGGAGGTGTTTCCAATGCTTTCTCCAGGGTGTGCAACTATCCATGGAGTACGTGGTGATTGTAGATTTGTATTCCCACTTTCCAAAGGTAGGTGACATCTGTCTCTTACTAAAGGAAGTTTTCTACTTGATTGAAACGAGGGGATGGGTTGTCGGTATCTCCTTACATGGATTGCCCCTTTGAAATCATTACCTAGTCCTAGTCTCCCATAAAAATTTAGACATTGTTCGTGAAAATATTCACTGGAGACATATCATCATGGAAGTCAGTTAATTACACTGCTTCTGTCCAGACATTCTAAGGGGTCAAGTCAGGGGTAACAACCTTTCATCAAGGGAGTATCCACCTTGGAAATTTATGGTGTGTCTAGATGCTGAAACACTTATGCATCTGGGTTTCTTCCCCTTATGATAGGGCTTCTCTAGGGCTTGGATTCTGGAGTCATCCCACGCCGAGTGCAGGAAATTATATTCCATAAGAATGTCCCTTAGGTTTACCTAAACATCCCATGTTTGACACAGGGTAATTTACAAGTTTAACATCTGGAGGAGATGGGTCGGACTAATCAAAACACTTATAGAAGTGGATCAGATGGGTACATACCCAAGAGTGAGAGCCTATGCGGTTGACTAGATGAGTGGATGAAAACATCCAATGGAGACAGATCTGATGATCCTCGGGTCCTTATTAATGGGAATCCATGCATTATTGTTGGCTGGGATTGAAATTTAAGTACGATTACTATGTAACTTGTCCATAGAGACAGGGATCAAAACACACGTAGTATGGATGAGTGATGAATCGGTGCAAGAACAAAAAAAACCTGGGGACATGCTGGGGATTACGCATGGATAGGGGCTCATCACAAGAGGGACACTTTTGGTTTTATGGTTATGGGTTTTCTAGGACTTATGCATGGTTAACTTCCTGAGGGATGCAAAGGGTAGTAACTCAATGTATTTCATTATCTCACTGGGATGTGGCAGACCATGTATGAATCAAGATGGATGACTGATGTTTGAGTGAAGTGGATCGGAGGAATGGGATGGAACATATGTGAAGATGGAAGTGATGCTGGGTTTGAACCTCAGGGAGCCTTCCTATGTATCAACATGGAGGGAAATCAAAGTCCATAATTCTTGGTGGGGTGATGGGAGACCTAAATAGGCAGCCCTTGGGAATGGATGTATTGATGGGACCCAGAGGATGTGAACCTATGATATGGGGCATGACCTTCCCGAAACACAATGGCTCAAGGGAATGATCGGGATGGGACATGAATGATGGTGCTTAGACCTCATGGCGGCTTCATATATATCACCATGGTAGGGAATCAAAGACCACATAGTTATACATGGGTTCATAGAATCGGGTTGTGCACAAATGACAGTGATCTGACGACATGCTGGGGGTTACGTGTGGTTAGCAGACCGAGATTTGGTCTCACGACACTAGAAAGAACCAGAGAGTTGGATCCCAATGAAGAGGAATACAACATATTACTGTAGATTGGGATTGAACCTCAGAGAGGCTTCCAACATACCCTGTAGGGGAGATAAGAATCAAAACCCACGTAGTTTAGATACTAAAAGTTTAGCGACATGTAAGATAAAAATGGCCAAACAATTTTACGTCATGCAGGATATTGGAGAAACGAATTTAAGTGGATGAGATCGATGGGTGATTTTCATGAAACATTGGGATGTGTCCTAAATACCTTGCTAGAAAAGGGAAAGGGTTAAAGTCTATGTAGTTCAGAATGAGTGGGAAGGAAATTAACCTCTAAGGCATCCTAGGGAGGATTCCTTGGTTGGTGCTTACTCTAATCCCACGTGAGTCACGTTATTTGTGAGAAATAAGAGGTAAACAATTACTGATGATGATGTTGAGAAATGTTTTTCCATGAGTAATAGAGTGGGGCTTACACATTTTTAGAGGCCCAAATATGAAATGGGGGATAACACTTGGCTGGAGGCCTAAAGAGGAATCATGGGATTATGCTTGGCTAGCGGCCTAGGGTAATGAATATTGGGACATACTCCAGGATAGAGGCTAGATGGAGATAATTACAAAATGTGGAGGGGAGAGGTATTAGAGGACCCTGTACCCATATTTCCTCTGTCCTTTGCGAACAGATTAATAGAGTAGGAGCAAGGATGATATATCTCATACGAAAGGAAAGGGGATTACCCCAAGTTGGTTTCTCTGCCCTATGGAATGATGTCATTCCATTCAAGGAGGATCTCACTCCATGTGGGGACGATCTCACTCTCATAGGGACCAGTGGGCATGAAAAATGTCCATGGCAGGGCACCCAAGGTATATTGCGCGGGGAGAGTCCACAATTTAACATCATGTGTTGAGGACTCTAGTTCTTGGAAGTTTACTATCATGTAGCTCGGATGATGAGGAATCACTCCTCACCCATAACACTAACATAACTAATACGCAACAACTCTTCAAAAATTAATGGCATCAGAAATTCTAATGTGAGGTGGCATTCTGGAGTTATTCCTTGGGGGGATCACTTTATCATGACTATACAAAGAAAAAATATCTGTTAGCGTGCCTATGTGAAGAAGCATGAGGCAAAGAAACAGAATATGATGAACTAACCAAGGGACCTTGATATCACATCACATTAGCCTGGAGGTATGTACGAGAAAAGGGGTTGTAAATCATGGGATTTTGAAAAGGGGTGCTTTGCGAAGACGAATGATTTCTTGAATTCATGATGCTTTGCGAAGAGGATGGTCCTCATGAAAGGAATTGACATCATGAATAGGAGGGGCTTTGTGAAGGGAAAGAACTTTGAAAAGAGAGTGGCCTTTACAATGGGAAATGGATATGCGAAGAGGAACATTTAATAGAGCATAGATTCACCTTAGAGAATGCCTCTTTATTTGGAGATTGTTTCGTGAAGGCCCTGTGATTTTTGAAAGATTAAGCACCCTGAAAAGGGCCCCATCCTCTATGATGGTCATATGACATTGTGAAGGGAATCTCCACTATAGGTGCAGGCCGAAACAAATGAAATGAGGTTCAAAGTTCAGAGCATAAGTACCTTTGGAAGTCCATTTAGTGGTTTCATGAAGGTATGTGCAAAAACGGATCTATGAAGTTTAAATGGTAGAGTAAAAGTGGTCTAAATGTGGGAGGTGGGTGGGGCGGGAATTTTATTTATAATTAAAATAGGTCGACGAGGTCGCAGAACCTGACACAGATACGGGTAACGCCGCATCGTAGAGCCACTCAGTTTGATCGTGACGGTCTCACAGAGGGTGGTCGACGCCATGGAGAGTTCTATCGAAATGACTGCCACGATTCATGCTGCAATGGATGAGGATTCCATAGAGGGGTTTTAGGCCATCGTCGGATGTGCGCCAGGCCATGGAGCCAAGGAGAATATCGCCGAGGTGGTCGCACGAAAAGAGGATAGGCATGAAGATCTTTTCATGAAGGGGTCCTTTTCGGATGGATCAGAGGGACTTCAGGCTTATCTAGAGTGTTGAATCACTCAACCATATCCTTGAGTTCTCTCACTGAGAGGGAAAAAGTTTTCAACACCAACAAGAGGCTTCAAATAATTGATGGAAGAGGAATTTGTGCATGTCGTACGAGGTAAAAATAATATTCTTTTTGTATGGTAAAATGTTAGAAAGTTCCTCATTCGGAATGAAAGAAAAAGGTTCCATTGAAACATTGGTAATAGAAAAAAAAAGAGTAAAAATTTATTTAACAAATAATTTTAAAAACGTTTTTGAAAACGTTTTAAGAATATAGGATTTTTAGAATAAAACAGGTTCTCTGACTAAATAGGGATATAAAGATAGGTTTTCTAAAAAACATTTTACAAAAATATATTAGCATCAAAGAGTGTGAAAAATGGTACTAACACTTAAAAATGGTAATGAATCACCCAAGGACAATGAAAGGATTTATTAAAAAATTGTTGCATAATTTCACCAAATGGAAATTCCACTATGTCATCATTTGGGTTTGTGTTGTGGAATATAATATTTAAACATAAAAAGCTGTCCCAAATCACATTCAAAAAGTTTTAAATAATAAACCTTAGGAAATAATAACATTTAATGAAATTATTAAATACCATGAAGTGAAAATGAATTCAGGATATAATATAAAAATGGTAGTAGATACACCACACAAAAGATTTAAGTTTTTAACCTAACATTGATCTCACAAATGTAAAAAGTGATATGAGAATCACTTACTAATGTAGTAACAAAATGATTGGAAAACCCAAGGTAATAATCATTAAATAAATAATTTAAATACCATTAATATAATATAATTCAGGATTTTATATGTTATTGTGCTAGTATGTACACCATATATAAGAAATTTGATGTGCAACAATTAATTATGCCTCATGTAATGAAAATGAGAGAAGAATCTCTTACCTTGAATTTCATTTTGGGTGAACGCCCATTAACTTCATATATAATAAATTTATGTTAATTTTATACATGATTCATGAACTTTTTCTTGTTTATAACTACTTTTATTTCACTTATTATTAGGTTCTGTACAAATAATTAAACAATTATGTTTGCATCGAGTGTTTTTGATCAAATTTGGTATGTGTGTCAAAACAACTATTGTTGGTCAACTATTGTAATAGGGTTCATTATATAACATCTCCAGAATAATATCCATGACAAAATTTTCATATTTTTACATCATCTATAGTTTAAAAAAATCATTAAATATTGTTAGGGAAATTTGAATATGTTACAATCATGGAAAAGGTAGGCCATAAGTACGCATGAGCAACATTCCCATTTTTAAATGAGAATTGTTGACAGTAGGTAAGTAACTCAAATATTTACAAAATTATATTGATATAATAAATACCATATTATTTAACCACATATACTTATATATATACATATATGGGGTAAAAGGAATCACAACATGTCGAGTAGCTGATAGTCTATAGGTCCACGAATAACGTTATCCCATATGCGTGTGGAAGGGTGATAATGAAAATGATATATATATATATATATAGTAGGATAATTACTTCATGAATATCATATATATTATTTTTATGTTTCATATATTTAATTATGTACATTAATTTATACATTTCATGTATCATGCAAATCAATGACATTGCTTTGAGGGGCGGGAGTCCACACTTCCTTAAACGAGATTATCACATTTACACAATATGGAAAGCATAAATATATGTTGTAAATATAAATTGAAGAATGTTAAAAAATATATATAATATATATATCATATATAAATATAGTTTCCATTATATTTTCCAACATAAGACGTGATAATGGAGAATTGAACAATCATCATTTTTTGAGGCAGTAGTTTACCATCCAAAGAAATATTATGTTTGTTACCCCTAAGATAGAGGTGTGTGTAATTTTGAGTTAGAATAGTAGCATGGAAACATCATATTATATTTATTATACATGGTTTTTTACTCATGATCATAATAAGAGGATTCTAGGGATTGGAAAATGGATGTGAAACTAGAGAGATTGAGAAAAGGTATTACCTTTTAATCATGTAACTTTTTTTGGTTTGAACCAAATGGATTTTTTGGAAAGGTTTCCACCCAAATAGATGATTATAGGTAGAGGGTAGATATTTTTGGAGACTATTTGGGAATATCTTGTATTATATTAAGAATATTGAGAGGTTTGAGGAATGGGAAGAGGTACTAACCTTTTATTGGGAAGGAGAATGACTCACTAAGTATTTTTGAAATGTGGTTAGGTGTCCGCATGCTATTACATAATAAAAGACATAAAAAACCAACCCAAAATCAATAATTAAATATTAATGGCCTAAATATGGACATAAAAATGGTTTTGTAGAAGTTTATAGGTCATTTGGGCTCTTGAACAGAGGGCTTTTGTCCATTTTCACGCGTAATTACACCTTAATCGCTATAATTAATTTTAATCACTTTCAATAATCATTGTTTTCAAAAAATTAAGTTTCAATTTTTAGAAAAAAAATATTATAATGATTACAATGTATTATGTTAGATTTAAAAGATTAATATCTCATAAGCTTAAAAATTAATATTAATTCTAATCTCACAAATAGACAGATTAACTAGTTTTTTGGAGAACTTTTTTCAAAAGATTGATATATTTTGATATTGAATTTAAATTTAAATTGATTATAATGAACTAAATTATATTAATATATTTTTAATATATCTAATTTTACTTTAAAACATATTTATAAAATAATTTAACAATAATAATTATTTATACAAAAATACAGTTTTAAACTATAACACTTTATATTTCACTATTCACTAAATTATGATTTTTCTTTGAAAAATCCCAAAAATTAACCCTAAGAAAATTTTGACATAATGAATTAAATATGTAAGTTTAAATTATCAAATTAAAATGATAAATTTTTCATACATAATATTTTAAATAGGTCCTCCATTATAAGGTAGTAAAAAAGCCTTAATAATTTTTTTTGTAAAATATTGGGGTTTTTTCTTTTCTTATACCTAACAAATATATTGGATGAATAAAAAAATAATTGATAGAATATTGAACATATTTTTTGAGTTAATATAACTCACTAACTATAATTAATTTAATCTATTTGGGTAAAAAATCATTGGGAGCATAAAATAGTTCGTTATAAAAGTATCCATTTAATATTTAATTAGTTCATATATTCATTTCAAATATATTTTTAACTGATGATTTAGTTTTCTAAAAAATATATTTTCATATTTTAGTTCATAATATTCGTAATGGATAGTTTATATCTTATTATATTAAATAATAATGTTTTAATTATAGATAGTTTTTTAGTAAGGATCGATATTGTATATAGTGAAATCCATTGAACAAGGTCACTTTTGTTTGTAACATAGACTATAGAGGAAGGTCCTTGTTGTGTATGATGTATACAAACCCAGTGTCATGTGAATTGAAAGATAAATCAGTTTTTCATGCAATTAAATATATATAAACTATTTTAAATAGTATATATATCATAATGTATAGGTAAATTATATTACATTACGTGCTTGTTGTCATGTGTCATACACGCTATTGAATACAAGGTTATTACATTAGTTTTTAGGGGCATAACATTATCCCAACCTTATTTAAATTTCATCCTCAAAATTTAAAATAAATCATGGTAATTGATTTTTTGATACATCCTATACTTGAAATCCAACATCATCAGAATCGTTCATAAGTAATCATCTATAAAAAGAGAATTAAATGTATAATGGCCACATGGAAGACAATGTAACTAGGTATCTATATAAGATAAAATCAGTGGAAAGTAGAGATTTGTTCTTGGTGGGAAAAGCATAAATATTTATATGGATTGAATGAGTTCATCAACCACAAACAATTGAACGATCAATGAAATTTTTAGGGCCTCAAAAACATTAATATGTGAAGATTTATAAAGACATAAGTTATACATAAATTTAGGTATTGGAAGAAATTTTTTATTTTTTTGTTATTTCCATAATTTTTGGAAATTCATTTACCAAACAAGAATAAAAAAAATATTTTTACATTATTGGTTTCAATATCATATGAACAATCCTAACTATTGGTAGTGAATTGATTAATTTCTAATTCATACATTTACTCCAAAATATGTTAATTATAAACAATGAAATTTTTAATGCCTGATTGACAAAAATAATCTTTTAAATGATCATAAGGCCTATAAAATATTAAAATGTATTTTATTTTTCCCTAAATTTTTACAAAAATTAATATGGTGAATAGATTAATTTGAAATCCTCAAAAGTCTTACTACTTTTTCATCACTAATATTCATTCGTTAAATTGTTTAACTAAAAACATTAAAACATAACAAGGAAATTGTGTAGGTAAGTGGTTGAAATGAATCTCATATCATCCTTAATAATGGATTTAAGTCTTGTGACCTTTATAGATTTGATTGGTTGTCACCCGGATTAAATTATTCACTTTTTAAAACTATTTTAATATAACGTCAAAAGACAAGTGTGATGAACATATTTGAAAATAACTTAATCGATAAATATAATTTCAACTATTGTTTTGAATAAAACCTCAATACATAAATACCTAATCCATTTTATTTCCACATTTTTCCTTCTTTGGTCTTGGGGTTATCATTATTTTGATTTCTAAATCATTACACCTTATCTTCAATCTCAAACTCTTTAGGTTTAACCATGATTTTTCACCATCGAAATCCTTTCCAATTATTAATAATTCCTTGTAATGAAAATGCATATTACACAAAGAATATACCCCATGATTGTTAAAACATGTGTTTAGTAAGTCCAATTGTCAAATACCAAGATACCCCGAGTGAATCCCAGAACAACATATCAGAGTTATTATTCTATGTACATTTGTTCCAACACCACATCCACATGTACTATACAGATAGGGATGTATCACTAAGAAGACCCAAATAATCTATAATTTACCAAAATTATAGGGTTTTCATATATTCGTATTCAAATTAAATCATAGGATAATGTTCTCTAATGTAGGTTTTCCTAAATATATATCCCAAGTGTTATACAGAACTTTAGCTGATACCAATTTTTGCGACTCATCCCCAGATAGCCCAGAGCTTGTTTTTTCTATCAATTTATTTGTTATGATTACAAGGAATCAATCATCAATAGACTGATAAGTTTATGAGTCTTGGGAAACCAGATATATAAATCAGTATTGTATTAAAAATGAATACATTGTTTAAAACATTATTTTTTTCTTCATTCTAAATAAATAACTTTAAGGGTAAATCTAATCCGTCTAGTAAATCCATACATATATTTCATAGTAACCTTCATGGATTCATGGGGAATTTAACATAATAATAGTGATCTCAAACACTCACTAAGGGAAAAAATACAGTGGAATCAATAACAAATCAATGATAATAGTCCATATAGAAAGGTAAATAACTAAACGTACATGCCATGTAATCAATAAACTGAATGCAAGAACATAATAAATATGGAATGGTAATAACAGAACAAAAATTCTATATAAATAACTAGATAAGGGGAAATAAATACGGGAATTCAAGAAGCTGAAACACATGCCCTCTAGATTAATGAAAATTGAATGTATCCATAGATATGTCAACAAAAAATCTCATGGAAAAATAATAACTAAATTATCAATAAAAAAAATTCTTATTTGTTGAAAGTCATGATTCCTAGGAACATGATACCTTTTCCATGAAAATCTAGTTTAACCATTCCTATTTTAAGAACTAATTCATTACATTAAACTACTGATGCATTGAGGGGATTTCATTCATCATTTCCCAAACAGTGTATTGCATATCCCAAAAACTCCTCATATATAAAAAATATAATGTTCCTTATCAAATATCCACATTGAATAATGTATATATATTTATCTTTATTTCCCCAAATAATCAAATAAATGTCAATGTAGATACCGTATGTAAAATGGTATAAATTTTAGTCAATAGTAATATCCATGAAAAATGAAATGGAAAATAAGGGGAATTCAATGTTCTGTGATATAAGGAAATTTAATAATTCAAGGTAAATAAAAATTAAATCAATGGAGGGAGTGTTATTACTATCCTTGGAAAAATCAAAATTAAACCATCTAGAGGAAGAATAAGGATATTATCAATACAACGAACTCAAGTGGAATAAAATAGAGGGTTATTGTCCTTGATGAAATAAAATATTACCAATTAAAAATATACTTGAGGAAAATATCCTTTTCTTTTGAAAGATATTTTGAATATATTATTCTTTAAAAACAATCCTTTTTAACTTGAAAATCTTGCTTCAAATAAATAACATAGGATGAATCTGTGCAATCCATACATGGTAAAAGGGATATTCCTTTTGTATAGAAAATGGTTAGAAAATGACTCCATTATAAAGAAACAAATAGATTCCTTTAAAACATTAGTAAAAGAAAAATAGGGTTAAATATTATTTACCATTTCATTCTTAAAAAACATTTGAAACTCATTTAATAAAACATGATTTTTAGAATAAAACGGGTTCTCTAAATAAAGGGACATATAAACTATAGTTATCAAAATAATATATTCCAAAAAATTCATAGAATCAAAGAGTTGAAAACTGGTACTAACACTTGAGAATTTTCATTAATAACCCAATGAGAACGAAATATTTTATTAAACAATTTTTATATAATTTCCTCGAATGGAAATTCGATTGAGACATTATTAGGAATGGTCTGGAGGAAAATAATATTTAAAGATTCCAAAGTCTCCTATACCACATTGAAACATTTTTAAATCATAATACTCATGAAAGAATAATATTGAATTATAGTATTAAATACAATTAAGGGAAAATAAATTCAGGATATAATATAAAAATTTAATTAGATACACAACAGAAAACATGTATGTAGTGAACAAGAAATTTATCTCACGGATGTAAAAAGTAAGATACAAATGCATTACTAATGTAGTAACAAATTGATTGGAAAACCCAATGTAATAATCATTAAATAAAACATTTAAATAATATGATGATAATATATTTCATTAAATTATATGTCCATGTATAAGTAATAAAACTATATATAATAAATTATGTGTAAAAAAATTAATCATTCCTCACGTAATGAAAATGATACAACAATCTCTTACCTTGAGTTTTGTTTAGGGTGGACATCCTTTAACATCCTATGTAAAAAATTAATGTTAATTTTATTATTTATTAATAACCTTTTCAGGTTTATAATTACTTTTATTTCACTTATAACCATGTTTTGTAAAACAAATCAAACTATTAAGTTTACATCTGGGCATTTTTTACCAAATTCTTTTTGTCCATCAAAATAACTATTCTCATAGGGTTCAATATAAAAAATTTGAAGAATAATAAAAATGAATTAATTATCACATTTTGACATCAATAATAATTATAATATAAATCATTAAATATGGTTCTGAAAAGTGTAATATGTTATAATCAAGGAGACGGTAGGTCGTACGTACGCATGAGTAGCATTCCAATTTTTAAACGATCGTTGTGGAAAGAAGGTTAGTAACTGAAATATCTCCAGAATGATCATTATATACTAAATACCATATTATTTAATCAAATTTACTTATATATATAATTTTGTGTTTTTAAAGTAATCAAATCATTTCTAGGAGGTGGTAGTCCACACGTCCATGAATAATGTTATCACTTTTTAAGTGAGTGATTGGGTAACAAAGAAAATGATATATATATATATATATATCCATAAATGTAATTATTTATTGAATATAATATTTTTATGAATAATATTTCTAATTATGTCCATTCATGTGTACATTCCATGTTTCATATGAACGAATCACATCGCTTTGAGGGGCGGTAGTCAAAAATTCCTCAAACTAGATTATCATATTTACCCAACCTTTAAAGAGAAATTTTATCTTATAAATAAAAATTAAATAAGTCTAATAATTTTTAAATTAAATATATATCATATATAAATATAGTTTTTATCATAATTTCCCCCATAAGATGTAGTAATGGAGAATTAAACAATCGTCATTTCGTGAGGTTGTAGTTTTCCATCCACTGAAACATTATGTTAGTTACCCATTAGATGGAAGTGTGTGTATGTCTAGGATAAAAAATAATCATTAAAACATTCTAGTATATTTATCATACTTATTTTGTTATAATATAATATAATAAATATTTTTTAGTGGTTGGATAATGGAAATTAAATAAGAGAGATTGAGAAAATGCATCACATTTTAATTGGGTAAATTATTTTAGTTTGAACAAAAATGTATTTCTAAAAGGGTTTATTTTCGAAGGGATGCATCTATGTAGAGGGGAGGGATTTTGGGAGACTATTTGGGTTGAGTTCGGATAAACATATGTGGTTTGAGATGTGTGAGTAATGGGTTGATGTGGTGGTATTTCTAGGGAAGGAAAATGACTCCCTTGGTATTCTTGAAAAGAAGTTAGGTGTGATCTTGTTCTTATATAAGTATAAGTAATAGAAAACTACCAATTCTCATTAATTTAATGTTAATGGACTAAATGGGGACATATTACTAGTTTTGGACAACTATATAAGTCATTTGAGCCCTTGAACATAGGGTTTTAGTCCATTTTATGCATAATTACACCTTAATCACTGTAATAAATTTTAATCACATTCACTAACAATTTTTCAAAAAAATTATGTTAATCATATTGGGAAAAAAATATTTTCTTTATTAAAATTTTTTATGTTGTATTTTTATAATTAAAATTATATAAGAGGAAAAATTATTTTTAATGCTAATATCACATACAGACGGATTAACTGGTTTTAGTAGAAAAATGTTCAAAAGATTATTTTGTTTTAATATAAAATTTAAATGTTATATTAATTATAATGAACTAAATTATATTAATATTTGTATAATTTATCCAATGTATTTAAAAAAATTATAATATAATTTAAAATTAATAATTATTTAAACGAAAAGGTTGTTTGTAAATAAAACATTGTATTTTTCAGTTTTCACTAAAAAAATTATTTTTATCAAGAAAGACCAAAATATTCACCATAAGCTAATTTTAAATTTATGAAATCAAATATAAAGTTTATTTTGTAACATTAAATTTATAAAGGTTTTAAAATTAATATTAAAAATATGTTCTCTATTAAAAAGTGGTTAAAATTTCTTAATAAAAATATTGTGTTTTATAGGAAATATTTTTCATTCTATTATCTCATGCCTACCAAATATATTGGATGAATATAAAAAATAATTGACTGAATATGTAAAGTATTTATTACATTAATATCACTCACTATCTATAACATATTTAATACATAAGCCTAAAAAATATATGTTAGCATAAAAATCGTTCTCTATAAAATTATCATTTTAATATTAAATTGGTTCTTATAATAATTTATAAATTATTTGTAACCCAATGATTTAGTTGTCCAAACCATATATTTTTTATATGTTAGTTAATACGATTCATAATGTCTAGTTTATATCTTATTATGTTAAATAATAATTTATTATTTATAGATTGAATCTTGGTAATACTCGGTATTGCATACAGTGAAAGACATCAAAGAATGTTGCTTTTTCATGTAACACAAGCTATAGAGGAAGGTCACTGTTTTGTATGATGTACGATATCCTAGTGTCACATAAATTGCAATCTAACTAGGTGTTTCATGAATATAAAAATTTAGAATATTTTTAAAATATTAAATATATCATAATGTTTACGAATATTATATTACCATACATGTTTCTGTCGCGTTTCATACAAGCTATCGAATAAAATTTTCTTAATTTTCTTTTTAGGGTGTCACATCCACCATATACACAAACAGTGTTATTTTATTCCCTACAGAATAGATTTTAAAAATTATTATATTATATTTTAAATACATATGTATAATTATATCATTAATATGATAAATAATCATTGTATATATCATTATATCTATCTTTGAGAATTCATTAGGGAAAATGAATGACATCAGTGTGTGAGGTAGTAGTCTGTCGTACACATGATCAATAGTTTCATTTCTCAATTTATAAGGGAGGATATGGTTGAAAATATCTGTCTATGAAATATACTGATTTTATTATATCATTATCAACTAATAATATTTTAGGTATTTTTAAGAATAAAATAAAATGAAATAGTTGGTCAAGGACGTTTCCTCGTCATTCGAAATCATATTTATGTTTGCACCGAATAAACTTTCTCGGATGGATATATGATTGAAAAAAGATTCATGGATAAGGTAATGGAATTTTGGATGTTATTTGATTATTAAATCTCTAAACAAATGTGTTTTTGACATCTATATTGGATATGAGATTTGGTGGCCTTTTATAAGTTATGGAGAGGACACAATTGGAATTTTTGATAATAATTAATTACTACAAAATTTTTCTCATAAAAGCCTCAATAATTGTAACATCCCAGGTAAATAAAGAATATGATATTTTCATATTTATCCCTATTTGTGAATAAAATGTCAATATTAATTTAAAGGGAACTCTATGCTTGATGGCTTACCCAATACACAACAACGAGTTCCTTTGAAATCTTACGTTGCACTCTAATAATAAAATAATATTATTTTAAATTGTAGTTAACGCCTAACCGTTGTAATGGAGGGAATGAACAGAACTAACTACAAAATGATTATATATTTTATTCAAATATTTTTTTTACTCTTTACAATAAATGTTAGATGATTAAAAATGCGAATGAATCCATTTTTAAGCGTAAACATTCTAATATTCTTTAAAAGGTTGATTAACCGCCTTTTGATGGCAAACCTCTTTTAAATCCACTTTTTGATAATTTTATGTGTTATGTTTGACAAAATAATATTTTTATTTAGAATCGGGACATAAAAATTTACTTTGTGTAAATTTTTGGTATCTTTTCGATAAAGTTCATTTTTTAATGAATAGTGAAAAATGTTGTATTTTAATTCAAAACCTCATTTTAGTCTAATTTATTTATATGATTAGATTATATTTTGAATTGTTTTTAAATTAAAATTAGAATATTTTTTTACCATTTAATCCAATAGTGGTCGTTGGAATTAATTTCATCTTGAAATTGGACTTCAACTAGTGTCGATCTTTTGATACTTATTGTTTCATAAAAACACGCTATTTACTCTGACAACGGGAATTAATTATTAAATTAATTAATGTAACTTATATGTTTTGAATTTTTTTAAAATAGAAATCATTTTTGAATTAGGAATATCAAGTATAGCATAGGGTGAATTTTTGGTAATTTTCTGAAAAACTTCAATTTTTGATGAATAGTGAAACCACTAAGTGGTAGTTAAAGAAACTGATTTTTCATTTAAATGAATCTTTACCACTTCTGTGATTTGAATTTCAAAAATAAGACATACATGGTTTTAATTAAGAAGTAAAATGTGGTTCGATGGGATTAAAATAATTTTTTGGTGAATAGTAACTTTTAAGTTTATTAATTGCGATTAGAGGTAATTAGTGTAATTTAAGGTAAAAATAATGTTTTAATAATATGAAATGACCTAAACACATTTTCTACCCTCATTTTATGTGTAATGGCCGACCAAAAAAATCCATGGGTCAACATGGGGACCCCATGGAGCCACTTTGGTTGGAAAATGACATCAATACATTTTTATTTAATGTTAAAATTAAAATGTCACAAACATGTGTTATTTCACTAAAACAATTTTTATATGGGGTTATACAAGTCATATTTTTGACTTTAAATATTCATTAGAAAGATAAAACGATTTCCTACATCATGATATTTTGTTTCATAATTTTTAGACACTAAATAAATTAAATTATTTATGACACCATGATGATGCAGCGATTACCTCATTATTTAACGATTTAAATAAAATAAACAGATAATGTAAAATCTAAGACCTTAACTTGTCACAAACATATTTTATGGGTTGATTTAGAAACCTTAACACCTTATCCCTTAAATAAATCAATGTTGGACGTTTAAAATCCTAAAATCATTTGAAAATAATGTATCATTTTGTAACTTTCCAAGAGTTCCCCTCCTCTCCTCTTATAAAAGGCCCCCACCTCTACCACCTTACACACACCTATAAAGCCTTTGGATCGGCCAACCCCTGCACATTTCATCTCTCCACATCCCTTTCTTCATCATTGAAGCCTCACTTTGGGCAGAATCCTTTCCAAGGAAGCTTTTGAGCTCAAATCAAAGGAAGTTACCCGATTTAAAGGTAATGTCTTCCCTTGTGTTATTTTGTTTTATTTTGCTTATCCAACCCCCTAAAATCTTTTTATTATTTTATTTTGTAACAAAACTAGTATCCTAAGTATACTAGGATTTTTTTATGTGAATTATTCGAGCTACACTTACACACACCTTCGTCTAATGGTTAAAGAACATACTGTTTCTATGGATGCCGAATTACTGCCTCACAAAACGATGATTGTTCAATATTCTTTTAACACCTTCAACGGTGGCCATTAATATGTCACTATATTTATATATGATATATTATAGGTTTATGTTTTCCTTAATCTTCTGTATTTTTCATTTATGGCATACCTTTATGGTTTCCATAATGGGTAAACGCGATATCTTCATTTTAAGAAGTTTGGACTACTGCCCCCTCAAAGTGATTCGATTCGTTAATGCCATATGTGGGATGTATAAAGGATGGAATTAATGGTATTACATATTTTATCCTAATTTAATTGTAATATATCTTCATATCCTTATTATTTCATTACATTGAATAAAAAAAATGAAAGTAGCCTTCATGCGTACGTACGGCTTACCGTCTCCATGAACGGTACATTTCATTTCTTATCTCCAAATGTTATGTACTATTATAAGTACGTATATATAATGGATATATATGTAATATATTACATCTAAATGATTTGTATCATTTTGTAATTATAATATATATGTCTCTCATTTTTTTTAATTCCATTAATATGGCAAAAAAATGAAATTAGCGTTCATGCGTACGTACGACCTACCGTCTCCAAGAACGGTGCTTTTAATTTTTTATCTTCAAATGCTATGGAATAGTATAAAATGATTATATACTGGATATATATGATAATTTAACCATAAATACTATTCTGTAGATGATTTACCTATAACTACATGGAAAATTCTTTTCCAACAAGTTCAATTTTTACTCATGTACTGAACATCGACAAAAACGTCTGATATGAACTCACTTTATTAACCAATTATTATAACATTATAATATTTGATATGAACTGAATAATAATATTTAAATTATTTCCTTAAGCAATTATAAATTGACAAAATTTTATTATTCAGGAGATTAAAGTACGATTGAGTCATGTCGAACATGAGGTAAGGGATCATACTCCTCTCTTTCTTTTTAAGTACACTCTTTTATGTCATTCCTTTTAAGATCATATTTATTATGATTGAGATGTTATTATATATTAATCCTACTATAATATTTATGTTCATATGGTGAAAGACCCTATTTTCTCTCATCAATCCATTTTTGAAGTTTTGAGTGGCACCGTTACACTGCCGAATTTTCGTAAGAGATCTTACCTCTCTCTTTTTTTAAGTACTCCCATTTATGTCACTTCTTTTAAGCTCCTATTTGTTATGATGGGGGATGTTCTTTTATATTCCTATTGCTGTAAATTTTATTGTAATATTATGAGATACTCTATTTGATCTCATCAATCCATTTTTGGAAGTTTTAAGTGGCGCCGTTAGGCTGCCGAATTTTCGTAACAGATCTAACCTCTCTTTTTTAAGTACTCTCATTTATGTCACTTATTTTAAGATCATATTTGTTATTATGGGGGACGTTATTTTATATTCCTCTTGCTATAAATTTTATTGTAATATGATGAGACTCTCTATTTTATCTCATCAATCCATTTTCGGAAGTTTTAAGTGGCGCCATTAGGCTACTGAGTTTTCGTAAGGGATTTTTCATCTCACTTTTATTCCCGTGAGATTTATGCTACATTTGCCAACATTTCTTTTGAGTGGTGTATGTACTTCCCATTATTATACTCTTTCTGTAATATAATTTCATTTATGGGTTCTTACATATTCATTGTATGACCCTTCTTCAATTGGGTGTACGTTTCGAAAGTTACCCAAGTCGGTAAGGGAACCTTTCACCCACCTCTTTTTAGAAGACTTCATTTGTTATATCTTTTAATTCACATACTATTATGTTGTGATATGTTATTATATAAAATTATTAATTTAAATTTTATATCCAAGTGATTAGATACCCTTTTTATCTCTCATTAACTCATTTTATGAGTTTTGAAGTGACGTCGTTAGGCTGTCGAATTTCTGTAAGGGAAATTATTAACCCACATTCAATTATTTGGGTTAAACCTCTAATTATTGATTTTGTTATGCCAAGATTATGTGTGTAATCTCTATTTTGTATTTTCCACAAACCTTTGTGTGGATATACTATTTCTACCCATAATCATCTCATTGATAAATTCTTATGTCATTTAGACGGACTTGTATCGGAAATCATAACTCAATCTCATTTCATTGAGTTAAATATCTATGTCAATGGTTTTGTTTTTCCATGATTATGTGTGAATTAACTTTGATTGATTTAAACTTAATATCCACTTATATTTTGTGTATTCGTATTTTTCACACATAATCATGTAATTGTTTTATCCTTAATCTAAGGATACCGACTTTGTAAGGGACTTCGTCTCAATCTCCTTTCATTAAGGCATATTTGGTTTTACACACAACTTTGTTTTCTACGGTGTATAAACCCCTTTGACTTTTAATTTTATTCAAATGTAATATTTTTATATGAAGCGTTTTACTAAACGACAAAAAGGAATGTTTCTTTTAACGTACACGATGACAACGACCTTTTCTGTCATCACGAGTATTATTTGGTCTTTGGCTTCCTCAACAAGCCGTAATGTTTTTTTAAAATGAAATAAATACCATATACTGTTTTATGTATGTTGGTATTGAAAATGGTTTTTATAATGGATTTTTTATGTCGATATATTTAAGTGATATATTGGGATTGAAATGTGGAATTTTTTTCTTTCCACTATATTTCTTTATTGTCTTATGATTTTATAATGGTACGTGTACATTATGACGGGTGGTGCCGTGAATACCAGGACGGGTGGTTATGTTATAACCTCCAATGCATTGGGTATGGAAGTTGTCTGTATGTCTATTCCATTAAGTATGTGTGGAAGGCGTCCGTATGGATATTCCATTAATCATGTGTGTAAGTCGACCGTATGGTTATTCCATTTAAGTATGTTTATGTCCCAGGTTACCTTTTTATGTTATGTGTTCTTTATATGGGTTTTATGGTAATATTTTGGTTTCAAAAGGGTAAGTAATGATCTTTTTTTCATTGAAGAGTTTTTTTACTACTTCTAAAAGGTGAAAGGTATTACTTTTATAAAGTATACATGGTTTACTTATTGTTTTGAAAAACTAACAGTTTTCATTCTTTGTGTATCCCTTACTGAGCTTTTTATGTCCATCCCACATTTTTTAAATGTTTTTCACAGGACATAACACGGAATAGGGTCAAGGATGGGATCAAGGGAAAGTCATGCTACATAAAACATGGAAATAGACATGTTTATTTTTAAGAGTTTTTATTTTATGGAAACTTAGTAGAAGTTTCTACTTTGTAATCTTTTGAGATGTAATAGTCATGTCCTAATTCTATAAAACTCTAAACCTGAAAAGATCCTCAATGTGAATTATTCATTTAATTCAATATTAAGTATGGTTTAAGGCTGGGGCCTTATAGTTGGTATCAAAGGTCGGTTTAGATAACTTCAGAGGTTAAGGTATTCTTTAAGCATAAGTGACATTACCATAATGTTTATAATTTCAGAAAGAGTCCTAGTTTTAGATAAAGTGAATGAGTAAGTATATCTTAGTGTTTATCTTACTCATTAGTACATGATGGTTTTGTTGATATACTCACACTGAAATTTCTGTTTTTAGTGAATGGATGGATCTAGAAGGCACCAAAGTGACAATAGGTTTGAAGGAAACTATGGGGGTTCTCTGATTAAGAGACTGGATGAAATGGGGGATTCAATGAGGAAACATGTGGTTGTTCTAATCCAACTATCAAGGAGTCATGATCAACCACTTGTACCTTGGTATGTTCTGTAATGCATCATGTACGAGATGACCAATCTATATGGAAGTTCAGGTAATAATTATAAAGGTAAACATTAGGGTTTATATGATCCTTACTTTTGAGGTAATTATGGGTTGTTATATATTATGATTGAAAATTAAAGGCATGTGATTAAATTGTCGTTAAAATATGTTATGATTATTTTTGAAGATTTTATCTCATTTTGGGGAATGATTTAAGAATTTTATAGTTTTGGAAAAAGGACAACATGCAGACCGTGTGACAACCCGTCACGTCGGACAAAGCTGCGGGAATCGTACCCACAACCAAAGTGCGACTGGTATTTATCACCTACCACTGGACTGCGTGAAGTCCTTGGTTATTTTGACTAATTCTTTTTAGTTATATGATTTTAGGAATCAATAGTAAGTTTATTTTGGGTTATCTACAGATATGATTAACCTATCATGGAAGATATGTGACTAGGTTAATTACTTTTCAATATGAGAATTTAAGAGCAACTGATGTTATTTGGAGATAAAAGTTAATTTGTACCTTGGAAGACTATGTGATTAAATCCTTCAAATATTTGGGTTTCAATCTTAGTTTGGTTTACATTGATGAATTTTATGGAAAATTGTTTATCGAATGGTCTTCGTTGAACTTTGGGTTTTTTTGGACAAATTTTGGAGATTAAGAATGGATTTTCTTTTTATAAAGGATTATAATTTTGTGGGTTATATGATATTATACTAAACATTTTGGTTGTTTATTTTGATTAAAGACATGGGAAATACATAGTTCTCTTTTGTGGATTAGGTGATTCTCAGGAAGTTGATTATAGTACTCTTAATGCAAGCAAGTCTTCCTAAAAACTTTTCTTTTGGAGAAAATATGAGTTTGATTAAGGAATCTAGTAAAAGTTGAAAGTCTACATGACAAGTAAGTATGTTTCATTATGATTTAGTTAAGCTCAAAAAATAAATTCCTCAATGAATATTAACTTAAAACAACAATGTTGTCTGTTAACTTTTCTTACTGGGGAATCGAATACCGTTTAACCCATCACAAGTTTGTGATTTTCTTGTGGTTAACTTTTTCCTAGACATGTTTACTATCACTCTCCATCAGAACATGACCCTTTGTTTTCTCCTCCATATCCATATTTTCATACTTAGAATCCTAGTATGGGTTAACTCGGGTGACATTTGTACATCTCTCCCATTCTTTTAAAGTTATTGTCTTACTGAGTCTTATTCCGATGTGGGACTTTCAAGGATGTTTCCGAGCCCAATTTTGAAATTGCGAGGATGCAATTCCCAAAAGGGGGGAAGAATGTAACACCCCAGGTAAATAATGAATATTAAAGTTTTATATTTATCCATATTTGTGAATAAAATGTCAATATTAATTTAAAGGGAATGAAATGCTTGATGGCTTACCCAATACACAACAACGAGTTCCTTTGAAATATTACATTGCACTCTAATAATAAAATAATATTATTTTAAATGGTAGTTAACGCATAACCGTTGTAATGGAAGGAATGAACAGAACTAACTACATAATGATTATATATGTTTGTAAAATATTTTTTTACTCTTTACAATAAATGTTAGAGGATTAAAAAGGCGAATGAATCCATTTTTAAGCGTAAACATTCTAATATTATTTGAAAGGTCGATTAACCGCCTTTTGATGGCGAACCTCTTTTAAATCCACTTTTTGACAATTTTATTTGTTATGTTTGACAAAATAATATTCTTCTTTAGAATCGGGACATCAAAATTTACTTTGTGTAAATTTTTGGTATCTTTCCGATAAAGTTCATTTTTTAATGAATAGTGAAAATGTTGTATTTTAATTCAAAACCACTTTTTAGTCTAATTTATTTATATGATTATATTATATTTTGAATTGTTTTTAATGTAAAATTATAATATATTTTTACCATTTAATCCAATAGTGGTCGTTGGATTTAATTTCATCTTGAAATTGGACTTAAACTAGTGTCAATCTTTTGATACTTATTGTTTCATAAAAACACGCTATTTGCTCTGACAGCGGGAATTAATTATTAAATTAATTAATGTAACATATATGTTATGAATTTTTTAAAATATACATCATTTTTTAATTCTGAATATCAAATATAGTCTAGGGTGAATTTTTGGTAATTTTCTAAAAAACATCAATTTTTGATGAATAGTGAAACCACTAAGTGGTAGTTAAAGAAACTGATTTTTCATTTAAATGAATATTTACCACTTTTGTGATTTTAATTTCAAAAATATGACATACATGGTTGTCATTAAGAATTAAAATGTGGTTCAATGGGATTAAAATAATTTTTTGGTGAATAGTAAATTTTTAAGTTTATTAAATGCGATTAGAGGTAATTAGTGTAATTTAAGGTAAGAATAATGTTTTAATAATATGAAATGACCTAGAAACGTGTCCTACCATCATTAGATGTTTCATGGACGACCAAGAAAATCCATGGGTCAACTTGGGGACCCCATGGAGCCACTTTGTTTGGAAAATGACATTAATACCTTTTTATTTAATGTTAAAATTAAAATGTCACAAACATGTGTTATTTTACTAAAACAATTTTTATATGGGGTTATACAAGTCATATTTTTTAGTATAAATATTAATTAGAAATCTAAATAAATTTCCTACATCATTAGGTTTTTTTATAATTTTTAGACACTAAATAAATTAAATTATTTATGGCACCATGATGATGCAGCGATTACCTCATTATTTAACGATTTAAATAAAATAAAACGATAATGTAAAATATAAGTCCTACACTTATCAAAAACCTATTTTATGGGTTTATTTCGAAACCTTATCACCTTATCCTCGAAATACATAAATGTGGGACCTTTCTAATCCGAAAATCATTTGAAAATAAAGTAACATTTTGTAACTTTCCAAGAGTTCCCCTCCTCTCCTCTTATAAAAGGCCCCCACCTCTACCACCATACACACACCTCTCAAGCCATTGGCTCGGCCAAAGCCTGCCCATTTCATCTTTCCACATCCTTACCTTCATCATTGAAGCCTTACTTTGGGCATAATCCTTTCCAAGGAAGCCTTTGATCTCAAATCAAAGGAAGTAACCAGATTTAAAGGTAATGTCTTACCTTGTGTCCTTTTGTTTTATTTTGCTTATCCGACCCCGTAAAATATTTTTATTATTTTCTTTTGTAAAAACAGCAGTATCCTAAATATATTAGGATGTTGTTATGTGATGTTTTTGAGCTACACTTACACACAACTTCGTCTAATGGTTAATGAACATACTGTTTCTGTGGATGGCGAATTACTGCCTCACGAAACGATGATTGCTCAATATTCTTTTAACACCTTCAAAGGTGGCCATTAAGATGTCACTATATTTATATATGATATATAATATTTTTATGTTTTCCTTAATCTTATGTATTTTTCATTTATGGCATACCATTATGGTTTCCATTATGGGTAAAGGCGATATCTTTATTTTAGGATGTGCGGACTACTGCCCCCTCAAAGTGATATAATTAGTTAATGCCATATGTGGGATGTATAAAGGATGGAATTAATGGTATTAAATATGTTATCCTAATGGAATTATAATATACCTTTATATATTTATTATTTCATTCCATTTAATACAAAAAAAATATGAAAGTAGCGTTCATGCGTACGTACGGCTTACCGTCTCCATGAACGGTACATTTCATTTCTTTTCCCCAAATGTTATGTACTATTATAAGTAAATATATATAATGGATATATATGTAATATATTACATCTAAATGATGGGTATCATTCTGGAATTATAATATATATCTCTCTCTTTTTTTAAATTCCATTAATATGGCAAAAAAATGAAAGTAGCGTTCATGCGTACGTACGACCTACCGTCTCCATGAACGATGCTTTTAATTTTTTATCTTCAAATGATATGGAATAGTATAAAATGAATATATACGTGATATATATGATATTTAAAACATAAATACTATTCTGGAGATGATATACCTATAACTACATGGAAAATTCTTTTCCAACAAGTTCAATTTTTTCTCATGTACTGAACATCGACAAAAACGTCTGATATGAACTCACTTTATTAACCAATTATTATAAAATTATAATATTTGATATGAACTAAATAATTATATTTAAAGTAGGTCCTTAATCAATTATAAATTGACCAAATTTTATTATTCAGGAGATTAAAGAACGATCGAGTCATGTCGAACATGAGGTAAGGGATCCTACTCCTCTCTTTCTTTTAAAGTACACACTTTTATGTCATTCCTTTTAAGATCATCTTTATTATGATTGGGATGTTCTTTTATATTAATAATATTTTAAATTATATGTTCATATGGTGAGAGACCCTATTTTATCTCATCAATCTGTTTTGAATGTTTTGAGTGGCGCCGTTTGGCTGCTGAATTTTCGTAAGAGATCTAACCTCTCTTTTTTTAGTACTCTCATTTATGTCACTTCTTTTAAGCTCCTCTTTGTTATGATGGGGGATGTTTTTTTATATTACTATTGCTGTATATTTTATTGTAATATTATGAGATACTCTATTTGATCTCATCAATCCATTTTTGGATGTTTTAAGTGGCGTCGTTAGGCGGCCGAATTTTCGTAAGAGATTTAACCTCTTTTTTTAAGTACTCTCATTTATGTTACTTCTTTTAAGATCCTCTTTGTTATGATGGGGGATGTTCTTTTGTATTCCTCTTGATTTAAATTTTATTTTAATATGATGAGATACTCTATTTGATCTCATCAATCCATTTTTGGAAGTTTTACGTGGCGCCGTTAGGCTGCCGAGTTTTCGTAAGGGATTTTTCATCTCACTTTTATTCCTGTGATATTTATGCTACATTTTCCACCATTTCCTTTGAGTGGTGTATGTAATTCCCATTATTATACTCTGTGTGTAATATAATTTCATTTATGGGTACTTACATATTCATTGTATTACCCTTATTCAATGGGGTGTACGTTTCGAATGTTACCCAAGTCGGTAAGGGAACCTTTCACCCTCCTCTTTTTAAAAGACTTCTTTTTTTATGTCTTTTAATTCACATTATATTATGTTGGGATATATTCTTCTATATCCTTATTCATGTAAATTTTATGTCCAAGTGATGAGATACCCTTTTTATCTCTCATCAACTCATTTTATGAGTTTTGAAGTGACATCATTAGGCTGTCGAATTTCTGTAAGGGAACTTCTTAACCCACTTTCAATTCTTTGGGTTAAACCTCTAATTATTGATTTTATTATGCCAAGATTATGTGTGGAATATCTATGTTGTATTTTCCACAAACCGTTGTGTGGATATACTATTTCTACACATAATCATCTCATTTATAAATTCTTATATCATTTAGAGAGACTTGTATCAAAAATCATAACTCAATCTCATTTCATTGAGTTAAATATCTATGTCATTTGTTTTTTTTTCCATGATTATGTGTGAATGACCTCTGATTGTTTTAAACTAAATATCCACTTATATTTTGTGTATTAGTATTTTTCACACATAATCATGTAATTGATTTATCCTTAATCTAAGGATACCGACTTTGTAAGGGACTTCGTCTCAATCTCCTTTCATTGAGGCATATTTGGTTTTACACACAACTTTATTTTATATGGTGTATAAACCCCTTTGACTTTTAATTTTATTCAAAAGTAATCTTTTTATATGAAGAGTTTTACTAAACTACAAAAAGGAATGTTTCTTTTAACTTACGCGGTGACAACAACCTTTTCCGCCGCCACGAGTATTATTTGGTCTTTGGCTTCCTCAACAAGCCGTAATGTTTATTTAAAATGAAATAAATACCATATACTCTTTTATGTATGTTGGTTTTGAAAATGGTTTTTATAATGGTTTTGTTATGTCGATATATTTAAGTGATATATTGTGATATAAATGTGTAAATTTTTACTTTCCATTATATTTGTTTATTGTCTTATGATTTTATAATGGTACTTGGAAATTATGACGGGTGGTGCCGTGAGTACCAGGACGGGTGGTTACGTTATAACCTCAAATGCATTGGGTATAGAAGTTGTCTGTATGGCTATTCCATTACGTATGTGTGGAATTCGGCCGTATGGCTATTCCATTAAGTATGTGTGGAAGCCGACCGTATGGTTATTCCATTTAAGTATGTTTATGTCCCAAGTTACCTTTTCATGTTATGTGTTCTTTATATGGGTTTTATGGTAATCTTTTGGTTACAAAAGGGTATGTAATGATCTTTTATTCATTGAAGAGTTTTTTTTACTACTTATAAAAGGTGAAAGGTATTACTTTGATAAAGTATACATGGTTTACTTATTGTTTTGAAAAACTAACAGTTTTCATTCCTTGCGTATCCCTTACTGAGCTTTTTATGCTCATCCCATGTTTTTGAAAAGTTTTTCACAGGACTTAATGCGGAATAGGTTCAAGGATGGGATCAAGGAAAAGTCATGTTACCTAAAACATGGAACTAGACATGTTTATTTTTAAGAGTTTTTATTTTATGGAAACTTAGTAGAAGTTTCTACTTTGTAATCTTTGGAGATGTAATAATAATGTCCTAATTCTTTAAAACGCTAAACCTGAAAAGATCTTGAATGTGAATTATTCATTTAATTCAATATTAAGTAAGGTTTAAGGCTGGGGCCTTATAATAATGGACTATTTATAAATCATAGAAGTGATAAGGTATAAATATGACCGATAATATGAATTTTACATGCTTTGGGTAATTTCTAAACTTTATCATTTATGTTTAACTCCGATTAAACCCATTTTTACCTATATCATGATAATTAGTTTTTATTATTTTTTATATTTATTATGGTAATAACTATATTTTAATATATTAAATAATATATATTATTCTAATTCAAATTATATAATAAATGTTTCCTAATTTAACTCATATATTTTTAAGAATAGTATTTAAAATGAAACTCATAGACGTGTCGAAAAAACAGGTTTTCAAGAACTAAATTATTCAAGCATAAAATTATCTTATAATAACTATATTATATGTTATATTAATTTATTTAATTTAAATTAATATTTATAGATATATAATATTTAAATTTCATTTAAATCTTTCTTTAATAGTGGTGATTTTAATACAAAAAATGTTGAAACATTAGGCACTTTTAAATAATTGTTCAGGAAAAATGTGTTTTATGAGTAAGAATAATCATATATTGATATGAAATATAAGGATTATTTAAATGTAATTATTTAGAATTATTATAATTATATTAAAATTATGTTAATATTAAATAAAATTGTAATAAAATTTTATTTAGTTTATTGAAACTAAATTTCAATCTTAGAAGAGTTTTTATGTTTCAATGTTCACAGAAAAATTAATATCTTCTGAAAAAACCCAAAATATCACACAATGTAAATGTAAATACGGTGATATAAAAAATTAACTCTACTTATTTCAAATAAATTTTCTACAATTGGAAAAAATATTTTTATTGTTTTCTCATAGAAATCATTTTTTGAATAAAATTTATTTCCAATGAATAAAAAAAATTCTTAATATTGATTTACTAGTTAATTAGGATTTATAAAAAAACTTTTATATAGAGGAACCATTATATGAATTTCAATTTTTATTTTATCTTAAACCTACCCCCCAATTTAATTGTTGGATTAATATAATCTTATTCAGAAAATAATATTTTAATAATATGTCGTTGTTCGTTTAAACTCAGAATTAGGTGTTTAATATTCTATCTAACATTGCATTCCTTCAAAATCACATGGTGTTACATTCTAAAATACATAGATAGTTTTTATTCGTATAATTTTAAATTTTTTTATTAGTAATAAATCTTTTGAAATTTAAAATTTTCATTATAGAAAAAACCACATCATAATGTGGGTTAATAAAAAATATGATTTTTAAAAGATTAATTGGGAAATATGATGGTCATCAGAAATAATACATAACCGGGGTTCTAAGGGGGAAAACATTGGTGGAAAGTGAAAATGTTGACATTTAAGAAAAGTGTAAATAATTATGTAAAGTGACAGAAGTCATTTATCGAAAGAAAGTAAATGATCAAGATAACGAAAACAACCATAAAACGATAAATATATTATGAATTATAAGATAACTGATTCCTCAGATTTGAAGGAAATAATATAATTTTTTTATGTCATGAAAATTTAACTATATTTGTGGTATTATTTTACTATTTAAATTTAGATAAATTGTAAATATAATTCCATGATATTTATTTATTCCATTAAAATAATTCAATCATTTGGTTTTTCTTTGTTCATTTTCCACATCATCTCTAACTCCAAGTGATGAATATATGATATGATTTTTTATGCCTGATATGCTAAGATTAACATTTAACAGGTCATAAGATCCATACACTAGTAATATTATATTCCTCCTATATTTATTAATACCCACAATGGTTAGAAAAATGTATGTTAATTCTCAATAAAAATATACTAATCAGAAAAATTTAACAATAATATCAATGATATAGAAATTATCATTCCATAAATAAAAAACCATACATCTCAAATAACATCAATAACTCCAACATGAAATATTTTTTAACCTCAATGTCTATCTCATATCCTTAATCTTACATATCCAAATAATCAATATTATTCTCCCTAATAAATCTATGATGTTTATTCAAAATTTTATATATCACCAAAACCAATAAAATATTTTCCAAAATATGATGAACATCTTGAAAATAACAGGAATCCTAATTTTTTTACCACTAATTCCTTATATAAAACACATTTTCCCCATAAAATCAAATAATCATACTACAATACAATTAACTCAACATAAATACATATAAATAATTTTCTTCAACATAATCATGTTTTTTTAATAAAATATCACCTTACCAGTAAATCAATTTTTTCAGGTTGTCATTACCATTATATATATTATTGAAAACCATTGTATAAAAATATTGTATAATGGAAAATTTATGTTTCACATGGATATTATAAAAACAATTCAATATAATTATTCTAAAATTCAATAACATCAACACTTTTATCCTTCTATTTCATGGATTTCCAATAAACAGGACCTTAATAATTAATCATTGTATTAGACCACTGACTAAAATAATAACCATGTTCCCCACATATATGTAATTAAACTGTTAGTGGTTCCTTAGGATGGAATTTTTTCCCTCCATCTTCTTAATTAAAATATTCATTTTTCGTTAGCAATTACCATATTTGTTCCCAATTTGACAACTTAATCATCTACCAGTTTATTTGAGGCTTACATAGCACCTCTCCCCTCTTTTTTGACATGTATGAAATAGAGTCTTATTTTATTTATCATCTATAACACCTCAAAATCCTTGTAATTATAACCATATTTTCTTTGATGTTTCTGAAATATCTACTATGATCCAGTTAGGAAAAAAATGAGATTATGTATTTTGAATGATAAAAATATTTTAATTGTCAATCCCATTAGGTTGGAAATATCATTAGGTAAATCATTACCTTTCCCATGATATTGGTTTTTGAAAATATTTTTTATATTTCCCACTGTTAACAAAAAATATTTTAAAAAAAGAAGATGTTAAAATAACAAATTGAATCATATAAATTTTGAAATAATGACTTATAAATGAAAATTATACCTTGAATTAAGGTCCTATAGGATACACTCTTTATTTTACATGGTGGTTATTCCAATTAGGTTTTATAACACATCCATTCATTGAAGTCGTTAATAATGTTTTGTAAGGAGTTAGTAAATTTATAAAGAATGTACCCTTGGAGTGTCAAACTAGATGTTGTGTAAGGACCACTATCTCGTATCATGAAATGATAGATCCAATCCTAATGTTCTTTATTCAGATTTATTACCCCAAAGTACATATTTTCTTGAACCATGTCCACGTATATTATATATAATGAGAAGAAATTTCTCAAAAATTACCCTCTTTATACATCACAAAGATTCCATGATATTTTAATATACTTGGTATTATTGTTATACTATTCCAAACGATTCTCAATAATATTTTGTCATCGTTGTTTTTAAAATATTATCTAAACCATTTCTATAATACAAACTATAAAAGTTTTGAATTGTTTCCATTGGTCAATAAGTGATGCATATCATAACACTCCATGGGTAGCTGCACCTCTTAGGAAGGACTCTTACCACCATACCTAGTGGTACCACTTTCATCATGAAAATCATTAGAGTAGAGTCATGATTTATCAAATTATCACACATGAGATTTAAAATGGATCATTTTTATTATTTTTCTCAATAACAAACTATAGAGACCCAACCTTTTAGATATATTTCTACATGATTTTTATTAGAAAAAAACCTTTAATTAACCAGCCCAATGACTGTGTTGCCCAATTTTTTAGAAGTTATATATCATAATAAATAAAAAAACCAAAACACCAAATCCTTTTTTTCTTTTCAATATTTAGATTAAAAATAGATTAAAACTCTTAAAATTTTATAGCATAACCTGGGAAATATATAGAAGGATGAGGTGAGATAGATATCCCAGTAAGGGAATAAACATGATAAGGAAACATAACATGATATTTATAGATATAACATGATTTCATAAAATTGATGGTGCATTAGTAATCACATGGAACCATAATAAAAATTAGATGGTATAAGAAGATAATGGTATCATAGTAAACAAGGAAGCAATATAAAACATGGCACAAACTGAATTCAAGGCTGAATTCAGTGAAAAAATCCCATGGTGGATAATTTCCCATAACGGATTCTATCATGTGACTAAATCATTACAAAATAAACTAAAGGGGTATATAATTTATGGTCCTTGAGACACATTAATTTCATGTAAATGTATATATGTTCCTCATGATGATATCAATCATTTGGTATAACATAATAATTACTTGTGGAAATAAAATCGGTTGCATAACCTTACCTCTTATCATAAATAAAGATATTTATTAAATGAATAATTTTAGGAGTGATCATAAAGTATATATGGTAGTGTCAAATTAAGATATAGTGATAAAGGTATACATGTACTAGAAATATATACTTTATTTATACGTCTTACATTAAAGTAAATGTTATTTTCATTACTGAATTGTAACAATTTTGAAAATGTTAAAACAATATTTATGGAAATAACCATTCTACTTTGAAGATCAATTAATAAAAAATTATGAAAATATTGTATAAATCATTTTCATTGAATATAACCACAGAAAACAATGATGGAATATTTAATTCAAAAAAAATTCATGATGGTGGAAAATATAATTCATGTCATACACGTTCAAAAAGGTTTCCTTTCACATTTTCAGTAAAAAAGTTCAATGTGCCCCTCTTTTGGGAAAATAAAAGAATATCCCCTTATCAATTTTTTATATGTAAAAAATTTTATAAATGAATTTAAATAATCACATAATATTATTAACTTTTTTGAAATAATAATTTTATTAAAACACATATGTTGAAGAGAAATGTTTTTTGTCCCAAAAGATAAATAAATTTAATTATACTTAAAAACAATTCCTCGATATTTATATGTATAAAAAGGAGGTAAATGGTTATTTTACTTGAAAATATCATTAAATACCATTGGATAATTAAATAAATTTTTTTATTGCAAAATGTTCAAATAATTTCCTTTAATGGAAATTCATGCAAAACAACCCTGAATAAATGAGTTTGAATAATACACTCATACTTCCTTGATAAAATTTTAATCAAAACAACCATAAATGACTTAAATGAATACTTACATAAAATACCATTAAATATGAAGGATTCATGATATAATAATTAAAGTACCATTATAGATTCCATTTAAAATATATTTGGTGATCGAAATAATATGAGTCTCAAAAAAGGAATTCTTTAGATAAAACTGTTACCTCAAAGCCAAAAAATCTCATGTGTTTCTTATGGAAGAGAATAATAATCATATTTTAATTATATAATTTCAAATGAATATTGTTTAATTTTTTTGTTACTTTTATTTTATGTTTACCATTCCATGTATAATTACATAACCAATTAATTTCACATTGATTATTTTAACAGTAAACGAACAATATGTCCAAAATCACATTGGTAAGTTGTCTAAGATCAAGGAAATTACTTTTTATTCATATAAATACTAGTAATAATGAAATAATATTAAATTTTTTACAAAAATTAAAAACATTTAAGAGACTATAAAATATGGTTACTAAAAATGAACTACATTACAATCACGGATATGGTATGTTGTATGTTTGCATGAGTAACATTTTCATATTTTGATTATCAGGATTGAATGAATGTAAGAGTTATTTTATATTTAAATAATGATAATAATATAATAAATATATTTTTATTTCATTAAATGAACTTACATATAATATCCATATAATGCGGTAATAAATATTATTGAGATCGCATCGCGGGGCGATAGTTTATCGTATACACGAATAATATTATCGTATATTCAATGATATATTTATTTTCATGAATGATTAATAAATATTTATTATCATATATAAACATAATTTTAAACCTTATTACATTTAATTAAAATCACAAGAAAAAAATGTTTCACATCACATTATGGGGTGGTAGTCTACCATACACATGAATGACACGATAATATTCCATATGAAATGGAATGTAAGAATGTAAATATGATATTATAATTTAAAAAGTATAAATATATCATAAATATAAAATATAATTATTATATACTTCATTATATCAATCTGTGAGATGTGGTGAGGGAAAAATTACATCAGATCGTGGGGTTGTAGTCCTCTATACACACGATCAATGGGTTAATTTACCATTACAGGAAGGATGAGATGGTTGTACATCATTACCTTATCATAAAAAATATAAATATATTGAATATTGGGATATTATTATACAATTATGTTTTAAAAAGATTTCATTGAGGTGGAAGAAGAAAATAAAATAAAATGCCTAGTTAAGGACGTTACCTCTTCTTCTAACAACTTAGTTATGTTTGTACCAAACACCTTTCTAGGGTGGATTTATAATAAAAAATGGATTATAGGATGATAAGATTCAAGTGAGAAATTTATTTGGTTAGGTAATGTCTGAAAAATGTGTTTTCGGTGTGCAAATATGATATGAGAGTCGGAGACCCTTTATAAGTGTGTGAGATGATACACATGGAATATTTGAAAAGGGAGAATCACACCCACAATTTTCTCATGAAAAAATGTATTAAAAATAGATCATTTGAGAATATTATACGATATAAGATCAAATTAGGACATTAAAATTGTAAATATTAAATTTTTGGTTCATTTTTAACCATTCTATTTTATGTTTCACTGATGGTACACCTATTTTTACATTAACCGAGGTAATCATAATTTCCAGTATTCACTATTAATTATTATAAAAAAATTAATATGAAGTTATTAGGTAATATAAAATATTATAATTCAAAATATTGAATCTAATTTTCCAAATTCAACACGAATATGTGGTAGACAATAATTTAAAATAAAACTTGCAGTCGTGTCGAAAAAAATGTTTTCTCAAGAAATGCATTTTTTAAGCATAAGCTGATCATATATCAACGATATGGATTTAAATAATAATTTAACTAATTTAAATTAATATTTACTGTTATATAATATTTAAATTTTATTTAAATAATTCCCTATTAGAGGTTATTTTAATTAATTTAACTAAATAAACCTTATACACATTGAAGTAGTTTTCAGAGAAAAAGTGTATTTAATCCTAAAAATAAAATTATATTAAAAGTAAATGTAATGATTTTTTAATATAATTATTTTTATTTAACATAAATAATTAATATTTATCTTAATTTTAAATCAAATTAAAATAATAATGTTATAGAATTTATTAAAAATAAATTATAACATTATAAAAAAGTGATATTTTCACACTTTACTGGAAAATTAATATTTTAAAAAATAAAAAAACATCAACCTATATAAATATATATATTATGAATTCATAAGATAGGTCTTTTTTATAAAATAAATTTCCTCAAACTATAAAACGTTATTTTATTTTCTCACAATATTAAATTTTTATAGAAAATAAATTTTCAACGTATAAAATGACATTGCTTAAAATTGAGTGATAGTTAATTAGGATTTATAAATAAATTTATTTTAATTAGGATATATATATATATAATTTATTTAATCTAATTCATACCTCTAAAATTAATTAATAAGTAAAAACAATCATATTTAAATAATAATATTTTACTAGCATGTCGTGGTTCTTTTATACTCAGAAGTGCATGGTGAATACGCCTTCAAACATAGTGTTCTGTAAAAATCCATACATGCTACAATACCACCAAAACATATTATCATAGATGATTTTTAAAATTTTCAAAAATATATAGTTCAACATAGATTTCTACAAACACCCCCTGCTATGCTGCTAGAATCCAAACAGCTTAATGAACAATAAATCACTCTAATTTTGGTTCAATTTAAACATTTTTTAAAAGATTAATGAAACTGCCTAAAATTATCATAAAATACTCAATAAATCCATGGTTCCATCCCAATTATAGGAATTCCAAATCAAACACCACCCAAGCTCGAGAACACCAGTCAAAATGTTGTCATCAGATACCGTTTTTTGTATCAAAATAATCCGGATGAGTAATTATATCCATACACATGGACATGGACATGAAATACTTAAAATTGAATGCCTAAAAAATAGTCAAACCATATCTGTAAAAATTTATTTTATTTTCTTGATTTGGTAAATCACCCACCACCATGAAATCTACACAACAATTCCAGTTAAAGATCATTTATCCAACTCAAAATAAGAATGATAATATCTTATCCCAAAGGAACACATAACTACTATAACATTATTCCTTGATAATCAGAGTAATCCCATGGCCATCCAAACACAAAAATAAGTTTAACCCTGACCGCTTATGTTGTTTTGTGATTTAATAAAAAACCACTCACGCTTTTCAGTGTACTCTCAAAAAAGCACCAACATAGAGCCACACCAAACCATGCTTGGTTCATGTAATTTTATTTGAATTAGAAAATTACCTCTTGGATGATTTCTAGAATTTCAAAAAAATTACCCATTTAAATTCCTTGAGGCATCCGTATTGAATAGTGTTTACATTATTGTGAACATAAAATTACCACCACAAACCACTAAAGAGAAGTCTCACACATAAATATCATTTTATAGAGTGGGTTGTATACTTAAAAATAATATGTCTATACTCTCTTTATGAGTTTAACTACCAAAAAACTAGTATATTCATACCTTGATCTCAAAGCCAGCATCCTTTCATTCACTAAACAAAATTGTTTAACCACACCAAACTCACTCACCTGAGCACCACTCCAAACACCAAACATTTTTCTTTTATGGACTCATGGAAAACCATACTCGGTAACTACTAAAACACATATGATGTTATTGTAATTACCTGTAAGGAATTATAGTGGTCCCCCTCCATGTATCGTTTGATAAACCACTCCTTGAGAAAAAACCATAGTGGGTCCTGCCATTTGCACATGCATATTAGTCTCTCTGGGATACTCCCACCATTCTATCAATAATTATCCAAGATTGATCTATTGTGTTGATAATGTCACAAAAATGTGTTCCCAAATAGAGAATCTATCACCCTAAACTAAGGGAATTTTCCTTTTTGAAGCAGACCCAATAAATATATCCATAAAATTCCTCATCATGGCCATCAACAACCATATCATTCATAATGACATGAAGATATTCAATCTAGTGTCTATATATTCTGACTTGTGCACAATACCCATATACAATATTTTTCATTATTTCATACCATTGTGACATCAAAAAATCCCAAACAATATATAGTTCCCTTTCCTATAATAATATAATGATATTAAGTTACCTCATTCGAGAAGGATATGTGAATTGAAACCTTTCATAGACTCACGAATCTCTCTATAGTGTATGTGAACTAATGATCATAATGAAATTGAAACCATTGCATTTAAAAATAAAAAAAATACCTACATAAATTCTTAAATAACTGGAATCATGTTATACCACAGATTCAATTGTAAAAAGCTCGACACAAACATTCTTGGTTTAACTATAAGATTGAAATAATTCTCTCTCACACCACCCGATCTTTTAAAATCTAAATGGTCTAATAAGCCACTGTGAACGATTTAAAAATCCCAAATCATCATCGATGAGGCAAGAAATATAGATCTTAGGATGAAATTCTCAATTAATAAAGATATAATTCCCATTTCATGTCTCTTAAAATACCTAAATGTATCATAGATGATCTTACGTAACTGCTGGGACACTATGGAAATTTCAAGGTTTATGGAAAATACCATAAGAATTTACGTTATATTATATTTTGAGTCAATAATAAATGTTATTTAATTATAAATTTACTTTTATATTTTTCGTTTTTATACTATTAGGTTAGACCTTACATAATAATAACATAAATTAAAAAGTGGATACACACAATCAACATCCGTTTTATACACAAAAAAGAAATTTTCAAATTAGAAATATTTTTTAAATTAAAGATTGTCATGATTGTAATATATACATTATTATTATTTTTAAAAATTCTTAAACACATTGATAAATATTTTTATTTGAGATATTTAAACAAAATCAATAGAAAGATGCATAAAAATATAATTAAATATTCTCATTAGTCAGTTTCAAAACCTTGAGATCATTTCAAGGATTTTACCATTAAATTTAAAAAAATGGTCTCAAAAAATAATTTACATACACATGAAATTATCTTTTGCTCAATTTTTTTCATAAAACACTTAATAGGAAATGGTTAATTCAAAAATAAAATCATTAGTGTTTCTTAGAAGACAAGAGAAACGATAAAAAATATTTTCTTAAAAAACATTTCCCTTAAAGGAAATAACCATTCTTTTAAACAATAGACCATTATATTGACTTATAAAATATTAAAAATTCCCTAATAATCATTATAATTAATAGGAATGTATTTTTTTTCCCTTATGATATCATCAACATAGAATCTGAACAAGAACCACTACAAGTCAAATAACATACTCGATTAATTTTAATATAATTCTGAAGAAGATATAATCTTTACTCTATGAATTATATATCTATATCATGATAAAAAATACTAATAAAATATTTAAAATAATAATAAAATATTTCAACCCACAAAAATATTTCATTTTAACCATTAAAATCAGAAGAATATAATTTTTAATCCATACATAATAAATTTTATGATATTAACATATCCCAATTCATTAAAACCTCATCTGGAAAACATAAATACCTAGAAATGGGAAGAATGGGTTTTAATTAAAAAATATTGAAATATTAAAATAGATGTAAAATATAAAATAATATTTGTAGCAGTCAGAAAATCCATTAACACCGTATACATTGAAATAGAAAATTATATTTTATTTTTATATAAAAATTCAAGGCATTCCATATAAAATATATAAAATTATTACTATAAAAATTCATTGAAAGAAAGTAAATAGTGACAAAAAATGTCCTATATAATTTATTTATGTCAATATAAAAACATCTATAATTTATTTAATAAAATGGACATGGATAAGGATTATTTTTAAGAAAAAAATTAAAATAATTTAAAATGAAGGTTTAAGGTAAGGTTATAATTACGTGAATGCTGAATTAACATGTAAGTTAATTATCACATTGAATAATAAAATTTTGTTTATTATTTAAATTCTTAATAATATTGTTTCATGTTAATTATATAATTTTTTAAATATAACATTTTATACTTAATTATATAATCAATTATATTCCCATCAAATTTTTTGAGATCATTCGGTTTATAAATTGGAAATGTATTCTGTTTGTTGAAATTGGATATGTGTATCATGATAATATCCTTTTCATTTTATTAATAGTTTTATAATTATAATTTATATACATTATTTATAGTTTTATAACCAACTATGTAATATGGCTATAAAAATGATTTAAATTACAACATAGGGACGATTGTTTATAAAGATGCATGCGTACAATTTCTATTTTTCAAACAATAAGAATGAAAGAAGGTTTGTATTATAATATATTTAAAAATTGAAAAATATATCATAGATATATTATTATATATTTAAAAAAACCTTTATGATTAATCCTATAGATATGGGGATTAATAATAAAATACATCATTTTTCGAGATGGTAGTCCACACGTACACACAAGCGACAATTTAATTTTTCAATTGATGGTAAATGAAGATGTAAAATATTAATAAACTATAAAAATATTTATTTTATATCACATATATATATCATATAAATTAATTTATATCCATTATTATTATAATCTGTAAGAGTTGATGATGAAAAATAAATTACATTATCTCGTAAGGCGGTAGTCCACAAAAAGACACACACAATGTTTTTTAATTACATGGATAAGTAGATGAAAACAGATTCTACCATAAATATAATATAATTTAATTATATGATTGATACATATTTTAATATATATTTAATGAAAATAGGGATTTTAATAATGTAAAATAAAAAGTAAAATGAAAACACTTAGTTAAGAACAATACATATCCTTTCAGACAACCTCCATTTGTTTAAACCTAATATTTTCCTATGATGATATTATGGCCAAAACAGGAACATTAAGACATGGTTATTGATGTTAGAAAAAAATTTGGGTTGCTATTTAATAATATAATAGTCTCTTTACTTTTGAATTAGAGAGGAGAGGGGGTTTCCTTTTATATATGGGGGGATGACATAGTTGGAATGGTTCGAATGATTAAAATATATTAATGTATTACTCAAAAAATGGCTCCAAAATTTACCATCTTAAAATAGGATATAATATATGATGAAAATTTGAAATTCCATTTTCTTTTATACACATTTCATGGTTAATTAAACATAATCATTTCAGTTTAAATAGTTTTTAACTCTTATCATGGTAACATAATTTTTTATCAAAGATATTATTTATAATGACCTAAATGAATGTGGTATCATTACGAAATATGTAAATGATGATATAAAAAATTTATTTCATCTAATAAATTTAACTTTCTAACTTGTTTAGAAAATGTTTTTAAAATAAACTCATTAAAGGCCACAAAAATTAGGTTTTCTAGAAAAATATCATTTCGGAAAAATAATGTTCTTATTAAAAAATTAAACATAATATTGATTAAAATAAATTTTTTGGATAATATTCAATCAATAGGAACAAATATAAGTTAAAACCATTAAATAAAAGAGTACATAATTACATGAAAATAAAAGACAAATTTATTAATAGTTTTTATTTTCATTAAATCATCATAAAATCAACTTTTTTGTAAATTATAAAAAAATTCACCGTATGATAATTTTTTATTGTTGATATCAATAAATCTATCACTTTTTATAATAAAAATAATAAATAAATAAATATATATTCTATTAAATAAAACTATATAATACATTTATACAAATTTTTTAAAAAGAAAAATATTTTTCTTTTTTGATTGGAAATATATATTATATTATTATATAGAATATAAATCTATAAAATACAATTAATATACATTGATAAGAATGAAACCGATGTAGTATCAATATAACATGGATTAATTCATTATTTACCCCTTTTAGAAATTGCATCCACCAAATTTTCTTCACATCATAAACAAGTGGGGATATTTTTCCATCATAGAATTTTCAAATGGAAATTATGATACTTCAACAATATAGATTTTATTAAAAACCATGACCTAGTGAATCAAAATATTCCAACACACAAAATCTTAAAATTTTAGATTCCAAATATTTTATTACTCATAAGAATGGTACCCTTCCAACTAAAATAATTCATTGTTCAAAAAATGATGTGTTTCTATAAAATATTTTACTAAAAATGAATCGTCAAACATAACACATACTTTCAATTAATATCATGGAAAGACCACTCAGTTGTTAACTGATCCAAAATTATCTCTGATTTTATATGGTCCACTAAACCGTTGACTTAACATTTCATTTTATCAAAAATGAAAAAGTAATTTCCATCATTAAACTTTACGAAAACAAATGATCACCTACCTAGAGGTAAATATCATTCCTCTATTCATACATATTACTTTTATACATACTCTAATAAATAATTATTTTTGACTAAATTGTATTCAGATTCACAACCGTCTCATCTACCAATTATGTTTCCAATGAAATTATTTCATCATGTTCTTCCCTAAAAGATAATATTTGAATCCAATTTCCATATAATACATAATATGTATCCATTTAAATACATGAAAAAAAATATTTTTAAAAATGACTAATGAATGATTATAATCCCAACATCTTGGATTTTCTATATAATAATCACAAATTATATAATTCAATTTCTAGATAATTTTCTCTAATTAAGAATTTGATTGAGGATGATAATCTATACAAGAATTTAATTCTGCGCCAAATTTCCTCAGAAGGATTATCTAAAAAAATACATAAATTTGTTATAATGGTAAAAAAAATAATGTGGGACTCTATGAAATATCATTAACCTAACAACATAATGTCTATAAAGATTATCTAAGGCTTATTTTATCGAATATGAAGAAAATCAATAGATTTAGTCAAATGAACAACAATTACATATTTCATATTACTTTCTCAAGAAGTCTAAGGTAATATAACCATGAAATCAATGGATATATTCTCCCATCTCTATTTTGGAAGTAGAAAATGTAGATGATTTCCCTTTAGTAATTTTCATTCCATTATAACCATTCAAAAATTAAAATATTTCATTGTTAATGTATATTTTTCATTATTCATTGCTTCTTTCTAAAAATGTTCATGTAGGTATGTATATATCTTAGTTTTATTGGGAAGAAGATAAAATAGAGAACTATGAGCATCACTCAACTTTTATTCCTTATACAGGGAATCAATTCACACATATAATAATTTTTTATCTCTAAACTCATTCTTTGTTAATGTTAAGTTCAATAATATTACCATTCATGTCCAATTATTCATTTAAATATAAAACATGATCCACCTTTTGTGTATGATTATCTATGTCTCATAAAGATGACTTCACTAACATTATAAATAGAATAAATGGAGTTTCTCTATAAAAAACTTCTATACCAAAAATATAAAATAATTTGATAATGGATCATGTTTCAAACATAACATATTTAATGTTGCACAATCATTTTATCTTAAATCATCTTAAAGTCTATTTAATTTTCATGGATGGTAATTAATCATGAATTCATAATCGTTAATCGATTCCTACCATATTATTATTTAGTGGGATGAATTTTAGGAGAAGTTGTTGGAGCACATTTCCCATGAGATGCTTAGGAATTTGAGAGCAGTTAGGATTATTAGGTTTACCCGGAAGAATATGTCAATGATCACTGTACTGGATGATTTATATAATTGCATTACATTTATCCAGTATTGGAAGGATATTAGGAAACTATATAAAATAATTTTACGGATGGAATGATATGTGAAATTAATTCCTAGGTGATTATCTATAGGCTAATGATGTTTTTAGAAGTGGTGAATCATGCTCTCGTTTTTTGGTGATCATAGGAGAAAATTATAGCTATGGATAGGTGGATTCTGTTTGGTTGTCAGGAGGTACAACTTTACAGAGTTAGAAATTCCTTCATGAGTATGTGGACCAAACCGGTGGAAAGAATAGTGGATTGGGTATGGATCATTTATAGAGGATCTCACATGACTGATCTATCATGAGTGTGGTAGGTCGGGACACTTTCATAGACAATTGCACTATCCAATGGTAGAATGATGATATTATTGAAACATAGGTCATCTAAATAGTTCTTGTAGGAAGCAATGATAGATAGGTAATGATGGACCAACTAGGAAGTGTCAAAGTGTGGGAAGGGGTTCTTCAACATTGTATCATTCTATCATCTAGAGTTATCAAATCTATGATATTCGAGGCAGTTGATAAGATGATTATAAAAAAGAGATCACATAACAGTATAGTGGTTTGGATCAGGGGTCTCAGAATGTATCATATGGAAGGGGATAAATAGAGTTTCATGTCATTCAACCTACACTACTGGATAGAGGTGATATATCATTAATAATTATATGAACAATTATTATAGCTTATACACTAGATAGTGATTTATTTGATACAAGAGCCTCTCATTCTTTTATATATACACAACATTTGAATGGTTTGATCTAGGAGGTGGAGTTGTTGAGATTTTATAGGGTGATATATACACCTTTGGGAGTATGGTCGAGAGACATTAGTTTGTGGAAGGGTTGTTCTCTCAAGAATGTGAAGTATCATTTCAGTTTGGATAGTTCCTTGACATGTTAGGCTTTAAACTAAATAGGGTATGTAATGGTCAGTAGCATACTGATTCCACATCGATTTTTATCTAATGAGAATTTTTTTTATGTCTCAAGATGGTGAAAAATAGATTCACTATAGAGAGTGGGTTATCCAGGGCTAGATCACTAGCAGCTGGGTGAGCGTACCACCTAGGTTTCTAGTCATTCTCTTGATTATAGAGGGTTAAAGAAGGATTTTATTCCACCATAGGTGGATATGTTCCATGATGTGTTTCCAAAATATTTGTCAAGGATTCTAACTGAGCGATATGTTAAGTTTAGGTTTGAGCCCTTGCTTGGGGATGCACTAGTTTCTATTCCATGATACATAATGGAACCAACAACGATTCCAGATCTCAAGACTCAACTAGAAGTATTCATGGATAAGAGGTTTATCCATCCAAGAAAAAAACATTTGGTTTATCATGTATTGTTTTCTAATAATGATGAATGGACTCTGTAACTATTTATTAATTATCATACATTGAAATGGATGACGGTGAAGGAATATAATCATATTTTTTATATTGCTGATCTATTGGACCAGTTGAGGGGATCTTGTGTTTTATCCAAGATCTAAATGTGATCAGTGTATCATCATTTGAAATTTAGACCTTCTATTATATTGGGGACATTATTCAAGAAGCTAGTATGGCATTTTTGAGTTTATTTTTATGTCGTTCTGGTAGACGAACAGACCAGTATTGGTTAGACCATAGATGAAAAACATATTTCATAGTACATGGAATGGTTTGTGGAAATATATTTGGATGTAATATTCTTATATTCCAAGACTCAAGAATATAATGACAAACATCATAGAATCATTATGATTACACTAAGTGATCGTCAACTATATTACAAGATATTTATATTTCATGTTTGGATGAACCAGGTATACATCATGGGTTATATCATCTTAGAGAAAGTTGTGTCAGTGGACTAAGATAAATATTAGGTAGTTGTATCTTAGTTGTATTTAAATAATTATTTTGATATACATAGTTTTCAAGGGTTTATTGTTGTAATCAGAGAATCATTGATGACATTTACCATTTGGAAGAACCACTTCTAGGGTTTTCTGTCATGAGTGTAAGGACTGAATGATCACGATAATGAGATAATTATTTCTATGAGATGAATATGTTGCTGAGAAAGGCACAAATCTTGATCCTATGTGATGCTGGGGTGTATTAAATTATTATTTTTTGATGCTTATAGGATCATTCTTATCTAGGTATTGAGGGAGGGATATCTAGTTGTGGAATATAGGTCCCCGATGTTAAGGAAACATGGATAGAAAAAACCTAATAATAAACATGAATTAGCTACTTTGGTTTATTATTTGATGTGTTGGAAGCATTATATATTTGAAAAAAAATTTACAATGCATACTAACCACAAGAGAATAAAGAATATTTTTTCACAATGGTATTTTAGTCCTTAGAAGTGGAGATGGGTTGATTATATGATGTCTTTTCATTTTGATCTATAATATACACCTGGGATGAGAAATAGTTCCTTTGACACTCAAAGAATGAAAACTACAAACTCATGATGTTTTGGACTCTTGTGTTGAGTGGAAGAGGATAAATTTAGATGATTAGCTATATGTTGTGGTTCATGAATTTTAGGAGAAGATGAGTATCATATGAATTTTTGTGGATTCTATAGTTTTGAATCAGATTGTGGAAATATTGTATCAGGATTGAGAATGTGTATCCTTTAGGGAAAGCATTGAAAGTTGGTTGTAACCTTCTGATTGAAGAATAGATGAGGATGATATCATCTATATGAAGAAACAATTTGTGGTGGTTGTGTGCTTGTTGGAGGATAAGATGCATGAATTTTATGCCTTGAAAAGGGTGGTTCATCCTGGTGTTACTGAAATGTTCCATGACCTATGATTATAGTTTTAATGACTGAAAATGAAAACGGATATAGCAGGGATCAAGACACGATGCTAAAACTTCTAATATGAGAGCGTCAATCAACAAAGACCTGCTAGTTTTCTATAGATTTTTTCCATTCAATAATGGAAGTGGGATGATGTTACAATCTAATTTCCGGTGGGACTCTCTAGGACACATCATAATAGTGATTCCTTTTTTGGTGGTTATGGACTGGATGGTGAAGGTAACCCTTTTCCTACATATATGTTAGACTTTATCAATTGATCAGTTATGTGAGTTTTTTTCAAGAGACGGTTTATCAACACGGATTCCTAAGGAGTATTGTTTCAGGTTGTGCCTCATGATTTACATTATTCTTCTAGAAGGGGTTTTAAAACACTCTTGGTACATAAGCTTTAATGAGTGCGACATTTCATCCATAGATAGATGGGGTGTCCGAAAGTACAACATAGGTGCTTGACGATATGCTTCAAGTGTGTGTCCTAGACTCCAGTGGGTCTTAAAATATTCACATAGTTCTGTTAATGGTTTCATAAAATGATATTTAATATTAAACTGCTCAGACATATTCATATGAGGAACTATAGAACCTAGATGTTTTTATGAAATATTTTCTGTAAATAAATTTAATTCTTCAATAGCTTGAATTTCACTCATTCGTGAGTTTATGGGAACCAAGAGAAAGCCTTAGTATAAAATTATTATTATAAAATATCTATTAGGATTGTGGGAATAAATATATCTAACGTATAAAATGTATGGTGACGTCATTCACTACAAATTATTTATGAAAAATAAAAATCAAATATATATTTTTATTGTTATATTACTAAATTTAGTGAATTTTAACTAGTAAATGAAAGTAATGAAATATATATGTTTTATACTTAATAAAATATTTTTTATATTCCTCAAATATATATTATCTACATTGGGTATGAATAAACACTATTTATTGTCTAGCAACCTATATTTTTCAAAATGGTAATTTTCTGTCTTTTAAGGGAGAACCCTTTTAAGATATGATTTTGATACATTAATACTTTTTTACAACAAATTAAACATGTTCTTTGGAATCATGATATAAAAATTTACTTTAGTTGCAATTTTAATATTTTTCTCATAACTTTCAAATGTTGATGAATAGTGAAAATACACTAAATTTTATTTGAAAAAACAAATTTCATGGAAACAATTTAAATGTATAAATTATAATATTGGATGGTTTTAAAGTATAAATATAATATATTTTTATCACTCAATATAGTTTTATGACGTTATCATTAATTCTACATTGAAATTCAGATGTAAAAACATTTCAATCTTTTGAAATGTTTTAGCTTTTAAAACTCATTCTCTCTTTCCATCTGTGGGATTAATTTCATATTCATAACTAAATCATATGTGTTATGAATTTTTAAAAATGGATTAAATATTTTGAATCATTTGATCCAAATTATTTAAATATATAAATTTTATTTTTGGGCTTTAAGAATAATAACTTCAGTATTTTTTATTAATAGGGTTAAAGGTTAAATCGGGTAATTATGGATAAGAATACTATTATAAAATTAAATTAACACTTGTATTAATTTAATTAGATGAGTTTTTCTAAACATAAATTGTACTTGGTTTGAAATGGTCTCGTTTTGAAGCCATGACTATTAAATTAAGACATTTAATTTATTCTATCTGAAGAAAAAGTAAATATATCATACTCAAATTTTTATAAAATATCATTTTTAAAATAAGGATATACATAAGATAAATTTGACTATAAATTCTAAATTAAAATCTAATTTTCTTATTTATCATTGTAATTTATTTTTAATTTCAATGAAATAAATAATTACCTCAAATACATATACATTGAGGATGCAAAAATCAATTAATTGATGAGAAATCAGTAAAACAGTTTTTATTAAAATTATAATGACCATACAATAACCCAAAAACATTTCCAAGACTTATTTCTAGACAATATCAAGACCATAACTATCTAAGGGTGGAGTTATTGACCATTTGGAGTCTTATAGAAGATATTGAAACACTTATATTATTTTATTTAAATTGAGGTTATAGTTGTAACATTCATAATTCAATATGTATAACATTCAAATGATTAATTAACTTGAAGATAAATTTTACTAAAGTTATTATCCTGAAATATATTATGTTTATATTTATCATATTATTTTAATTTTAATTTTCTTTAATAATCTATTTATATTACATAATTTCCCCAATTTGATGTAGTAATTATTTTATTAATGGAAATAACAAATAAATGTTATTAAGAACATTAGAATAAATACAATTCAAGAGAATTAAAATATCTAATGAATTATATAGATGACCTGGACCTCATTGGAATATATTAAAATATGTTTTCCTAAGATAAATAATTATCTTACTATTTTTAAAAATCCAATGAATTGAAGTGAAAAAATTGGAACTATTGATTGTTTATCAGAATATTGTTTTAATAAATTATTAAAAAATCATATAACATTTCTAAAAAATATATAATAATTGTTATACAGTAAAATATTTAGTAAGGAGTTTATTTATAGTTTATTTTAAATCATATAAGTTAATATTTCTCCCTTTTAATATTAAATTTTTTGTTAACCTAGATAAACATTAAATAGAAAAAAGTAAGTTTTAATTAAAATGATAAAGTTTGAATTAATAAGAAGGAATTTCTAAAATATGATGGCTGATTCTATTGGAAACATATCTCATATCATCTTATAAATTGTGAAATTTTTTATTCTTTTTTAGGGAATTTATTTTATTATAAAATAATATTATTTGAGATCCTAAAAGTGCCCCTCACCATAATTATAAAAGTGCATATGCTCTCTCATCTCTTTACTTCACATTGAACTTTCAATATCAGTCATACCCTTAAAGTTTCTTTTAAAACTTGTTTTGTAACATTATATAGGTTATAGTATTCTTAAAATTTCAACTCGAGTTACCTAATATGATATTTGGAGGAAGCGTCATTGAAACGGTTATCTCCTCTATCGATTATTTCATACTTATTTCTTCTTATACTTCCTCACAAAATATGTTTTACTATAAATTAATAACTGAATTATCACATATATAATAATATATTAATTATATTATGGAACAAAAATATTCAAATTTCTATCCATCCTAAAAAATGGAATCGCCACACCTGCGAATGTAAGAGTTATCGTCTCCAAGACATGGTGTAATTTGTTTTTCTCCACCACCTTTCGTGGATGGGTATATTGATGTAAATATTAAATATATATGAATATTATAACATTATATTTATTCTGAAATATTATACTCCATTCACATCAATACCATTAAATAATTATTGGAATGATATCATCGCTCGTACGTATATACAAACTTTAGTTTCCACAATTCGATGTGATTCATTATACATTATCATCATTAAAGAATAACTATATAATTGTATACAATGAATAAATATGATATATATAACGTTAATATCATTTTTGAATGATATATCTATGACTTATGAAGGGTAACTGATACTAATTCGACAAAACATGCATAACCAAATGAAGTAGTTAATTCTTAAATAACAAGTAATAATGAAATGTTATTTACAAACATATGATAATTTAATCACATATGATATCATAAAAATGAATATGATTCTGAAATATGTCAATGAAATTATCGAACTCAATATATAGGTTGATCCAATACATACAAAATAAATCAGACCAAAGGTAAGAGGAATGATAACAATCTAATTATTTTCTGAAATTGTTTATATGTAAGTATTTACATGGGTATATATATCTTCCATGTCCTTCTTTCATAAATTTGTAATATTATTTCTATTCATATTTATTTTTTTAATGTAACATTTAGAAATTGGTGAATTTTTATTAAATTGTAGGGAAGAAATTTTATTCTTTTATTTGATATAATGTACTTTATGAATTTTCTGGGAAAAGTATGAGGATAATGTTTTTTTAACTAATATGAAATGAACATACTGTTACATTTTCATAATGCCTTATTTTATTAAAGCATACTCTACACTATTTAACATTTTTTTAAAATAAATTGTTTTCTTATAAAATTTCTCCACTTTTTGGGAAAAGAAAATGTTTTTGAAGAAGAGACGATATTTTCCAAAAAAATTAATTTCAATTGTTATATCAGAATTATTTTCAATCAAATATGGAATAAATTAATAGGGTTACGTTTCAAGTATAACATACTTATTGTTCCAATTATTTTATTATTTTTTATTGATTAATATTTATGAAATCCATTTGTATTACATTGATTATGTTCTGAGGGAATGATGTTTAAGTAACCCAATTTATCCATTAGGTTGTTCTACGATGGAGAATTTATGTTTTTTGGAAACAATTAAGAATGATTTCATTATGAGATTGATGTGACCTATATCTCCCTCAAATTCATTGGGTAAATATAAATATCTCATGAGATAGACATGGATGGAATGGGAAATGGTCTCGGTTCAGTAATACATGGCTAGTATGTGGAGTGAACTTTGTTATGTAATAGACATTTTCCACTATGATGGTATTAGCAATGTGCTTTGACCAATTTGAAATGATTTCATATTCTTATGTGTATGCTATAAAACAACATATCTTATTTTATGACTTTTGTGATTATATTCATTGATTATTATGAACAATTATGCTTTCTCCCATGTATTGATATCGTTATCTTTCATATATAGGATAAGATTTTCATATTTTATGTTTATATTTATTATGATTATAATATAATTTATATCATCCCTGTTTAGACTTACTGATAATATGATCTAATAATTTCTTATGTTTCTTTTCCCTAGTTGATGAATATGCGTATAATGTAAGATATGTAAAAATTGTGTCTACTTTTGATTAAATAAGTGGGAGGCAATGAAGATGACTTATGAACCAGTTGTTTATTTTTCCATGTTTCTAAAGACAAAATACCAATAACGTACTATCATGGTTTTTTATATTTTTAATCAATATTCTTCATATTAGAAGTAATATCAATGTATTTAATGTATTTTTCATAATTGTTGGTATCAGAGGATAGTTATTGATATCCATTGGAAACTATGAAGGGAAAACCATAATAAGAAACCAAAGGATTTATCTATGTATCGTTTATAATACTAGAGTTTTAGAAATCATCATGTATAACATAGGATAAAACCTAAAGATTCCAAAATTGTAATTTTATGCTTGATTATGTTGTTTTCCCATTAGGACTAGTGTTTCTTGCATTATTATTCTTGGTTTTAGTCAATGGATGGAACCTAGAAGAACCACGTTAATACTGAATGTGATTGGAAATGCAATGATTTTCCTTCAGAGCAAACAAATGTTATGGGAGCTGGAATAAAAAATCTTATAGATCTGTTCACACTACCTTCTAAGGATGTGAATCATGAAATAATCAAAACAAGAAAAAGAGGGAACTAAATTCTATTGGTCCCTTCATATGGAAACATCCACATTCTTTCAGTGGGTCTTCTAAAACATTAGTGGCAAAAAATGGATCAGTACCACCAAAAATATATATTTTTCTCTCCAATGTTGAGAATATGATAAATGAACATTATCAGTCTGTCATTTTGAAGGTAAACCTGATCAATGGTGGAACCCTATTTAGTATATGAGGTAAAAAATTAAATTTAATCCATATAATGGGAAGAATTCATGAACATATTTTTCAATAAGTACATTCCTCATATCCTTAGAACATAGATAGAGAAGGAGTTCCTTGAATATAATGAAAAGGATTATGAATCTGTTGGTACTGTTTCGACCCAATGTTTCATTGATGGAAATCCCTCTTGATCTAATTAAATGTATCTTTATTTTTATATAAAATTTCAACTTCATTGGTTTTATGTTATGAATTTTTACCATTGCTAATATAGTCATTGAATAGTGATCACATGAATAGTATAAATATAGGGCTTTAACACATTCAATTTTACTTAGACAAAAGAAGCGATGGCCTTGTCTAGTAGAATTGCTACATACGAAGCCCATTTGTTAGAGCTCGGAAAAGAGGTGGCGTCTTTGGGCTTCTCCCTTGACCAATCCCAATCTGAGTTTTATCTTGTCAAGCTCGAAAGTGACCGTCTACCGAAAAAGTGAAAGTAGATTGAAATTACAACTCGAGCGATGCTATCCGAGCCACCCCAAGATTATGTCACCATCACACACCTTACCCATAGGTCTTATGCAGCTGTTTTAAGGGGTTATGTAACAAAAAAGTAGCACTATGTTCATGTACATTATTTTTTTGTTTATAATAATGAATATAATATCTAGTCATTTTTGATACATTGTAAATAGTTTTTAACATACAAATAGTGTTTTTAGTTATTATTTAGCTAAAAATTATATTTTATTAAATTAAGGGATTTCTGAATTAAATAATATTTTAATAAAATAATAATATTATTATTAAATTATATTTCATTAAAAATAAATGGTCTTATAATTTTATGAATGCAATTATAATTATCGTTTGAAAGCAATTTCTGTCCAAACCTGTGAATTTTCGATAAACGCCGGTTTTTATTTTAAAATTGAAAATGAACATATTTAGTAAATTATTCAGATAAAATAAATGTTATTTTTGGAATCAGAATGTTGAAAGTATCCAACGGTGAATTTTTCATAATTTTCTGAGACAGTCAAATTTTTGAGTAAAAATTAAATACCGTTTAAACATATAATGTGTTTTATGACATCATAATGACCCAATAGTGATGAAAATAAAATACTATAATATTTATTTTCGTCCAATATATGTTTTAACATTAAAATAATGTGATTTTGGGTTTGTTTAACTTACTTTTCAAAGCATTAATGGACCCCTCAAGACTTATTCAACACCTTTCCTTTTGAAATTATTTTCCATGGGAGTGTGACTCACCTCCACATAAGCAACCCTAATATTTTAATAATTTAGGACTTTGGCCTTATAAAATATTGTTTTCCTCTTCGCTTTTCGAAAAACCATGGGCTAAAACCATGGTATGGGTTGTGGTTTGGATTAATTTAATAGAATGGGTCCCAAACCTAAATAATAAATAATTCCCTCACCTTTCCTATATAAACCCACCCATGCTCCCACTTCCTCCTCACTCAAAGCCTCTAAAGTTCGTCCAAACTCATCCCTACTCTCTCTAGAATCCTCCCAAGGTGCCCCAAGCTCCCCAGAAGCCTCTCACAAGCCTCTCTCTAGCCTTTGGAAGCACACTTCCAAGTTAGGGTTTTTCTTCCTTTCTCATTTTTGAAAATTTTCATTAAGTTTTATTTCCATTTTAATTTCAATTATGAATGTTGGGGTATGGTTTCGAACCTCCCCCATACTTCCCTATTATTGTTTGAATGATGGGAGACCCCATTATATCTCATTAAATGCCTCCCATGTACACCCGTTACTATGAAGAAATTCTGAAAGGAACTTCTCTCTCTTCTTTTACTTTCAAGCAATAATTTTGTATCATGAATCTAAATTCCATTAAAATTGTTTTTAAATGTATCTATATGACCTCCTTACTATCCATTACATGTAAATATGATGAGTTACCCCTTTCTCTCCCATCAACCATTTTTATGAATTCTTATGTCACGCTGTTACGCTGCCGAAATCGCACCGATTTTCTAAGCCAATGCCATTGTGTAGTGGATACCATGCCCATTTCTCCATCCAAGGTATCCACCTTTATGCACATTTACTTATTTATTAAAACGTTTCATGTATTAATTCCACATTCCTTTATCATGGAATAAATTATTATGTTTTATGAATCCATGTTTTATGATCCATGTGGCACACTTACGCATGAAATGAAATGTTTAAGAAGGGTGCGCCCTTATAGCGCTCCAATGCATTGGGTAATGTATAGTATCATGATAAGTCATGTGCAATGAGTGTTGACTCATGATAATTCACATGCAATGAGGGTTTACTCGTTCTTCATGTGCAATGAGGATTTACTCATGCTCTATGTGCAATGAGCCTTGGATCATGCTAATTCAATGTTAAGTGTTGTTACCACATTCTCATGTTATGATTATCGTGCTTTATCATGACTTTATGTTCATTTTTCTCTTGTGCTCTATTGATATGACTATTTTCTAACAAGTATTGTACTCCTCATGTTATTCCATGTGTATTCCCTTACTGGGGTTTATAACTCACCCTTTTCCTATGAATGTCCTCAGGTTATCCCATGCAATGCTAAGTATGAGGTAATGTAGTGGTCATGTATAGGATGTTTTCAATAAAGATGTTGTATTTCATGTTTCTAGTTTTTATATAATGATACTAAGCCCCAAATACACTAAACCTCTCGATCTTTTTTGTTGTATCAAGTGACGTTTTATGTAATAAATCATGTTTAAGTTGTAATAAAAAGCAGGGTTGTCATAGTTGGTATTAGAGGATAAGTTATGTTATTTTTGGGATTAGGAAACCCTTGTAAAGCCTTAGAGACAAGACAAAGTATAATAAAAACATCCCTATGTTCTAGTAAGTACTGAGTAAGTGGTTTATCAGACAAATACTTCCCTGTCTGAATACGAGCAGGTAGAGGCGGCTCTGGCACAGATGTATCTTGGGGGTAAAACCCGAAAACACCGCTTTGAGCTAGACTTGAATGGGAACTGGTGCACAAAAATGGGTCTTGCTGCACTATTGGTTACGACACTCCCATGGGATATGTTATGATATTTTCACAATCTTAGTATGAACCCTTATTACGGAAAAAAATGCCCCTAAGAATATATGTTAGAAAGTAGATCATGAAAAGCCTATATTGAAGCCTGTAGACTCATGAGTTAAGGAAATGAAAGTTTATTTATAAGTCATCAACTTTTGTCTTTGGATTACTCTTTATGTGTTACCCCTAACATTCCTTTTATTCCAGCCAATGTCCGATAATAGGAGGACTCGGGCTAACAATCGATGTGAAGATCAGTGTGATGACTGTATTAATGAGATCCCCAATCCAATGGGAGCGGGAATCGTGAACTTTTTCACGCTTCTCTCTCAGATAACTCAAGCATGGAATAGAAACACGGGTCAAGAGGAATGTTTAACCCCCCTAAGAAAGAACAAGTCGTTATCGAGAGCTTCATGAATCAAAGGCCTCCTACTTTTAGTGGATCATCTGATCCCACGATCGCTGAACAATGGATCAACTCCATTGAAAATATCTTCTCCATCCTTCAATGTTCTGAACAAGAGAAGGTTCTACTAGCTTCCTATCGTATGGAGGGTGAAGATGATCAATGGTGGATGTTGATCAAAAATATGAAGCCTGAGGAGGAGATCATGGCATTGGAATGGAAGGATTTCCGGAATATGTTTTGCGATAAATATTTTCTGTGCAACCTCCTTCTTAAGATGGAAAGGGACTTCCTTTCCCTCAAGAAAAAATATGAAGAATCTGTTGGAGCATATGAGGAAAACTTCACAAGGATTGCACGATACGCTTACGGATTTGTTGTTACCCCGAATGCAAGGATGACCGCTTCTTTGGATGGCTGAAGACTCGCTTGCGAGAAGCATTAGCGATCCGTGACATTGAAATCTATGAAAAAATTGTCTGATGTTCCCTCAAGGTTGAAATGGAGATTGGGGAATCACAGGGGTATCATGGGGACAAGAAGCGTAAGGTGGACTTCAATGCTGGTGGTCTGATTGATAAATCCAACAGTGCTAAGAAGATCCAGCACCCCACTTTCCAAAAGTGCGGAAAGAAGCACCCTGGAAATTGCCTTAAGGGGACGAGAAAATGCTTCAAGTGTGGGAGAGAAGGGCACCTAGCTATTAACCATCGGCAAGAAAGACCCACGGTTGCGATAGAGGAGAGGAATGCTCCGTTCGAACCTCAACACGTTGTTCAATGCTACAAATGCAAAGAACCGGGTCATTTTACAAATCAGTGCCCTAATCCAAGGGTTTTCGGATGTGAACAACAACCTCCAAGGTAGCAAGGAATATATTTTTCCATCACTTCTGCCAAAGTGAACCCCGACAATGAAGTGGTGAAAGGTACGCCAGTTATTCATTCAAGAATAGCGAATGTACTTTTTGATTCAGGTTCTACGCATTCTTTTATATCTTGAATGTTTAGTAGAACAATCCCAACACCACCACAAATCATGGAAGTAAAGAAGTCGGTGAGTACGAAAAATGGGAAAATCATTGAATGCCATGAATATAAGTCATCCCCTGTTATAATCTGTGGATTTAATTTCCCAGCGAACCTCACCATACCCCCTCTGGTGGAATTTGATGAAATTATTGCCATGGATTGGCTTTCCTTATATAGAGCCAATATAAATTTTCGGGAGAGGGAAATCACACTCCATAAGGAGAATCGACCCCTGATTCTTTACAAGTGTCATGAGGAAGATGAATCTCTTTTAGATCCATCTTCTCAAGCATGGATATTACTGCCTTATGAGCACGCGTATCTGGCTCAGATGATTGAGTCCAAGGAAGAAACCATCCTTGAAGAAATTCCTATTGTGAGGGAATTCGCTGAAGTGTTTCCCGAGGAACTGCCTGGTCTTCCTCCTAGAATAGATGTTGAGTTCTCAATTGAACTAATACCTGGGGTGCTACCAATATCCAAGAATCCATATAGAATGGTTGTTGTTGAGCTTGAAGAGATGAAGAAACAACTACATGAGAATCTGGATAAAGGGTTTATACGCCCAAGTGCTTCACCATGGGGTGCACCAGTCCTCTTCGTCAAGAAGAAGGATGGGTGAATGGGGCTCTGAATTGATTATCGTGGACTTAACAAAATCAAGATAAAGAACAAGTATCCTCTCCCAAGAATCGATGACTTGTTTGATCAGCTATGTGGAGCACAATACTTCTCCAAGGAGGACTTGCGGTCGGGATATTATAAATTAATGGTGAAGAAGGAAGATGTCCCCAAGACTGCTTTTTGTACAGGATACAGGCACTATGAATTCATAGTAATTCCTTTTGGACTCACCGATGCTCTAGAAATCTTCATGGACTTAATGAATATAGTCTTCAGAGATTACCTAGACAAATTTGTTGTAGTCTTTATAGATGATATTCTAATATACTCCAAAACCAAGGAGGATCATTAAGAGAATTTAAGAACTCTACTGGAGACTTTGCACAAGGAGAACCTCTTTGCAAAGTACAAAAAGTGTGAGTTCTGGTTGAAGGAAGTCTCATTCTTGGGCCATATCATCACAAGAAATGGGATATCTGTGGATCCCTGCAAAACAGATGCAATTGTGGGATGGCCGAGGCCAACATCAGTAACATATATCCGTAGATTCTTGGGGTTACCTAGATATTATAGACGATTTGTGAGAAATTTCTCATGACTATCCAACCCTCTTACCAAGCTAACTCGGAAGGTAGTAAAGTTTTCTTGGAGTGATGAATGCGAAGAATGCTTCAAGGAGTTGAAAAGGAGGCTTATCATTGTGCCCGTGCTCACTTTACACACAAGTGGGGAACTTTTTGTGGTATTCAGTGATGCTTCAAAAAAGGGCTTAGGCTGTGTGCTGATGCAGAATAATAAAGTGATATCCTATGCCTCAAGGCAGTTGAAAATCCACGAGTGAAACTATCCAACACATGATCTGGAGTTGGAGGCTGTGATCTTTGCATTGAAAATATGTCGGCATTATCTCTATGGAGTGAAATGTGAGATATATACTGACCACAAGAGTCTTAAATATATATTCACGCAGAAGGAGCTTAATATGCGCCAGAGAAGATGGATAGAGCTCATCAAGGATTATGAATGTTGAATACATTACCACCCAGGGAAAGCGAACAAGGTGGCAGATGCCCTAAGTATAATGGATCCAACGATTCTATAAATGATGATAATTGAGAAGGATCCAATCTTATTAGACTTGATGAAGATGGATATGGGAATCATAGAGAAGGGAACATCATCAATCCTTTCACAAATGATTGCTCAACCATCTCTTTTTGAATGGTTAATGGATGCTCAAAAGGATGATCTGGGAATTCATGAGAAAGTGGAAGCTATAAAAAGGGTAAATCCTCAGATATTAATGTTAATGAAGAAGGAATTGTGCAGTTTGGGAAAAGACTATGTGTTCCATCAAGTCCGTAGCTGAAGAAGGAACTTTTGGATGATGCACATAGTTAAAATTTCTCTATTCACCCAGGGAGCACAAAGATGTATTGAGATCTCCGAGAAAACTTTTGGTGGGATAATATGAAGAAGGAGATCTCTGAATATACATCAAAGTGCCTAGTGTGTTATCAAGTGAAGGCAGAGAGGCATAAGTCAAAGGAGATGATGCAACCATTTCCCATACTAGAATGGAAATGGGAGGACATCACCATAGACTTTGTCACCGGACATCCAAGGATATCCAAAGGCAACAATGCAATATGGGTAGTTGTGGATCATCTTACAAAGACTGACCACTTTATTTTATTCGTGAGGATTTCTCATTGAATCATCTGGCATGGATATATATCAGGGAAGTGGTATGGTTGAATAGAGTACCACTATCTATTGTGTCTGACCAAGATCCAAGATCCACCTCTATGTTTTGGAAGATTCTTCAACATGCTCTGAATACTGAACAGAACTTTAGTACAGCCTATCATCCTCAAAATGATGGTAAATCCGAGCAGACTATCCAGACAATTGAGGTTATGTTGAGAGCCTTCTCAATGGACTTTAAAGGAGGATGGGATTAACATCTTCCTCTTTTTGATATCTCTTATAATAACAGTTTCCACTCGAGCATCCAAATGGAACCATATGAAGCCCTATATGGGAAAAGGTGTCGAACACTGGCATGTTGGGATGAGGTCGGTAAACGTAAGGTGTCTGGACCAGAAATGGACGAGGAAATGGTGGAGAAGGTGAAAACCATTCAGCAGCATATCAAGGCAGCTCAGAGTCAACATAAGAGTTATGTAGATAACCATCGACAAGACCTTGAGTTTAAAGTTGGAGGCATGATTTTTCTATGCTTATCTCCATGGAAGAAGGTCATGAGGTTTGGAAGGAAAGGGAAGTTAAGTCCAAGGTACATCGGCCCCTTCGAGATTCTTGATCGTGTCGGGGTTGTTGCCTATCGACTAGTACTTCCACCTACTATGGCCAAAGTACATGATGTCTTTCATGTATCCCTCTTAAGGAAGTATATACCAGACCCTTCGCATGTACTCTCTTCTGAGTTGGTACAATTGGAAAATGATATTTCTTATGAGGAGAAACCAGTGAAGATCATAAATTGTAGAGAAAAAGTTCTACGAAATAAGACAATGCCCCTCGTCAAGGTGTTGTAGAGAAACCAAAAGTTTGAAGAAGCGACTTGGGAATCGGAGGATATGATGAAGCTGAGTTACCCACATTTGTTTTAGTGTGGGAAAAGGAAATTTTTTAGGGCGAAATTTCTTAAGGGGGAATATTGTAACGACCCAAAGTTTCATTAATGGAAATCCCTCTTGATCTAATTAAATGTCTCTTTATGTTTACATAAAATGTCAACTTCAATGGTTTTATGTTAAGAATTTTGACCGTTGCTAATATAGACATTGAACAGTGATCACATGATTAGTATAAATATAGGGCTTTTACACATCCAATTTTACTTAGACAAAAGAAGCGATGGCCTCGTCCAGTAGAATTGCTCCGTACGAAGCCCATTTTTCGGAGCTCGGAAAAGAAGTGGCTTCTTTGGGCTTCGCCCTTGTCCAAGACCAAGCTGAGCTTCATCTTGTCAAGCTCGAACGTGACTGTTTACGGGAAAAGTGAAAGTTGATTGAAATTACCACTCGAGCGATGCTATCCGAGCCACCCCAAGAGTCTGTCACCATCGCACACCTTACCCTTATGTCTTATGCAGCTGTTTTAAGGGGTTATGTAACAAATAAGTAGTACTATGTTCATGTACATTATTTTTTTGTTTATAATAATGAATAAAATTTCTAGTCATTTTTTATATATTGTAAATAGTTTTTAATGTACAAATAGTGTTTTTAGTAATTATTTAACTAAGAATTCTATTTTATTAAATTACGGGATTTTTGAATTAAATAATATTTTAATAAAATAATATTATTATTATTAAATTAGTTTTTATTAAATATAAATGGTCTTATAATTTTATGAATGCAATTATAATTATGGTTTGAAAGCCAATTCTATCCAAACCTGTGAATTTCTGATAAATGTCAGTTTTTATTTTAAAAGTGAAAATTAACATATATAGAAAATTATTTAGATAAAATAAATGTTATTTTTGGAATCAGGACATCGAAATTATCCAACGGTGAATTTTTCATAATTTAATGAGACAGTCAAATTTTTGAGTAAAAATTAAATATCGTTTAAATATATAATGTGTTTTATGACATCATAATGACCCAATAGTGATGTAATAAAATATTATAATCTTTATTTTCGGCCAATATATGTTTTAAAATTAAAATAATATGATTTTGGGTTTGTTTAACTCACTTTTCAAAGCATTAATGGATCCATCAAGACTTATTCAACACCTTGCCTTTTTAAATTAATTTCCATGGGAGTGTGACTCACCTCCACATAAGCAACCCTAATATTTTAAGAAGATCGGACTTTGGACTTATAAAATATTTTTTTCCTCTTCCCTTTTCCAAAAAACATGGGAAAAAACCATGGGATGGATTGTGGTTTGGATTAATTTAATATAAGGGGTCCCAAACCTAAATAATAAAGAATTTCTTCACCTTTCCTATATAAACCCACCCAAGATCCCACTTTATCCTCACTCAAAGCCTTTGGAGTTCGTAAAAACTCTACCCTACTCTCTCTAGAATCCTCCCAAGGTTCCCCAAGCTCCCAGGAATCCTCTCACAAGCCTCTCTCTAGCCATTGGAAGCACACTTCCAAATAAGGGTTTTATATTCCTTTCTCATTTTTGTCAATTTTCATTAAGTTGTATTTCCCATTACATTTCAACTATGAATGTTGGGGTGTGGTTTCACACTAACCCCATAATTCCCTCTTATTGATTGAATGATGGGATACCCCTTTCTCTCTCATTAAATGCCTCCCATGTACACCCGTTACTATGCCGAAATTCCGAAAGGAACTTCTCTCTATTCTTTTACTTTCAAGAAATAATTTTGTATCATGAATCTAAATTCCATTACGATTGTTGGGACATGTATCTATATGACCTCATTAATTTTCATTATATGTAAATATGATGAGGAACCCCTTTATCTCTCATCAATCATTTTTATGCATTCTTATGTCACGCCGTTACGCTGCCGAAATCGCACTCATTTTCTAAGACAATGCCATTGTGTAGTCGATACCATGCCCATTTCTCCATCAAGGGTATCCACATTTATGCAAATTTACTTATTGATTACAAAGTTTCATGTATTAATTCCACATTCCTTTATTGTGGAATAATTTATTATGTTTTATTAATCCATGTTTTATGATCCATGTGGCACACTTATGCATGAAATGAAATGTTTAAGAAGGGTGTGCCCTAATAGCGCTCCAATGCATTGGGTAATATATAGTATCATGATACATCATGTGCAATGAGTTTTGAATCATGCTAATTCAAGTGCAACAAGGGTTTACACATACTTCATGTGCAATGAGGATTTACTCATGCTCTATGTGCAATGAGCCTTGGCTCATGCTAATTCCATGTTAAGTGTTGTTGCCACATTCCCATGTTATGATTATCATGCTTTATCATGCCTTTATGTTCATGTTTTTCTTGTTCTCTATTGATCTTCCTATTGTCTAACATGTATTGTACTCCTCATTTTATTCCATGTGTATTCCCTTACTGGGCTTTATAGCTCACCATTTTCTTATGCATGTCCTCAGGTTGTCCCATGCAATGCTATGTACGAGGGAATGTAGTGGTCATGTAAAGGAAGTTTTCAATAAAGATGTTGTATTTCATGTTTCGAGATTTTATGTAATGAACCTAAGCCCCAAAGACACTAAACCTCTCGATCTTCATTATTGTATCATGTTATGTTTTTTGCAATAAATCATGTTTCCGTTGTAATAAAAAGCAGGGTTGTCATATGTACCTATAAAGATAATTTTACAAGACATTCAAGATATGATTTTTTAATTATAATATAACCTAATATTAAAATTGATCAATTCATTAGTGGATTAAAGCCTATCCTCTAAATGGATTTATCAATTAGGGACTTCAATAGATATGAAAAAAATCATTCAATTCTCTTATCAAGGATAAGATGATTATTTAAGTAACCCATTAGTCCTTTGGGTTTTATAAGAAGAGAAAAATCTAATTCAATGGAAAATATGTAGACAAGAATGAAAAGTAGGTGATTTTTCCATTATTTTCAATGTGTGGAAGGAACCACACTGGAAAATTTCTTAAAGGTACCAGTAAATTTTTTATGTGTGCAAATGAAGAATATCTAGTAGTAGAATTCTAAGGTGATGGGAAAAACATGTCCACTGATGAAAATAGGAAAAAGAATAAATAGAATACACCTCATGAACATCAATTATACAAGTTCAATGAAATGTTGCATTATACCAATTAGTGCCCCAATCAAAGGGTTATTAATTATGATAAACATCAAAAATCCATTAAGAAAAAAATACAAAGGCTTGTCACATGTGATTAGTATCAACAATGTGGAGTACGATAATGAAGTGGTGAAAGGTACGCATACCATCCACTCTAATGTAGAAATGTTTTATATGATATTGGTTCAACCCACTCTTTATTTATAATTATTTTCCTAGGCATATTACCATATTATAACAACAATTAGATGATGAGTTAGCTGTGACATCTCTTTATTGCACAATAGTCACAGAAAAATACTATAATTCTTCTATAGTTGATGTTTGTGGGAAATTACTGCCTAAAAATAATGTGTTCCTTCCTATAGTGGAATTTTATGTGATTCTCTCCATGGAGTGGTTCTAATTAAATGGATTTCATTTCAATTTCCATGTAAGGGATGTCACATTACATATTCTAGATTAATATATGATCATATATCGATGAAATGATGAATATAACCTTCTAGTAAAATATTATTCCATATTATGTGTATTGATCCCTATAAATGATTTTTATCTATCTCCAATGGTTATGAAGAAACTCTTAATTATGAATACACCTGTAAAATCAGATTTTGATGATGCCTTTCTAGAAGAATTACCATGTCCTCCAGCAAATAGTGACCATGAGTTTTCAATAGAACTCATACTGGGTGTTATTTATATTTCAATGAAACCTTATAGAATGACCCCAATTGATTTGTAGGAATTGAAAAATAAAATATAATAAAATATTTCCATGGGATTCATACATTCTAGATTATAACCATATAGAGTACCTATTATTTTTGTTAACAATAAATATGGATCGATGAGACTCTGCATTGATTATCGAAAACCTAAAAAGTTACTATCAAAAACAAATATAATCTTCCCTGCATTGATGACTTATCATACTAACTACATGGATCTCAATAATTTTCTAAGATTGATCATTGTTTAGGATATGATCAACTAAGGTTATAAGGAGGATATTCCAAAATATGAAATTATGTACAATGTATGAACACTATGAATTTATAGTGACTCATTTTACTCTTACTAATGCCACCACTATCTTATTGGATCATAAGAATAGAGTCTTTAGAGACTATTTTGATCAGTTTTTTGGTAGTATTTATAGAATATATTCTTGTCTATTCGAAGAGAATGTATGAACATGTACATCACTTTATAATTTTACAAATGACCCTATGAAAGGAGAATCATTCAGCAAAATTGACCATGTGGGAATTCTAGCTTTAGAAATTTTCATTTTTCGGTCATATATTCTCTTGAGAAGGGATAGTTTTGGATCCAGTAATAACCGATGTTATAGAAAGTTGGATGAGGCCAAAAATGGCAACTAAGATCCGATGTTTTTTTGTTTGGTAGGATATTATAATTTTTTTATGAAATTTTTTTCATGGTTACCTAATACCATCCCAAATTTGACTCAGAAATGAGTTTAGTTAATATTAACAAGGGAATATCACGAGAATTTGAATGATATAAAATGAAGGTTCACTAGTGACCCAGTGATCACACTGCCTTGTAGTAGAGAAATGTATGTGATCAATAGTGATGCATCCAAGAAATGGGTGGGTTGTCTTCTAATGAAAAATTATATGGTGATCACTTATGCATCATAGCAATTGAAAAACCCGGAGAAAAATTACCCAACCCAAGGTTTAGATTTATCCATGGTGATGTTTTCACTAAGGATATGGATGCGTTATATTTATGGTAAAATGTGTGATATTTATACTGATCATCAAAATTTTATGTTTATTTTCAGACTAAAGTAGTTAAAAATAAATAAAATAATATTGTTGGTATTGATTAATAATTACCACATATAAAAACATTAACACCCTGGGAAAGAGTACAAGGTGGAAGAGGATTTGAGTTAAAAGGACCATAATAGCCTCCATGGTGAGGATAAAAAATGATCTAATAAATATGGATTTGAAATGGATTGTTCATGAAATTTTAAATTAAGGGGAGAAATATTATTTTTCTTAATTGAATGTTAATCCACATATAAACAACTGAAGAATAAGGAGACGAAGAAGGATGATTTAGAGCTAAAAATGAAGTTGAGATTTGTTCCTGAATTCAATAATTATTTTTATGGAATAAAACGTTCACGAAGATGGTTCTTATTCCTTGCATATATGTATTATAGAAGGATTTTATTTAATTAGGCTCATAGTTCTTCATTCTCTATTAATCATGGAAGAGAAAATATGTATTGGGACCTAAAAAGGTATTTCTAGTTGAATGGAATGAAAATTGATGTTTCTGAATATTTCCCTCGGTGCTTGGTTTGTCAACAAGTTAAGGATGTGAGACAGATGTCTAAGGGGATGTTACAACTGTTACCCATAACTGAATGGAAATATAAAAACATCACTATGTATTTTTTCGACAAACATCCCAAAACAAATAAAATCCGTATTGATAAATGGGTTATAGTTGATCTCCTTATGATTTCATCACACTTCATTGGTATTAGAGTGGATTTCCATCTGGATCAGATTTCCAGGATATATGTAAAGGATTTATTTTGATTGAAATTAGTACCACCTTCTAGTATATATGATCTGAATCTGAGGATTAACTCTCTGTTTTGGTGATGTCATTATTAGTCTATGAATACAGAGTAAGGTTTCAGGACTGCTTATCATCCTCCTCCAGACGGTCAGTCTGAGTGGACAATTCAAAATCTAGAGGAAACATTGAAAGATTTATCTTTGGATATCAAATGTTTTTGGGATTGGTGGAAGTTTCTTACAACATTATATTTCACTCCATTATTTAGATGGATCCTTATGAAGTCCTCTATATTAAAAGGGAAAAACAAATCTTGAATGAATGTTTTTGGGGAAACAAAACAATTAGGACATCATCTTGTTGACGAAATAAATGAAAATGTCATATCTTTTCAATTACACATAAGAGCATATCAGAGTTGACAAAAAAACATTTTTTATGAAAAATGATTAAAATAACTATAATTGAAAGTGGATGGAAAGGTGTTTCCAAGAACATCATCCTAGAAGAGAGTAATGATATTCATAAATAAGGGAAAGGTTTTCCCTAAGTATATCGGTCCTTCTGAAATTTTTTATCATGTTTGGTATGGTCGATTATCGATTGGAACTTCGTCTGAATATCTCTCAAATTAATGATTTGTTCCATGTATCAATCCTGAGAAAGTACATACCTAATATTTCACATGTACTAAAATCAAAATACTTACCGCAGGAGCACAACATTTCTTATGAAGAACAACCGATATAAATTCTCTATGGTACAGAAATGGTTCTCAAAAACAAGACCCCTCACTTGGTTAATGTTTTTTGGAGGAACCACCAATTTGAAGAAGTTATGGGGTAACTGGAATATATGATGAGGGAGAGATATCCTCATCTGTTTTTGTATCCATGTGTTGAATTTTGAGGGTGAAATTCAATTTAATGTAGGTAGAATGCAACACCTAGATGTTTTTATGAAACAAACTCTTTAAATACATTTAATTATTCATTAGATTGAATTATATGAAATCGCATGTTTCAGGGAACCACGATACAAACATCGTATAAAATTACCATTTTATGTTATCCATTATGGTAGAAGGAATAAATATAACTATCTTATGAAAATTTATGGTGAAGTCATTCGCAACAAATTATTTATAATAAATATGAATCACACACACACATACATATAAATTGTATTAATATTTTGAGTTAATTACTAATAGTAAATGAAATTAATGAAATATATATGTTATATACTAAATAAAATATTTCTAATATCCATCCAATATATAATTTAGGAATAGGGTATTAATAAACCTTATTTGTCATATAAAAATATATATTTTTCAAAAGGGTAATTTCCTAGATTTTAATAGAGAACCCATATTAAATTATTATTTTTATATGAAAAAGTAAATATTTTCTTTGGATGTGGGATGTAAAAATTTACTTTGTATGAGATTTTAATATTTTTCTGATAACAATCAAATTCTGATTAATTATAAGAATACAATTAATTTTAATTGAAAAAACATTTTCATTTAAATAATTTATATAGAAAAATTATAATATTTAAATATATTAATGTATAAATATAATATATTTTTATCACTATAAATTTTTAATGTAATTAGCATTACTTTTACATTTAATTCATATTTTAAAACATTGTGGTCTTTTTCAATGTTTTAACTTTTAAAAAACCAATTTTCTCTTTCTAACTGTGGAATTAATTATAAATTAATTAATAAAATTTTTGTTTTTGGAATTTTGAAGAACTGATTCCAAATTTAGAATCATTAGTTCCAAATTATTTAAATATCATTACATTATTTTTTGGTCATTACAAAATATAACTTAGGTAATTTTAATTATTATGATAAAATTGTAGATCAGGTAATTAAGGGTAATAATAATATTGTAAAATTACCCTAACCATTATATTAATATCATTGGATGATTTTATTTTAGATTAAATCATCATTGGGTCGAAATTATGTCCCATAGAAGAAACTTGGATGAGAAAAATACTTTTAATTTAGTCTATTTAATGAAAAATTTTAAATATGACTTAATCAAATTTTAATAATATATCATTTTTAAAATAATATTATATATGAGATAAATTCTATTATAAATACTCAATTGAAATATAAACAGTTTCTGTATATCATGGTAATTTACTTTTAATTTTTAAAAAATAAAAATTTAAATTAAAGTCAAATGTTTAATGATATAAAAATTAATTCATTCATGAGAAAATGAATAAAAAATTTATTAAAGTTAGTATAACCATTCAAAGAACCGGAAACCTAAGAAAATAATGATATTCAAGTAATCTAGACCATACCCATCCAAGTGTTGAGATAGTTACCATTTAGAGCCTAATAGAATACATTTTGACCTTTACATTATTTTATTTAAAGTGATGTTAATGTTTTGATATTCATAATTTAATAATTATCACATTTTAAATGTTCAATATTATAGATGATAAATTCTAATAAAAATATTATTCTGAAATCTCATCGATTTATCTTCATTATATTATATTATATTTTATTTTTTTATAATATAATTATATTAAATAATTTCACAAAAATAATTTAGTAATTATTTTATTAAAATAAATAAAACATAATTGTTATTAAAAATATTAAAATAAATTTATTTTGTGTAATTAATATATCTAATTATATTTATAGAATCCATATAGCTCTTTTTTGTACAATGTTCAAGTTTTTTCTAAGTCAACTCGTTTTCTTAATATTTTTAAAAAACTATGAATTTTATAGTGTCAAAATTGACACTATTGATTGTTTATCAAAATAATGTTTTATTAAATTATATTAAAATCATAAAACAATTTTTCAATATATATAATAATTTTTATGTGGTCTATCATTTTCTAGGGTATTTATTTATTGTCTAATTGACATCAATAAGTAAATATTCTACTCTTGTAATATTGAAATATTTGTTACGCTTGTTAAAAATTAAATAGAATAACAAAGTGTTAATCAAAATGATAAAGATTAAATTGATAAAAAAACATATCAAAAAACCATTGGATGATTATATTACCAAACCATATAATCTCAACATCAAAATTGGGATGTGTTTTTTTGTTTTTGGATGGGGTTTTTTTATTATAAACTAGTATTGTTTAGAGATCCCAAGAGTTATCCTCACCTTAATTATAAAAGGGAACCTCCTCCCTCACATATTAAATTCAAATTTTTCTTTTATTCTCTACCATACACATCTAGTTTCCCTTATCAAATTACCTAGTAACATTATAGTGGTTCTGGTATTTTTCAAACACCAACTCTAGTTCCCTAAGTGGAGATTTAGAGGAAACATGTTGGAGAAAAGGTAATATCCTCTACTAATTAATTCAAGATTATTTCTTCTTAAACATCATATTCATGTGTTGTTTCAATTTAAATTAATAAATATATTACCAATTATATAATGAGATGTTATTATGAGAATTTAATAACAATATTCCACTTTTTATCAATCCAATGAAAAACCAACTCACTATGGGTGTGCACGTACGATTTACCATCTCCACGCAAAGGGGTAATTTTTTTTTTCACCACCATCTTACATGGATTGGATTAATGGTGGAAATAATGAATATAAATGATAATAACAAAATTATATTAATTCTTAAATTTTATATAACATCTAATTGAATACCAATCAACAATTATGGGAATGATATTGTCGCTTGTGCGTACGTACGAGCTACCATCTTCAGTATGTGATGTGATTTATTAAACATGAAAATTAGAAAAGAATAATTGTAAAAATATATATAATGAATAAATAATATATATATATATATATATATATATATATAATGTTAGTATCATTTTGGAATTACATAAATTTTTCTTATGAAGTAGAATCATAACTTATTCAACAAAACATGTATTACCAAATGAAGCAGTTAATACCCGAATAACAGGTAATAATGAAATGTTTTTATCAAATAGATGATAATATAATCAGATATGAAATCATAAAAATGTGTATGATTCTGAAATAATTCAATGAAATTATTTAAATCATTATACTAGAGATTTTTATACATACAAAGGAGATCAGACCTAAGGTAAGAGATAATTTCGCAATCACATTATTATATGAGATTGTTTATACGTAAGTATTTACTAGGGTGAATTTATCATCCACGTCAATAATACCTAAATATGTAATATAATATCAATTCATCTACTTTTTTTAATTTTAATTTTACCCATTGGCGAATTTTTTTAAATGTAATGAAAGGAATCTTTTTTTGTTATATGATCTGAGGTACTTTTTGAATTTTCCAGAAAATGTAGATGGAGAATGTTATTTTCACTTATATGTCATGATTAGACTTTTACATTTTTATAAAGCCTCAATTCTATGAATCTTGCAATACGTTATATGAATAATATTTAAAAAAATCATTTCTTTTAAAATTATGTGGAATTTATTGAAAAAAACATTTTTGAAGAAGAAATGATATTTTCCTCTATAATTATTTTCAAGTGTTATATCAACATTATTTTCCATGTAAGATTGAATTATTTAATAAGTTAATGTTTCAAGTATAATATCATAATTTTTCCAATGATTTTATTAGATTTTTGATAAAATTATATTTGTGAAATCTATTTGTTTTACATGGATTATGTTATGATGGAATGAAGTCTATGAAAACCATTTTATTCCTTGGGTTATGAAATGATGAATGATTTATGTTTTTGTGGAACATGTAAGAATGATTTAGGTATGATATGGGTGGGACCTATATCTCTCTCCAATTCATTGCTTAACGATATATATCACATGAGATATACATGGCTGGAATGAGAAATGATCTCAATTCAGTAATACATGGTTAGAACGTGGAGTGAACTAAGTTTAGTTTTAGAATTTTTCCACTATGATGGTCGTGGAAATGAGCCTTGACTAATATGAAATTATTTGATAATATTATGAGTATACCCTAAAAATAATGTTTTATGTTATGACTTGTTGGATTATGTTAATCGATTCATATCAACTTTTATGATTTATCCCATGGCATGATATCACTAGTTTTCATACGAAGGATACATTTATAAAATGCAATGTTCTTATTTCATATGATTATGATTTTATTAATATCTCCATTGGTCACTGTTAATGATAATTATAGATCACCCTTTAATATGTTTATTTTTCTCAAGTCATGAAGCAGGGTATTAAGTAAGATATGCCAAAAGGGTCTCTAGTTAATATGAAATAAGGTGTAGACAATGATGATGTGTATTGAACCCGTTATTTATGTTTACCAGTTTCTGAAGACATTATAAATTTATGGTCCTATCATGGTTTTGATTGATTTTGTGATAAATATTATTCATCTTTGATGTAATATCAATGTATTTATTTTATGGTTTGTCAAAAGAACTTTATGGTAGGCCATTCAGATCACCTCTTTGTTAGATAGAGGCCGGTGAGACTGAGCTGTTGGAATCGAGTCCCATGCAAGAGACGTTAGAGAAACATTAGTTGATTCAAAAACATGTAGTTATGGATCATAATATAGAAAAATAAATATATTTATATACATTAATGACCCTATAAGATTACATTGGGTGTTTGTTTATTCCTTCAGATTTCTCCTTGATTGTTTCACCGTAGGATTCATAGATTTGGGAAGATGGTTCCCAGGTTTGTTAAACCATTTTTAGTTATGGAGAGATTCAATCTACTTACATATAGATTAGAAATTACATAGAGGCATTGTTCCATGCTTGCAATTTTTCAAGCACCACCAATTTGGAGGTATAATATCAATCATTGTAATGTGATCAATGTGTATGATTTTGACCCTTGAGATTGATGTGTCCATTGAGGAGAATAAATTACCTATATTGGATAATATTGAGAAAGAGCTTAAGGGATAGATCGTGCTCATAGTTCATCTATTGTTAAAACATGAAAGTGCTCAAGACGAAATATGGGAGATAAATGAGGATAAGTTGGAAGAGTGTCTCATTCTATTTTATTTCGGATTCATAGTGAATCATGAGAGTGCAGCTCAAGGAAGAGTTGTTATAAATATTCCCCTTCAACACTGAAAATGGGGATTATCAAAAAATAATAAAAATGGTATTTGGGCCATTCAGGGGGGGGGAGATTGTAATATCCTGACTACATATGGGTATATCTACAGATGGTTTAATGGTACACGTTTCATTTTTTAGTATATATTAGTTTGGTATTATCTAGTTGTGTTTTTTTGGAGAAATTGAAAAATGTTGGACGGGTTTTGGGGAGTGAAAGGTTGACGAACAGTTTTCCAAAAACATGCAACATACCACAGAAACTAGTGAAACCCCATGTTGTGGGGAGTTACACGGTCAGAATATAGTTTGGAAAACCATGAACATTGTTAGTAGTAATTGTATGTGCCCTAGTAGTAGGCACACAGTTAGGGTCACAGTTATGGAAAACCGAATTCTCTAAGTAGGAAACCATGCATGTGGAATTTTAATCCCTCAAATTTTTTAAAATTATTCTCGAACCCATGACCTCAATTCTTATCACTCTAATGTAACCCTATGATAATTTATCTTGATTTCATAGCATCCTGAATAATTATAATGATCATAATACCTATGTTCATGAAGAATTGAATCATGGATTGAATATATTCATCCCTCCCTATAAGAGATTCTCGCCCAATGTGGTATCTAAACACTATCTCATATTTATCTCATCCTTTGAACATATATTTTAATCTCTTATTAATGATTCTAGATCATGTTTTCTGTAATCTTCATTCATATTATCTTGGATATCCGTTTCCAATATAGATTTCATTTCTCACCATGATATTCATTGTTCTGCCTCAATTAGGGTTTCTCATTAAAAAATGTTCATAATTAATTTTTATCTGGGTGGTCCAAATTGAAAATCCCATATACTTTATTTAATTACACTTGTGTAATTTTGAAATTATTAATTTACAGGATTATTAAATTTCATTGATGACTGAATTGGTTTAATTTAGTTATCATGAATTACTAATTTAAAATAACTTGTGGAAATTGGAATTGGTGAATTGTATTAATTAATTCGAGAGTTAAATAATGGAATGTTGTGATGGTGAAATGGATGGTAAATTGGGATTGTGTAAATGGTGAAATATTTTTTTATTAATTAATTGAGAAATTGAAATTATGATATGGTTGGAATAACCTTAATGGGTTAATGAGTTAAATAGTTTAAATAATGAAATTTGGCTTAATAGTGAATATCTAATATTTTCTATGTGATTGAATTGAAGAAAGATGTTTTTATGATAAATATTTATAGTACCATGATGTTCAATGTTGGTAAAAGTATTATTGTTGATTAATATTGATAGATTGTATACATGAGATTTTTTAGATTGAATGCTAAAAGTGTGTGTGGCATGAACTGCCGGTACAAAATCCCATTGTCATAAATTTACAAAAGTATGTATGAAATAGATTAATGATTTAAAATTTTATAGTGATAAATAGATATATTATTGTCAGACATAGACTGATGCGTCAAAATTTAACTTGTGTGAATGTTTGATTATTCTATTTTGGTATGTTGATTGTTGCTTCAAATACCTAGAGGTGGCTAGACATGAAATTCTACACCAAAAATGTTAGCATTGGACTATGGTCTCAATTGGCTGTAATATAAATTGAAATGAAATGATAAATGATAATTATTTTATTTTGATATTTGATATTCGTTGGGGATAGTTTAGACTTTAGTATGGGGTGAAGCATATATTGAGGGTTTGGGTACCCTTAGAAACACCAGGGATTATTTGATAAAATAAATAATAATAATAATTCATGTAAATTATTTACTTTATTTATTTAAATTTATACTTGATACAATTTCATAATTTTTTTTATATTTAAATTGTTTTATAAACCCTTGGTGTTGGCCTATTTAGTTGTACTCAAACCCAAATTGGGATGCCTAATTAGAACCTAAATAGACATCATGATTGTATGATAGGATAAGGTCAATAATCTTATGATAGATGGATAAGTAGGGATGAATCATGGATGAGGAAAATAGATAGGTGTTGGGACACACTAGGGAGGGTCATTGTATCATTAGGTTGGTGTTTGATTTGACACATGACACACATTTGGAATGAAAAATCTACTTCATTTGTTTTGGATATAGTTATATTGTTTTGATTATCATGTGATACTGGTATGGATTGGATATTTGTTATATCAGTGTTTTTTATTTATTTACACTATTGTGATTATTTGATACAGATTGTATTGGTTCTCCATGATAAATATTAAATCTCTTCCACAAGTCAACAACCTATGATGTATGGTGAGTTGTGCTTAATGTCATGTGACCACCTGACTTGGGGCTCCGATGTGTGGAACCCCAGTCAGGACATTACAATAACTATAAAAAATATAATTAATCATAATTATTAATACATAAAATGTTTTTGTCTTATCATTACATTGGTCACTATAGGGGTAATTTTTTTGAAAATCGATGTCTCCTATTATAAAAATAGATCCATTGTTTAAGAAATGATGATCTATAATTGATTATTAGATATTAAAAGACACTATATAATAGATAGATTCATCATCCACCCATTTTTGGATTTGATTTCATATTATTTTGAGACATTACCTTCTTGTTTAAAAAGATAGCCATATATTAACAATTACCAGGTTGAATTTATTTACAATTGTAACATATTTTTATGACTTAAATTAAATTGGCCATTGTACAAAATTTACACATCAGGATTCCAAATATGTACTCTACTTTACATGATCAAATTTATAAAATTTATGAAAATTAATTTCAATATAATAACACTTTACAAGTTAAAGAGTTTTTATAAAATCATATTTATTTTGTATAATGTGAATTTTTTTTCATGACCTGTGAAAATGATTAAATTAGTGTCAAATATTTTATTTATAAAAATTATTTATATATTTCATTAAATACAATATGTAAAATTTATTTATTTATTTTATAAAATAAATAAATATATAATATAAATATTTTCAAAAAAATAAATCTTCTAAATAACAATTTATTTTACTATTATTTTTTAAAATTTGTTACTTATTCAATATGTATTAATCAACTCACCTTATAAATGACATATAATCTAAATTAATTTAATTGTTTTTATAGAAGTTAAAAATTATGATTAAATATAATATATTAAAAAAAATATAATTATATCTCCCTGATATCTATTAAATATACCCCTCAAGAACTCTATATAATATCGAATGGTAAGATACAAAAGGGTGGAAATTAATCTTATTAATTCCACTAGAATGGATCTCATTGTGGTTTCCATGAGCTTGAACATATCACATATTTGATTTCAATCAAGTTGTATTTGTTGAATCTCATCATGGTCTTGGGATAAGGTAAACCCTAGTGACACTAGAAGATGTTTAGAAAAAAACAAACTTCTAACCTTATTAAATAATTAAAAATGAAACCATCAAATCAGATGAGGTCAAACAAAGAGATGCCCTCAACTAGAAAACCATTTTATGAATCATAAAATGAAAAATTATATTCATATTCATGATTAAAATCAATAGCATATTCCCATTCCAATTGATAATGAGGATGATTTTGGATACTTGAAATTTCTACTTTAAACCTTTCATACTCCATGGAGAGAATGATATTTGATGACATGGAGGTTCATTTGGTAGATAAATTCTTTGGAGGATTCAAATAATATTTCCATGGTATTATTTTTGGTGGATCCATTTCAATCAACTCCCCCATAATATTGATGACATAATCCTTAATGGAAAAGCCCCCCTTATGCTGATTTATCTTGATAGATTTATCTGAGATGTTGTTCTATTTATCAATTTTTTAAAGGTCAGAACTCTCGAAGAATCCTGAATATCTTTTTAAGAATCAACCACCATAATTACAAGTATCAAGTCCCCACATTGCCTCAAGAAACCTCAACCAGTATTGTTGAAAAATCATAGAATTTTTCTTTTTGATCCTTAGCAACACCTATATTATCCAAGGTCGTATTAGGAGAAATGAGACCACCAGTTACATCTTTATTTTCAAATCCAAATGATATAGCAGAATGAACATCATTCTATGTGTCCTAATTTACAAAATAAACCTGATAGAGAGCACTATTATCTCGCATCAAATACTCATCCACCATCAACCCCTTGTGTATCAAATTAGGCACTTGGGAATCCGATTTTTTAGGAACCCAACTCATAAACTACAGTGGATAATGGATTTTTATGTATATCACCATTATGATCAAGGGGATTTGATAGAGCCTCAGCCTGCTTCATTCAAAAGAGATTAGATGGATGAACTCTCATCTCACATATCTCACATAATGTATTCATCAGACATAACTCTGAAGTGTGTCCAACAACCATACAGTCATTGCAAAAAGAGAATTTATTTAATAATCAACATCAATTTGGAAATCAACTAGAGGAGTGGAAAAATTTACCTAGTCCATCATTATTGAGATGAAATCAATTTCCCACCACATCCTAACGATGTTCTAAAACCAAACATCTTCATTTTCTTTATCAAGACATAGTGTAGTTCCCATAGGCGTGCCTATGTCATATATAATCATTGGGTGCCAAAGGATCCAATATTGTAAATGAAGGTGAACTGAAACTTGTAAAAAACTTTCCTTTATCATGAGACATTATTGTAAAATGACCATTTAGGTATATGAATCCATCTGGGTTTCCTCAATGGGGAACCAATGCTTCATGATTGAAGCTTAACTTCATATAAAGCGAATAGTTGGTGAAAAATCTTCAACCAATATAGGTACATTTCTAGTTATAAAATCCCCACAAAAGTGAAATCTGTCAAATCATATCATCTACCATTCAATGATTTCTAGTAAGCGCAGCATGGTACGCTTCAACATGAACCATTGATTCCTTCCGGATGATTCTTCGAGAGCATGAGTCCTCGAAAAAACAAAATGTCAGGTTTGATCTTTCATACCCAAATTTTATAGTGAACATGTATGATTGTTCATCACTTTAGAAAAAGATCTCAAATGAGATCAATCCTCTCTGTCACCGGACTGAGGGGAAATCCCACCATCACCGGACAATGTGGTTATCCCACTATCACTGGATAGAGGAGAAATCTGTTTAACCTTCACATCAGAGATCTTTCCTACTACATCAGTCATCCACGATTCCCGTGATGCATCATCATGGGTTACCTCTGTAGCGTTATTTAAAAAAGATGAAACACCAAAAGTACAACGTTGTGATTAATCATTCAACACAGTAAAAACCTCCTTGGAAGATCTAGGATGAACGATTCCTTGTGAGACATAACTAGATATGGAAACCAATCCCGAATTTGAAAATTTATCCACAATGTTCCTAGATCGGACATCACAAGCCACAACTGACAGAGGGATCTCCCACACTGAAGCACGAAACATCACCAGTTCCCCATCATTCTGAATTGACTCACCAAAAGGACCAATTTGTGAAGCATCAATAGATCTGCAAGAATCTGGGATAGAAGCTGTTGATGGCAGTTTATCTGCAAACTGCAAGCCTTTGTCTGTTATAATAATTTATAACCTTATAATTAAAATACATGAGACCACATTACTATAATTCAAATATTATATATCATTAGAGGACTAGATATATACATGAACATTATATTAACCATTTAAGAAATGAAATACATTATTATTGAAAAACATTAAATGAATCCTTATGAATTAATCATTTTTATTATATGAATTTAAAATATATTACACATCCTCATTACAAGATGAAATGTTGAAATATAATTAAGGGTTGAAAAAAAAAATTAAAGAATAAAATTTAATAAGAATATAATATTTTATAAATATTCATAAATAATAGAAATTAAATAGATTAAAAATCTATTACATTAAGTACAATAGGAAAAAAAATATATGAATTTAATCAAATTGAAACTAAATAATAACAAAAATATTCATATATGTTTTAATAATGATGTAATTTATAATTCTATACATCAATAACATATAATATATACATTATGTCATGAAATCAAACATAAAATGGTTTACAAGAACCAAATACCCTTCCCATTTTCTCTCTTGAGACCTTCCAATGTTTCAAGGGGCTATAAAATTCTATGTCCCACCTACAACATTATAAGTCAAATGAATTAAACATATCAATGAAATATCTAAAAAAAATTAATATTCTCTAAGGAAAATGGGATATTAAAACAACTGAATAATAAATAATTATCCATATAAAAATAATAAGAATAAGAATTTTTAGGATTTCCCCAATCAAATGAGTGATATGGATATCATTGAGAATAACATTAAATTAAAATAATTAGTTTTTGGGTACTCAAGACATATAAGATAATTTTTTATAGGGATATTTCAGTATTTTTTAAAATACTATAGACGTTTTTTAGAGATATAGTTAAATACCACATTAATTATAATAATTAGGTGCATGGTACTCAAACCATATAAGATGGATGTATATAATAGGAAGAAAATAAATTATTATTGTATCTCACTCAATAAGGATTACATGAAAAAATACCTTTAATTATTTATGTAATTATTAGGTATTCATAATTTTAAATATGTACCATTATCAGGTAAAGAACATGGAATTATATTTATCAGGGACACAATAATACAAAGATGGCCAATTTGTTTAGACCTGTGATATCGTGTATTAGAAATGATAGAATATATATACTATATGGATTAATCCCCTATATTTTTAAGAGTGTTTACACAATATATATTATATATGCATTAGGGATATAAAATTTTCATTTGGAGAAACCTATAGGTTGTTATGCATTGATGGAAAAGGTGAAAATGTTTCAAAATAACGAATAATATTCTTCATACCTAAAAGAGTCCCCACCATCTACACAGATATAATACATATGAAAAAAGGTTTAATATTTGATATAATTTATCTATAACACCAAAAATAGAAGGCATGCATTAGTATATTTTCAATACCCAATATAAAAATTCATTCCTCTAATGATAATTTGTAAATAACAGTAACATACAAGAAAAGTATAACGTGAGTGAAATAGTATCTCACATGAATAAAATATCATAAGGATGATACATAAAACAATATTGGAATAATATTGGAATTATAAATAGGAAATTTGAATGGAGACAATAATTGAATGGTAAATATTAATTAAAAAGGGAGTGAAAAGGGAACCTTAATTTGGTGTTGTAACACCATGTGGAATGTGTAAAATGAGAGTAGATTAATTTTATATAATGAATTTAAAAAGATTTTATAATTATATACTATATTATATTAATGTAATAATATGAAATAAATTTTAAAAAGAGATTAAAACAAAATAATTAGAATCGGAAAATGATGGGTGACTAATATGAACCTTTAGTTAGTTATTGTAATGACTTAGAGGAAAATTGTGAAGAATTATGTAATATATCACATAAAAAAGATAAAATATATGTCTTTATATAAAAAATAAATTTATATCATACAATATAATGAAAATTCAAAACCTTTTATTATACCAAAATCCATAGGAAATTGAAGTAAAATGAAAAGAACCCCTTAGAAAACATAACATTATTAGCTTTGAACCAAACTTTTAAACCACCAAAACTAATCAATGATGAAGTGTGGGATATGGGATAGATTCCATGAGAGTTATATGAATATATGAATTATAAAATTTACAATTAAAAACTCGTGTTCAGATACATTTACAAAAAATAGAGTGAATCTGATAAAAAATCAGTCTAAGAGTTTAGGATGAAGAAATATGAGATTATATAAAAATTGGGAACACTGGTTATATGGGGGTATTATTAAATTGGAATGTATTGTGGGATAACAAGTGTTGAAATGGAACTATGATTATTATATTTTTGACCTTCAATTTCTTATGTTCGTATCATCCTAAGAATGAGTTCTGCAATAAACGATTGAGTCATATAGGTTATTAAGGAATTTCAAAAGCTTAATATAGGTGTATCTTCAGATGTTTTAGTAAATTTATTATTTTTATAGGAATTTAGTGGTCACTATGGATCAATATTGGGTCTTCCATTTATTTTGGAAGGCGGTGAAACATGATAATCCATGGATACTTAATCAATATAAGTGAGACCACGTAAAATCATGTGATAATGTACTTTAATTGTAATTAGAATGGGCGAAATAATTTTATAAATTGGTAAAAGTGTTTTAAATTCTTATATAATATTATTGAAATGGAATTAAATAGGGATTATTTTGTGAATATAACACATAACATACAAACCGTATAAAACTGATTTATGCATACCATATGTTTTTAATTTCAATATATATTTAATGTTGTATGTATTTTATGTTTTCCTGATGTTGTATGAGGAATACTTGGTTTCATAATTACGGTGAGAATAAATATTATATTAGGTTAAAATAACTAGTTTTGGTCTTATAAATGATAAATAAGTCCACATTTATCATATTTTGATTCATCTTCATTGAATATGATGCTATAAAGGATTCCCCATATAATGTTTTGATGGTATGGGGTTGTGGTGTTAGAAGATTAATAATAATAGTGAGAATTACTTTAATGATATTATAGAAAATGGAATGTATAGTAATGATCAATCTAAGATTGAATATTCTAACTAATTATTTCATAAGAAGTAAAAGATGGTTTCGTTCATCAGAAATGGATAAAAATATATAGCTCGTATATTAGAACTAGTTTACATAGATGATTTCTGACCCTCCCCTATATAATGAACTAATGGGTTGATTTACTTTTTAACTTTTGATTATGGTAGAACAAAAGAGATATATTCTTTTAAAATTTTAAAAAATAGGATGCAGCATTAAATATATTCATTAAATGGATGAATGTGGTGGATTGTTCTTGATGGATAGGTATACTACTCGAATATTAAAATACATATGGTCTGACAATGGTGGTGACTATATTGAAAGGTAAATATATAACATGTACTAGTTAAAGTTGATTGAAGAAGAGAGTATTTTGCACGATACACAAAAATAGATTAGTGTTGTAGGGAAAATGACTGAGGTGGTAATACAAAAGTCTTGATGTATGTGAGTATGCTCAATAATGCTGAAAGAAACATGGGAGGAAGTACAGAACCTGAAATTATATGTGGTTAATGGAATAAGTTTTACACTAATGGGACATGATATTCTAGAATATAAATATTTATAAATGAAAATATAAGTTGGAAACCATAATGTTTTTGGATCCTTGATTACACGAAACTAGATTACAAGGATGAAAATAATATCAAGGAAAATCCAAAACCTCCATTCATGTTTTTAATATAGAAGCACACAATGAATTATAATAATGATATTTATAATATTGAGAAATACTCAAAAGTCATTATTTATTATAAAATGTTATGTTTATATAAAAGGAAGAAAACATGTATGGGGTGGAATTTGAGTTCATGAACTAAACTAAAAAAGTATAAGATGATATAAATAGTGTCCAAAGAATTGAATTTTTCGATTGATTTAGATTGTATTATAGGAATTCCATAAGTGAGACTAGTGGATGATGATACTATATTTTCTAGGATTATTGAATCCCATGGAAAAAATGGAATGTTCTGTAATAAAAAATATATATTTGAAGATAGAGCAGTTAAAATTGTGTAACTTGATAAATTAGAGTTTCCAGTATTGTTGCAATATCACACTGAGTCATTTAGACAATCCAATGGATTATGAATGATAAATATATTATACTTTTAATGGATGAGGTAGAATCCAAAATCCCCAATCACCCTACAAAACATAAGGAAAATAAAATTATGGATTCAAATAAAAACAAATAAACTAATTCATTAGATTCTAATAGAATATAGTAGATCACCATGTAACCATATGGTTAATGGATATAGAAAAAAGATATGACTGACTTCTATATAATTTTATCAACAGTAGTTTACAACAGTAAAATAAAAACTTTGGAGAGTTTTCATGCATCTTATAATATATAACATGAATAAAATTAATGTAAAGAGCTAATTCCATCATGGTTTATTATAGTTATATATGGTCATAAACAAACACATGGTTTCATGGACAATAAAAATTAGTGATTGGTGTACATGCTGAAGAAAACTATATATGGATTAAATTATTCCCTGAGGTAGAAGAAAAATATATTTGATGCTTCCCAAAATTACAGATATTTCACATGGTGCAATGCAGATCCCAATTTCTACTTTAATGGATGTAATTTTGGTATATTAAAACTTAATATCCTTCATATGGATGAAATATTTCTTTATATTCTAAAATATAATTATTCCCAAATGAAGAAGTGTGATATATCTAAAATATTTCATTTAGAAGATCCCTATTACAAAAAAAATGATACTGGGACCAATGATTCAGTGTGATAAGGAAGTCGATAAAATTTTAAAATAATGGGTCTATATCCAGAGGATAATTACAATATATTGGATGATTCAATGTATGATAGTCTTAATTCCATTAGTGGGAAACATCATGTAATCTAAGTGGAAGGCTCATAAAATGGATCATGATGTACCATATATAGAAAAATGAGCAATTGTATTAGTGGAAGGAATTATGATTTTTTTAATATATTTACTCAACCATACATTTCACTCACAATGGGATTTGTGAATTGATTCTTGTAAAATATAAGGAGTATATTCTAGGATACAATTAAGTGGATTATCCAGATAATGTTGTGATAAAAATTTTAATCTTTGTGACATGGGGAAAATGATTCATTATGAAGTTAAATTAATCTTTACATCTTTGGGTATTGAGATACCTAGAGGAGAACCATTGTGGGTTTTCACCAATAGAGAACATCAAATCAGTTGGAAATTATAGATTCAATATATTTTATACATTGTCAACAATAAAATAAGACAACAACCAAATATAGTATGTAATTGATACATTGGGTATGATTTCTAGAGTAACTTGTAATTTTTTTAATGGTGGAGTGTTATTATATAATAGAAAATATTCAATTAAATTCGTTCAGAATCTTGTTCTTCAGGTAATAATAAAAAAATATATCTAAAATATCATATAATTTTAAATTTGATAGAGGGAAGCGTACATGATTTATAGTATATATCTGAGTATAAAAATTAGTTAACATGTTTATAAGGATAGTAGTCAAGAAATCGTAAGAACTATGGAAAAGTAGATCATGGGAGAATAACAACAATAGATAACTCTAAATTTAATTATTTATAAAGAGGATTATATTTTTATTCTATACAATAGGAGATATTCCAAGAGTTTATTGAATAAATATTTGAGTGAAAGATTTTTTGGATGTGGATGATACTCTTTGTAACGATTAAATCTCATGGAAAAAGAGTTAATCATATAATACATTAGTCATAGATTTTATGGAGTTAAAATGATACATTTAATGTGACACCCCAATGTGATAAAACTATATTCAAATGAATTAAAAAATTTATGTAGATATTTATAACAATACTGTAAACTTTTTTTCCATTTCTATTATTTGAATTTCAATAAACTGTCATCTATGGTTGTGATAAGTATGTTATTTGGAGTCTGATTGAAAAAACTTGTTTTTTTTGTGAATAGTAACGTACCCATGTGAATAAAAATATGAATAGTTATATGAACCTGATGAATGGGGATTTTTATAATTATTTTATTTCTTTAAGGATTTAAGATAAGGACATCTTGATTAATTTTTCAAGGTAATATAAATTGAGTTATAGTTTTAAAATTATTAATTTTTGAAAAAAGTTTTTTTTAGAAAAAATTATATTAATTATATTTAGGAAATTATTTTCAAACAATTGAGTTAATTTTTTAATTATAAAAATCAAAAAATTGTTAGGCAGATTTTTTGGGAATTGACCTAAATTCAAATTTTTTTTGATGAATAGTAAAATCCGGTAAAACATAGTTTATTCAATTTATCATTTAAATATACTATTTATGACATCATAACTTATGTATAATTACTTGGTTCTAACTCATATGTTGTTATTACTATTTGGGGTCAGGTGAATCAAGACTATTCATAGTCTTGGATAAAAATATTAAAATAATGAATAAAATATTGAAAAATACCTCCTCTCCTCCACTATAAATACCACCCTTATTCTTCTCTTCCTCCCACACCCCTCAAGCCTTGAGTATGTCCTATGTTATGCCCAATAATCCTCCCATGACCCTTCCTAACTACCAAAGCCTATTTTTTCACCAAAAAAGCCAAAATGAAGGGCCTTTCGAAGGATCAAGGAAAATAGATCTAGAGGTAAACATCCTCTTTTATTTTCCTTCTTTTCTATTCATTTTCATTTCTATTCTTCTTCTTTCCCCACCTACCCTTCTCCAATTGGCATGAATAATCCAATATATTAAATATTATATATTTCATCATGTATTTGGAATATTCACAATTATATATATTATCCTTTCCCACTTATTTAATAAATTAAAACATTGTATGTGATGTGTGGATTTACTAACATCGTGGATGATGTGATTTCAATTTATTTTACTTGCATCAAGATAGGACATTAAAACATTTTTATGGTTTAAATATATTATAATTTATTTATTATATTCTATATAATTTTCTGAAATCATTTTTTACACAAGTTATTAATTTCGATAACAAAATTAGTTCATTATGATCAAAGAATAGCCAAAATGAACAAAACAAATATAAATATTGTCTCATATTATGAATCATAATCATGTCATAATTAAAAATGATAAATTTTATAATTTATTGTTTTTGAAATATTTAAATAACATTCATTCCCAATTATGTAGTTTCACTTCCAATCGACACGAATATCCAGGACAAATAGATCATGGAAATTGTGTAAAGAACGCATCTAAAACAAATGAAGGAACAAAATTTAAAAAACATAAAAGGAAAAAGGATGTAAGGAAATTATCATATAAGGTATTAGAAACATAAATAAGTTTTTTAAGATTTTTATAACAATATTTTAAAAATTATACAAGAGTTTTAAACTAGTTTGAAATAAGATAAAGCCCATGTTAGAGAATTCTGAACCCAATTTCCATTATTTGGGTTAACCCTCTAATTAATTATTTAGGTGGTAATAATTGTTTTGTATAATTATTATTAAATTATGTTAAAATATGTTTATTTATATTTTATACACATACCCAATCCACTCTGTTAAGTCTCACTTCAATTATATGACATTATTAAGGGGTTTTATTTTAAAATCCTCTTTTAAAATTCTATTTTACAATATTTAAAATTAATTTTTTTAATGAAATTATACTTCTGTATGATTATGGAATTGTTCTTGGAAAAATTTTATGATTAATGGTTGGACTTATAGATCCCACCAAAGAATTTTATTTGTGTAAGTTGGAGTTTTTTCCATATGTTTACTCCATGATTAACTGTAATGGTGAAACAATTTGTAAGGCAGTTGTGAGGGTAAAAAATTATACAGTAGATGAGTGGGTTAAAATATTATGTATGTAATGCCCTAATATACCTTTATGGTTCTATTTTTTGTCTATATGTTTTATGGGAATCTCATGTAATTCTCATGTGATACAAAGTATGTTTATATAGATGAAAAGATTTTATTTTTGAAAATTATTTCATACGTTACAAGTATTAATGGACTAATGTTTTCTTTCTTTATTTTTATATCCCTTACTGAGTTTTTTGTTCTCATCCAATGTTGATTAATGATCATCACAGGTTAAAGGGTTTTGTAAGACAAATAATTAATCAAAATTAATTGTTACAATGATTTGTCAATGGAATCATAATTTATTTGAAAGTATTCATATTTTGGAAGAAATTAAAACTATTTTTATTGTATCCACTCTATAAAAATGTGGATTGTTATGAATTTATTGTTTCAAAATTTCTTAAATCTCTAAAATAGAAAACATGCTCAATTATAATGTAAATTATTTATTTACTAAAATTCATGATTATGTAATTTAATAATGTGGGGTCCTTATAGTTGGTATCAGTGGATGGTTTAGATAACATAGGGGTTAGGATGATGTTAATAGAATACCAAAAATGAGTTTTTAATTTTTTATAATTTTAAATGATATAGCATTTAAATATTACCATGATGTTTTGACTAAGATGTGTTTGTCCAGAATGGTTTCCCACAAAAAGAACAGGTATGCCGGAGAGGATAGGAACTAATAGAAATATATCTTTTCGAACCAGCAACCTAGAATTGTTGGGATTGGAAGCAAGTAATTTCTGATAGAAATGGTTAATCTAATTTTGGAAATTAATGGTGGTGGAATCATTTCAAGAAAACAATTACGGGTACTATAATAGAACATGACAATTACCCCTTTTGTTTTCAAGTTATTTTCCAACATACTTGCAACTGAAGAATTGAATAAGGTCCATGAAAAGATATTTGATGTAATTGGTTTTTCAGATAATCAAAAGTTGAATCTTTCCATATATCATTTTTAAGGTGAAGCATATTACTGGTGGTTAATGGTCAAAAATATTAGGGATAGAGAACATATTGAGTGGGATGAATTTAAAATTATTTTTCTTGAAATTTATTTTTTTAAGGTGCTACGAAAAGGGATAGAGAATAAATTACATGAAATAATGAAAATGGAGGAAAAATCAGTGGTCATTTATGAATCAAACTTCATCCATCATGTGAGGTATGCTCCAAATATTATTCTAGATCTTAATATCAAACTAAAATTATTTTACTTAGTATTAAATCCATGGTATTTAAGGGAATTGGCCTACCTTGAATTAAAAAGTAATAAGAAACTTTTCCAATGTGTTGAGAGGGTAGAGATGGAGATTTCGGATGATCAAGAGAACATTAACAATAAAGAGAATAAGAGGTATATATGTCAATAAACGGGTAAGAATCAAGGAAAAAATATGCTGGTATGAAATTCTAGTTCCCAATTTTCCAAAAGTGTGGAAAAACTACCTTGGGTAATTCCATACCAAAACTGTGATGTGTGTTCAATGTTATATGTTTCAACATATAGCCTAAGATTGTGACGAAAATGATCCTAATTCTAATCCAAATAAAAAAATTGTTATCTATTTTAAATGTGGATAGATGGGTCATTATGAAAATGTATTCCTAAAGATAGATATGAATGATTCAGGGAATCCAACATATAAGATGAAAGGTGTAGTGAGATCAACTGATTCTACATCACTAGATTCTGAGCCATCCAATTAAGTTCTATTAGGTACGTTGTTTGATTACACATATTTTATGAAATATTGTTCAATATGGGGTCTAAACACTATTTTATATTTAAGGAATTTATTGGTAAAATGTAAATATCCCCTTAAAAAATGAGACTAGAAATTATTGTTAAAACACTATGGGGAAAATATTGTTACAATGTGGAATTTTAAGAATCTTTCTATTATGGTCTGTTGAAATACTTTACCCATAATTCATGTTGTTTTTCCTCTGTGTAGTTTGATGTCATAATGGGTATAGATTTGCTATTAGATTATCGTTCTAAGTTTTACTATTGATATAATGTGTTTTAAAAGAAATATTTTCAGTTTGTATAAAAGAACAAACCCATTCAATTCATATCATTCCAGGTAGATGAGAAATTATTAAAAGATGAAAATGAATTTTATCGTGCTCACACTGTTGAAAACACGGGAACTATTCAGATTAATTATATGCTATTGGTAAATTAATATCTCAATGTGTTTCCTAATGAGATACCCAATTTCATACCTAATAGGGAAGTAAAATTTCTAATTGACTTATTTCCTAATGCTAATCCAATTCCAAAAACCTTAATATCGAATGGCATGTAACTTAATAAATTGAAAAGTCAGATGCAAGAGTTTCTTGATAAAGGCTTCTTTCATCCCAGCACATCATAATAGGGTGATCATATTTTTTTCATTAAAATGATTGATGGATCCATGAGACATTTCATTGAATATAGTGCCTTGAATGAAATCATTATTAAATTTTTTCTTGTCTCACATAGATGACTTGTTTCATCATATCAATAGATATCAGTACTTTTCCATGATTGTCTTGATATCTGGATACAATAAAATAACGGTGAAGATGGATGACATTCCGAAATCAGTTTTCTAAAGTAGATATGGGCATTTTGAATTTGATTTTATGCAGTTTGGTTTATCTAATAAAACTTCTTTAATCAAGAATCTTATGAATAGAATATTTCATAAGATCATGGATAAGTTTTTGGTTGTGTTTATTTATGAAATTATGGTATTTTCTAAGTTTAAGTTTCATCATGAAAAAATCTAAGGGTTGTTTTTCGAAACTCAATGGAAATATAATATATGGAAAACTCAAAATTTGTGATTTTTGGTTGCAACAGAAATCTTTTCTTGTGAACACTGTAAATAGTGATAGAATAACAGTTGATCCTACCAAAAAAATGTGATTGATAAATGGAAAAGGCCCAAATATATTACAGATATTCATAGTTCTCTTGGATTAGGAGGTTATTGTTGATTGGTAGTTAAAAACATTGCACAGTTATCTTTCTCGATAACTAAGTTAACATGAAAATGGGTTAAATTTATTTTCATAGAAGAATTTTGTGTTTGTTTTTTCGGAATTTAATAAAAGATTGGTTAATGCTCTAGTTTTGGATATGCCATCCCAAAATATTTATTTTTTCATCTCCAATGATTCTTCATTGAAGGGAAATGGTTTTGATTTGATTCTGAATGATCATGTAATTGCTTATGCTTCAAGACTACTAAAACATCATGAGTTTAATTATGCCACAAATGAGTTGGAATTGGTATATTTGGTTTTTTATTTGAATATTTGGAGTCATCATTTATACGGATCCAAATTTTTATTGACCATAAAAGTATGTAGTATATATTCACTCAGAAAGAATTAAACATGAGTCAGAGAAGATGGATTGAACATATAAAGGATTATTATTTCATGATCAATTACAATATTGGAAATGTAAACCAAGTGTTAGATTCCTTGAGTAAAAAAACCATGTATCAATAACCATGTTATGTTGAGAACATGATCCATTGATTAATGAATTGATGAATAATTTCAATGAAGTTATTGGTACAGAAAAAAACCTCTATTTTGTTAATGGTTGTGTGTGCCTTTTGATTGACAATTGAAGAATTATTTGTTCTGTGAAGCCCATATTTCGCCATTTTCAGTTCATCCTGGAAGTAGCAATATTTATAGATACCTTCGGGAGTATTATTGGTGGGATGGAATGAAAAGAGATACTGTATATTTTTTCAGGAAATGTTTGACATGTAAACAGGTTAAAAAGTCTGAATGTTACCGAAGGGGATGCTTATGCATTCTCCAGTGCCAGAGTGGAAATGGGAGAATATATCCATGGACATTGTGGATGGACTACCAAATACTTCTCAAGGTAACAATGTAATATAGGATGATATTTATTGGATGACTAAATCAACACATTTTCTTTCTATTCAAAATACACTGGATTTGGATCATCTTTCAGGAATGTACTACAAAGATTTTATCAAGTTAAATAGAGTTCCAATTTCAATTGTATCTGATCAGGATCACATGTTCACTTATAACATTTTGAAGGTCCTTTAGGAGTCATTGGGAATAGAATTAAATTTCAATACATCTTTTCATCCTTAATCGGATTGGTAGTCAAAATGAATGATTCAGACATTAGAGGATATTATTTAATCTTGTTCAAGGGACTATCATGGATGTTGGGATCAAAATCATTTATAAGATGAGTTTTCTTGTAATAACAGTTTTCATTTTAGTATACAAATGGAACCATTCAAGTTTTTGTATGCGAAGTTATGTATAACTCATATATTTTATGATGAAGTTGAAGAAAAGAAGTTGATTGGACCAAAATTAGTAGAAGAAGTGGCTGGGAAAGTAAAGATGATCCAGAAACACACGAGGATTGCTCATAGTAGGAAGAACACATATGCACAAAACAGGAGGAAAGACTTCACTTTGGAGGTAGGAGATCATGTTTTTATTAGAATTTCACCATGTAAAAGTTTTATCCATTTTGATAAAAATGGAAATCTAAATCAATGGTTCATTGGACCTTATGAAATTTTGGAGAAGGCTGGAACATTAGCCTATAGAGTAGATTTTCCTCCATGATTGTCATATGTACACAATTTTTTCATGTTTCGATGTTGAGAAAGTATGTGCCAGATTCATCTCATGTCTTGAACCCAGAAACAATTCAGTTGGAAGAAAAATTTTCTTAGGAAGAGAAACATGTTCAAATTTGTGATAGAAGGGAACATGTATTGGGGAATAAGGAAATCCACCTGATAATGGTTTTGTATAGAAACCACATGGTGAATGATGCATCATGGGAGTGTGAATAATCGGGATGGAAATGTACCCGCACTTGTTTTATAAGTAAATAAAATTTTGAGGACTCAATTTCTAAATGGTGGGGACAATGTAACACGAAAAAGTTTTAAAAATAAATTGAAATTCATGAATCTTAATTTTATGTAAATATTTATAACAATCCTTTAAACATAATTTTTAGACATTGATGATTGGAATTTCAAAAAACTGCCATCTACGGTTGCGAACAATAACTTATTTGGAGTATGATAGAACAAACTTAATTTTTAATGAATAGTAACCCACCAAAATGAATATTGATAGGAATATTAATATTACCCTAATGAATTGTAAATTTTTTTTTAATTTTCTTAGGGAATTAAGATAATGACATCTTGATTAATTTTTTAAGGAGATATAAAATAAGTTATTGTTTTAAAATTTTTAATTTATCAATAAGTTATGATTTTATTTAAAAATTAAATTAATAATAATTAGAAAATTAATTTAAAAAAAGGACTTCTTTTTTTAATTCTATAAGTTGAAAATTTATTAGGTTTAGTTTTTAGGATTTTTCTAAAATTCTGAAATTTTTTATGAATAGAGAAATACAGTAAAATACCCTATAATCAAGTTACCAGTTTAATAAATCATTTATGACATCATAACTGATGTAATTCCACTTGATTCTAATTCATATGAAAATATTACTATATGGAGTCACATGAATCAAGACTATTCATAGTATTTAACCAAAATATTAAAAAAATGACAAAAATAAAGTAAAATACATCGTCTCCTCCACTATATATACTACCCTCATTCCCCTCCTCCTCCCACACCTCGTAAGCCTTGATCTGTGCCTATGTTCATCCCCATAATCCTCCCAATATCCATCCTCACATACATTACCTTATAGACTCACTAAAAGTCCAAAACCAAGGGCCATATGAAGGATATCAAAGAGAATCGATAAAGAGGTAAGCATCCTCTTTAATTTTAATTCTTTTCTTTTAATTTTCTTTTCTATTCTTCTAATTTCCTTGCCACCCCTTATTCAAGTGGCATGAATGATCTAATATCTTATATATTTGTGATTTCATCATTTTTATGGATGATTAAATATTATATTTATTTTCCTCTCCCAATTATTTAATCAATTAAAACAAAGTCCGTGATGTGTCAATTTACCGACATCGTGGATGATACAATTTCAATTTCTTTTACTTCCTTCAAGATTAATCAAGGAAAAAAGTTATGGTTGAACCAGATAATAATTTATGTATCATATCATATATAAGGGGTTTCAATCATTTTTTACACATGTTATTAATTTATATAACAAAATGAGTTCATTACGATCAAAGAATCACCAAAATGACATAATGAAATATCAATAATGTCTTAACATATAAGTAATCTTCTTGTCAAATTAAAAAATGATAAAGGGTATAATTTTCGGGTCTATAAATACTATAATACAATTCCATCCAAAACCTATAGTTTCATTTCCCAATCGAAAAGAACATCTATCATAAACGGATCATGAAAGTCATGAAAAGAACATATCAAATACAATGAAATAATCAAAATAGTAACAATTAAAGGGATATATGGTGTAATGAAATGAACATATAAGATTTTATAATAATGAATATGTTTCTGTAAGATATTAGTAACAATATTTTAACCATTATACTGAATGATTAAACTTGTTTGAAGTAAAACAAACCCGAGGTAGTGTAATTCTTGACCTGATTTCCGTTCTTTGTTATAAACTTATACTTCATTATTTATGCGGAAATTAAATTTTTTGGGTGATTAATTATGATTATATTATGTTTTTTTACAATGAATATACATATTCTTTCCAATATACTATGTATCAATTCAGTTATATTTTATTTGTATGGTGTTTTTATTTTAAAATACTCCTTTAAAATTATATTTTACAAAATTTAAAATCAATGTATTTATGGAAATATTCTTGTTGTAAGGTTATGTTCTGGTTCTTGGTAATTGTTTATGATGAATAGTGGGACCTATATCTCCCTCCAATTCATTGGTAATGTTTATGTTCGTGGTCGGTCGTATGGTTACTTTTAGTGTAAATACGATGGTTACACAAATTTTAAGGTAGATGTGAGGGTAACAAATTATATGGAATATGAGTGGGTTACAATATTATGTCTGTAATGAACTAAGATACTTTTATAGTTCTATTTATTTTCTATATGTTTTATGGGATTGTCTAGGAATTCTAATTTTTTACAAACTTGGATTATATGGGTGGCAAGTTTGTATTTTAAAAAATGATATCATATGTTAAAAGTATTCATGGATGAATGTTTTCATTCCTTATTTTTATATCACATACTTTGATTTTTTGTTCTCATCCCATGTTTTAAATGATTTTCATAGTTTATAAGGTTTTGTTAAAAAAAGGTAGCCATGTTAAATGTTATTAATAATTTTCAGGAAAAAAATATTATATTTTCAACATTTCATATTTTGGAAGAAATGAATTGTAACACCCCAAGCTTCCACAGTACGATTCACATTGAATAATACAGTAGCGTGTGTTGTACGCAACTTCGAGATTCTAACACACCGTGACCAATCAATGTAGCCGTTATTAATAGTAATACCCACTTTTTGAAATTTTATAAATTTTATCTCTCAAAATGGACTTCATTTTTGGATTCAGATTATCAAAATTATCCAAGGGTAAATGTTTTGTATTTTCGGATAACTTTTATATTTTGATGAATAGTGAAAATTTCTAAATTTTAATTAAAAAAAACTTTTTTAATCAAAATAATTAATAGTGATAAATTATGAATTTGAGTGGTTTTAAAGTATATTTAGAATATATTTTTTCCATTTAATACAATTTTGGTCAGTTGACATAATTTCACAATTAAACTAGACACAAACAAGTGTCAATCTTTTGATAGTTATTATTTCATAAAAACATGTTTTTTGTTTTGACAGTGGGAATTAATTTTAAATTAATTTCTGCCACTTTTGTGTTTTGAATTTAGATAAATGGATTCCATATTTGGAATCAGGATGTTTGAATTGTGTAAATAAGTAACTTTTATTTTTAGACATTTTGAATAATTACTTTGGTAAATATTTTATTCACCATGGTTTAATGGTAAATACGGTAAATAAGCATAAACAAATAATATTATAATAATAATTGTAAAGACCCTTAAATTTCAAGGTATTTTTTTTTTAATTTTCTTTGGAATTTTACAAGATCGGAGTTTCTGACGGCACCTGATTCTGAGGCCCGGTGTGCCCGGAATCATTTTCTGAAGTTTAGCTCTGGTACTTTCAGTGAACGGACGAGCGGGTTTTTTTAACTTTTGAACCGGTGCCCGGAATCGAATTCTGAGGGCACCGATGAAATCGCAGCACCGGTATTCGCTTAGAAACGCCTCTTCCGGAGTTGCGTTAGCTCAGGTGTGGTTTTTTATTTTCGGGCTTAAAGTTAAGAAATAAAATAATTTTACGACAACTTTATTTTATTTCATTTAAGCCACATGGAAGCCACTTAAAGCCACTTAAAGGAGGCTTAAGCTGAGTTGATCGGAATAGGATGCTATCCAGAAATATCCTACCCCCTTGGTAGGATATTTGTGAGGTGGGGCCCGCACGAGCCCCGCTGTTTCTTTCCGCTAAGTAACGCACCTGCGACAACCCGTCATTATGAAAGTCAACTGATGCATTTTCTTAAATTCTTAATGCACAATTTAATTGGGCGGTTTATTTCGTGAATTAAATGGGCGGTTTCTTTCGTTGAATTAATTCAACGAATTGATGGGTCGTTACTTACCTTTTTCGTTTGTTGGCGTAATAATAAAATAAGACCAACATGTCTTTTTGGAGGATTACTCGTTGGGAGGTTTGTCAGAGTTCTTGAGCCTTCATCCTCCTTCACAAAGAATGCGAGGAACGCGAACAACGCGAAGAACGCCGACCTCTGACGAAGAACGCCGACGTTCCCTTCCTGCAACGTTCTTCTGCGACGTCTCTTCCTCCACAACGAATCTTCGATCGACTGTTGAGGTAAGAGACTTCAGGTTTCTCTTATTTCTCCCTTGTGTTTTTTTAACAAAACACGGATTTAATTTTTTATAATTAAATTAAATCTGTTGTTTCTTGGTCCGTTGAGTTCGCCGACTCAACGCCGGATTCCGCGACGACGCGACGCCCTTCCGCGATGACGCGACGTCCTTCCGCGAAGAGCAATTCCGTGAAGAACGTGCTTTCGACGACGACTACGTGGTAGGGATTTTTATTTTTGGAAATGCCCTTTTTTCCCGTGTTGTTTCCATTCAAGAATGAAGAATCCAATTCATAAAACAATTTTATTTCATTAAAAATTGTTTTTGGATATGTATTCATGTGTTGAATGTATTTCTCCCGTTGTTTATCTCTAACGCGGAGGGTACAGGCCAAACGAACACGGCCCGACAACCCTCCGCCGTTCTTCGTTGTTGTACGGATTTGACGGGTGACGACAGAACGTTGCGCAACTGAATTTTGAGGATTTCGTAGTGAAGAACGAGTCCCGGGAGGAGCAGCGGTGCAGACGGGAACAAAATCGGACCACCGGAGTGACTCCGGGGGCCCGCGGATGCCGCCGGCGGGGTGGGTCGCCGGTGCGTGCGGGACGCGGCTTCAACCGCGCCCGGTTGTCCGAGGCGACACCCTGCGGGTGCCGCGAGGTTGTCACGTGGGGGCGGCGGCTCCCCCCCGCGTCGCTCGGGTTATCCAGGGCGACACCCCGCGGGTGTCGCGGGGGTGTCGCGCGGGGGCGGCGGCTCCCCCCCCTCCCCCCCCCCCCCCCCCCCGCGTCGCTCGGCCGCTCGGCCGAGTCGGGCCGGACCGGGGCGACCCGGTTCGGCCGACCCAGGGGGGGTCAGGCCGGGTCGGCCCGGGCCCGGACCCCCCGTCTTCGGACCGTTTTTGGTCAAATGCATGTATCTTGAGATACATGCCTCCAAACGACTCGCCATCACTGGCAACACGATCCTTGGATCGAGGCGGTCGTTTTGGTATATCGCACTCATGGTTTCGGAATACTTTGAGTTCGGCCGGGTTGGTTCGTACACGAAACCAACCGAGCCTTCAGAGCGGAAACGCTCATATCTTGAGCTACGGACGTCCGATTGACGTGTCGTCAGCTTCGTTGAATTCCTCTAAGTGAGACGGATCTTTTGGCATACTCTGCCCGAAGTTTGGGTGCAGGTGGAGTAAGGCCGGGTTGGTTTTTCCTTAAAAACCAACCGGGCCCCTGGGACGAAAAAGCCAATAACTCTCAGATCGGGCGTCGGATTGACGCGTCGTCTGCGACGTTGAGTTCCTGTTGACGATAAGGAACTTTTGGATACATCAACTTCGGACTTTGTGATAGTTGATGTATCGGCCTCTCGGCTCGTGGAGCGGACCCTCCTGAACGAGCTTGTTGTGTGCGGGAACCCTAGAGCTGGCTGCGACTGCTACTTCGACAGCGAAGACCGTGCAGAGATCCTCAGTGGACTGCGACGACGACCGTGCAGATATCTTCAGTGGAATGCGACGATGACTGTGCAGAGATCCTCAGTGGACTGCGACGACTACATCACTCAGCGATCCTACGTGGATCAATGTTACAGGTCCTGTGTGGGCCCGATCCTGTGTGGGTCCGATCCTGTGTGGGTCAGCGCTCAGCGGTTCTGTGTGAGCCAGCGCCTACAGGTCCTGTGTGGGCCCGATCCTGTGTGGGTCTTTGCGGGGGTTAGTTACCTATCGATCCTTCATGGGTCCGACGATTTAGATGGATCAGTGATCATCTTTATCATCATCCGAAGAAGTATACATGTGTGACCTGAATCTTGAGTTACTCTCCTTGTGGATTGTGTTGAGCTATACTGTGTGGATTTACTGTTTACCCTCCTTTGTGAATTGTGTTGATCTATCCTGTGTGGATTTACTGTTTACTCTCCTTTGTGGATTGTGTTGTGCTATCCTGTGTGGGTATACGTTTTTCTTTCCTGTGTGGACTGGGTTGTGCTTGGGCTCAGACGTTGGAGCCGAACGGGAATTGATGACTTAGGTATATGTATGGGCATATACCTACGCCGTGTCAGATGTTACTTCGTGATTGTATCTTTCCTTTGTGGTTTATCCTTTTTGGATTTCGGGAGACCTTCGGGGGTATTGGGGTCCCTACTGAGTAGCTTATACTCACCCCTCCACGGGCTATGCCCGCACCACGTTGTGTTGGTTGCAGACGACGGATAGCGCTGATTGAGGTGGAGGCGTGCAGAGCAGGACCGTACCTGGAGGTGGACCACTGGGCGGAACGTACTCAGAGCGGACGGCTAGACCGAGGAGCTGTGGAGGCTATCTGTACCCACCCTTCGGGTGGGACTTCCAGAGGACGGCTCAACGCTGTAGCTTTTCCTTTCAGTTGCTGTTTTTCTTTTCAGTTGTACTTTGCAGTTGGGCTTGTATTTCCGGACCCTTTTACTTTCAGCACAGCTTGTACAGTTTTTACCTAGTGTTTACTTTTCCGCTTTCTTACTCTATGGTGCTTGTTTACTTTTCAAAGGCAATTCCTTCCCTTTTTACTGGGATTTACGCCTTGGTGCTAGTCGCCAGCCCCTAGCCTATGGAAGGCAGGCTTGAGGTAGTCACGACATAGGCCCTGAGGAAGGGTCGTGACAAATTGGTATCATAGGCGGTCGGTTCTACCGCAGACTCTGATCTTTCTTCTATGTGAAGCAATAGTGTTTAGCATATTGGATGTAGTTATCAGTCTAGGGAGTCCAGTGTTGGTGCGGCGGCCGACGTATCCGTACACCAGGACCCTGACTTCTGGTTTCCAACTTAATGCACGAAAACATTGATTACATGTGTGTTTAAAGTTTTCTTTGTGATTACGTGTGTCAGCTCACCAGGTATACTGTTCTGATCATGGCTCACTTGTTTCCTTTTCAGGATGGCCCCACGACAGTAGCCAGCTAGGGTTCCGAGAGTAGAGTGTGACGACAGCCCGCCGAGCGACGAGGCCTCGGTACAGGGCCCGTTGAAAGCAGAGGCACCGGCGGTACCTTTACCCGCCGAGCCCCCGATACTTCAAGTGCCGACCGCTGACGATGTACGACGCCTCGGAGCTCTGCACAAGTTCTAGCGCCAGTGACCACCCAGGTTCCGTGGGGAGACGGACCCCCAGGTAGCCGAGGACTGGCTGGAGGTGGTCGTCCGAGTTTTCAGCCTAGTGAGGACACCAGTAGTCCTCATGGTGATCCTCGCGGTGAGCCTACTGCACGCAGCAGCAGGATGATGGTGGAGCCTGATGCTCTAGGTGCACGATGAGGCCTCTCTCATCCGGATGGATGTCGAGAGACTCTTCTGCTTAGAGTTTATCCCGGCCACCCTCCGTGCGTTGCACAATCAAGAGCTTCTTCAGCTGCCGCAGGGCATCATGACGGTCGCCCAGTACACGGTGAGGTTCACCGATCTTTCTCGCTACTCGACCGACATGGTACGGGACCCCTTATTCCGGGACCGAACCTTCGATCAGGGATTGAGACACGAGATCATGGCATCACTGATCTCCCTCAGCATCCCGACCCAGGCAGGAGTGCTAGAGCGAGCCCTTCTCATCGAGAGCTTTCTAGCTGGGTCCACAGCGAGACCTACCGCAGGGCGGCAGGTAGCAGAGTCTTCGGCAGCTGGTAGCTGACGGATGACTCAGGGTTCCAGGCAGACCAGGCCTTCGGGCAGACGACCTCGGGACACTGGCTCAGCAGTGCGGGGCACACAGCGCAGAGCCAGTCTTCTGAGAGGCAGGCAGTGCTACGCGTGCGGCGGGCAAGGCCACATGTCTCATGACTGCCCGACCCGCCGTAATAAGGAGCAGCAGATGGTGGAGGGGCCACCCAGGAAGTGGTAGGGGGTTGACTGTGGTGGTCCGTAGGGAGGAGGCGGACGAGGCAGGGGAGCTGGCCAAGCAGCAGGTGGTGGGAGATGCTTTGAGGCTCTCCCACCACCACCACCAGGAGGCCCACCCCGACCACAGGGAGCTGGCGGGCAGAGATAGGCACAACTCCAGGCAGTAGAGGCCTACGACCAAGGCGCGCCAGAGATGATTCGAGGTACGATCTATGTCTATTCCACCCTTGCTGCAGTTCTTATAGACATAGGAGCGAGTCACTCTTTCATAGCCGCTGCCCTTGTTCGGAGCTCGGAGATTCCGACAGAGCCGTTGGCTCGATCCTTATTGCTAGAGACTCCTACGGGAGCAGACTCGATGATTACGCATTGGTGCCGACAGTGTGAGCATACTCTAGGAGGCAAGAGCTTCGGCTGGGAACTTGTTGTAGCGGCGTCGAGGCCTTACGATGTCATCTTAGGCATGGATTGGTTATCTACAGTCCATGCTCAGATTGAATGCATTAGGCGCAAGGTGCGATGTGTACGCAGCGATGGGAGCAGGTTCACCTTCACTGGCGAGAAGGGAGCCTCGCAGTACACGATGGACTCACGCAGAGGAGAGGATATCCCATCACTCATCAGTTGGCTAGCATCATCCTTGGAGCAGTTGACGTGCAGATTCCTGGTTTTCCTGCAGTGGTGGATCCGTATGCGGACATCTTCCCCGACGACGTTCCAGGGCTACCTCCTTGCAGAGAGGTTGAATTTTATATTGATCTATACCCCGGGACAGCCCAGATATCCACTCCAACATATCGTATGGCCCCCGCCGAGCTTCGAGAGATACGTGTACAGTTGGAGGACTTGCAGGGCAAGGGGTTAATCCAACCCAGTGTTTCACCATGGGCTTCCCCGATATTGTTCACCAAGAAGGCGGACAGGAGCTTACGACTGTGTGTCGATTATCGTCACCTGAACCAGGTGACAGTGAGGAACAAGTATCCGCTACCGAGGATTGATGACCTCTTCGATCAGCTCAAGGGAGCATAGTGGTTCTCGAAGATAGACCTCAGGTCAGGCTATCATCAACTCAGAGTTCGAGACGAGGATGTGCAGAAGACGACCTTCAGGTGTCGGTATGGCCACTATGAGTTCTTGGTTATGCCTTTCGTTGTAACCAACGCTCCAGCAGTGTTAATGAGCCTCATGAACAGGATCTTCCAGCCATACCTCGATCTATTTGTCGTGGTCTTCATCGACGACATTTTGGTGTACTCGACCACAGAGGAGGAGCACGCCTACCACTTGCGGGTTGTACTAGACACACTCTGAGAGCACCAGCTTTATGGAAAGCTCTCGAATTGCAAGTTCTGCTTACGTGAGGTCCACTTCTTGGGGCACGTCATTCTTGAGGTGGGAGTTGCAGTGGATCCCGCGAAGATCGAGGCAGTGCTAGCTTGGGAGCCACCCAGGGGCGTGACGGAGGTGCGGAGTTTCTTGGGCCTAGCCGGATACTATCTAAGATTTGTGCCGGACATCTCCAGAGTTGCAGCACCACTCTTAGCTTTGACGAAGAAGGGTAAACTCTTTGTGTGTTCAGATAGAAGTCACCAGAGCTTTCAAGAGCTGAGGTAGAGATTGACCAGCGCACCTATCTTGAGGTTGCCTGAGGAGGGAGTTGGATACGTAGTCTACTGCGATGCATTCGGGACCAGACTCGGGTGTGTCCTGATGCAGGAGAGGGCCGTGATTGCCTATGGATCACGTCAGTTGAGGCCGCATGAGAAAAACTACGCTACCCACGACCTGGAGTTAGTAGTAGTGGTCTTCGCTCTGAAGACATGGCGGCACTATCTGATGGGCGAGCGCTTTACAGTCTTTTCTGACCACCAGAGTCTCAGGTACATCTTCTCTTAGAAGGACCTGACCCTGAGACAGTGGCGATGGCTCGAGTTCCTCTAGGACTATGACTTTGAGATATTCTATACTCCTGGGAAGGGGAACATGGTAGCCGATGCCCTCAGCAGGAGGACGGGCATCCAGCTACTTGAGGAGGCGACAGATCAGCTAGCCACCTTGCAGATATCCTTTGTGGATAGGGATGGAGAAACCTTCCTTCAGCATCTCACAGTCACTCCTCCACTACTGCAGCGGGTCAGAGAGGCACAACATGAGGATGCTGACCGTGATACGCGGCGTGCACAGATATCCTCGGGATAGGCACCTGATGGCATCTCCATTGGAGCAGAGCTTGACATCCTTTTCAGAGGACGTACCTTGGTACCAGTCTCTTTACGAGAGGAGGTGCTGAGAGAGTTTCACACTTCTCCTTTGGTGGTACATCCTGGAGTGGCGAAGATGTACCAGGATCTCAGAAGACAGCACTGGTGGCCGGGCATGAAGAAGGTTGTGACAGAGTTCGTTTCACGGTGCCTCACCTGCCAGCAGGTGAAGGCAAAGCACCAGGTACCAGAAGGCTTGGTACAGCCCTTGGAGGTCCCGGAGTGGAAGTGGGATGGGTTATCTATGGACTTCGTGACTGGGCTTCCACTCACTTCCAGAGGTCACGACTCCATTTGGGTGATTGTTGACCGACTCACCAAGTTGGAACACTTCTTACCCATCCGAGAGCAGGGCTCAGTGGAGAGCTTGGGGCTTCTCTAAATTCAGGAGATGGTACGGCTTCACGGTGTGCCATAAACTATCATCTCTGATCGGGATGCTTGCTTTACTTCTCGGCTTTGGAAGGGGTTGCAGGAGGCGTTCGGGACGCGGCTACGTCTGAGCACTGCCTTTCACCCTCAGACAGATGGTCAGACGGAGAGGACCATTCAGACTCTCGAGGACATGCTCCGAGCATGTGTCCTCGACTTTGGTTGCAGCTGGGAGGACCACCTACCCTTGGTGGAGTTCGCGTACAACAACAGCTACCACTTCAACACCAGGATAAAACCATACGAGGCGTTGTACGGTAGGCCTTGCAGATATCCTTTGTGTTGGATAGACCCTTGGGAGTCAGCACTTGTGGGACCAGAGATGGTCCGGACCACGACAGAGAAGGTCCAGGTCATCTAGGAGCGGATGAGGACAGCTCAGAGCCGGTATAAGTCATATGCTGACAGGAGGCGGAGGCCATTAGAGTTCGAGGATGGAGACCACATCTTCTTGCGTGTCTTACCTCGACATGGTTTACGGAGATTTGGCCGAGGCGGCAAGTTGTATCCACGCTTCATTGGACCATTCCAGGTCCTCAGCAGGATTGGCGAGGTGTCTTATCGCCTGGCTCTACCACCTCAGTTGCACCGGGTGCACGGCGTCTTCCACGTATCTCAGCTGAGGAGATACGTGCACGACCCGACATACATCATCGACCATGGGGAGCTAGACGTGGATGATGGGGAGACTTTTGCGGAGGTCCCAGTGGAGATAGAGGATCGACAAGAGCAGGTCCTATGTGGGCGATCGATTCCTCTTGTGCGCATCAGATGGCAGCACGGGAACCTCCAGGAGAGCACATGGGAGCGGAGGCTCAGATGCGTGCTCAGTACCCACATTTGTTTCCCTAGTTTTTGATGTATCTTTACGGGGACGTAAATCCCTGAGGTGGGAGTAATTTAAAGACCCATAAATTTCAAGGAAATTATTTTCTTAATTTTCTTTGGAATTTTACAAGAACGCAGTTTCTGACGGCACCTGATTCCGAGGCCCGGTGTGCCCGAAATCATTTTTCGGAGTTTGGCTCGGGTACGTTCAGAGAACGGATGAGCGAGTTTCTCTAACTTTTGAACCGGTGCCCGGAATCGAATTCTGAGGGCACCGATGAAATCGCAGCGCCGGTATTCGCTTAGAAACGCCTCTTCCGGAGTTGCGTTTGCTCGGGTGTGGTTTTTTATTTTCGGGCTTAAAGTTAAGAAATAAAATAATTTTACGACAACTTTATTTTATTTTAGTTAAGCCACTTGGAATCCAATTGAAGCCACCTAAAGGAGGCTTAAGCTGAGTTGAACCAGATAAGATTCTATCCAGAAATATCCTACCCCCTTGGTAGGATATTTGTGAGGTGGGGCCTGCACGAGCCCCGTCGTTTCTTTCCGCTACGTAACGCACCCGCGAAAACCCGTCATTATGAAAGTCAACTGATGCATTTTCTAAAATTCTTAACGCACCATTTAATTGGGCGGTTTATTTCGTGAATTAAATGGGCGGTTTGTTTCATTGAAATAATTAAATGAATTGATGGGTCGTTACTTACCTTTTTCGTTTGTTGGTGTAATAATAAAATAAGACTAACATGTCTTTTTGGAGGATTAATCATTGGGAGGTTTGTCAGAGTTCTTGAGCCTTCATCCTCCTTTGCGAAGAACGCGAAGAACACGAAGAACGTGAAGAACGCCGGCCTCCGACGAAGAACGCCGACGTTCCCTTCCTACAACGTTCTTCTGCAACGTCTCTTCCTCCACAACGAATCTTCGATCAGCTGTTGAGGTAAGAGACTTCGGGTTTCTCTTATTTCTCCATTGTGTTTTTTTAACAAAACACAGATTTAATTTTTTATAATTAAATTAAATATGTTGTTTCTTGGTCTTTTGAGTTCGCCGACTCAACGCCGGATTCCGCGACGACGCGACGCCCTTCCGCGATGACGCGGCGTCCTTCTGCGACGAGCAATTTCGCGAAGAACGTGCATTCGACGACGACTACGATGTAGGGATTATTATTTTTGGAAATGCCCTTTTTTCCCGTGTTGTTTCTGTTCAAGAATGAAGAACCCGATTCATAAAACAATTTTATTTCATTAAAAATTGTTTTCGGATATGTATTCATGTGTTGAATGTATTTCTCCCGTTGTTTATTTCTAACGCGGAGGGTGCGGGCCAAACGAACACGGCCCGACAACCCTCTACCGTTCTTCGTTGTTGTGCGGATTTGACGGGTGACGACAGAATGTGCCACAACTGAATTTTGAGGATTCCGAAGTGAAGAACGAGTCCCGGGAGGAGCAGCGGCGTAGACAGGAACAGAATCGGACCACATGAGCGACTCCGGTGGCCCGCGGAAGCCGCCGGCGGCGCCCCGGCGCGCTATCGGACAAGGCCGCCGCAGCGGCGGCACTCGCGGACCCGCGGCTGAATCCACATCCGGTTGTCTGAGGCGACACCCCGCGGGTTCCGTGGGGTTGTAACGCGGGGGCGGCGGCTCCGCCCCGCGTCGCTCGGGTTGTCCAGGGCGACACCCCGCGGGTGTCGCGGGGGTGTCACGCGGGGGTGGAGGCTCCCCCCCACGTCGCGCGACCGCGCGGCCGAGCCGGGCCAGGCCGGTCCGACCGGCCGGGCCGGACCGGGACCCAGGGAGGGGGGGGGGGGGGTCGGGCCGGGTGGGCCTGGGCCCGGACCCCCCGTCTTCTGACCTTTTTCGGTCAAATGCCTGTATCATGAGCTACGGGCCTCAAAACCACTCGTCGTCAGCGGAAACACGATACTTGGATCGAGACGGTCGTTTCAGTATATCGCACTCAAGGTTTCGGAATACTTTGAGTTCAGCCGGGTTGGTCCGTACACGAAACCAACCGGGCCTTTGGAGCGGAAATGCTCATATCTTGAGCTACGAACGTCCGATTGACGTGTCGTCAGCTTCGTTGAATTCCTCTAATTGAGACGGATCTTTTGGCATACTCCGCCCGAATTTTGGGCGCAGGTGGAGTACGGTCGGGTTTGTTTTGCCTTAAAAACCTACCGGGCCCCTGGGACGAAAAAGCCAATAACTCTCAGACCGGGCGTCCGATTAACGCGCCGTCTGCGACTTTGAGTTCCTGTTGACGATACAGAACTTTTGGATACATCAACTTCGGACTTTGTGATAGTTGATGTATCGGCCTCTCGGCTCGTGGAGCGGACCCTCCCGAACGAGCTTGCTGTGTGTGGGAACCCTAGAGCTGGCTGCGACTAATACTTCGACATCGACGACCGTGCAGAGATCCTCAGTGGACTGTGATGACGACCGTGCAGAGATCCTCAGTGGACTGCGACGATGACTATGCAGAGATACTCAGTGGACTACGAAGACTACAACACTCAGCGATCCTACGCGGATCAGTGCTACAGGTCCTGTGTGGGCCCGATCCTGTGTGGGTCTGATCCTGTGTGGGTCAGCGCTCAGCGGTTCTTTGTGAGCCAGCTCCTACAGGTCCTGTGTTGGCCCGATCCTGTGTGGGTCATTGCGGGGGTTAGTTACCTATCGATCCTTCGTGGGTCCGATGACTTAGATGGATCAGTGATCATCTTTATCGTCATCCGAAGAAGTATACCTGTGTGAGATGAATCTTGAGTTACTGTCCTTGTGGATTGTGTTGAGCTATCCTGTGTGGATTTACTGTTTACTCTCCTTTGTGGATTTTGTTGACCTATCCTGTGTGGATTTACTGTTTACTCTCCTTTGTGGATTGTGTTGTGCTATCCTGTGTGGGTATACGTTTTTCTTTCCTGTGTGGACTAGGTTGTGCTTGGGCTCGGACGTTGGAGCCGAACGGGAATTGATGACTTAGGTATATGTATGGGAATATACCTAAGCCATGTCAGATGTTACTTCATGATTTTATCTTTCCTTTGTGGTTTATCTTTTGTGGATTTCGGGAGACCTTCGGGGGTCTCAGGGTCCCTACTGAGTAGCTTATACTCACCCCTGCACAGGTTATGCCCGCACTACGTTGTGTTGGTTGTAGACGACGGACATCGCTGATCGAGGTGGTGGCATGCAGAGCAGGACGGTACCTGGAGGTGGACCACTGGGCGGGACGTACTCAGAGCGGACGGCTAGACCGAGGAGCTGTGGAGGCTATCTGTACCCTCCCTTCAGGTGGGACTTCCAGAGGACGGCTCGACGCTGCGGCTTTTCCTTTCAGTTGATGTTTTTCCTTTCAGTTGTACTTTACAATTGCGCTTGTATTTCCGACCCCTTTTACTTAGTGTTTACTTTTCTGCTTGCTTACTCTGTGGTTCTTGTTTACTTTTCAAAGGCAATGCCTTCTCTTTTTACTGGGATTTACGTCTTGGTGCTAGTCGCCAACCCCTGGCCTATGTAAGGCGGGTTTGAGGTAGTCACGGCACGGGCCCCGAGGACGGGTCGTGACAATAATAAATTTCCCTAAAACATGTCCTAAATTTATTGGATTATACAGGTCTGACATTGAACATATTTGGGTCGATTTTGGGACCCAATGGAGCTACTTGTTGGTGATAAGGACACTTTATATTAATTAAGTTAAAGTAAATACAAAAATGACATAAGCATATATCTTTTAGGAAACCAATTTTTACATATGATAATATATGTTATATTTTAGACTATAGATATATTCATTATAAATCTAAAAAGATTTCCTACATAATGGTATTTTATTTATAAATTTTATACATTTAATATTTAAATTTATTTATGACACAATAATGATGCAGTATTTGTTTATTTATAAAAGAATCAAATCATTGGTATTATAAAAGTTAAAATAAATATAATTTGATTGTTTTGATTTCATCCACGAATTGTATTGGTTAATATGACATGTTAGGATTTCTTAAATTATTTTTTTAGAATTAATAATGTTCCTATGACTTTAACAAAAATCAATTGTTTAATATTGTCAAAATTGACATAAATAAGTTTTTAAAACATGTATTATATTATTAATTGATATTATATTCCGAAAAATATAAGGTTCAGCTAAAGGACTTATATCATGATAGGTGTATCATTAATGGACCACTTGGGGGTCGCTTGGATGTTTATATTATGTTTATTAACTATATAATATATAAATACAAAGTGACATGGTAAGTGTCAAACTAATTAACAAAGAGTTAAAAGTAAAGGATAAGGTTAATATAATGACCCAAACCTATATAAAATCTATTGGATGAAAGGATATCTTCCCATCCACACCTTATAATTTTAATAATTCACTTTGGAGACATTAGAAACCGAATATGAATTTATTAAATAATAATACTTTAAGTTTTCCTAAAGAGACCCCATATAAAAAGACACCACTTCTATCCAATTATTCACACCCTCAATGCCTTTTGATTTGGACAACCACTGACCAAATATTCTCCCATATTCCCTCACTTCAACCTAGATTCCTTATTTTGATCAGAAAGCCAACCTATGGATCCCTTTTGATCAAATCAAAAGGATGAACCCGAAGAAAAGGTAATGTTTTCACCACCCTCTTTCAAGTTCCTTTCTTCTTCAACTTATTCTTTCTTGGTTATTTAAATTATAAAATAATATCTCCAGTATATCCTATATAATGTGATTTTATTATAAATATGGTAAAACTATATTAAGTATTCTATCCATCCCTTTAATTACATGTCACCATACGTGCGTACCTACGACTTACTGTCTCCATGTCATGGTGTAATTATTATTCAATACATTATTATTCGGATGGGTATATTAATGATGTGTAATTATTGTAAATAATAAATATAGCATTAAAATTATTCTGTATATAGGACACACCACCCAAATATATATTATTTTAATATCAAAATAATGATATTTTCGCTCGTGCGTACATACAGACTACCGTCTCCACGAACGCGATGAGATTCATTCCTCATCATATCAATTTAAGAATAATTTTCATTTGATGGTTAAAAATACTTTTTAAAGACTTAATATCACTCTGTATATTAATAATATACAACCTATCCATACCAAACAGGGCTTACGTAACAAAGCATATAAAGGAAAACGAATCAGTTAACTCCCGAAAAAACAATAATACAAAAATATTACTAACAAAGCATTGTTAAAAGATCATATAGATATCATATTAATGTATATGAATCTTTTATAATTTAATAACAATTATTTCACCATTATATAGGATTTAACCTACCCTCAACCAAAGAAACGTTCAAGGTAAGGGGTTTTCATCTCACTCCTTATTCATTGTGATTCATTCCATATTGCCACTATTACCTTCTGTGTGATGTTTGTACTGCCCATAATTTTATTCTTTGTGTAATAAACTATAATTTATGTGTATTAACATATTCAGTGTATGATAGATCATTCATGGGGTGTATGATTCGTAAGATACCAAATTGGTAAGGGTTAATTCCTCAATCTCATTATTATCTGAGATTGTTTATGTGTAAGTATTTACTGGGACATTTTTATCATCCATGTCCATTTTTTATAAAAATGATTTCAAAAGGAATATTTTAATTATTTTTGAAATGTACTCTTTATCAAGATCATAATAATAAATGTTTTATGGATTTATCATTCTAAATATTTTTAATTAATGTCCATGTTTCCAAAATAATTTTAAGGATTTATTTATATGGATATGATTGTTTTGAAATGATAATTCTTTTCAAAAGTTTCAAAGTGGAATTAGACACTTTGATTCAAAAATAACTTTTAAATTACTTATTTTATAAATGTTTTCTTTTATAATTATTTTACTTTTAAATTATTTCAAAAAAATTGATATTTCTCTCAAATAGTTTTGATTTCATCTATGTCAACATCCTTTGATGGACTTTAGGCTTATTTGAAGTTGATATATTATGATACAAAACAACCATATTGTATTTATGGTTTTGTGATATGTTTGACTTTGGATGTGTTATTTTTATACCATTCAGGTTTTATGGAGAATGAATTGACTTTTCGTATGCTAGTTTTAATACGAATGTATATGTTATGTTTAAACCTATTCATATGAGGAATGCATTAGACATAATAAGTTACGGGTGGATCCCGCAATAACTCCTTGATGCATCGGTAAGGCTTAGGAGACAAACTAGTGTCTTGGCACAAGGCCTTGAAAAAAATCTTATTTGTAGTCTTGGCACAAGGCATTTACTATGTGGTTATGATAGTCTGGAACTATGCATTCCATCATTGTGAAAGTGGTTATTGATATTTCATGTGATTATTCGAATAGTAGAATATCCATGTGAATAAGTAAATGGAATTATTTCATTTTATTTTTTCTATATTATGATAAAGTTCAAGTTTAAAAGGCATTTGTTTTAGTTATACATTGCCTTAAATGTTTATGATTATTTATGAAAGTTTCTGCAATATTGTTATCCTTACTAGGCATTTGAGCTCACCCCTTTCAATGTTTTAATTTTTCCCATGATGTGAAGAAGTATTTTATGAATGACCTATAGGGATAGTATGATGGGATATGAAGACAAGATGTGGTTGTATTGTTTTCACTTTATGATGTAATGTAAGACTTATGAATATATCTCTTGATTCCAAGGCTACTAATCTAATCGGCCTTTCGAGACATGATCTTTTGTGATCATTCCAATGTTATTTAATAATGCAGTGAATCTGGGTAACTGGGGTCAGGGCGTTATAATTGGTATCAGAGGAAGTTTAGTACAAAACTGGGAAGCTAGATTTAGATAAACTCTGATTAGAGAAGATATCCCTAAGATATACATTGAGGATTTGTATAGAAGAACATCCTAGAATTTTGGTATTGTAGAGATTTTGTGAGTTTTCTGAGGAATACATCCCTGTCTAGATACGAGCAGGTAGAGGCGGCTCTGGCATAGATGTACCTAGGGGTAAAACCTGAAAAAAATGCTTTGAGATAGACTTGAACGGGAAATGGTGCATGAAAATGGGCCTTGCTGCACTCTTGGTTACGACACTCCCGGGGGATATGCTTAGGGTAATTCTCATTTTCATTACCAATCATTATGATGGGTTTATGATTATATTCTTCCTTAAAGAAAACAATTTTTTATGATTATGGATTATATCCCTAAATTGTTCAATTTATGTAAAGTGTTTTATATCTATTGAATTATGTATTTTGATTCATAAACTGATCTAGTTTATGCCATTGTTTAGAAATTTCCCCTAGTGGAAGAAATGGAAACTGTATCAATGAACGCACTCCATGTAGGGATTTACCTCTTTCTCATGATAATTATAGTGGAGTTGGTGATGAAAGTAATGCTGATTAGCTAATCACTATACTGGGAAAACTCACTCAGGTTATGAATAATAACCTTACACATATGGAGCACCCTGATCCATAGCATGGAGGATCAATGTTAGATCACCTGATGAGTCAACAACCACCAACATTCCATGGGAGTTCAAATCCCTTAGTAGCAGAGAAATGGATAAAATCTTTAGAGGAAATATTCGATGCTTTGGGGAGTAGTGAAAGGGAAAAAGATATTATGGCATTTTACTGCCTCATTGGAGATATTGATCAATGGTGGTCATTGATTCAAAACACGAAAAAATATGATGAAGTATCAAATATGTAAATGAAGGTGTTCAAAGAGATTCCCTTAGAAAAATACTTTCCTTGTGACCATCGAGCAGATATGGAAAGTCAATTTCTGAGTCTGAGGCAAAAGGAGGATGAGAATGTCACAAAGTACGAGGCTAACTTTACAAGGTTAGGGAGGTATACTGTAGATTATATACATAACCCAAGAGGTAAGATTGATCGTATCTTTGATGGGTTAAAACCATTCCTTCATCGAGCATTAGTCTCACAATCCTTCTCTCCATACGAAGATATTTCCTCATGTGCTATCATGACCGAAAAAGAATTCTCTATGTCTTATGACTTTAAAGAAAAGCAAGAGAAGAAGATATCTTCTGATCAATCTGGAAATGGAAATAAAGGGAAGAAGGGAAAAGTTGAATATACATCCTGTAGTAAATGTGCGAAGAAACACCCTGTTACTTTCTTGAAAGTAAGGGGAGTCTGTTACCAATGTTGTGAAAAGGACACCAAGCTCGTTATTGCAAGGGGAAGAATGAACTATCGATGTTCAATGCTACAACTGCAGGGAGATGGGACATTAGGAAAATGAATGTCCTAAAATTCACGGAAACATACCTCAGAAAAGGCCACGGGATCATGACCAAGCTTATGCTATCATTACTTCTGAGGTAGAAGCTCCAAAAGATGTTGTGGTAGGTAATTTAATGGTTTCCTCAAGTTTAGAAAATTCATTATTTGATTATGGATCATCGCATTGTTTCATATCTCCCCAGTTTGCTATGAAAATTAGATATTTCCAATTTTATTTAACAAGGGAGTTGTCCATTAAAACTCCTAAGGGAAGTATCATCGCAACAAAGTTTTGTGAATCCATTCCCATTAGAGCATATAAATTATCTTTATCTATTGATCTCATCAGCATACCTATGATTGAGTTTGATATAATCCTCGGTATGGATTGGCATTCATACCATGATGTGAAGATTTATTGTAAGAATAAGGAGGTTAAATTTTGTGATGATGATGATAAGGAACACCTTATCTTTAGAGCAGAATCATCACCACCCAATTCTTATCTAGATCTACCCCCAGTAGCTCAACTCAATTCAATTATTAGGGAGGAAGAAAATGAGATAACTATGGGTGAGGAATGGAATAATCAAATAGAGGATGCACCTACTGTGAGAGAAATGTTGATGTGTTTCTAGAATATTTACCTGGACATCCTCTAGAATGAGAAATTGAGTTTTCCATTGATTTAATTCCTGGATCAAGGCCCATATCAAAGACCCCTTATAGAATGGAAACTATGAAATTATTTGAACTAAAGAACGAACTAGAGGAATTGAGTTATAACGGTTTATTCTCTCTAGTGTTTCTCTATGGGGAGCCCTGTCCTTTTTGTTAAGAAGAAAGATGGATCTATGAGGTTATGTATCGACTACAGGGAAATCAATGCTATAACAATAAAGAATAAGTATCCCCTACCTCATATTGATGATTTATTTGACCAACTGCATGGAGCTTAATACTTCTCAATGATTTACCATCAATCTGGATACCATCAGTTGTGTGTGAAAAGGAATCCATTCCGAAGACAACATATCGTACTAGGTACGGGCATTACGATTTTAAAGTAATGCCTTTTGGGCTGACTAATGCACCCTCTAATTTCATGGATTTGATGAACAATGTTTTCAAGGAATATCTTAATGATTTTTTAGTGGTGTTTATTGATGATATCTTGGTATATTTCAAATTCTATGAAGATCACGAAAATGAATTTCGCATTATTCTGAAGACTCTGAGAAGACATGAATTATATGGTAATTTTATCAAGTGTGAATTCTGGCTTTAGGAGATTTCTTTTCTTGGCCATAGTGTCTCCAAGGATGGAATCTCTTTTGATCATTCTAAGACAAGAGCAATCCATGAATGGAAAAAACCAATGAGTTTAACCATGGTACATAGTTTTATTTTCTTAGCAGGTTATTATCGGTGTTTTGTTAAGAATATTACCCGATTGGCTAATACATTAACAAAGATTACACGTAAAGGGGATAAATTTGTTTGGAAAAAAGAGTGTGAAGAATATTTTGAAGAACTGAAGAAAAGATTAGTCAATGCTTCTATATTGACATTACCATCGGGGAATGATGGGTTTGTTATTTATAGTGATGCATCAATGAAAGGACTTGGTTGTGTCCTTATGCAGAATCACAGAGTTATTGTCTATTCATCACGACAGCTGAAAGTTCATTAGAAAAACTATCCTACTCATGATCTTGAGTTAGCAGCTGTGATCTTTTCTTTGAAGATATGGATACATTATATCTATGTTGAAAAATGTGAGACATATACCGATCATAAGAGTTTTAAGTATATTTTCTCACAAAAAGAACTCAACATGAGGCAAAGGCGATTGCTTGAACTACTCAAGGATTATGATTGCACGATACACTACCACACGAGGAAGGCAAATAAGGTGGTAGATTCTTTGATCAGAAATGATCATGGAGTTTTGAAAAAGATGAGAGTTTATAGGGATTCTATTTTCATGGACCTAGTAATGTTGGATATGGGAATAACCATGGAAGGTGAAACATCGATAATTTTTCAAATGGTTTCCAAACCATCATTACTAGAAGGGATTAAGATTTCTCACACCGATGATGAAGAGTTTCAAAAGAAGATTAATGCTGTGAATGATGGGAGATTGAGTGACTTTTGTATGAAGATGGAATATTTAATTTTAGGAAGAGACTTTGTGTTCCCGATATACCTTATTTAAAAGGGAATTGTTGGATGATTCTCATAGTTCCAATTTATCTATACACCCTAGAAGCACCAAAATGTTTAGAGATATAAAGGAACAATTTTGGTGGGACAACATAAATATGGAGATTGCTGATTTTGTGTCAACATGTATGGTTTGTCAACAAGTGAAAGCTAGAAGGAAACAGCCTGGAGGAGTCATGTAACCTCCTCCCATAACTCAGTGGAAATGAGATAATATCACAATGGACTTATTCATGGGACTACCAAAGACTCCTATAAGGAACGATACAATATGTTTCATTGTTGATTTTCTTACCAATTCAACACATTTTCTCACTACAAGAGAAGATATACCACTTGAACATCTATCAAGGATATATATTAATAAAGTTGTGAGACTTAATAGAGTACGCCTATCGATTGTTTCTGATCATGATCCCCATTTTACTACAAAATAATTGAAGATTCTTTAGAAGGCCTTGGATACTGATCTTCATTTTAGCACTGCTTACCACTCTCAAACAGATGGACAATCAGAATAGACTATTCAAACCTTAGATGACATGTTGAGATCTTTCTCACTTGACTTTCAGGGTATGTGGGATCAATATTTATCCCTGGTAGAATTTTCCTATAACAATAACATCCATTCAAGTATTCAGATGGCACCATAAGAAGCGTTATACGGAAAGGGAAGTCGAACCCCAACCATGTTGAGATGACGTTGCTGAAAGAAAACTCATAGGCCCAGAACTGGCAGAGGAAACGATGAAAAAGGTAATGGTAATAAAAAACCACATCAAAGCAGCTCAAAGTAGACAGAAGATCTATGCCAATAACCAAAAGAGGGATTTGGAATTTCAGGTAGGAGATCATGTTTTCTTGAAGGTATCTCCATGGAAGGGAGTTATAAATTTCGGTAAGAAGGGTAAATTGGGTCCCAGGTACATCAGACCTTTTGATATTCTAGAACAAATTGGGCATGTAGCTTACAATTTGGTAATGCCGCAAGTCTCTCCAAAGTTCATGATGTTTTCCACATATCATAGTTGAGAAAATACATTCCTGACACAACACTTGTACTCAACTATGAAAAATTAAAACTAGAACCCAATCTATCTTATTTCAATGATCCCGTCAGGATTCTTGATACAAGAGAACAAGTATTGAGAAACCGGACGAATTGTTTTGTAAAAGTTCTATGGAGAAACTATAAAATGGAAGAGGCAACGTGGGAACCCGAGGAACTTATGATGAAGAATCACCTTAGTCATTTCATGCGATAGTATTATTCAAATTTTGAGGACAAAATTATTTGACGAAGGGGAGAATGTAACACCCCAAGCTTCCACGATATGATTCTCTTTGAATAATACAGTAGCATGGGTTGTACGCAACTTCGAGATTCTAACACACTATGACCAATCAAAGTAGTCGTTATGAATAGAAATACCCTCTTTTTAAAATTTTATAAATTTTATCTCTCAAAATGGACTTCATTTTTGGATTCGGAATATTGAAATTAGCCTAGGGTAAAAAATTTGGATCTTTTCGGATAACTTTTATATTTTGATGAATAGTGAAAATTACTAAATTTTAATTAAAACCCACTTTTTAATCAAAATAATTAATAGTGATAAATTATAAATTTGACTTGTTTTAAATTATATTTAGAATATATTTTTACCATTTAATACAATTTTGGTCATTGGACATAATTTCACAATTATACCGAAGATAAACAAGTGTTATCCTTTTGATATTTATTATTTTTAAAGACACGCTTTTTTGTTTTGGCTGCATAAATTAATATTAAATTAATTTCATCCACATCTGTGTTTTGAATTTGGAAAATTGGAATCCATATTTAGAATCAGGATGTCCAAATTTTGTAAATATGTAACATTTATTTTTAGACATTTTGAATAATTACTTCGGTAAATATTTTATTTACCATGGTTAGTGGGTAAATCCAGTATATAATTGTAAAAACATATTATAATAAACATAAATTACCCTAAAACGTGTTCTAACCTGATTTTTTGATACATGTCCGACCTTGGGAATATTTGGGTCGATTTTGGGACCCCATGGAGTCACTTTTTGGTGATAAAGACACTTTATATTAGTTAAGTTAATGTAAATACAAAAATGACACAAGCATATATCTTTTAGCAAAGAAATTTTTACATAGGGTTATATATGTTATATTTTAGACTATATATATTAATTACAAAGTTAAAATTATTTCTTATATAATGGTATTTAATTTATAATTTTTAGACATTTAATAAATAAATTTATTTATGACACAATAATGATGGATTATATTCCTTATTAATAAAAGATTCAAAAAATTTGTATTATAAAAGTCAAAATAAATATAATTTGAATGTTATGATGACATACACAAATTTTATTGGTCATTATTGCATGTTAGGATTTCATAAATGAATTTTGTTTGAATTATTAAATTTGTTAAGACTTTAACAAAAATAAATTATTAAATATTGTAAAAATTGACATAAATAAGTTTTAAAACAAGTATTATATTAATAATTGATATTCTATTCCTTAAAATCTAGGTTTTGACCAAAGCACTTATGTAATGATAGGTGTATCATTAATGGAACACTAGGGGGGTCTCTTGGATGTATATTATAAGTTTATTAACTATATAATATAAACATACAATGTGACAACGTAAGGGTCAAACAAATTAACTAAGAGTTAAAACTAAAATATAAGGTTGATATAATGACCAAAAAATTATCTAAAATATATTGGTTGAACTAATTTCGACCCATCCCAACCTTAGACTTTGAATATTCCACTTTTAATCCATTAGAAACCGAATATGAATTTATTATATAATAATACATTATGTTTTCCTAAAGAGCCCCTCCTCCCCCTTATAAAAGGACACCACTTCTAACCAATTATTCACACATTAAAAGCTTTTTGGTTCGGCCAAACCCTGCCCAAATATTCTCTCAACATTCCTAACTTAAACCTAGAGGCCTTATTTTGATCATAAATCCAACCTATGGAGCCCTTTTTGTCAAATCAAAAGGAAGAACCCGAAGAAGAGCTAATGTTTTCACCACCCTCTTTCAAGTTCATTTCTTCTTCAACATTTTTTTCTTTGTTATTTAAATTATATAATAAGACCTCAAGTGTCTCCTATATACTATGATGTTATTATAAACATGTTACAACCATATTCTGTATTCTATCCATCCCTTGAATGACATGTCACCATACATGCGTACTTACGGCTTACCGTCTCCACGTCGTTGTAAAATTGTTATTCAATACATTATTAGTTAGATGGGTATGATAATGATGTGTAATTCCTGTAAATAATAAATATGACATGAAAATTATTCATTATATATTATACACCACCGAATTATATATTATTTTGATATCAAAAGAATTTTTTTTTGCTCAGGCCTACGTACGGACTGGCCTCTCCACCAACGCGATGATATTCATTCCCCATCGTATCCATTCAAGAATAATTTTTATTTGATTGTTAAAAAAATGTTTAAAGACTTAAAATAATTGTGGATATGAATAAGATACAACCTGTACATAACCAACATGTCTTATGTAACAAACCATATAAAGGAAAACGAATCAGTTAACACCCGAAACAATGATAATACAAAAATATTACTAACAAGGCAATGTTAAAATATGATATATGATATCATATTAAAGTATATGATTCTTGTATAATTAAATAACAATTATTTTACCATTATACAAGAGTTTAACCTATCCTCACCCAAGTAAAAGTACAAGGTAACTGGTTTTCCTCTCACTCCTTATTTCCTTGAGATTCGTGCCATATTTCCACTATTACCTTTTGTGTGTTGTGTGTACTACCCATAATTGTATTAATTGTGCAATACACTTTAATTTATTTGTATTTACATATTCATTGTATGATACCTCTTTCATGTGGTGTATGTTTCATAAGATACCAACTTGGTAAGGGATAATTCCACAATCTCATTATTATCCGTGATTGTTTATGTGTAAGTATTTACTGGGACATTTTTATCATCTATGTCCATTTTTCATAAAATGATTTCAAAAGGAATATTTTAAGGATTTGTGAAAGTTAGACTTTATCAAGATCATAATTTTAAATGTTTTAAAGATTTATCATTCTAAATATTTTTAATTGTTGTCCATTTTTTCAAAATGATTTTAAGGATTTATTTATATGGACATGAATGTTTTGAAATGATAATTCTTTTCAAAAGTTTCAAATTGATATTGGACACTTTGATTCAAAAATAACTTTTAAATTACTTCCATTATAAATGTATTCTTTTATAATTATGTCACTTTTAAATGATTACAAAAAAAATAGATATTTCTCTCAAATAGTTTTGATTTCATCTATGTCAACATCCTTTGATGGATTTTATGCTTATTTGATGTTGACTTATTATGATACAAAACATACATATTTTATTGTTGGTTTTGTGATATGTTTGACTGTGGATGTGATATTTTTATACCATTCATGGTTTATGGAGAAATTATATACATTTCGTATGCTAGTTTTAATACGAATGTTTATGTTATGTTTAAACCTGTTCATATGAGGAATGCATTGAACTTAATAAGTGATTGGTGGAGCCTGATATAGCTCCTCGATTCATCGGTAGGTCTAATGAGACAAACTAGTGTCTCGGCACAAGGCCTTGAAAAAATCTTATTTGTTGTCTTGGAACAAGGCCTTGACTATGTGGTTATGATAGTCTGGAATTTTGAATTCCATCATTATTAATGTGGTTATTGATATTGCATGTGATTATTCGACTAGTAGAATATCCATGTGAATAAGTAAATAACATTATTTCATTTTATTTTTCCTATATTATTCTGAAGTTCATGTTTAAAAGGCTTTTTTTAGTTATACATTTCCTTAAATGTTTATGACTATTTATGAAATTTTCCGCAATAGTGTTATCCTTACTGGGCATTTGAGCTCACCCCTTTCAGTGTTATAATTTTTCCCAGGATGTGAAGAAGTATTTTATGAATGACCTACAGGGATAGTATGAGGGGATATGAAGATAATATGTTTTTGTAGTTTTTTTCACATTATGATGTAATGTATGACTTATGAATATATCTAGTGATTCCAAGGCTACTAAACTAATAGGTCTTTCGAGACTTGATCTTTTGTGATCATGTCAATGTTATGTAATAATGCACTGACTCTACATAACCCAGGTTGGTGCATTGCATGAATAATGATTTATGCCATCCACTGTATACAGATGTGGAATTTTATGAATGTATTATGTCAAAATTCTATAAATTTATATACATGAAAAGATCCTATATTTGAAAGAAATTATTTATTGACAAAAATTAATGATTGTGTATTATAATAAGGCAATGTCCTTATTTTTAAGGGGTGTTAGTTTGATTGAATAATGAATCTATCCAATTGGACTGTGTAGTGGGCTAGATGATGGTGAATGGATGATATGAAACATAATATTACAATATTTCACTTCTTATTTTATTATAATATTTTTGTTTATTTTTTTTAAAATGTTGTGGTTTATATGTTATCATTGGATTTCATAATTCTATAATGGATTTTCCACCAGATTTATATAGTTAACAAAGAATCCAATACATATAATTACATAATTTTTAACATTTATATTTATATACAATAAAAATAACACAATAATCAATTTGAATAATGTATTTGAATTATATTATTCATATTACATAATAACTTATCTAAAATAAAGAAACATTATTTTAAAATGTATAATGATCACCTAGGTTCATCTGAGCCTGTAAAATATTATAAGATAATATGTGGAATATATAAAAAAATTTTGGGGAGTTATAAAATCTAGTAATGGAATAAGAATGATCCCCAAAAACAACAGAACATCACATCATACAAGAATATTATCACGAATAATCATATAGATGTATGAAATAATGAATATGGGATAATAAAATCATACCATCATATTAATATAGTAATAACATAAAATATAGAATAAGAATAAACTAAGGGTCACAGCCTAGAGACAAATAACATGGAAGAAATTATCCCATCATGGATTAGGTCTACACTAAATTCTTATATATTACATCTCACGAGATATAAACATCAGCTAGATCATTTGAGTTCTACCTAGAAAAATTGTTTATAATTAAAAATGTTAGGTATGGGGAACTACAAAACTATAATAAAACACAATGACCCACACATGTAAGAAGACAATTATTCTTGATTCAAAGACCTCCCAGACACCCCATGTGTCCCTTTACCACAAGGCTAGGCTTTGGGGAAAGGAAACCCCATTATAACTTATAAATATTGGTTTGTTCGACATAATGGAATAAAATACAAGGAATAAGAATAATAAATCCCTATAGAATGTAATTTTTTAAATAGTCCTTCCACAAAGAAAATTTGAACAATATTCCACAAAGATTCCAATTATAAAATGGATTAAGATATTTTTTGGGATTTATCATTGAATCAGTATTAATAAATTTATAATATAGAGTTCTTTTATTGTATAATTCATGATATATTGTAGTGAATTTTATATAAAAATTTACATTTAAATTAATTTTAATGAATAATTAAAATATGTTCAAAAAATAACAGATATATTAATTTCATACCAAAATAGAGGTAAAAAATTTATTTCTTATAAAGAATCATAAATTTATAAAAACATGATATTTTAATAATTTTATAAAGGTTTGTGTTACATAAATATATTATGAGATCGAAATGCTACCCATAGTTAGGTTTTATTTCTATGATAGTACTAAAAAATGAACCAAGTGAATGTATAAAAATAGAATGTAAAATAAGTTTTATTTTTGTATATATATATGATACATATATTCTTTGTTTTGAATCATTCAAAAATTTTAAATAGAGGGAAATGTGGGGTAGAGATAAAAAGGCATAACCCGGTTAAATGAAGGGAGGTTGGAGAGTTCCCTAACCTCATGTCTCGATTATTTATGAAATTTCACTCAATGTTTTGAAAAATAAAATAATTTTTTTAATATTTCATTTAGAAACATAAGTAAATATTTTTTTACTATTATGATATTTTTTGTTTAAGAGCCCTTTAATTATGATTCAATTTTTAAAATTACTATCGTGAGGTCATTCATTTCAGGTTTCCAATGTCACATCACATGTGTATAATTATAGATGTTATTTATGAAATGGTTTTATAGAATTATAAGTCTAACAGTTTGGTGTTAAAGTGTTATATACTTTAAAAAGGTCTTTATTATCAAATTGTATTTATAACATGAATTATACTGTGATTGCAACTATTATGTGCATTTAGGTTATTTTTCTCAAGATGATAAATATGTAGGTTTCACTTATGTATTATATCTATATATCTAATCCAAAATTTTATGAAAAATATAAAATATTAATTAAAATAATGATTATACATCTTTATAACTAGTTTAATCCATAATTTGATTATTTACAAAATGGGTTGAACATTCATACATGTGGACTAGGGTTTTAGTTTAAAGATATTAATAAAAACATATAAATATAAAATCTATATAATAAAAAGGGGAAACATCCACTCAATATCAATTTTTTCAAATTAAAACAATATACGTAAATTTAATATTCTTTTTACATAAAAACTCATTTGATTTATTAATGTTTAATCCCTATAGTGAATTGGATTCCTTAATATAGTTCACAGTCATATGTAGGTCGTAAGGAAAAAATTTAAAAATATTGTATGAGAAAAAAATCTGATTAATTCATGTAAATTGAAAGAATCATGTAAGTTTATATTAAAAATCATGTAATCTTGTAATAAATTATTATTATTTTACATAATAAACTATGAGATCAAATATTCATCTTATTACACATTAAATAATTGTAATTTCCAAGATATCATTACAAGTCTCCTCACCATAAACCATGAAGAAAAAATAATAATTATGACAGTTTCATGTAAAATATAGGTACTCATTAAAACATTTTCTTGCAAAACATAGTTTTGACCATAAAATGGTGGATAAAAATTCCTACGAATAAAATATCATCTTATTACCATATAAAAAGGGAATTTAGTGATAAATAATATACCTAAAATGAAAATTCTAATTTTTTCCTTGGGGAATTATCTTCATAGGACTCTTAAAATAACAATTTGATGAGCTCTTATCAAATGAATTAACTAATAGGATAATTTCAATATAATTCATTATAGAAAATGACCAATACCAAATTCCTTGGAGAGTCATATTAGTATCACCCATTATAATGAACTATATCTTAATACGATAACATAAAAACCACATAAAATAATTGAATTTCATTATAGAATCTAAAAAATTATCCCATTAATTTATATTCTTAATACATTCCAATATTCAAGTAAATATTTCTGTAAAAATAATTTTTCATTGATAACTATCTAAAACAAAATTCATAGAAGAATGAGAAAAATAATATTAAATTTGAAATAAAAATGAATTCCATATATGAAAATTTTTATTTAATAATTTTTATGGTGGGGTTAATTCATCTCAAGTAGTATATTTTAAAAATATATTGATTTTAATCCTATAAAAAAATTTCCAAAAGAAAACATTTTGAAAACATTAGCAAGAATTCATTTAATTTATTTTAATGAATGTAATTTGTTTAAAACCACATTGATCATTTATTTAATTTTATTAATAACAATTTTGAGAAATTTAAAAGAACATTGATATGTAAAAAAATAAAATAAATATGTTAAAAAATTTAAAATATGGTTTTAAATAAAAATATCTTACCTCAAGAAGGAAATTCAAACTGAATTATTTATCTCTTATATAACAAAATAATTTAAATTTTCCACATTATTATGAACCTGTTTTAGTGTATTTCTACTTAATAGTTAACTTTTTATTATTTATTACAAATATTTATGTAATTATTAAATTATTTATGTTCATAATGGATGTTTTTAGGTTGTTTTAATCAAAATCACAAAAAAAATCATGGGGATAAAAATGGTAAATGGGGACCCAGTTCCGTTATCTAGAAAATATTAATCAAGGAATAATTTTCCATTATATACATTAACTATAATTTTATAACTATTCATGAATTAAATTTATGAAAAAACATATCATTACTTATTAGAGGTGGTTATCCACGGGTATGCACAAACAATCTTATTATATTACAATGGATGGAAGGTAATGAAAATTTATAATAAATTATTATTAAAGAATTATAATAACATAATGATAAAAATATATCTAAATTAAATCTGTATTTATAGACATTATTAATAGTAATATATGTAAAATGATACACATCGCTTCATTGAGGTAGAATCTGACACGTAAAAATGAATAATTTTTTTATCCCTGATAAGATTTAAATGGACATCAAAATAGGGTTGAAAAGAATTATAATATCATTTAATTAAATGGAATATAACAATTCTATTATTGTAGAATGTTCATAGATGAATTTAATTAGTCAGAATATGAAATAACATAAAAAATAATTTCTTTAGATTTATAACTCATATTTGGAAAACCGCCATTGGATTGCAAATTAAGCCTTATAGGATGTGGTTTTGATGATATAAGATCCTCTATGTCATGGGTAGGATGGTTGGGAAGGTATTTATCATATATTTTTAGATATATGTATTTAATGATGTGTGATGAATAGAGGAGAATTGGTTCCCTTTAATAAGTGAGTAGAGCAACACAATTGTACTTTTTATAAACATTAAAATACTTAAAATTAATTAATCAAGGTAATGTGTCTAAAAACAATAAAATTTTAAGGAAAGGATTTGACGTTCAAAATATCATCACAATGTAATATTTAATTTGAAATTTTTGGCATTATCAAAATGTATTTACATTCCATTGCATATTCTACCCTTTAGTGTGGTGACCCATTTTTACCAAGGTTATTGCCCATTATGAGAATCAAATGAAATTAAAAAAATTAATAAATTTGGACCACATGATTCCAATTATGAAATATTTATTTATAATTCAATTTGAATAAGTAGAAGAAATTAATTTTTAATATACTTATAATGACCCCAAAGCTTGTAGCCTAAAGAAAGAGGGTTCCTATTTACATTAAAACTTGATAAAAATGACTGAATCCCATAAGACCAAGACGTTTAGAAATATTAGTAAAATAGATACATACAATAAAATGAAATTATATTTTAAACCATAAAATAAAAAACTTAGTGTGATTCAATATTCTGAACCCTTAAACCTATTCTTGGATCTCATCTTGATATAATCCTGAAAGAATACAAATTATGGGTATGAAATGATTCCTAGTAAGGGTTAAATACATCAATATATACAATAATTAATAAGGCATAATAAATATTTAATGTTGAATAAATAAAATCTTCATCATTTAGTAAATATATATATTTTGAAAATTAATATGGAATGAGTGAATTATGTATTAATGAGTCCATATAAATAATCACATGTTCTTGAAACATATCTATATATATTTTTCAAAATAATCACATTGACGTCAGTAATTGATTCCATAATTATGTAATTCATAATTCTATAAATATGAAACTTATCATTGATTCATTTTGACCAGATATTACAAACATCCATCAAGGGGACATGCCAAGACTGTTTAATCAAGGGGTTGTTGCACAATAAAATCCCATTAAATATAGTAAGAAAACTAGTATGTCTCATGAAACTGACCAATTCATCTATTGGATACATAGTAATATATCCCAAACATCACTGAGTAATTCAAATTCAATAACCATATTAACAACATATACAACAGAATATATATTATTTATTCAAAAAAAACATTTTTGTATTGAAAGATATAGTATAAAAAATTTCATTACATTACCCATTCAAACTGATTATAAAATTTATAGGAAATGAATAAGGATGATATCATTGAAAAATATCCTTAGTGGTATATAAAAGTTTTTTTCCCCTTTAATTATATATCATAAAAAAATCATAAAAAATTCATTTGGAAAATACCATTTTAAATTTGAAATCCCCTTTTAATAACTATTAATGTATAAAATATTAGGGAATACATATTCCTTGAAAAAAATTGTGAAAGTATATGAAGAAACTACATAAAATTTTTTTAATGACATTGATAAATAGATTTCATATTTAGTTAGTCAAAATAAAAAATCATATCAAATTTTTGGAATAATAAATATAAGTACATCATTTTGAAAAATAAGAAACAATTCAATCTAAAATATAATGTAAAAATTATATCATGATTAAAAATTAATTTAATCAATCATATAAGAATATTAAAAAAAATAAAAATATAATAATGGAAGAAAATTATATAGTAATAAAGTGGAAATAAATTAAATTTTATAAAAAAAATTGTTTTTTTATGTTTTTAGTATATAAGAGTGGAAAATGAAATGAAAACTTATAGTTTTCAGAAATATCCACATGAATGGAAAATATAATGGATTTATGTTGTGAAAATTATATAAATACCACAAAAAACTAAATATAAACAATCCAAATTAATGATGACAGTGGGTAATAAGCCCTTATATCTTGAGTAACTTTTGAATCATAATCCCCTTGAACGAAATTACATAAAATGTATATTTAAATACAATGAATAAAATGGTAATCATGATTTATCATATTAAATGGGTACTATATACACCTCATTATAATGATTGGTGTATTTCCTAATATATGAACCAAAGAATAAAATTTGAGTTGAATAAACCAAAAAATAATCACAACATTGAAATGAGAATTTATAAATGAAGTAATTAAGTGTAAGAAATTATAATCCCCAACACATAAGTGGAAGTTCTAAATAAATCAATTGAAATCCATTTGACACATAATATTTACATAATATAATCAATTATTATATAATATAACCGAATGAAATAAATTTGAGTTATGAAACACTTACCAATTGGTAACTTTTAAGGCAACCCCCTATGACGAAATATTTTGAATTAAATCACAAACCTATATTAATTATGAACTATTAATGACATAATATATAAACTGTGAAAAATATAAACAACATAAAATATTTTTTAATAATAACATTAAAACATGACTTAATGAAAGGTAATTTAGAATAACGTTCTTACCTCATGTATGAATCATCACATAGGTTATTTATCATAAAAAATAATAACAAATGTCTACTATTCAATTTATTAATTTTTTTTATGAATATTATTATTTATTACCTATTTATATTTATTCACTTAATTAACTATGTTCACCTCATATGTTTTGATGATACTCGAATCATATGTCCAAAATTACATTAGCAGGTTCATAGTAGTGAAAGAGGTAATTCTTTCATCATTATCATAATAATAATAGTAAAATAATTATTATTTCTATAAATAAATTATAATTTTAAATCCATAAATTTAATATGGTTTTGAAAAATGAACTACATTTGAATTATAGATACAATATGTCATACGTTCACATACGTAACATTTCAATCTATTAATGATAATGATGAAAATAATATAATTATTATATACCCTTTTTCAATGAGAATTATATAATAAAAACTATATTATTTTAATTAAATAAACTTATATATATATCATACATATTATGTGTTTTTGGCTAAGTAATCACATCATGTTGTAGAGGTGGTAGTCCACAGGTACACATAAAAGGAAATATAATTTTTATTTATGGGAATGGTAATAAAATATATGATATATTAAATTATAATTATGATAAATATGTCATGAATATCATATAAAATCATTAAATTTAACATTATTAATATTCATGAGAGGTGATTACGGAAAAATAATTACATTGGTTCATCGGGCCATAGTCTGTCGTTCACATAAATAATGATTTCATTTCTCATTTAATAAAAAAAGAGATTAATGAATAATATTCTGTTAAAATAATATAATAACAACATACAGAATATAATGATGATATTATATTATAATTTCTTAATAATATTTTAAATATGTTGAAAAATAAATAAAACAAAAACACTCATTCATGAATTGAACCTCTTCTTCGGACAATATCATTATGGTTACACTGAAAGCCTTCCTAGGATGGTTATATAATAAAAAATTACTCAATGATATAAAAAATAAATAAATAAATGGATTTGGGTATGGATTGGATAATCCAAAAGTCTTATAAGTGTGAATAAATGAATAAATGGGGTTTCCTTATAAACGTGAGGGGTATGGATATTTTAGAATTTTATAAAATATAAATTTAATATAAAATTAATTTTCGTTGGAAGAATAATCAAAAAAGATACAATGAAACTATAGGTTTCTTTTTGGTCTAAATGAAATTAAATTAATATGTAGAAATTTTTAGATTAGGGTTCTACTATAATCTATTTTTTAACCCACGTTATTATTTTTTTGTCAATTATCTTCATAATAATGGTTTTACTCTTTAGTGGGAAAGATAAATTCTTTAAAAAGAAAATAATGGAAAATAAATTTACAATTTTTTATATTTTAAATATTATTACAGTCACATGACCTAGGAATGTATTATTAATAATTTAAGTCATTTATTAATTTTTTTATTTTAAAATATTATTAAAGAAATTTTTGGGACAATTCAGTTAATTTAAAATTGAAAGAAACTTGAATGTAATTAAATTAAACAATAATACTTTCATACATAACTAAATTATTATATTTATCTAAAAATTTAGTGAATCACAATAATTCCTTGAATTTATATTACTTTTAATATTTTCAAAAAAAATTGGTAAACTTTTTATTAATTAAATAAATACCTTGTCGGTGCTGTATAAAAAATTAAGATAAATATTTCATTTGTAAAAATAATAACATAAAATCTATGATAAAAAATCAATGGTCATTAATATTAATATTTATAACTAACCATTATTTTCTACCCCAATCAAAAAATATTATAGATATTAAAAGTATGAAAGTGATATTTGTTTAAAACAATCAATATATGTAAATTAAAAAGTCAAATAATTATGCCACAAATTGATAATATATTTCAACAATGGATAGAAATTTTTAAAATACTCTAATGAAAATGATAAATTATTATTTTAGAGTAACAAATTAGTCATTTTCATGTTATTTTCAAACATATTTATCAGATTTACCTTAACCGTATTGATAATCATTTACTATAGTTACTGATAACAATGAATGAAAATGAAAGAGAACTTTTAATCAAATTTTTTAATCTCGATTCCAAATATTCAAGCTATTTTTAATGATTAAATTCACAGAACTGGAAGAATTGAATTTAACATTTGACATGCGAGAGGCGATAAAAAATTATTTTTGATAAAATTGAATTTTTAGGAATAACATTTTTTATACAATATAAAATTATAAAATTAATTCAAATACCAAAAAATTATTATGTTTAATAAAAATTTTATAAATAATAGGAAATTATTTACTTAATTCTAAAATACATGAGAAGATAACATATCGTTCAGAAAAATCAGTATTCATTAAAAAATACAACATTCCATAAAAGTATCGAAATTTAATCGTAATATAATATTGTTATGATAATTTAAAATATGATATACTATTTATAAAATAAAATATATTGTTCTAGAAAACATTTATAATATTTTATCATGAAAATCAGTAATATAAATTTTTGTAGAAAATGTATTTTTGACGAATAAAATGTATTTACTAGAAATTGAGTAATGATTTTCGATAAATTTTTCAATACATATATATTGAGTAGTATATATATATATATATCATAAACTCGTTAATAATATTCCAAAATTCCAATTTATTAGTTATTTTAAAAAAATCAAATTTAAATAATATTATTTCTTTTTTAATTTAGGCTCTTTGTTTTATGTTATATAAGATATTAGATAATGTTTTATTTTATTTAAAATTCTAAGGTTTTACATTACACTACCCTATAATAAATTTTGTCCAATTAATTTTTTATCGGTATTTTTTAAACAAGGGACTGAAAGTTTAAAATAATTTTTTTAAACAATACATATTAAGATGGGTTAATAATACATCCTATTGATATGAGGGATATGGAAATATGAATGTAATTATATTACTAGGATTACAAAATAATATTTATTATTATATATAACAAGATTTTAAAATTTTAAATTTCAACTCATAAAGTCATTTTGTATTCCAGTGGTAGGAATTTCACCTATATTTCCCTGTGGTTTTGAGTAGGAGCCTCATTGCCTTACCAGATGTGACTTGTTTTACTTTTGAGAAAAACTATAATAATATAATTCGTATAATTTTCCAAAATTTATAATGAAAATACATAAAATAAAATTAATCATCTTAGATTATATACATCATGGTTGTTATCAATAAATATAATCTTATTAAATTATTCCTTATACATAAAAATGCTTTTTGTTGGATCTATGGTTTATATATACCTTATCCAAATAAATTTTCTCCCATAATATTATTAATCACATTAATATCTCATCACATAAAACTAATTTGAGATTGTCTATATATTTGAACTTATGATCACCCATAAATCTATAAACCCATGATGTTAAACATAACTCTTATAATAATCTTACATGAAGACATACATGATTCCCAATTTAAAATAATTCTACGAAGTTTTATGATTCCTATAACATCAATACTATTGATGAAAAAATACAATATTAATATTGAATCCCAAATATAAGTAATTCGACCTATTCACATCCTTTTTAGTATAAAATAGGGCATTCCATATTTGTAGATTCAGCCTTTAATATATGGAATAAACTCAGATAATTATCAGGTTCCCCACATTCAGTAAAATGAATTATAAATGGGTCTCTAGGATGAAATTTAATTCTCTCCAATAAATTCCTCACTTTTCCAGTACAATTAGTTTTTATATTCACTTTTTGTAAACCTAATATATTTTCATGTTCCATTAAAAAATTATCATAGGTGTCTCTATCCATGTTAAAACATAAAATAAATTCATCATTACTTTATCCATTGTATCTACCAATCAAGGGTTTAGCGAAATCCACCACTCTCTTCATTTCTTGATCTATGGGATAGAGAGGTAACATGTTGTTAATATTATATTAGGAAAAATAATTAATGCAAAATCATAATATCATTCAATTTAGTCATTTTCCTATTTATTTTCTCAGAATCCCCCAATTTTCCATGATATTAAGAATAAAAAATTTTCCACCTGGTTAATTCCATTGACTAATATCAAAAATCAGGATGTGGGAAGCAATAATCAGTATTATGAAAAATAATTTATTAGATACCGAAATCATGAAACCATATTTTTTATATAGGAAAACATGATTTAAACCTTGTCTATCCATGATGATCATCTATTCAAATCCATCATGATGGTTCATAATGAAAATATGAAGTACCCCATAAATATCTGATATGAATTTAAAACTAGTTTATGCGAAAGCGAACTCATTCTGTGTCCCAAAATTATAGATGAGATATACTTTATCAAGTGTTTTCTATGTTTTTTATTATCGATGAATATATTCTAAATAACATGACCTGTTATAATATCTGGTCCTGGATTTATTACATTGAAAATAATATAATACCTTCTTAGAAAAAATTTAGTCAATTATCATATACATTGACAAATCCAAAAATTCAGTCACAAAGTTATGTTCAATATTCAACGATTTCATTACTCTAATTATAATGGTTTCTACAAAATTTTACTTAATAACAACTATAATTACATCTAACCTGGTATCCAAGCGCTAGAGGTTTACATATTACATTGGAACCACATTAAACAGATCACATCCTAAATGATAGAGTAGATTAAAAGTCGTAGTGAACTAGTTATGTATATGATTCTCACATTACATTTGAAACATATGATAAAAACATCGTGTGTTTAATTATTATGCATCGTTGAACCCGTTTGAAGATGCCTTTTTCATATCATGTCTAGTGGAAACAAAATAAGGGTGAGCTCAGATACTTTGAAAGGGTTGTGTATAATGTATAATATCTTGACTAAAAAATTTCCAATAAATATATAAAATAAAATAACATAAAACAAATAATATATTATTAAAGAAATTTCCTTGAGGAATACTAGTGCATGACTAAATGAAGGTAAAATGATTCCATGTAAATGATCATTTGATATTCATACTTATCAATGGATATTATTTAAAATAATCACATTGAAAATAATAACATATTTCATAATTATAGAATGAATAATTAAATATATCTAAAAACAGACTATCGATACCTTTTACAATTATAGTTTCTACAATTTTTAAGGCCACATTCCATGGAACATAAATTTATGGGTATGTATATATCCAAATCTTATTTAATAAGGGCTGACAACTAGTTTTAATCATGATACATAATGATGCAATATATGACTTTGTAAATCTGAGACCCATCAATCACATAATAAGTTTAATTAATTTAGCATATAAATAATCTATACAATATACTCAACATTCCATATTCTATAAATATTTCAATATAAGAATAACTGGCGTAAAAATTATCAAAACATTCAATGATTAAACTAACCATACAAAATCAAAATAAAGAGAAAGTATGATATTTTTAAAATATTTCACCAGTGGAGAATGATAGGGTCATTTCCGATTATGAATGTAATTAACATAAATATAACATCAAAAACATTATTTAGGAAAATCAAATTTTAAACTAGACATCTATATTTAAAACAAAATATTTATGTAATATTTGGGAAAAAATTCATTGAAAATTATAAGGTAATCATTAATGGATTTAGTGGACATCCTGGGGGAAAATTATATTCAAGATGAGTTTGTAAAAAAATGATTTGACTTGTTTTAAGAACTTTCAATATGTACCTCATTCAAAAATTGAAAAAACATTTCATTTATTATTATTTATAAAAATTCTATAAAGGTTAAAATAAAATCTAAAAATATTAGAATAATTTTCAAAATTATTTAAAACATTTTTTGTAAAACACAAACATTAAAGAAAAATATTCCCGACTAAAGATGAAATAATGTCACTTTTTTATGAAAAGGAATTTTTCATCATTTGAGTAAAAATTTGAAAAATGAAATGAAAACATATATTTTATAAAAATTAACATAAGAGGATAAAATATATTGTTTTTAATATAGATGGGTATAATAATTTCTTGAGAGGATACTTAATCAAAAATAGTCTCAAATAATGATGATATTGTGCAAAAAACCCTTATCAAATTGTTAAATCATAATCCCCATGAATAGAATAAAATGAAATGAATTTTTAAATACAGTAAATATTATTTAAATAATGATATATAATATAAAATTTGTAGTACATACTTCTAATAATAGAATATAGGTTTATAATATAACATATTTCCTAAGGAAGATAGTTTTTGAAAAAACCCTTACAATTATCATAACATTGAAGTGAAAAATAATTAATAAAGTTATTATATATAAAAAATTTAAATCCAATAAAGGATTTGAAATTAAAAAATAGGAAAATAAATTCTATTTCACACATAATCTTGAAATCATATAATAAATAAAGATGTGAAATAACCCAATGAATGAAAATTGAGTAATCAAACACTTACATCTAGGTAACATTCGTGTAAAATCAAATTTAATTAATTAATTTTAAACGGTATTTAAAATTCTCAAAATTTTGAAGGATAAATGATATGAAACATAAAAGGGGAAATATATACTCTATATAAAATAAATTTTTGACATACCATTGAATTTTCCCTCAATGAAATAAAAATGAGGGAAAATATCTTTCCCCGGGACTGAATAATCACATTCATTATTTATCAAAATGAATAATAAAATTATGTTGATTATTTAATTTTATTAGAAAATATTTGATTTATATGATTCCTTTTATTCTATTTATTTCCACATTATGTTTATTTATTAAATCAATTATATTTACATGATATGTTTTGATTATATTTGTCTAATAAGTCTAAAATGTATTTCGCATGCAGACTATAGTCAATAGGGTAGCTAATTCCTCATCTATTGATTATTAAAGTTGAAAAAAATATATTTATTAACATTAATTATACTTTTACAACCAACCCTGAAATATGGTAATAAAAAAAGAAATGCATTATACTCACATGGGTAAGAAGTCATACGTACCCAAGAGAAGCGTTTTTATTTTCCAATGATCAAGAAAAGGAGACGATAAGTTCTATTTAAATTTTTTGGAACTATAATTATATCATAAATAACATATTATTTCCATAAAAAACATTTTTATATCATCCATGTGTTGTGGTGATAAAAACTAAATCACATTACTTCATGGTGGTGGCAGTCCACATATTTTCTTTGAGGATGTAATCATTTTTTAATCAAAAAAAATGTAAACAATTGTGATATATTACTCTCCCTATATTATAAAATTTTCAGGACTATACTATATATACATTATATACATCATGTGAAATACTTATAATACGAGTTGATTGCATGAAAATTCTATGGAACCAGGAGGTGCTAGTCTTCCTGACACACACATGTTGTGTAAAGACCCGTAAATTTCAAGGAAATTTTTTTCTTAATTTTTTTTGGAATTTTACAAGAGCGCAGTTTCAGACGGTACCTGATTCCGAGGCCCGGTGTGCCCGAAATCATTTTCCGAAGTTCGGCTCGGGTACGTTCAGTGAACGGACGAGCGGGTTTTTCTAACTTTTGAACTGATAGTCGGAATCGAATTCTGAGGGCACCGATGGAATCACAAAGCCGGTATTTTCTTAGAAACACCTCTTCCAGAGTTGCGTTTTCTCGGGAATGGTTTTTAATTTTTGGGATTTAAGTTAAGAAATAAAATAAAGTGGTGCGACAACATTATTTTTATTTCACTTAAAGCCACTTGAAAGACACTTAATGCTGCTTAAGCTGAGTTGTTGCGGATAGGGTTCTATCCAAAAAAAATATCCTACCAAATGGGTAGGATATTTGTGAGGTGGGGCCCACACGAGCCCCACCATTTCATTTCCGCTAAGTAACGCACCCGCGAAAACCCCTATTAATTGATGTCAACTGGAGCGTTTCTTAATCTATTAAACGCTTCTTTTAATTGGGCGGTTTTATTCGTTGAATTAATTCTATGAATTAATGGGTCGTTACTTAACTTATATTTTTTTCGTTTGTTGGCATGTTAATAAAATAAGACCAAAATTCTTCTTCTTGTGTGTTGTTCATTGAGAGGATTTGACAGAACCTTAAGTCCTTCAACCTCTTTCACGAAGAACATGAAAACACGAAGAATGCAAAGAACGCGAAGAACGCCGAACCACCGGAGATCGACTATGCGACGTCGTGTTACGTGATGCCAACAATTCTCCTCCTGCGACGTTCTTCTGCGACATCCCTTCTTCCGTGACAAATCTTCGAACATCTGCTTGAGGTAGGAAATTTAAAATCTTTTAAATTTCTTTTGTGGTTTTTATACTTGACATGGATTTAATTCATGTAAATTAAATCTCTGTGTTTTCTTCACTCCTCGGATTTCGTCGACGCAACGCTGTATACCGCGATGACGTGACACCCTTCCGTGACGCGACGATCCTCTCTTACTGCGATGATCAATTCCTTGTAGAACGATCGCTCGACGACTACGGTGAGGTAGGGGTTTGATTCTTAAAAATATTTTTGATTTATACCCGCGACGGTTGTTGATCTTTTGTTGTGTAATTTCTTTAAAACTGCTAACACGGTGGGTGAGGTCTAACGAACAAGTCCGAACCCATCGCAATTTTTCGTTCTTGGTGTGCGAAAAGGCGGATGATAACGAACGGGGCTGCAATGGAGATTTGAGGGCCTGACAGTGAAGAATGGGACCCAGGAGGAGCCATGGCGCAGACGGAAACGGAATCGGACCACCAGAGCAACTTCGGTGGCCCGCAGAATCCACCGGCGGCGTGTGTTGCCGGCGCGGCGGCCGACTAGACCCACGACTGCGTGGGTCATGTGACACACGGGACGCGGCAAAGCCACGTCCGTTTACCCAGCGCGACCCTACGTGGGCCGCGACTTCTCTTCCCGTGGGGACTTCATGCCCCGCGTCTCCCTTGCTCGGCCGCTCGGCCGAGCTGAGCCGACCCGCCGGCCGGGTCATGCCCAGGCCGGGCCGCGCCGCGCCGAACCGGGTCGGACCCGGACCCGGGTCGGGCCGACCCAGGGGGGGTTGAGCAGGGTCGGTCCGGGCCCAGACCCCCCGTCTCCGGACCTTTTCGATATTTTTCTCATAACATGAGCTACGCGCCTCCGAACGATGCGTCATCAGCGGCGATGCGATCCTTTGATCGAGACGGCCGTTTTGGTAAATCGCACTCAAGGTTTCGGAATACTTTGGGTTCGGCCGGTTTGGTTCGTACACAAAACCAACCGGGCCCTCGGAGCAGAAACGCTCATATCTTGAGCTTCAGACGTCCGATTAGCGTGCCGTCAATTTTATTGAATTCCTCTATGTGAGACAGATATTTTGGCATACTCCGCCCGAGGTTTGGATGCAGGTGGAGTACGGTCGGGTTAGTTTTTCCTAATAAACCAACCGGGCCCCTGTAACGAAAAAGACAATAACTCTTAGACCGGGCGTCCGATTGACGCGCTGTCTGCGACGTTGAGTTCATGTTGATGATATGGATCTTTCGGATACATCAACTCTGGAATATGTGTCAGTTGATGTATCAGCCTCTCATCTCGTGGATCGAACCCTCCTGAACAAGCTTGCTGTGTGCGGGAATCCTAGAGCTGGCTGCGACTTCTACTGTGACGATGACGACTGTGCAGAGATCCTTAGTGGATTTGACGGCGACGACTACCACAATCAGCGATCCTTTGTAGGTCAGTGCTACCGATCCTGTGTGGGTCTGATCTGGTGTGGGTCAGTACTCAGCGGTCCTGTGTGGGCCAGCGCCTACAGGTCCTGTGTGGGCCCGATCCTGTGTGGGTCTTTGCGGGGGTTAGTTACCTATCGATCCTTTGCGGGTCAGATCCTTTGTGGGTCATTGCGGGGGTAAGTACCTATCAATCCTTTGTGGGTCCGATGACTTATATGGATCAGTGATCATCTCTATCGTCAATAGAAGAAGTATACCTGGGTGAGTTGAAACCCTATTTTTCTTTCCTTTGTGGATTGTGTTGTGCAATCATGTGTGGATTTACGTTTTTCTTTCCTTTTTGGATTGTGTTGTGCTCTCCTGTGTGGATTTACGTTTTGATTTCCTGTGTGGACTGGGTTGTACTTGAGCTCGGATGTTGGAGCCGAGCGAGAATTGATGACTTAGGTATATGTATGGGCATATACCTAAGTTGTGTCAGATGTTACTTCGTGATTGTATCTTTCCATTGTGGATTATCCTTTGTGGATTCTGGGTGACCTTCAGGGGTCTCGGGGTCCCTACTGAGTAGCTTATACTCACCCCTGCACGGGCTATGCCCGCACTACGTTGTGTTGGTTGTAGATGATAGACAACGCTGATCGTGGTGGAGGCTTGCGGAGCAGGATAGTACCTGGAGGTGGGCCACTGGGTGGGACGTACTCGGAGCAGTCAGCTGGACCCGAGGAGCAGTGGGGGCTTTTTGTACCCACCCTTTAGGTGGTACTCCCAGAGGATGGCTTGACGCTGTGGCTTTTCCTTTCAGTTGCTGTTTTTCCCCTTTCAGTTGTACTTTACAGTTGGGCTTGTATTTCCAGCCCCCTTTACTTTTCTGCACATACTGTTGTACCAGTTTTTATGTAGTGTTTACTTTTTCCGCATGCTTACTCTGTGGTGCTTGTTTACTTTACAAAGGTAATGCCTTCCCTTTATCGGGATTTACGCCTTGGTGCTAGTCGCCAGCCCCTGGCCTATGGAAGGCGGGCTTGGGGTAGTCACGGCACGGGCCCCAAGGATGGGTCGTGACAAATTGGTATCAGAGGAGTTTGGTTCTACCACAGACTCTGATATTTTTCTATGTGAAGCAATAGTGTTTAGAATTTTGAGTGTAGTTATCAGTCTAGGGAGCCCAGTGTTAGTGCGGCGGCCGACGTATCCGTACACTAGGACCCTGACTTCTGATTTCCGACTTAATGCACGAAAACATTGATTGCATGTTTGTTACTAGTTATCTGTGTGATTAATTTGTATAAGCTCACCAGGTATATTGTTATGACCATGGCACACCTATTTCCTTTCAAGATGGCCCCACGACGGCAGCCATCTAGGGTTCCGAGAGTTGTATGTGACGACAGCCCGCCGAGCGACGAGGCCTCGGTACATGGCCCTTTGACAGCTGAGGCACCAGCGATACCTTTACCCGCAGAGGCACCGATGCTTCCAGCCCCATCCGCTGACGATGCACATCGCCTCAGTTCACTATATGAGTTTTAGCATCAGTGACTGCCCAGGTTCCACGGGGATACGAACCCCCAGGTAGCCAAGGACTGGCTGGAGGCAGTGGTATGAGTTTTTAGGCTAGTGGGGACACCAGTAGACCTCATGGTGATCCTCGCAGTGAGCCTACTGCACGCAGCAGCGGGACGATGGTGGGGCTTAATGATACAGGTGCACGATGAGGCATCTTTCCTCTGGACAGACTTTGATGGCCTCTTCCACTCAGAGTTCGTCCCGGCCACCCTCCATGCGGTGCGCATCCATGAGCTTCTTCAGCTGTGGCAGGGTAGCTTGATGGTCGCCCAGTACTCGGCGAGATTTAACGATCTCTCGCGCTACTCGACCGACATGGTACGAGACCCATTCATCTGGGCCCTGACCTTTGAGCAGGGATTGAGACATGAGATCAGGGCATCACTGATCTCCCTCAGCATTCCGACTCAGGCAGGAGTAATGGAGCGAGCCCTTTTGATCGAGAGCATTCTTGTTGAGACTTCTCTAGCGGCGAGACCTACCGCGGGGCGGCACGTAGCAGAGTCTTCCACAGCGGGCAGTCGACGGATGAATCAGGGGTCCAGTCAGACCAGACCCTCACATAGACGACCTGAGGACACTGGATCTGCAGTGCGGGGCACACAGCATGGAGCCAGTCTTTCGAGAGGTAGATAGTGCTACACATGCGGTGGGCAGGGTTACATGGCTCATGACTGCCCGAACCACCGTGCCGAGGATCAGCAGACAGTTGAGGGGCCACCCAGGCAGAGGCAGAGGGACGACCGTGGCATTCCGCAGAGAGGAGGCGGACGAGGCAGAGGAGCTGGCCGAGCAGTAAGTGGTGGGCGATGCTTTGAGGCTCTACCACCACCACCACTAGGAGGTCCACCCCGACCATAGGGAGCTGGCGGGCAGAGACAGGAAAAGCTCTAGGAAGCGGAGGCCTACGACCACGGCACGCCTAAGATGATTCGGGGTACGATCTATGTCTATTACACCCTTGATGCAGTTCCTATAGACATAGGAGCGAGTCACTCTTTCATAGCCGCTGCCCTTGTTCGGAGCTTGGAGATTCTGACAGAGTCGTTGGCTCGATCCTTACGGCTAGAGACTCCTACGGGAGAAGACATGAGGATTACGCACTGGTGCCGGTAGTGTGAGCTTACTCTAGGAGGCGAGAGCTTCGGCTGGGATCTTCTTGTAGCGGCGTCGAGGCCTTACGACATCATCATGGGAATGGATTGGTTATCTACAGTCCATGCACAAATTGACTGTATTAGGCGCAAGGTGCGATGTGTACACACCGACGGGAGCAGGTTCACCTTCACTGGTGAGAAGGGAGCCTTCGCAGCATAGGATGGACTTCCGCAGAGGAGAGGACATCCCATCACTAATCAGTTGGATATCCTCATCCTAGGAGCAGTTGACGTGCAGAGTCCTAGTTTTCCTGTAGTGGTGGATCAGTACGCGGATGTCTTTCCCGACGACGTTCCAGGGCTACCTCCTCACAGAGAGGTAGACTATCATATTGACCTATACCACGGGACAACCCCGATATCGACTCCAGCGTATCGGATGGCCCCCGCTGTGCTTCGAGAGGTACAGGTACAATTGTAGGACTTGCAGGGAAAGGGTTTCATACAACCTAGTGTTTCACCCTGGGATTCCCCGATTTTGTTCGCCAAGACGGTAGACGGGAGCTTGCAACTTTGTGTCGACTATCGTCACCTGAACCAGGTGGCGGTGAGGAACAAGTATCCGCTACCGAGGATTGATGACCTCTTCGATCAGCTCAAGGGTGCATGGTGGTTCTCGATGATAGACCTCATGTCAGGCTATCATCAGCTCAGAGTTCGAGACAAGGACGTGCATAAGACGGCCTTCAGGTGTCGGTATGGCCACTATGAGTTCTTGGTTATGCCATTCGGCGTAACCAATGCTCCAGCAATGTTCATGGGCCTCATGAACAGGATCATTCAGCCATACCTCGATCTATTTGTCATGGTCTTCATCAACGACATTTTGATATACTCGACGACTGAGGAGGAGCATGCCTACCACTTGCGGGTTGTACTAGACACACTCCGAGAGCACCAGCTTTATGGAAAGCTCTTGAAGTTTTAGTTCTGGATACGTGAGGTCCACTTCTTGGGACACATCATCTCTGAGGCGGGAGTTGTAGTGGATCCTACGAAGATCGAGGCGGTGCTAGCTTGGGAGCCACCCAGGAGCGTGACAGAGGTGCGGAGTTTCTTGGGACTAGCTGGATACTATCAGAGATTTGTGACAGAAATCTCCAGAGTTGCGACACCACTCTCAGCTTTGACGAAGAAGGGGAAACAAATTGTGTGGTCAGAAAGATGTCTGTAGAGCTTCTAGGAGCTGAGACAGAGATTTACCAGTGCACCTATCTTGAGGTTTCCTGAGTAGGGAGTAGGGTACGTAGTCTACTGCGATGCATCAGGGACCAGACTCGGATGTGTCCTGATGTAGGAGTGGGCGGTGATCGCCTATGGATCACGTAAGTTGAGGCCGCATGAGCAGAACTACACTACCCATGGCCTGGAGTTAGCATCAGTGGTCTTCGCTCTGAAGACATGGCGACACTACCTCATGGGTGAGTGCTTTACAGTCTTTTCTGACCATCAGAGTCTCAGGTACATCTTCTCACAGAGGGACCTAAACCTGAGACAGTGGCAATGGATCGAGTTCCTCCAGGACTATGACTTTGAGATAGTCTATACTCCTGGGAAGGGGAATGTGGTAGCCGATGCTCTCAACAGGAAGACGGGCATTCAGCTACTTGAGGAGGCGACAGAGCAGCTAGCCGCATTGCAGATATACTTTGTGGATAGAGATGGAGCAACCTTCCTTCAGTCTCTCATAGTCAACCTTCCACTACTACAGCAGGAAAGAGGGGCACAGCGTGGGGACGCTGACTATGAGATGCGGCGTGCACAAATATCCTCAGGACATGCATCTGATGGTTTATCCTTTGGAGCAGAGCACGACATCCTTTTCAGAGGACGTACTTTGGTACCAGTTGCTTTACGGGATGAGGTGCTGAGAGAGTTTCACACTTCACCTTTGGCGGTACATCCTGGAGTGGCGAAGATGTACCAGGACCTCAGATGACAGCACTGGTGGCTAGGCATGAAGAAGGTTGTGGCAGAGTTCGTTTCTCGATGCCTCACCTACCAGCAGGTGAAGGCAGAGCATCAGGTACCAGCAGGCTTGGTATATCCCTTGGAGGTCCCGAAGTTGAAGTGGGACGGGATATCTATGGACTTCGTGACTGGACTTCCACGCACTTCCAGAGGTCACGACTCCATTTGGGTGATTGTCAACCGACTCACCAAGTCGGCTCACTTCTTCCCATCAGAGAGTAGGACTCAGTGGAGAGCTTGTGGCGTCTCTACGTTCAGGAGATTTTACGGCTTCACGGTGTGTCATCATCTATCATCTCCAATCGAGATGCTCGCTTTACTTCCCGGCTCTAGAAGGGGTTGTAGGAGGCGTTCGGGACACGGCTATGTCTGAGCACCGCCTTTCACCCTCAGATGGATGGTCAGATGGAGAGGACCATTTAGACTCTCGAGTACATGCTCCACGCATGTGTCCTTGACTTTGGTCGCAGCTGGGAGGACCACCTACCCTTGGCGGAGTTTGCGTACAACAACAGCTACCACTCCACCATCGGGATGGCACCATACGAGGCATTGTACGACAGACCTTGCAGATCTCCTTTGTGCTGGACAGACCCTGGGGAGTCAACACTTGTGGGACCAGAGATTGTAAGGGCCACAACAGAGAAGGTCCAGGTTATCCAGGAGCGGATGAGGACAACTGACAGCAGGCAGAATTCTTATGCTGACGGAGGCGGAGGCCACTAGAGTTCGAGGATGACGACCACGCCTTCTTGCGTGTCTCACCTCGACATGGATTACAGAGATTTGGTCGTGGCGTCAAGTTGTCTCCACGCTTCATCGAACCTTTCCAGGTCCTCAACAGGATTGCCGAGGTGGCTTATCGCCTGGCTCTACCACCTCAGTTGCACTGGGTGCACGACTTCTTCCACGTATCTCAGCTGAGGAGATACGTGCACGACCCGACACACATCATTGACCATGGAGAGCTGGACATTGATGATGGGGAGACTATTGCGGAGGTCCCGGTGGAGATTGAGGATCGACAAGAGCGGGTCCTACGTGGACGGTCGATTCCTCTAGTGCGCATATGATGGCAGCACGAGAACCTCCAAGAGAGCACTTGGGAGCGGGAGGCTCAGATGCGTGCTTAGTACCCACATTTGTTTCCCTAGTTTATGATGTATCTTTATGGGGACGTAAATCCCTGAGGTGGGAGTGATGTAAAGACCCGTAAATTTCGAGGAAATTTTTTTCTTAATTTTCTTTGGAATCTTACAAGAGCGCAATTTTAGACAGCACCTGATTCTGAGGCCCGGTGTGCCCAGAATCATTTTCCGAAGTTTGGCTCAGGTACGTTCAGTGAATGGATGAGCGGGTTTTTCTAACTTTTGAACTGGTGCTCGGAATCAAATTCAGAGGGCACCGATGAAATCACAGCGCCGATATTTTCTTAGAAACTCCTCTTTCGGAGTTGCATTTGCTCAGGTATGGTTTTTAATTTTTGGGATTTATGTTAAGAAATAAAATAAAATGGTGCGACAACTGTATTTTTATTTCACTTAAAGCCACTTGAAAGCCACATAAAGCTGCTTAAGCTGACTTGATGCGGATAGCATGCTATCCAAAAAAAAATTCCTACCAAATGGGTAGGATATTTGTGAAGTGGGGCCTGCACGAGCCCCACCATTTCTTTTTCGCTAAGTAACGCACCCGCGAAAACCACTATTAATTGAAGTCAAATGGGGCATTTCATAATCTATTAAATGCTCCTTTTAATTGGGCAGTTTTATTCATTGAATTAATTATATGAATTAATGGGTCGTTACTTAACTTATCTTTTTTTTCGTTTGTTGGCATGTTAATAAAATAAGACCAACATTCTTCATCTTGTGTGTTGTTTGTTGAGAGGATTTGACAGAACCTTAAGTCCATCAACCTTGTTTGCGAAGAACACGAAGAACGCGAAGAACGCGAAGAACGCGAAGAACGCGAAGAACGCGAAGAACGCGAAGAATGCAAAGAACTCCGAACCCTCGAAGATCGACGACGCGATTCCATGTTCCACGACACCAACGATTCTCCTCCTGCAACGTTCTTCTACGACGTCCCTTCTTCCGCGACAAATCATCGAACATCTGCTTGAGGTAGGAAATTTCAAATATTTTAAATTTCCTTTGTGTTGTTTATACTTGACATTGATTTAATTTGTGTAAATTAAATCGGTGTGTTTTCTTCAATCCTCGGAGTTCGTTGATGCAACGCCGTATACCGCGACGACGCGACGCCCTTCCGCGACGCGACGATCCTCTCCTACTGGGACGATCAATTCCGCATAGAACGCTCACTTGACGACTACGGTGAGGTAGGGGTTTGATTCTTAAAAATCTTTGTGATTTATACCCTCTATGGTTGTCGAACTTTTGTTGTGTAATTTCTTTAAAACCACTAACGCGGTGGGTGCGGACTAACGAAAAAGTACGAACCCACTTCACTTTTTTGTTCATGGTGCGAGAAAAGGCGGACGATGACGAATGGGGCTGTAATGGGGATTTGAGGGCCTCGTAGTAAAAAATGGGTCCCGAGAGGAGCCATGGTGCAGACGGAAATGGAATCGGACTACCGTAGCAACTCCAGTGGCCCGCGGAATCCACCAGCGGCGCGGGTCGACACCGGCCGAAGGCGGCGGCGGCTGACCACAGCCGCGACCGCGCGGGTCAGGTGACACACGGGAGGCGGCAAAGCTGCGTCCGTTGACTCATCGCGGCCCCACGTGGGCCGCAACTTCTCCTCCCGCGGGGACTTCACGCCCCACGGCTCCCTTGCTCGGCCGCTCGGCCGAGCCGAGCCGACCCGCCGGCCGGGTCGCCCAGGCCGGGTCTGGCCACCCTGGATGGGCCAGGCTGCGCCAAACCGGGTCGGAACCAGGTCGGGTCGACCCGGTTCGGGCCGACCCAGGGGGGTTGGGCCGGGTGGGTCTGGGCCCAAACACCCCCGTCTCCGGACGTTTTCGGTCTTTTGCTCATAACTTGAGCTACGGACCTCCGAACGACGCGCCGTCAGCAGCAATGCGATCCTTGGATCAAGATGGTGGTTTCATTATATTGCACTCAAGGTTTCGGAATACTTTGGGTTCGGCCAGGTTGGTTCGTACACAAAACCAACCGGGCCCTCGGAGCGGAAACGCTCATATCATGAGCTTCGGACGTCCGATTGACGTGCCGTAGATTTTGTTGAATTCCTCAATGTGAGACGGATATTTTGGAATACTCCACCCGAGGTTTGGATGCTGGTGGAGTATGGTCGGGTTGGTTTTTCCTTAGAAACCAACCGGGCCCCTGGGATGAAAAAGCCAATAACTCTCAGACCGGGCATCCGATTGACGCGCCGTCTACGACGTTGAGTTCCTGTTGACGATACGGAAATTTAGGATACATCAACTATGTAATATGTGTTAGTTGATGTATCAGCCTCTCGGATCATGGAGCGGACCCTCCCAAACGAGCTTGCTGGGTGCGGGAACCCTAGAGCTGGCTGCGACTGCTACTGTGACGATGACGACTGTGCAGAGAACCATAGTGGATTCGACGGCGATGACTACAGCACTCAACGATCCATTGTGAGTCAGTACTACCGATCCTATGTGGGTCCGATCTTGTGTGGGCTAGCACTCAGCGGTCCTGTGTGGGCTAGCGCCTATAGGTCCTGTGTGGGCCCGATCCTATGTGGGTCTTTGTGGGGGTTAGTTACCTATCGATCCTTTGTGGATTAGATCCTTTGTGGTTCATTGCGGGGGTTAGTACCTATCGATCCTTTGTGGGTCCGACGACTTAGATGGATTAGTTATCATCTCTATCGTCATTCGAAGAAGTATACCTGTGTGAGCTGAAACCCTGTTTTGCTTTCCTTTGTGGACTGTGTTGTGCTATCCTATATGGATTTACGTTTTTCTTTCCTTTGTGGATTGTGTTTTGCTATCCTGTGTGGATTTACGTTTTGCTTTCCAGTGTGGACTGGGTTGTACTTGAGCTCGGATGTTGGAGCCGAGCGAGAATTCATGACTTGTGTATATGTATGGGCATATACCTAATCCCTGTCAGATGTTACTTCGTGATTGTATCTTTCCTTTCTGGATTATCCTTTGTGGATTCTGGGTGACCTTCGGGGGTCCCGGGGTCCCTACTGAGTAGCTTATACTCACCCCTGCACAGGATATGCCCGCACTACATTGTGTTGGTTGCAGACGACGGATAGCGCTGATCGTGGTGGAGGCTTGCGGAGCTGGACGGTAACTGGAGGGGGACCACTGGGTGGGACGTACTCGGAGTGGTCGGCTGGACCCGAGGAGCAGTGGAGGCTTTCTGTACCCAACCTTCAGGTGAGACTCCCAAAGGATGGCTCGATGATGTAGCTTTTCCTTTCAGTTGCTGTTTTTCCCCTTTTAGTTGTACTTTACAGTTGGGATTGTATTTCCGCCCCCTTCACTTTTCTGTACTTACTGTTGCACCAATTTTTACATAGTTTTTAATTTTTCTGCTTTCTTACTCTTTGGTGAATGTTTACTTTACAAAGGTAATGCCTTCCAATTACCGGGATTTACGCCTTGGTGCTAGTCGCCTGCCCCTGGCCTATGGAAGGCGGGCTTGGGGTAGTCACGGAACGGGCCCCGAGGGCGGGTCGTGATATGTTGGTTTTGATTCTCACATGATAGAATGGGAGATGGATGTAGGTTATGAAATTAGAATAAAAAATTCTAAGTATATGAGTGATAATTATTTTATTTTATCATCATTGTTTCATAATATTTTGAGTAAGTTCAAAGAGAAATAAAATAATAAATATATTTAATAAAGACACCTCTTTTTTAGAAAACCACTTTAGGATTACAATATATTCCTTCTAATGATGGTTTTATAACAAAATCATGGCCCCTAGTACATGTTAAGGTAAATATATTTTTTATAATTTAAGGTATTAGATAAACCAAAATTGTTTTGACGCCTGAAGAATATAGGAGAGGTCGTGCTCTTTTAAAATTGTGGGGAGGGGAAACTTTAGAATTTTTTATAATATTAAATTACTATAAATTTGGTTCTTAGAAATAGGACCCACTATGATATAATTAAATTATATGATGAATATGGGTATAAATATAATCATATAATTAAATTTGGATATATTTATATTTGGTTTGTGCCCGTATCTGTTTATTTTAACTCGCATTAACCCATTTTGTTAATTACAATGATAATAAACATTTAATTATTTTTCATTCAGGATATGTACAACAAAAAAATAAAATGGAAAATAAATGGAAATGGTTGATATGATATAACTATATCCCAATATATCTACAGAATATATGATATTTTGAAATTTTAAATAATTTAGTGTAATATTATTTACTATTAGACATCATTAGTGTCCTTTTCAGAACTATTCATTTAATTTCACATTGATAATAGGATTAAATCTATGGAATTTGAAAAATATTATTTCACATATAAATATAATAATATATTTGTCATAAAACGTTCTGTTAAAAAAATATTTCATTAAAGTTATATATCATTTATAATTTTTAAAATCTTCTATTATTATCAATTAACTGAATAAATATGCTTTCGGTGCTCCATAAGAATTTAAGAAAATTAATAAATTAATATATATTAGAAATAAATTAACAGAAAAAAAATTAATATTTTAAATTTGTATTTCAAACTAAAGATTAAATTTTTTATCCCACTTAGAAAATAATAATGATATTAAAATAAAAAAATTGAAATTTTTTCATTATCTTTCACTTAATTTTATCAAGGACAAAATAAATGGAATATTAAACCAAATTTCCTTATATTAGAAATGTGGATAGAAGTGGCCATACACCACTCATCCAATATGATAATAGAAATAGTAAGGGTCATTTTTTAGTCCTTCTTATATAATTCTATTACTTTAATTACCAGATTTACCCTTAATAGGGTGTTCATTATTAACTAAAAATAAAAGGATCCTATTTACTAAATTTTAAAATCCTAATTCCAAAATATTTAATTTATTTTTCATGATTCAGTTTATCTATTTTGTTGAATTTAGTTTAAAATAAGTCCTATGATATAAGATAAATAACTGATTAATAGAAAATGTATATTTTTGGTATAAAATATATTTATAATATATAAAAGTGCTAAAATAATTCAAAAACACATAATTTTAATTTTGATAACAATAAAAATAAACAAATAAATAAATAAATTTATTTTGACATTGTAACGTCTTGAAAAAAATACAATTTTCCAAAAAAATCACAATTTTCACTATTAATTGAATAATAAATAGTTTTTAAAAAGCTATCAGAATTTCATCATATTATAATTTTTATATTTTTTTTAAAAGTGATTTCCTATTAATCAAATAATATTTCTAAAACTCCAAAAAAATAATATTTACGCATACAAATTAATAAAATAAAATATTAAAGTGAAAATAATTTGGAAGAGTTAAATGAATTTACAAAAAAGTTAGTGATTATTTACATTGTATTTATCAATATATTTATATTGAGTACGGGATTTATATATATATTTCAAAATTTATTTAATCCAATTGATTTCTTCCAGTTTAACAGCTAGGTTATAATGGCCATATTTAAATAATAATATTTCATTGTTCATTTTATCTTGGTGTTTCATGTATTATATGCTATCAAACATAACAAAGTCTTCTAAAAAAATATTTCGGTTTGTAAAAATCTGTTCCAGTGGAAACGATAAACTAGTTTTTAGAAAATTTTATTTTAACCATGAAATTGAACATATTCCAAACCTAATATAATTTTGATTCATATTAAATTATTTTTATTGTATTTAGGATAATGAATCTAGATTTTATTTTACTCCAAAACCTAAATTGAATGTGACATTTAAATTTCATGAATTAAAAAAACAAAATGATAGATTTTAAAAATTTATGTTCCTATTATGGAATAAAAAAATTTTCCTTTTAGAAAAATACCAAGAAATCATCATAAATTAAATTTTATTTTATATAATAAAAATTTATTCCACTTTATAAAACTCAATTTCATAAATATAGAATGATTATTTTTCTATTAAATCATATAATATATTGAAAAAAATTTAGATTCGATAGAAATATATTCTTTAAATTTAATTTTTTTAAAATTAATTATTATGAAAATAAATAAATAAAATCATATCATGAATATTAATAAGATATAAAATTAAATTATTATTAATATTATATAGGTTTTCAAATCCTTCAACTCTTAATGAAATCAGGTCCTCAAAGGTTTAATCATTATTTAAACAAGTTGGGATATTTTTCTCTCATAACCATTTAATGTTCCAATATTTATTCCCCAATCATGTGGTTTTTCAAAAAATATATATACCATGCGTGGTACCTTATCCCATGACAGCTACTATCATCAAACTATAATCTGAAAATTAGTTTTCCTCATAAGATGTACTCTTTTCAAACATTAATACGTTAGGGGATAAAATAGATGATGCATCAAGTACATATTTCCTTAACAATGTATCCTGTAACACATTATGCACATGAAATACATTTTCATTCAAAGATACTCAATAAAAAATAAATCCCACCATTTCATGAGTTTCATATCATCCAACAATGCGGGATTAAATTTCCAGTCCTTTGAAACACATAACACATTTCTTTGGATATATTTTAATAATGATATGAATTCAAATTGAAAAAAAGGTCATTACATCCATTATGTATATGTCTACTCTACCCATTCTTTCATACCACCCCTAATCTCATGATTTATCATTACCTTATACACAATTTCTTCTACTAGTTAAATTCCCAAAAACATAATGCACATATTCAACCAAACATTCTAGACCCCGATAGTAGTTTCCATATAAAATGTCAAGTGGTGAGATCTGTATTCTAGAATGAAAAATGTTATTATTACTAAATTTCACAAAAAAAATTGATATCATTTCCTATGGTTACACTAAGAGAACATCTGAGGATTTTCCCCTAATATCTTAACATTTCATTCTAATTTTCATTCATTTTGAGGATGAAGTGTTTTACTAAATTTTAATTCATTTCCCATTCACTTTAGAAGTACATTTTAGAAATTTTATTTAAACATGTGATCATTATCAGATACAACAGAGAGAGAGAGATTAGATCCATGAAATATATTTATATTATTAATATAATATTAACCTGATATATTGATAGAATACTATATTCGATAGCATATACAACACACATTACTAATATTATAATATCCATGATGCTATTCATTTAACTATGCTATTAAATTGGAAGGTGTAAATAAGACTAAAAATATTATTGAATATATATATAGGTCTAACATAATAAAAATATATTGATTAATGGTTTTGAAATAATTAGTCAATTTATAGAAACGTCAATTTATACTTCAAAAATATTTTCTTTTTAAAATTGGGGTTAATTTCACTTTATGAGAGAACATTATAATTAATTTCCGGAACATTTAGAAATCATATTTAATAAAAATAACATCAACTTTGAAATCATCATTTCAAAATTATATTATGGTTATGTTTTTAAATTTTTCTAATTATGTTTATTTTCTAGTTAATAGTTATATATATATATATTAATTTATAAGAATATCATTTTTTTAAATTAAATAAAGAAATATAAAATATTAATTTACCATTAAATTTAATATCAAATAATATAATTAATATTTATTTAGAAATATTCTAATTTTTTTACATATGAATATATTGATACATGATTTTTTTATTAGTATATTTTTTGGGTGAAACCACATTTTTCAAAAAGAATATGATTGTGATAGTTTATTAAATTTAATCTATAATTAGTTTCAAAAAATTATATAAAATTATTTTTTTAAAACATGGATTCCATATTTGGAATCAGTTGGATGAAAGTTTTTTAAATAGATCCCTTATATTTATCAACATTATGGATTTTGATCATAGTAATTATTTTTTAAATCGGTGGGTGGAAAATTTGGGTAATTGAACAAAGGAATAATGTGATAAGACCTGAAAGTATCCATAATACATTTATTTATTAATTTATATGTTTTGTTTTAAATATATTAAATTCATGAATCTAAAATGTGTCAATTCCTTACCAATTTCTTGGATTATAAAAAGTATATTATATTAGGTAAGAATAATACCCAAAATGTCATTAAATTTATTTTAATATATAATTTTTTTTAAAGAGTAAAATAAAAATATTTGAATACATAAATTATCTATATAAATATAAGTTATTTTTTATGATTGATTAATTTTAAGTGTAGAAATAATTTACTTAAATACTTACACAATGAAAACATAGTACTTATGCTAGCCATGTAAGAATCTATTAAATAATTTTAAAAAACATAAAAATAATATTATTGTTTCTATTTTTGTGTAAAAATAATTTTATACATAAATATAACATATTTTGAAATTTTTAATATATTTTATTTCATTCTCTTTATTGTAATTTTATTTGCAATGTTAAATTAAATGAATAGTTGAAAATATAACATAAATGGTTTTTATTAAATATTATTTTATAAAATCAAATTAAAATAAATAAACAATCAAGAGTATAATTAAGAAGATAAATTTTTAATCATTTCATCGATAGGACATCTGTAAGAATATTATCACCTTCTTTGTGAAATTAGAATACATTCGCATTGAAATCGTAATTTCCATAGTTAAAGATAAAATTGGATAAACAATTGGCTAAACAAAATGATAAGTTTTAAAATTGTATCCTAACCAATCATAATTTCATTGGATTATTAAATTAATTCATTACCTTAATTATATTCAAATTCATATTATTTTATAATAATCATACATGATTTAGATACATATGATATTGTAGTATTTTATTTGTTTACATAAATGATATTATTGATATTTCATAATAATCAATATTATTTTAAATTATGGAAAATTCATAATAACATAATTTTTGGTAATATTAATTTTATAAGGTAAAAAATATAAACCATTTTACATTTATGTTAAAATTTTCTATTAATATTATCCTTTTTTAATTCTTCAGTGTAAAAACGTTGACAACATGATAATTGTTAAAACGGTAAATAGGAGGTTGAAATTAAAATAATATGTGTGAAAAATCATGTATTGTTTATGAAATTTTAGTGTTTAAGGTAATTTTATATCATAATAATTTTATCATTGATATATATTATTTAGGATCTATTTTAACCTGAAAATGAATTCATATTAATGTAATACATTTGGAAATTACCAAAATCCCTCTCCCACACTTATAAAAGGGAATCCAATCTTCTAACCAACAATTTTTTTTAGAAATCTATATCATCCAAGAACTAACCATATACATTCCTCCAACTCCTTCCCATTTTCTAGAGGTCAAAGGTTGGGTATAATAATAACCATAGTGATATTCAGGGTTAATGAAAATTAGATTATTATAAAGTGAGGTCTAATTCAAAACCAAGTTGTTTTGTTTCATTTCGTATATTAACTCATTAAAATATTTTTAAACCATAACGAAATAATATTACTAGTATATAAAATATAAAAATATTTTTTTGGTAATGGAATAATCAATATCCACAACCTCTTCCATCAAATGGGAAATTAAATAGTGATTCAAGTGTGCGGCATACTACTACATTGTGAATAGATTTAATTCATTTTCTATTACTACATCTTAAAAAATATCATAATGAGGGATTTTAGATATATATATGATATTCAAGACATAATTATCAATTAAAAATATTATTTATAATCATTTTTATTACCACTCAATCCATTGAGAAATGATAACTTCATTCAAGTGTATGTGTGGACTTCAACCTCCATGAAGAGTGGTGATTTATTTTCCATCACCACAATACATGGATTATATATATAAGTATATTTAGAAAATATATGGTATTTATGATTACATTATTAATATTAAAATATAAGAAAATACATACATTATTTACATCATGCTCATTGAGAAAGAGAGATGTTACTTATGAGTATGATCGACAAACAATATCCATGATTATAACTTAGATCATTTTTATACCATCTTAAATGGAAAATTTAGAAATTATTAATTATATATATAAATTTTAATTATTTCATTATTATAATTTTGGATATGATGGAATAAATACCATTTTACCACATTCAACCTTCTGATGTTATTTTTGGCATATGTAAAAAATATTTTAAAAACATCCCACATGATCTTAAATGATTAAGTAATATAACATTGAATTAAATGAAATAAAATGAATATTAAATATGAAATGGTTTCTCTAAGAACCTAGATCTTCTTTTCAGTTATGTTTTTATTTTTCTGGCATTATTGAGAAAAAGGGGAGTTTCTAAATTTTATTAAGTACACGTTGTGTACATTATAATTACACACCGTGTACCCTGTTTAAGCTCGTAGCCGTATGTTGGCCATGTAAGAGCCAAGTACACTCCTATGTGGGATGACCTGGAGACTGCCTAATGTGGGGGTCGGTAAGGACAAGTACATGCCATGTACTTCTAATGTACATGCTGTGTGATTTTTTCTATTTCAATAAACGGACCAGGGTCACGTCTAATCGGCTGAAATCCCTCCTTCGCAACCCAGTTCATCCGAGAGAGACCATATGATTGTGATATTTCCCCAAGCACCTGATTGAGTGTATGTTCTCCGAATCGACCACCGTCTATTGTGTTGGGATCGCCTCGGTAAGATCTTCCTTCGGCGAAAGCATTGTTTTTGGATTCATCCTCTTTCAAGAGTTGTCCTGCATTGATAATTTTCTGTGTTTTTGTAGATCTACCTTGTTCATGGGAGATTCAAGGCTCGAGGTTCATGTATAACAATCCTACAACATTGAGGTAGGTTGTTTGTGCCCTTATATAGAAATTCTTTGAGTTTTATGTGAAAAAATACCCAACACCCCGAACTAGGTATTGCGTGTTTACAGTTTTTTCCAGGTTAATTGTCTGATATGCTTGTATGCCTATGTGGAGGTTAATTGAATATGAATATAGTTAATTTCAATGCATGGAAGTGTTTTCACATGCAAGTTTTGTTTATGACCATTTTGTCCGGCTTATCCTATTAGGCTTCACATTTCGTTTCCCATTCCTAGTATTATAAGATAGAGTGTTTGTTATTTGACATGTTGTTTTGCTGTAGACTGTTATCCAAGTAGTTCTTGAGGTTTACTTTGGTTGTATTGCATTTCTATGCTTGATTGACTTAAAAAGGGTTGTGAGAACCAGGTATAGTAGACCATAGAGAGAATGAATGTAAGGGATTCTCCGGAGTTTCTGTTTTTACTGTTACGATGCGAGGATATAGGGGGAATTGACGTAAGTGCTTTCTTAGAGTGTGTAACGTTCCTCGACCTGGGCCACTTGGGGAATGTGATGTAAGTGATTCCCCAGAGAGCATTTTTGTTTCCGATACGGGACTATAGGGGAAGTTGATGGTGACTGCTTCCTGAGAGAGTCTATGCTTATGCTGAACCAGAGGTGTTAGACTGCGTGTACTTCCCAGAGGGTTGCTTGTGTTTGTTTGGGTGAAATAGAGGTGTTCGACAAAGAGTACTTCCCAAAGGGTTAGTTTATTTGATTAGTTGTTTACATGAGATTTTTAATTGAATGCAATTAAACTTTAGGAATGTTTTCTTTTGATTACTTCCTTGTTTACTGCTATTTTCTTTATTGCCTTCCACATATATTTTCTTACTATTAGGCATAAATATTTCAGTGGTTTCTTACTGGGATTAGTCTCACACCCTATTTTTGCCATTCCATTGGGCCCAAACTGATTATTTTCTTCTAGGTATAGATAAGGGAATGTTCCCTTTTAATTCAAATGATTGACTGCTGTGGATTTGGAGAGCATGGGACCATGCTAAGGCTTGCAATGCTGAGGAGTTTATCTATTTTCTTTTATTCTATTGTTTAGTACAATATTTTATAATTGTGAATTGTTTTGCGTTTTTCCTAGATATATGTATCATGCATCATTTATATATATGCTCCAGTTGTTTCTTTATTTCAATATTGCACTGTTTACTAATCTATGATATTACAATTGTTTCCTCAATTTTATATCTATTTTACATCCAATGTGTTACTCTGCCAATGATGGCATAGTTTCCCCACTATCACACCCAAGGAACTAACTTTTAGTCAGCAGCCTCTGGCATTTAGGTGAATGGCCTTGAGGCCATGTGACCAATCGGGTACAGGGTGCCTTTGGGTGGTTTCCTAAACCGGGATGTTACAAAGTATTATCAATGGAATTATTTTCTTCTTGGCTTACTGTTTTGAGCTTATAGTTAGGGATAGGAATGAATAGGTACTTGGTAATATGTTGTGATCAGGAGTAGCTAACCCGTGTGCAGGGAAAATCAAACCTGCTTTGTTATTTAAAATTTTTAGGTTTGTCAAATATTACTGTTGAATTGATTTCACCTTGAGTGATTAACATGTTTTATGTAGTTATTGTTGTTATTATTTAGGTTCTGTTTCTATCGCAACCCGATGGGATGAGGGTATACCATATCATGCATTATATAGGAACCTTCTAGAAATCACATGTCATGCATTCTTTCAAATTCCATTTAGGGTGCATTAGTTATTGATGGTTTTCGCGCTAGATGTTCTGTTGGGTATAGATGTTGTTCTGATAGATGCCTTGAGATAATACCTTTTTTTAAAGGGTATTGTTCTGTTTATGGTTTGTTTGAATGAACGCCCAACTTTGGTTCTGGAGGCGTTATGGGCCCTCATCAATCAGAATTTGGTGGATCGTTGACTTGTTTCCTTATATATGACATGTATAAGATGCCAATCATTGATTAATGGGGAGTATGGGCCCTCATAGACCGGAATTTGTGAAATTCAATGTTCTTTTTATTGTTTTTCTGGGTTCCAGAGTAGTCTCTGAGGCTTAGTGTCTAGAAAAACCTAGAATACATGGCATGTAATGTTGAATATATTCCATGTGTTCTTCTATTCAAGAAGAAACTATTTTTCTTAAGTACACGCCGTGTACTGTATGTACACACTATATAGTATCTAACTGTGTCACTAGCTGTGTGGGAAGAAACACGGGGTTGGGACACCTTAGTAGAACACGTCGTGTGTCGGATGTACACGCCGTGTTGTAGATCCATGTATCTGTCCATGTAGTGAGCAACACGGGTCAGTTAAATCTTCTTGTACATGCAATGTCAGGTAAAAACACGGTGTAGTTGTAACCGTGTGACTACCCGGATAACTAACAAAACCGGTAGTTGAAACCTAAGTAATACATGTTGCGTCCATCTCGAACACGTCGTGTAGTGTGAGCGGTGTATCCAGCTCTGTCACTAATAACACAGGTCAGAGAATCTTGTCTAGCACACACCATTTCTGGAATGAACACATCATGTAGTCTTCGTCTAGGAGAACTGTGTGCCTTATCCATGTAGAATAACTCGGGCTATGGAAGATAAGTCAAGCACACATCGTGTATTTGGACAACATGCCATGTGTTTGGGGTGTTACACGACCAGTTGTGGCAGGAGTACATGCCATGTGAAAGGCTTCTGGGAACACATCTTGAAGGCATTAAACAGGCCGTGTATCTATGTTTTGAAAAACTTGAATTCTTTCCTAATCAGGTTCCCTTCTTATACTTCTATCTTTATCCCTTGTTAATCTTGATCTAAGGTGTGCGATTAATGTTACACAATCAAGCCACCAAGACATCCACCAGTTGTACGCCAGTTCATAGGCAGTGATCAGACACTAAAAATGGCTGATTAGGGACTACCTACAGATTCTCCAGTAGGGCCAGTCGTGGCCCCAACTATCATTCCAGACACAGGCGCAGACGTAGAGTTCCAAGTGGGCTTCATGAGGTTCATGCAGACATTCTGTGAAATAATGCTTCCTACCCCCATCGATGGCAGAGCTGACGTGGGTTTTTCAGCAGTAGCATCCTCCCACTTTCACTTGGGAAGGTGGACCTCAGGCTGCAGAGTCTTTTTTAGAGGCCATTCAATCTTTCTATGACCATTTGGAGGTGCCTCCTAAGAGGAGGGTGAAGCTCACTACGTATATGCTTCAGGATTCCGCCAAGAGATGGTGGGATGTGATCTCACAAGCGGGACACCAGCAGGTTATGGAATGGGATGAGTTCCAGAATTCCTTCCATTACTACTTCTATCTAGATACATTGAGGGCTGATCAAGCCTGAGAGTTCATGAGTCTGGAGTTGGGTAATCTTTCAGTTATGAATTATTCTTCTCGTTTCAAATTGATTCTCCACTTTACACCTATTCCAAGAGGCGATGAGTTATTCCGGGCAATGATGTTTCAGGATGGTATCAGGCACGACATCTGATCCTAGGTGAAAAACATCTGGTTGAAGTCGATCACTTTTATAGTCAACCAGGCACTAATATCAAGAATAATCTGAGGGATTCTAGAGTTGGGATCCAGGTCAGTCATTCATATTGTTTTAGTGTTCCTCCTATTGACAACAAGAAAAGCCATAGGGAGTCTACATGTGAAGATCTGAGGAGGAGAGAAATGTCTTCTGGTATCCAGGTGGTGTGCTACCAGTGCTGGAAGAGAGGGAATACAAGGCCACATTGACCGAGAGACCCAGTGGAGAGATGATCGTGTTGCAAGATGGATCAACTTTAGCGCTTTTGTCAGATCTTTTCACCAGTAGCTGGTGAAAATTGTTCTTCTGTGACTCCACATTCAGGAGCAGCACCACCAATTTCTCAGTAGTTAGGGAAGTAGAGTTCTTACAGCTATTCAGGGCGAGGTGGAGGTCGTGGCCAAGGTAGCCAGTCTCCAGGAATTTAGTTACATCAAGGTGGATAAGCTTAGAGTGGTTAGGCATTGTCACAGGGCAGTGATATAGGTAAGACTTTTGCAGTAGAGCAGACCTAGTGGGATCATCATCCGGGACCCTCTATAGTTTGAGGTACCATACTAGTTGCCTCAGTTTTAGATTCTTCTCTTTTTGATACTAGTGCTTCCCATGGCGTTTTATATGTTACTGTTGTGGAGAGCCTCAGGCTCTGTATCCTTTCTTTTGATGATATCTTGATGCTAGACACTCCGTTGTGGACAAGAACGGCTAGTGAATGTTAGTGCAAGAAGTGCCCTATTGAGGATGGTGTGTGTCACTTCCCATGGGACCTCTATGTCTTAGAGATGGTAGGCTATGACTTCATTCTCGGAATTGACTGGTTAGTCCCCTTTCAGGCTGTTGCCGATTGCTATCATCGTAGGGTGAGTTTCAAATCACCAGAAGGAGAATCGTTTCATCATTAGGGAGAATGTGATGTATAGGCGAGTAGAGTGGGACTCTAGCATCATGGATTGGGAGGAGTTATAACCCAGATTACTAGTCTATATCTGGATGACCAGGGGACTTTACAGATGGACTTTCCTCCAGTGGTGGATCGATTCTGGGATGTCTTTCCAGAGGGCATTTCAGGTTTTCCTCTGGAGTGTGAGTTAGGATTTTCTATTGAGATTGTAGTAGGAGAAACACGGCTATCCATTCCTCCTTAGAGGATGGATACACCAGAGTTACAAGAGCTCATGAAGTAGTTGGAGGATTTTTAGGCAAAGGGTTTCATCTGACACATTAGTTATCCATGGGGTTCAACTGTCCTGTTTAAAAGAAGGTGGATGGTACCCTCAAACTTTTTGGGATTATCGAAAGTTGATCCAGTTTACATTCATGAACTGATATACCTTACTGAGGATTTATGATCTCTTTGTTCATCTTCAAGGATCCTTGGTGTTCATGAAGATTTACATGAGATCTGGTAACCATCTGTTGTGTGTTAGACCATCTAATATACCTCTTAAAACCTTACGGAGCAGTTATGATCTATACGAGTATATGGTTATGTTTTTCAGTCTCACAAACACGGCTGCAGTTTTCTAGGCACTGATGAATTGAGTGTTCCATCCATAACTGGATTCCTTTGTGGTATTCTTCATGGACGATATCTTAATGTATTCTCACACTAGACACAACCATGATACACATGTAGAGATCATTTTAGTACACTGACAGAGCATCAGTTATATGATAAGCTCTCAAACTTCCAATTTTGGATGGACTAGATTCACTTCATGGGTCATGTTATCTTGGAGACAGAAGTATCAGTAAACCCAGAGAAAGTGAGAGAAGTAGATTACTGGGAGTAGTCGATGATCATATTTTAGGTCCAATGTTATATAGGGAAGGATAGTTACTACAGAAGTTTCATACAAGACTTTTCAAGCATAGCAGCACCGCTGACGGGTCTTACTAAGAATGGTGTGAAGATCTTGTGGTTAGATTATTGTGAGTCATCCTTTTAGGAGCTAAATGGGAAATTGACTTTAGCACTGATACTAGTTTTTTCATATCTGGGCAAGAGCTATACCATTAACAATGATGCATCAGGTATCGGGCTGGGAGCTGTGATTATGCTGGGATAGGGAGTCATTGCGTACGGTTCTTGGCAGTTGAGGCCACATGATAGAAATTACCTGAAGCATGATATCAAGTTTGCAGCAGTTGATCATACCTTACATTGTTGGATAGATTATCTATTGTGAGTGAATTTTTTGTTTTTCACCACCAAAAAAGTCTCAAGTATCTATTTACTCAGCATGACCTGAATTTTAGACAGTGAAGGTGGGTTGAGTACCTTCAATCCTTTGACATTGAGCTATCCTATACGCTTGGAAAAGGCAAGGCAGTGGATGATGCACTGAGAAGGAGAACTCAGATATAGGTAGATTAGGATGCTATTAGTGGGTGGAAAATTATGGCTCTATTCTTTGAGATGAATTTGGAGTTCCATGATAGACAGTGGCAGATGTTTCATTCTTCTATAGCGGTTACCTCTACTCTTCTTGATCGAGTGTGAATGAGGTAGCTATCTGATTCATAAGGCATAGTCATGTGGGAGAGTGTGTCAGGAGAGGACCCCATTCATGGATGGACCATAGGGGAGGATGAGATCATGTGCATTGAAAGGTGTGTTTGGGTGCAATCAGACATACACGAGGAGCTCATTACGTGACTCTCATTCCTCAGTTTGGGCAATTTATCCTGTTGTCACCTAGATGTATCGTGACGTACACTAATAGTATTGTTGGCTACACATGAAGAGAGATGTTTATGGTTTCTTCAAGAGGTGTTCCACCTGTTAGAAGGTGAAGGTGGAACATCAGCGACTAGCATGGATTTTGCAGTAGTTACACATTCCTGAGTGGAAGTGGAATGATGTCGCGATGAATTTCATGACAGGGTTTTCAAGGTAACCTCGAGGGAATGATTTAGTTTGGGTTGTCATTTACAAACTCAAGAAGATTTATCACTTCTTTCCAATTAAGAAGACCTTCAGTGTTGATGAGATAAGATGGTTGTACATCATAGAGGTTATACATCTACATGGACTTTCACACTCCAGTGTTTTAGAAAATTATGCATGTTTTACTTCTCGGATCTGGAAGGGGCTTCAAAAGGATTTGGGTACTGAGGTTCTTTTGAGTATAGCCTACCATTCCCAAATAGATGGCCGGTCCGACCGTACAATTCAGGTGATTGAAGACATACTTCAATCAAGAATTCCTGATTTTATAGATTCTTGGGAGAAGAATATACCACTTGTAGAGGTTTCCTATTATAATAGTTTTCAAGAAACTATTCAGATGGAACTTTATGAGCATTTGTACGATAGGCCATGCTGATCACCCCTATATTGGATAGAGGCAGGTGAGGTAGCTATGTTGGGACCTCGTCTTGTCTAGGAGACCACAGTGTAGATAGAGTTGTTATAGAATAGGATGAGTACTCCACTGTCATGATAGAATTATTTTTATAATCAGTGGAGATGACCTTGGGAGTTTGAGGTCAGAGATCAAGATTTCCCTATATGTCACACCATGGTTGGGACACAAGCGGATTAGGTGACAGGGTATTCTTTCGTCAAGGTACATCAGACCGTTTGAGGTTTTGGAGAGAGTTAGGCCATTTGTCTATTGATTTCAGTTACCTGAGAGGTATCGTGCTTTTCACACTATTTTCCACATTTTATAGCTTTGAAATTACTTCTCAGACATGTCTCTTTCTTTCCAACCCAAGGAGGTGGAGTTGGAGGTGGATGAATCGTTCAAGGAGAATCGTATCCGGATTGTTGATCGATGTACGAAGGATATCCATGGTTGGTCTGTTCTACTAGTACGGGTGTTATGGTAGCACAAGAGAGTACATGATGAATCTTGGGAGAGGCAGGCCGATGTACAATCATAGTGGTCGGAGCTGTTCGGAGTTTATTCTTCAACGCCGCCTTGCTATGTAAATTTGGGGACAAATTTATTTAAGGGGGGATTTTGTAAGAACCTGGATTTTCCTTTTAGGTATGTTTTTCTTTTTCTTTTTTTTTGAGAGAAAGAGGATTTTCTAGAAATTTTTTAACTACACGTCGGAAACTTTATAAGTACACACTTTGTACTCTGTTGCCGCTAATAGCCGTCTGTTGGTCGTGTAACAGTCGTGTCCACATCCTTGTGTGGTGACCCAGAGACCGCATAATGTGGGGGACTGTACGAGAAATTACATGCCATGTACTTCTAAAGTACACCCCGTGTACTTTATTTTTATTTCATTAAATTGACCGGGGTCACATATAATCGGAAGAAAGCCCTCCTTCATGACCCAGTTCATCCGGGATAGATTGTACAACTGCAATATTTCTACAAACTCCCGATCGAGCATCTATTCCTTGAATTGACTGTCGTCTATTACGTTGGGATAAACTCGATAAGCTATTCCTTCTACTAGGGATCTATTTTATGATTCCTCTACATTCAAGAGTTTACCTCAGTTGAGCGTTTTGAGGATTTTTCTAGATCTATGGTGTTTTTGGGAAATTCAGGGATTGAGGTTCACTTATAACTATCCTACAACACTGAGGTAGGTGTCTTGTGTCATTATATAGAATGTATATGAGTTTTAGGGGAAATATTGCCCAATACCCTTGAACGGGGTATTGGGAGTTTAGGGTTTTAGCCCTGTTAATTGCCTACTATGCTTGTATGCTTGAGTAGAGGTTTGTTGAATATGAATAGTTTTAATTTCATTGTTTGGAAGTGGTTTCCCATGCATGTTTTGTTTATGACTGTTTGGTCCTGCATAGCCTATTAGGCTGCCTTGTTTGTTTCACATGCCTCGTATTGTAGGATGGAGTGTTTGTTATCTAACATGTTGTTATGTTGTAGACTATTATCCAAGTTGTTCATGATGTTTGCATTGTCCGTATTGCATTACTACGATTGGTTGACTTGCACAGGGTTGTGAGAACCTAGTGTAGTAGACCATAAGAGTAATGGATATAAGGCCTTATCTAGAGTGTCTGTATTTACTGTTACTATGTGAGACCATAGGGGGAATTGACGTAAGTGCTTCCTCAAAGTTTCAATAGTTCCTCAACACGGTCCACAGGGGGAATGTTACTTAAATGCTTCCCCATAGCACCTTTTAGTAACTGATTTGAGACAATAGGGGGAATTGATGGTGAGTGTTTCCTCAGATAGTATATGATTAAGCTAAACCATATGGGATAGCTTGTGTGTACTTCCTAGAGGGTTGGTTATGTTTGATTGGTTGAAAAAAGAGAGGTTAGGTGGAATTTACTTCTTAATGGTTTACCTTCATTGATTATCTATTTACTTGAGATGTGGAATGGAATGAAATTGTGCTGTAGGAATGTTTTCTTTTGATTGCTTCAGTGTTTTTTGCTTGTTTACTTATTGCCTTCCCAATATATTCACTGACTGTTAGGCACATATCTTTTTGTGGTTACCTACTGGGATTAGTCTCACACCCTGTTTTTACCATGCTTTTGTGCCCAAATATATTATTTTTCTCCAGGTTTAGATAAGGGAAAGTTCCCTTATACTTCAGGTGCTTGGCTGCTGTGGAGCATGAGGACAAGGGAAAAGCAGAGGATTTTGATATTGAGGATTTCATATGTTTTCTTTTGTAATTTGGTTTAGTACTGTATTTTATCATTTTGACTTAATTAGTTGTTTTCCAAGATATATGTATCATGCATCATTTCTATATGTACTCTAGTTGTTTCTTACTTTTAGTTTTCCATTGCTTACTATTGTATGATGTTACTGCTTCTTCTACTATTGTGTTTCTATTTTACTTCCTCTATGTTACTCTACCATTGAGGGCATAGTTTCCCCCACTATCACAGCAAAGGCCCTTGCTCCTAGTCGGTAGCCTCTGGAATTCGGGGAAAGGCGCTTGAGACTACATGTCTAACCGGGTACAGGGCGCCTCTGAGTGGCTTCCAGAATCGGGATGTTACAGTTTCTTAGAGAAGTAAATAACTAAAATAAGTGTATAATTTATGATGATAACAAATGTATGTTACATTTCATATTTAAAGAAATATATACATTAACCTAAAACATCATTTTTCATTTTTTAATGCTTAATTTTCAAAATCATTCTCTTCCATGTCCATATTCATGTAATTATTTTTTTTCAGTCTCAATATTGAAATAAATAAACTATAAAAGAAGTTTTATTTCACTTTTAAACTATCCATATAAATTTTCAAAGTTATAAATTTTATGTAATGTTTTTATAAAAATAAAAATTATATGTTATATTATAATTTATATCACATCACCTATTTATCTTACAACCATAATCATTATTTGAAGTGTGTATTAATTTATAATATTTCATATATTTTTTAAATTAATTCCATGATTTCCCTTTTTAGTATTTTTTTAAATAATTGGTATATCAATAACTGAATGTAGTTTTCATATGGTTTTAAAAGATATTTTCATGTTTTATAATGAAAATGTGGAATGAATAAATAGTTTATTCCTAATATAGTTTTTGAATAATATATATGATGATAAGGTGATCCTGATACATATTATAAGAAGGTTGAACCCTATTATATATCTCTAATACATTTAAATACTATATAACAAGGTTATACACATGATTTTGAAAAAATATATAGTAGTAACTGAACCTTATATCAATGGGAAAATATTCATGTGAAAGAACTATAACTATAGTTCTCTTAAAACAGTAGTTATATGTCACACATATACCCACAATTTTTATAAAACTTTGGAAATAGGTTTCATGGGGTAAATAAAATTTTGTGGGAAGGACCAATACTCACGGTTCAGAAAATATCATCTGTATAGGTCACCCTATACCCATAGTTTTTGTAGATCATTATAATTAGCATTGTGGGAATAAATTTGTATTAAGGACATATTACCACATTTTAAGAAAACTATTGGTTTCAGAAATTTTTTGGGGCACCAATACCAATGGTTTTGGTTAAAAATTGGTATAGGTCACTTATACCCACAGTTTGACCAAACATTGGTTATTGGGTGGCCCATTAATTTTCTATAATATTAAATAACATAAATTAATTTCATATAAATATTTTATTATATATTAAAACAAATTTATTTTTGAATATAAGAACAAAAAATGTGTTTTAGTATAGTGGTAATAATTTTATTATAATTTTATGTTGTTGGGATCAAATCCCCAGAGTTGGGTTGTTTTTCAATAAGGACCTTATACACGCAGTTTGACCACACTATTTGTATAGGGTGGCTATTTTTTCATAATAAAAAAATATTAATAAATAATTTAATATATATATATATATTAATATTAGATCATAAAATGTGTTATAGAATAGTGATAATTTTATTGGCATATAGTCCGAATGTGATGGGATCAATTTCTAGCAGAGGAATTGTTTTAATAAGGGACATATACCCAGTGTTTGACCTAACCATGGGTATAGATATTTCAATTGAAATAATCTAAATTACCAGTTTATGAACTGTTAATATAGGTGTCTTATACCCACATTTTCCACAAAATGTGGGTATAGGTCTATCCTGACAACAAGAGAAGCAAATATTTTTAGGGAAATATCCATGGTTTTGACTCATGGGTATAGGTAAATATTCCAGCAATGTTGGGTAATGTTATTTAAATCCAAAATAAATAATCAGGGAGTTAACCATTGTGTTTTATCCTATAGATTTAACTAGAATCTAGTTTTTTATACACAAGATAAACAGGGTTTGTGAATATAATTTTTTATGAGGCCTATACAGTTTTATTTTGGATTTCTAGGTGTTTTAATGTGTTTTGATTAGAATGTGTTTTTTTCAAATGGATGTGATTTATTTCATATTTTCAATGAATATTATCATAAATGTAAAAATTGTATGGGTTGTCATTTTTTCATTGTACTGATGGAATCTCCTCTTTTAATTCCCTTAATGAGATTTTTTATCATCCAACATTATAATTATTTTTCACCGGGTATATAGATGTGTATGAACAAAGAAAATTTCTAGTATAAATTCATGATGATTAGTCATGAAAATACTTTTTACGTTTTAATGTATAAAAATGTTCATAAAATATATTCTGAGTAAAAGTGTCTAGTTTGTAATATATGTTTTTGTTATGTATGATTTATGACCTAATTCTATAAACTGTAAGCTTGAGAGATATTTTGAATGAAATGAAGTGAATTACACTCCAAAGACCATAAATTATATAATATTGTAGTCATGTTCTTTATAGTTGGATCACATCATTGATTATAAAACATAGGGGATTAATATATTTTATATTTTATTATATCTTAATTGTCATGGATATTATCATGGGTTTATAATTTAAGGGTGATTGTAAGTACTAATTCAAAGATACCCCATTTAGGGTTTTAGGTGATGTTATTTAAATGTTATTTAGGATATTTAGGGATAAATTTTATTCGGATGAGGTATATGTAATCTATAACTTTAATATGAATGATTATTTTTGAAGAATGAAATTAAATTTTTGGGGATGTAATCATAAAAGCTTGATATATGCTTTGAGGTTAAAAATGTTTTTAAATATTATTTTATTAATTTGATATTAGATTTTATTTATCATACATTTTGTAATTTTTTAGAAATTATATAATAGAGTTTTAGTAAAAGGAAGTCATGTAAGCTATGAGACAACATGTTTCATTTGGAAATTCCACGGGGGCTTGAACCCAAAATCGATGAGAGATATTGGTGTAAAACCTACCAATAGCCTACATGATTTCAAAATTTCTATGATAAAATTTTTATAAGATTTTGAAGATAAGAAATAAATTTGTTTTAGAAAATTTTATTATATCATATAGATAAAAATGGGATTGGAACGTAATTTAGAGACAATTTCATTATTATTGACTTGATGAAGTTGACTATTTTAAGAAATATATATGTCAAAGTTAAATAGAAATAATTTTGGATAATATATTGTTTTTATGGGAGGAATAATGATTGAATTATCTTTTAAAAGTATAGATTATTTTTTTGGCTATTTTTTGATTCATTATATTTAGATAAATTAATAACATATTTTGGATATCCTATTATTTAGGCCTATACATTTTTGGTATATGAAATTATGAGTGAATAATGTTGATTAGATATGAATGTAAAATTATTATTAGAAGAAAATGAGAACAAATATATCTTTTTCTTGTTTTGAACTTCTTTAGGAATATTTTATAGAATTTTAAGAATTTCTAATTATCAATTGAACTTTTTTGAGATTTTGGTGTTATTGTTGGGCATTAGAAGATGATGTTGTATTTCTTTATTTAATGGTTTATTCATTTTTGGGAATTTTTTTTATCTAGTGTAATATATATTGGTATTAGTTAATGTATAGGGATAAGATGAATATTTGGTTACCTTTTTGGAGTATTTGATCTATTTTATATTTTTCTGTTCTTATAGAAAAAAATCATCATCCATACATATCATTTGGAGAAAACTCTGAGATTGATGTGATAATTAATAAAAGGATAAAATTAAACTAGTAATGTAATAATGGTTGATTTTTCATAGTGTATACTTTAAAATAATTTCTATTATATATGGAAATAATTGTGAAACCAATTTTTTTCACTTTTCATTAATTTTCTATGTATCAATGTTAATGTTAACACTTCATCTGTTAATGGTTTTATTGGAATTGACTTCCTCCTGATCAATCAAATTATTGTGTTAGAAATTCCCTACTAAGAAATTATATTTACCCTCCATGTATATATTTTCACTTAAAAAAATGATCTATTATTTGGAATCCTTGAAAACAGTTATCATATTTGATGGTTGAACTTAGCATTCCATTTCTTAAATTGGAAGTCAAATTAACATGTTCTTTTATGTGAAATTTTTGAAAAGGATTTTTAAAATTTCAAACCCTTAATTACAAAGGCTGATTTCACATTGAAAGGATGGAACATATTAATGGGATTGGGGGAGAATATGAAAACTAAATATTTTTAAATAACATGATATTTTATAGCGTATACGACAAGTAACCCGGAGTATAAAAAACTACAATGTTATAATCATAACATACCGACTAAATTAAGGTGGGGTGACTATGTTTAAACACATTGTTATATATTTATATATATATATATATATTATCTAATCAATAAAACTTTATTCATTAATTATTTGTAAATAAGAACTGAGTTTTATAATAATTCCATTTTATGATGTCGAAATATGTTTTCTTCAAAAATGGGTTTTACTGATTTTTTATGGGAATATTATAACTATTTTTTGAAAATATAGAAATAATTATTTTATTAAAATTAAATAACCTATGAATTTATCACATCAAATTTTTATTAGGGGAGAAATGAATTATTATTATGGAAGTAATTATTTTTCAATGATTAGTGAAATGTACCGATTAAAAAAACTGTAATATATATTCCTCATGTAAATTAATGCAGATTTAGAAATATTTATTTAATAGGATATAAGATTTATGTATGTTTTATTCAGTAAATTATAATTTAATTTCTTACATATGAATTAACATCATAAATGATTTTCGTACATGTTCATTTTCAGCTTAAAACACATATTTCGAGAAAACAAATTTTCATTGTGTTTTGGGTTTTAATAATAACATAACATATGAATCATATAAAAAATGAATCCTAAAAATGAATTCCATATTTGGAATTAATATGTAAAAATTATATAAAAAGATCCCTTTTATTTTTGTCATTATAAATAGTAAACTTAGTAAATATTTATCATGTATGTAACAGTAAATCGAGTAATTAAAGTTAATTTTTTGGATAAAACCTAAAACACTTCTTAATAGATTAATTTAGTTAATTTTATAAATGTGTCACAACCTTAAAATTTAATTATTATAAAATTTTCATTTTATTTTCACTTTCATTGATTTTAACACTTATTTTATTTTACATAAATATGAATTAAAAAATATCACCCTCTTGATTTAAATATCTATAATATTTTATTTCACAGATAAAACAACTTATTTTTTTGATATAAATAGAAATTTTAATGATAAATAATTTTATATTAGTGTAAATTATTTTGAATTTTTATTGATTAAAAAATTACCTTAAATGGATACTGAATACTAACACAATGCATGTGTATGGACAAGAAAAATAAAGTAAATATTATTAAAAAAATAAAAGCAATAGATTTTTAGACATTTTTAGTGTATAATTAGTTCTATAGCTAAAAATGTGTTATTATTTATTTATTAATGTATAATTTTTTATTTCTACTCCTGTCATGTTATTTTCAAAGTCACATTAAATGAATTGTGTGAAAAATAACATTAATGATAGTTTATGATAATTTGTATTTTTAATATCTTATTTAAAAATAAAAAAAGTCATGAAATTTGACAGATGAGATTAAAAGTATTCTAAAATTTCATCCCACTGACATTTATTTGAAATTTTTTACATTATGTGTAAAATTATTTTCCATTAATAATGGAAAAAATAATTACTGCAGCTGAGTTTACAAATAGTTGAACAAAGGCTTACAATAATATATGATATAAATATTATATAAACCTATGTAAATTTTTTAGATGGTTAAATTGAAACCATATCCTTGTTATATTCAGTTATATGTCAATTTGAGAACCATTTTTCATGTGTTAAAAACTAATTATATTATAATATTTCATTTATATCCAGAAATTGAAAAAATTTAAATTTATAATTATCAATTTGTTATTAAATTAATTATATTTAATAAAAATATTATATTAGGCCGTGGGACTATTATATCGTTGTGAATATAAACAACTTCTCATTTATGAGAAAATATCCCAGTTATAGTAAATTTCCCAAATACATTATAGTAAAAAATTTGATATCATGGGAATTGTTAGATTCATTAACAGGGGTTTGAAACAAAAAGATACGGTTGAAAATGACCAAATTTTTAAAAAAATTTATTAGATGATATTAATTGTATTGTTACTCTTTATATCACCAAATAATATCATTTTGGATCTATTTTGATATGAAACCTATTAATTATTAGTTTAAAACTTTTGGAAATTTCTATGAATTCTACTCCACTCACTTATGAAAGTGACCCTATTATCCCCTCTTCAACACCTATTTTGAGCACTACATCTTATCCAATCCCCACAAAGATTCATTCCTAAAATTCATCCATGTTATAGTGGTATTAGTTTTGTAATAATACGAACATTATAAAGATTAAGGGGTTCTGCCTTTCTTCCAAACCTTCTGGAAAGAGATTAAGCGGTAAAGAAAATTAGAATGTCGGAAGAATATGTATAGTTCTTAACCCAGTATTTTTACTTAATTTATTCTTTTTTCTTTTTAAAATATTATTTAACCATGAGGAAATAATAAAAACATTATCATATATATATATTTCTTTATGTAATTTTAATAACCTATATATGTCTCTTCTTCCATGAAATGGGAAATAAAACCATCTTTTGTGTGTACGTCAGACTAACACCTCACGAACAAATTTAATTAACATTCCAACACACCCTCATATAACTACATATAATAGATGATTTATTATTTTAATATTATATAGAAGAAATATTTATCATTTTAAAAACATACTATATATATAATTTATTATTAATACAACCACTTACAAATTATAATGTCGCTCATATATACATGTGAATTACCACATTCACAAGGTGATGATATTAATTTTCAATCACCATATCTAATTGATCATATATATTTTTATTGAATGATAGCATATGGTATTTATAAAATAATTATAATTCTAGAATGGTAAAAAATACTTATGTACTTTCCATCATAATATTTGAAAAATGGAGACATTACTCATTAGTATTTATGACATACTATCTCCCTGATTTAAAAATAAAACTTTTTTCAAAAACATAATATGTGTTTGGTTTTAAACTTATAAATTATTTTTATAAACTAAAATTATTTCATGAGTAATATTCAAGATATGATGGAATATTACCACATTTTCCACGTTCTTCCTACCATATTCATTTTGGGAATATCAACCGAATATCATCAAAAATAACCAGCATGTATTTAATTGACTCAGTAACACGATATTTCAAAAAGTAAAATAAAATTTATAATAAACATGAACATTTTTACTAATAATTTAAATAACATATTTAATTTATTTAATTAGAAATATTAAAATGTACGTGACTCATATGACTTTTGGTAAGTCGCATCATAACAGAAAACCTCATCCTAAATATATGAAATATTTATTTTCTTAATAATTTTCTCCATTATCTGTATTCATTAAATATTTTCATTATTGTTATGTGGACATAAATTTATTATACATTCAAATTTATATCACTTTTTAATATTTTCAATGGTTTTGAAAATTGAATTTGTTTATGGAATGATATGAAAAAAATGAAAAAAATAATGTATTATTTTACCATAAGTTGTGTCACCAGTTTTCCATAATATAATTACCATTTTTATTAGATTCTTTTTCAATATTTCATGTTTTCAACAAGAAAAACCCTATTTCCATTTTATTCAACATATTCTTATTTCACAAAGTTGTTTTTAAAAATGAATGGTTATTTTGTTATCCAAATGTTGTTTTCATTCATTTTTAAAATAGTTTTTCATGGGTTTATGATGAAAATATGAAAGAATAAATGTTTCATTCTTGATACTGTACATGATAATTATATATGATGGAGTGATGGGACTGACATAGATTTTATAATGGGGGATCCCCATTATGAATCTATAATGTGCTGAGTAATACTCATTAGTTTTGATTGAAGAAGGAGGGTGTTAACTTGTAAAGAACACGACTTAGATACCCTATCAAACCATTACCTGACCCAGATTACCACATACCCAAAAGTTGTTTCAGATCCTCTTGGGATGGAAAATAGGACCCTTTAATCAAAAATAATCCAGGGGGAATTATTTCACCAAAGATGAAGACACAAAAAGGAATATATATTTATAATTATGAGTAACAAAAGATGAGGCTAATATATGACATAAATGAAAAAAGGTAGTATAAAAGATAAAAATAAATATTAATCATAACCGCTCAGTGTACAAGTCCAACATTAATGGAAAATTTAAAATATAAATTAACTACAAATGTTGATAACCTGGGAAACACCAATAATCTCACCACCATCTACTATGACATGGATGAAACATCCCCCCCCCCCTCATTGTGGCGCCTTACCTTTAACTACATTGAAATACATGTAAAGGTATATTCACCACTGAGGTGGTGTGGAGGGTGTGATCTATGAATCATAGTTGGATCCCACCCTAGTATTCCATAAAAGTCCAGTAATAATAAAATATTTATCAAAAATAATTATAAACATGAATGATATGAAAAATTACAATTTTCATATTAACATCAATAATTAACATATAAAATTTTCTTTTCCTACCATTCCCAAATTAATAGGATAATAATTTCAAATAATTATATATATGTATATATATAACAAGATTTCACATAATAAAAAATATGTTTCATATATCATATCAAATCAAATACCAATCATAGAAAATATACCATAACACCAATGATCAGTGTAGGTTAGTCTAGAAGAATACTCATATAAAAATAATCACTGGTGCACAATCATGTACTTAGAACATAGGTTTACGAGAAGAGTAACAGACTTTGGAAAAAATACCCAAAAATATAAAATATCAATTCCCTATAACAACAGTCATAGGGAACAGATTAACAACCCATGAGTGAACCCCCTAACAATTCATGGATGATATACCTAAGCTATAATATCAAACTAAGTACCCTTGGATTCCCATGTTTTCTATTTTCAAAACCACATAATCAAAATTATGTTTTGAAAAATATTTGGGAAATCCATTTCAAAGTTATAGTGGAATACTTTTTCTTTTCCCAAAACATGGGGAAGATGATTTTATAAACAAATATTTCTACACTAAAAAATACATCAATAAATCGTGAAATTTAGTTAATAAAACAATTTATTGAACTTGGGATATGTAGTTCATCCAATATAGTCTAGAAACATTACCCCCCACCTAAAAATCAGGGTCAAACATGGACAAAACAGAATCCATCAACAAGGAATAACACAATGATGATAATAGAGGAAATATAATCAATCCACGCATGTCCAAATTGGTTTCTCAATCAATATGGTGTGTATGAAAGATAATAAAAAAAACACAACTCAAGAAAACTCACATACCACACCAGAAATGACACAATTATAAACCTATGGATGAATATCACACAAATGTACTAGAAAGGATCATGTTGAATAATTAAAATTTACTGACATATCTAATGTTTTATTGAAGCATGGATGCACTATTAAAAGAAAAGTATAAAATATAAGAATTTGCCACCCTGTAAGATCCAGCTCATTCACAACGATGGTCAATAACTGAATGAAATGACCTGGAAGGATCAGAGTTCACCAAAGTAACCTAAAAGAGCTCTGAGGTATAGAGGGATGAATTCTATAACTGAATGAAAAAAATATTAACCATTTAATGATCTATGTTCCCAAATAATGAGGTTTACACCATATCAAAACCTTCTCCACATCATACAATCCTTGATACTCATGTACATAGATAAACAAATCACATTTTTATTAAAAACCAACTTTGACAATTAAAAATATGTAATTGACATTGAAGACATGAAATATTCACACATTGTACTAGTTCATAACATCATCCAAGAACCCATTGCTTGGAATATAAACACATTACATAATGTGAAAACTTCTAATTCTATGATCCAATTCATGAAACTCGATCGATGATAAATACATGTATTGTAAACAATTTAAATGGATTTTTCTCTCATGAAGACTGTGAAAATACTTCATTCATCTCAAAACTATAAATAACATAATATTTATCAGATCTCTTGGAATACCCTAAAATGAATTTGAAAATTTTATATATGGACTCCATTAATTTAAACATAGACACATCTCCAAAAAGTAGTCCATTTTTCCAATAAATCCTTTATATCCTTATATATCGTAAAACACATCCAAATAAATAGGAATATGTAATTTGAGAAGTTAAATAACCCAAATAGGGTAACATGTGGTATAAACTCTCCACTATAAGTCTTTATAACCCTTTCAATTCAAACAAAAAATTATATTAGGAAAAGATATCTGTCTTTTACTACCTCATTAATGACTCACAGTCCCACATCACATGTGTATTTGATATGTGTTTCTTTAACAATCATACAATATAAATAACATTTCCATGCAATACATTCACATGACAGTCAATGATCTCGATGAGTTCCTCTATAATATAAATCCCCCTCTACAACTAAATAAAATAACAAATATGAAAGTTAGAGGGATCATGATATTATTTTATTAGGTACGATATATAAAAAAAACATGAATTCTATTTAACTGACCAAAAATTCCAACTGATAAGTAACATATCCTATCAGATCAGTAACCTCAACAAGTCCGTCATATCTCAGATAAAACATTGTCTTTTTTTCATGATGATTGTGACCCAATCAAGTAAATCTTTAATCACTAACTGATTAGAAATGGAAAACTATGAAGGGAATCAATTTCGATCTATATAAGATTTATGTCAACACTAATCAATATAAAAATGGGGAAATATATCATGAATCCTCAATGAGACCTCCAGAACGAGACTTTTTCTCACCAAAGAGGCTTATCCCACCAAAGGCTAACAGAGGATTAACATACATGGGTGACTATACAAAGACCTTAAGGAACCATTATGATTAATTATTGATAAATATTTTTATAAGGAAACTCAACAAGTTCTACATGACAATATCATGATCTACCAAAATCCAAGACACAAGTATTGAGAAGATTATCCAATGTATGAATAATACCCTATATCTTACCTTCTATTAGTGAATGCTATGTTCTAATCTAGCCGACTGGATTCCCCATATTAAGGTCCTGGGTGCAGTGAAAGCTCATGGGTGGATGTTACCACTTGGATTTTTTCCATTACCAATGATCAATCCCGGATCAATACGATGATAAACACCATAATACATGAATTGAATCCCCGAAATAGACAAATAAGAAGAAAAGACCCAGAACCAAAAGGTGGATCACCGTAGGTTTATTATAATTAATTTAATTAATTGAGAAGAAGTACATTTTATGGTGTTAATTCTTCATTGATATTTCTGATCACGTTCTGATGTGATTCGTTGATGCATCACAGTATCCAAGTGTAGACTTCCTCTAGTGGTGATTTACATGTGCACCACATATCTCTGGACATCGCCAAAGGAATCTCCAAGTGCTAGCATGGAGAAGCCTTTGCTTTCGTTGTCCGCCTTGATCCGATGGGGGAGGATCTCTCCCCGTCTAAAGAGAGATCTTATAGGAAGGAGTTCTTCCAGACTTGAGATAATTTTCTAGAAATGTTGTGAAAAATGATTAGAGAAAAGTGTTGGGGTTGTGAGGATATTTATAATCAAGTTTGAGGTTATAGAGTTATGATAATAAATAATCATGTAATGATTTTTATTTATTTAATTAACTCTTATTTAAAACTCCCATATTGAATCATTAATTCCTTGGCATGTGCCCACGCTGATTATAATAAATATCATTTAATAAAAATATATTATTTTCTCAAAATCCCAACTAGAGAAACTACATGGCTTGTAATCGTTAATACACGGTGTATACTTCTTTTTCATTTACTCTGCAAAATTAAAACTACACGGCATGTACATTAAATGTACAAAACATGTATATCTGGTTTTCATTTTATTCTCCCTAAAACATTAAAACAATTTAGGCATCATTGAATAATTATTATACTACATACGAGAATAATAGTTATTCTACTTCAGATACTAGGATATACTTAGTGTGTTATTCTCTCGGCCTCTTTCTCATTGGAATTAGGAGGGCTTACCTAAAGTCAAAGATTACAATCTAGCAATTGGTCATGGAACCCAAGAGAAAGAAGTTGACGTCACATTGACGTTTTAGCTCTTACGAATGCTTACTGTGTAATTTAATCCCTTTGTCTCAGTATCTCATCAAGAAGGATTCATGGTAGTGTCATAAACCTATATGCTTGATCCCTCATTTTTGAATTCCAGAAATAAACTCGTCATGACACCATGGACATGGTATATGGGCGATAGCTATATTTCTATCAAAGGTCCGTAGATATCTAATTCTATAAATATGGATGGGAAAATCCTTCTATGACTTATCCATTACCAACATGTCATTCACGATGTACCCAACATACCCTAGTTCCCGCCAACTGTCTCTGTGACGGTTTTCGTCAGCAAATATAAATTTGTGAATCATGATATGAGTTAATGATAATCCTACAGTCTATGGACCATTACACATGATCAGTGATAGCAATGTCTGATGAAACCAAGTCATGTGGAATTACAACTGGCGGGTCTGTTCTCATAATCTCACATCTTAGATATTACCATGTGAGAACACCATGAGATAGAGTCTCATCTTATTACAAGTACTCGTACATGATAGTCTTTATAATATGTTCCCAATCATAGTATATCATCCAACCATAGAACATTATTTAAAAATATTGTTATAGCATTTCATGGTTCTCATCATAGCAGGGATCTTCCATGACCTTATTAATGCAAAAAATATTCCAGGACATTATTATATTATATTCATGCAGAACAATGAGCAATATATAGTATGTTTACATTCATGTAATAAAATTATAAACAGTTGGTTATCATGACACCAACTCTAACAAACTCACACTTGGACTAGAGACAACAACTTATGAATTTTAGTCTACTAGACCTCACATGATTATCATGTTTCTTTTAAGTCAAATCATTAGTCAAGGGGTCCACCAAGCTGTCTTCCATGGATATAATGCTCACTGAAACGTCACCTCTCTGAGAAAAATACCTCAAGGGATGATACTTCTGAAGTATATGCATTGTCCGCTGATGTGAACATGGATCTTTTGCAAGTGCCACTGTTGCAGTATTATCACAATAGAGTGTGATAGGATCTTTACTACTATGTACTACATTCTGCTCTTGGATGAAGCTTTACATCCATACTACTTTTTTAGCTCCCTCAGATGCTGTGATATACTCGGTCTCTGATGTAGAATCTGCAACCACACCTTTCTTTTAGATCCTACAGCTCACGGAACCTCCATTCAAACTAAATTTGTGTCTAGTATATGACATCATGTCATCTTAATCAGTATAGAAACTAGAAACTACATGTCCTCTGATGACTAGTTCCTCATCGCCTCCATAAACAAGGAACATATCATTAGTATGCCTCATATACATAAGGATAGTCATTAATTCCATCAAATGGCGGTCTCCTGGATAACCTTGATATCTGCCTACTACACTTAATGTGTAAGCAACATCTATCCTTGTACATAGCAAAACATACATGACGTTCCCAATCACGGATGCATAAGGGATCCTTTCCATTTTCATTCCGTCCTCATGTGTATGAGGACACATTTTTATGGAAAGATGATTGCTAAGTGACACTGGCAACAATACCCTCTTGGACTGTTCTATATTTAATCTCTTCGTTATCTTGTCAATGTATGTACTTAGACTTAAGTCTAGTATTCTCTTGGATCTATCATGATGGATCTTGATACTAAGAATATATGTTACCTCCCCCAATTATTTAATAGAGAAGCATTTATCCAACCATGCCTTAACTAACTTTAGGACATATTCTTCATTTCTAATTAGTAATATGTCATCAACATATAATATTAGGAAAAATACATCACTTCATCTAAACATTTTTACACACAAGGCTCAAATTCATTCTTAACAAAGCTAAATTCTGTTACGGCTTCATCAAAACAATTGTTCAATGACCATGATGCTTGCATTAATCCCTAAATGTATTTTTGAAATATTCATACCTTTTTGGAATTCTTTTGGTGTTAGAAACCCTTCAGGATATGTTATGTAGACATCTTCTTGGAGTTTCCCAATAAGGAATTTTATTTTTGACATCCATTTTTCAATTTTTATAGTTATGGTAAGCAGCAGTGGCCAATAGGATTCTGATTGATTTCAGCATAGAAACTGGTGAAAAAGTTTCATCATAGTCAATTCCTTGACGCTATCTAAAACCTTTTGAAAAATGTCGTTCATTATAGGTGCTGAATTTTCCCTCCATGTCCTGTTTTGTCTTGAATACCCATTTATTACCAACAAGATCTACATCAACTGGAGGATCTACCAAAATCTAGACGTGATTTTGGAACATGGAATCCATTTCAGAATTAATGGCTTCTTTCTACTTGGCAACGTATGTGCCTTCAACTAATTCCTTGTAGGTAATAGAATCATTGTTGTCAACCAATAATGAGTCACCAAACTCGGTGAAAGAAAAACCATATAGTTTTGGTTCTCTCACCTCTCTCACGCTCCTACACAGTTCTTGTGTCTCTCGAACAGATTTTTCTTCCATAGGGCTTTGTGGAATTTGTTCTTGAACCAACTCTTGTGTATCTTGAGCCTCTACTTCATCGAAGTCTATCTCGCTCCCATAATATCATTTAGAGATGTGATCCCTCTCAAATAATATGGTGTTTCCTTCCACTGTAAGCATTTTATTTGAGGCGTTGTATGGGCAATATCCCCTTGTTTCTATGTGATATCCTATAAACATACACTTTGTTCCTCGGGGTGCATGTTTGTTACCTGAAGAGGCCTTAACAAATGCTTCTATACCCCACACATGTAAATTTGACAACATAGCCTTGAATCCACTCCATAACATATATGGAATACCGTTTATCTATTTAGATGGTACTTGTTTTAGTAACTGTGCTTCTGTTTGTAATTCATATCCCCAAAAGGATAATGGAAGCACTAAAAAATATTTGTTTTTTTCCAACAGAAATTTAATGACATATAATATATTTTTAGTTAAAAAAATTAATTCCAACATATATTAAGTTTTATTGGTATTAATTTTGACTACCAACACTTATTTTTACCAATAGATATATCCGTTGATATTAATGGTTCAATACCAACAAATCTTCTATCAACAATTATATCTATTGCATTATCATACTAATACCAACATTTTTTTACCAACACATGAATCTATTATTAATAATAACCATTACCATCAAATCAATTTCCATCAATAAATTTTTTTACAACATCCCATTAAATAAAAAATAATTTATTAATAACAAATTAAGTAAAAACTATTTTATATACAAATTATTATTTTTATAATCAAAGTCAATATATTTTTTTGTGGGGTAATATTAAAAACAAGATTTATTTTAATTTTCAATTTTATCCGATGTCAATCATGATTATATTTTTCAATTTTATCCACCGACACACCTCACCACCATTTTTGTTTCCTCCCTTCATTATCATATATGACAGAATCCCACTGCCCCCAGTTAAAGTTTCTTATGACCGGCATCACCACTCCTCCCATTTTCACATCTCCATCGATGAATCCCATAGCCCCCAGAAGTCACATGCACTGGATCTTCCGTCATCGTCCAGTGTCATCGTGAATCACCTGCACCGAACACTCATCACTGCTGATTCCCTCTTATCATCATCGCCTGCACCGGAAAACCAATCAACGCATGTGGCATCCATTCCCACTATCAGACATAATCTGGAAATATTGTCATATATGTGTCCAGCCTAGCCCCCAACCCATACGTACCCCGATCATTTCAGTTCCCTACAAGGTACATTGGAAACCCTACGTCAATTTTTCAGATACCACATGATTCAATATCATTTTTTTAATCAATTGAGTTCAATAATGATGTTTTATTTCAAATATATCTCATTTCATTCTATTTCTCAAGTCCTAGGTTTTATTTAGATATCCTTTTTTTTCTTTCATCCTTCATGAAGGTTCTATAAACACACATTCAAAATTCACCTCCTCCATGGCCATGTAAAGCGGGTACTAAGAAAACAATGAACCTCTAGCAGTCCAAATCGTCTACCCATGGGCCACAAAGCTCATCCCACTAGACTTCGACCAGTTCATCATGTCGTACCTAATACTGATTGTGGAGGTGGTTAAACAGTTCCATCCTCACCATCTAGGCACTGACCCCCCATGTATAAAAAAGAGTTTTGTTCATATTTATTAATTTTTTAGGTTCTGTTATGACTGTCAGGGCTTGTTTTTTCGGTTCATTATGGTGGAGTGCTGGTACTAATGACATATTATTCTTTATAATGGTTTTTTATCTGGTTGGACTGAAATAGATAGGTGCGATAAGGCTTCATGATGTTGATGATTCTAGAGTATCGATGTAGCCGAAGATTGGCTGGGTGTTGCTGAGCATCATTGGAAATACTAAAAACATCACCATAAACAACATAAGTGTCACTTAGTAGGATGTTGATATTATATATCAATATCACCTTAATAGTATGGTCATGCCTTCCAGAATCCTGTGACTTAAATAGTCATGCTATTGCGAGATTTATTTTTTCAGTTCTGCATTTCCATCATAGCTTATTATACTCTTTGAAAACTGTATTTTTAATGTCATAGTATTTTTATCTGCTTTAATGGTCATGATGAATGAGGCAAACTTAAGAAGAACCTCATGCATTGGTTTTCATCACATGATAGTTTTGTAGACCTTTGTCGACCTATTGACAACAATTCCAAAGAGGTGTGTCTTTTGGCATTGAATGGTATCGAACATGAATTCCATAATTTTCATTGTGGTTTTAACACAATCCTTCAGTTTGAGATAATGATTATCTTAAATTAAAACCACCAAGCTGTGATCCACTAGATGCAGAACATCATATGATTTTTATATACTACCTTTGGGGAATGTCACATTAATTCCTCATACTCCACACACACACAAACACACTTCAATTAATTGTTTAGTTGTTTTAGCTTTTACAACTGTAAAACATCCTTTGATGGTCCAGACATCTATTATATTTTAGATATTGACATGAAATAATTATTCATGTTCATTCTGCATAGTAGACTATTCTTTAATGGTCATGCTAAATGAAAAACAGTGGATTGTCATAGTAGACTATTCTACATTAATATCATTATAGAATCTTCTACATTTTTAATATCATAGAATACTACACTAATGATTATTTGGGGGGGGGGGTAATTAAATCCGGATATGACCCATGTACCCTTAACAGGTCATGAGTAATTCTTCTTCTTCTTCATTACATATTTATCCCTTCAGTAATCTATAGAATGTGATCATGAATTTCATCTTCATTATGATTTATCACATCAATGGAATCCGCTGATGCTCTCAAACAATAGCCCCTGGACATAGTACTCTCCCAGAGAACAAGTGATTGGTGGACCATTTGTTTGGATTAATTGTATCTCTAAAAATGACAGTAAATTCCCTTTTCATGGTTGAACTAATTCTCATCTTTTTCACAGATGTACAAGTTCCCATTAGAGAGATGACCTAAACCCTAGATCAACTAGTTTTGGATTTTCGTGAAATGGATGAGTGTTTCATCAAACTTAGGAAGCACATCTTTCATTGGTGCTTATCACATGGTATTTGTTTTTACCTTCATTAATATATCAACAAAAAGTCCAATGAAGGGTGTCTTCTAGCATTGAATGGTCTCAAACATGAATTACATAATTTTCATGGTGGTTTTGACATAATGATTCAGTTGGAATGAATGATTTTCCTAAATGAAAATCACTAAGATGTGATCAAATAGATGTTGAACATAATTTGATTTTTATATATTCTCTTTGGGGAATGACACATGAATACCTTAGACTCCACACAAACACAAACACATTTCAATCAACTATTTAGTGGTTTTGTATTATCTTACTGTAAAATATACTTTGATGGTTTAAATATATATCCTATTTTAGATGTTGACATGCAATAATTATTCAAGAACTTTATACATGGTATATTGTTCTGTATTTTTAATTTCATATTCAACAGATATATATTACAGTCATATTAAGACTATTTGAAATTAATAGTTATGAATTTTTTCTGTAGATTCTCATAAGATTTTAATTGTATTTCTATGTGATTTATGTGGTATAGGAATCAAAGAGAAATTCTTTTAGTAGTATAACTTGTACTCTATTTGTCAACATATTCTAATATTTTCTGAGTTTCACCTCAAAGAACATTGAATGTAATTTTCAAGTTATTTTCTGGTTGTATTTTAATATTTTTATCTATCCTTGGACATAATTTATTTTCAAAGGTTAATTTATTTATGAACTCCCTGTTACTGGCCCTTAAATTCATGAGTTTTATGTGATTTTACATTGATACTATTTTAATAGATTCTAAATATGTGACCTATGCAACATGTAGTGTGACACACAGGAGGTTCTGGACTGTCATCTTGCTGGTAAGAAACTCATGACGAAGGCTAATAGGTTTTAAGATCATCAGGTTAGGTTTGGTCCATTGGGGATTTAATCACATTACCATCCCAAATTGATTTCCCGTACATTCCATCAGCATCAGAAAACATATTATGGCCAAACACATATTTTTTGAAACTGGGGGTCCATTATATGTTGTCACACTAGCTGGTTCTGATTCCGGGTCCTAATCCTCATTTTTTAGTAGGGAATGTTGGGTTACTAGAGGCCCAACATCCATTTGTAATAGCAGGATCAACATCACATCAACATAGTGTGGAAACTGGGCATGAAGGTGTTGGTCTAGTGCCATGTCATAGGTCTATGTTGAAGCTACTAGATGATAAAGCAGAGGGTATGCTTTTTGGGGCCATGCGATTGTTATTTCAGTTAAAATGAACTGCTGGTAGCACTAAATTTCCAGGTATGTTATTGTTCTTATGGTTAATTTTCTTATGAAATCAAGATAAAAATCAGTTGATTATTGTATCCACCTACATGGAAAACACTTTCAAATAGGGAACTCAAAAAATTATATAAATTTTTCATGCTTATTATGTCATCCACCTACACTTCATTTTTTATACTTTCATTTTTTAGTATTTTGGTTTCAATTCATGTATACATTATGAATGGAACTGTCGGCATTCTCTTTGGTTATGTGTGGTGTAGATCGTGGAGATGAATGGTGTGGAATTGCATCGACTTGAGGTTCCTCACTAACATAGAGCTGGCATGGATGGGGAATAAACTAGAGCTGACATGGATGATCTCGAGCTGGCATTGATGAGGATAGAGCTGGATGAGCTGGCATAGACAAGACCTGTCATAGATGGGGCTGAAGTTGGCATGGATGGGATGAGGCTGGAGCTGACATGGATGGATTGGAGCTACTAGTGTTGGAGTCACTGATGATGATGGGTTGTAGCTGCTACGGTGGTTTATCCTATTTGGGGGGGATCCAGTTGGGGGGGGGTAGGGTTTTCCAGAATTGTGGAATAGAATTGTGGAACAATCCTGGTGGGGATCCAAGAGGTTATGTTTATAATGAATTTCATCATTAAAATAATTAATTCTTGTCTAATTTTAAACATGTACCAAAATCGTCTCCAGTTTAATAATTATAACATATGTATTATATATGATAAATTAATAAATATAATAGAAAATTATTTTAGCAATAAAAATTTGTATTTTTTATTTAAATTGAATTTATAAACAAATATTATATACTAGTAATATTATTACCAACAGATAAATTTGTCATCATAACCTGTTGCTAAACACTTTAACCAACACATATATTATCTGTTGGTATTATTATAATTTCTACAACAATATTTTATCTATCGCAAAAACATTTAGCGACAGAGTTTTTACCAACAGTTTAGTGAGAGGGATATATATGTTGGTAAAACGTTTTTCCAACAGAAAATGCATTTTTACCAAAAGTTATGTCCCTGTTGGAAAATGTAAAATTTTTTGTAGTGAAGACTCACATGACTCATCATTGATCTCACCATGTCCAATAGGGTGTGGTTCTTCTTTTCACATACACCATTCCACTGAGCCATGTAAGGAGGAGTGAGTTGAGATAGAATCCCAAACTCACGTAAGAAATCAATGTAGCTAAGATTAAGGTATTCTCCTCCTCTGTATGAGTGGAGTTTCTTGATCTACTTACCAAGTTGGTTCTCAAAATCATTCTTGTATTCTTTGAACTGATCAAAATTATCTGACTTATACCTCATTATCTAAATATATACATATCTACTAAAATAATAAGTAAAAATTATGAAGTACAAGAACCAACTCCTTACTTCAAATGAAAATGGTCCATACAGATCGGTGCGAACTAATTTATGAATCTATTTAGCCCTTTCAACTTTCCCACTAAATGGGGATTTGGTTATTTTTCCTTGTTGACACGCATGACATGCACCAAGTTGTTTTAGTTCTAAAGAATCTAAATACCCATCTTGATGTAATTTTGTCAAACTTTTCTCATTCACATGACCTAACAGTTGATTCCAATGTTAAGTGTGGTTTGAGACATGTGAATTAACATTTTCATTGATTTCCATTACTTGGTTTCTGTAGTCTACCACATAAAGAATGTTATATAAATGTTCCCTACCAAAACAAATTCTAACTTTATAAAAGTAGCAACATTCATTTCCAAACATGAAGATGAATCCATTAGTATCTAATATGGATACTGAAATAATGTTTTCGGTTACAGAGGGTACATATTAACATTCTTTTAATACCAAGACCATCCTAGTAGGAAATTTGAGGCGGTAGTCTCTCACAGCTACAATAGCGAGTCTGGCTCAATTGGCTGCTCGCAGATCCACCTCACCTCGGTAAATCATTCTAAATCTACTTGGTTAATTTATTTGGATACATTTGTGATCAACAAAATAAGTATCTAATACCAAATTGGTAGAAATAGATAGATTGCATTCGATAACAAACCCACCTAAAGCATCCCCTTGCTTCCTTGTCTAGGAGACGTTTTTCTTCCAGTGTCCCTTCTTGCCAAATGTGAAAGAAACAACATCCTGTTCTTTGGCCTCCCCTTTGATCTTCCTTTTCCTAGAAGGCCTTTAAGAAGCTTTGGGCTTAAAGCTCTTCACCTTCCCATTCCTTTTATTCACCATAAGAACAATAGGCTTTTCACGACTCATATCACTTTCCACTTGGTGAATGAGGATAAGTATATCAGATAGAGACTTCTCAATGTTGTTCATGTTGAAATTTACAACAATGTTAGAGAAACTCTAGGGGAGTGATAAAAGAATGAGATCGGTACCTAGTTCTTCAGGGAGTTTAAACCCTATAACCTCTAAGTGCTCAATATAGCCAATGATATTGACTACATGAGGCCCATCTTGGGAAACATCTCCAAGCTTTCTATGAAATAGTGCCATGATGATCTCAAACATTTCATCTCTTTCTCTCTCCGGGTATAGACCACAAAGGTGCTCGAGCATACTATAGGAATCCATGTCTTTGTGAGACTTAATGAGCTCACTAGATAATGATGACAACATCAAACATTGAATGTCGAGTGCATCATTCCAATGTTGATCATAGAACAAGAAATATTCATTACTCACCCCTTGGGAAAGAGAATCAGGAAGTGAGGAATCTAGCATGTAAAACATTCGTTCATAGCGTTGGATAAACCGAAGGCACCTAAACCATTCTTGAAAGTTACTGCCATTGAGGATATTGTCATTATCCAATATTGATCAAAGAGAAAATGTGGTTGACGAGTTTGTCATATTGATTCTACAAATTTAAAGAGAATATTTATCAGTGGCTTATGATTACATTTTTTGAAAAATAATAATTGAATTTATTAATTCTCCCTCTATTTAATCATGTCCCAACGACCGCCAATATTGAACATATATTTCCATGTTTCTATGACATTATAGTGGAAAGGTTCCATATCCCCCTTCAGATAACCCCAACAAGGGTTGGTCAATCTATTTAAAGGTATTTATGTAGGCAGGTCTTTTCCTACTGTAAGCCTATAGTTCCTTGATCTGTTGAGTGGAATCCCCAATCGTGAAATCCTAACATGGATTTCCTCAACACTTGCCTCAATTTTAAAAAAAACTCAATCAAAGGATACTCCTATTTATTTAAAATGTTTATGTTAACCCGAAACATTCATAAGAGCAACCTCTATAAAAGTAAGGTTCCCAAAAAGGGTTGGTCAAACAAATAGTTTTATAGAGTCTTTACCTTAATCATGTAACTGTTGGCTTGGTCTTACATAATATGGTATTTGAGGGATTTAAAACCATTATGCATATTTTCTCATTATCACATTCTTGTTAATATTAATGCATGATTTATTAAGTGATTTACCATGCTATGATAATGTTTACACATAGTCTGGTTTTTATTTCATTCCATCATTCCATGCATGTTTGTTTCATTAACTATGTGTTCGCAACAACATGTAGATAATCAATAAACTATACAATAAAACAGAAATAAAATAAGATGGAATGATCATGATCTTATATTGGTTAGCTTAGCTCGCGGTTTTGTTAAGCTAACCCTAAAATAGGTAAAAACACCTTGAACCTGATGGTTCTTTTTTTTAGCTCCCACCTATCCACCTTTGTATCTTCTTGGGTTGGTTTCGCCTCAGGTTTATATTTTGAACCCTCTCATCTGGCTTGGGAGATCTTTCATTACATTGGGTTTACATTGAAGATACTATAGGCACACATGCCCTTCATTTTATTAGATGAAGGCTTTCAGGCCAATGAATTTAAATTAAATAAATTTAAATGAAACCATACACACAGAAAGTGTCTTTGTTCTAGCTCATGATCATCCATAACATCAAATGACATTTATGCATATTTAGTATTAAAATTCTTTTAATATTTCTTTTATTCCAGATAAGGCGCGCTTGAATTCAATTAATTATGATCTTATAATTAATAAATTATTTATCATAAATTCCATTATGAATTTCCTTGAGATTCATCTCATCCATATTCCTTGTACGGGTCTTTGTACATTAGAGGTAACAAGGTGAAATTCCATTTATAGAAAGTACCCATCGTGTAGGGTATATTACGTGGCATGTATTTTTTATACCCTTTATCCAAAGTACACACTGGGGGATTTGGCGTTTTTTCTGTACTTTGGAAATTTTGGAGTACACAACATGTAGATTAATCTAACATGGCGTGTACTTCACTGTTACGTGGTTACTGGCCTGGAAATCCCATGTACACGGTTACATGGCTTCTCCTTGTAAACAATTTCACTTGGGATGGATGGGACTACATGGCGTGATGATTCATCATACACGACATGTATTCCAGTTTCCACACACCGTTCATTTTTGGTCAACACAGTGTATTAAAAAACATAGGTATGCTTAATTCACATGGAGTGGTTTGGTGGACCAGTACCAGTTCATTGAACCTAAGTACACAACGTGTAGATTTCACTACATGCCAGGTATTCTTGGATTGTACAGAAAGAATGAGCGTCTCCTCAGGATGAGTTCATATTTTTTATTTTAATCAAAATTAAAATTAAACGGTCATTTCTGTGATGTGAATCGAGAAACAAACGAAGATGAGATGGTCTCGGTCATTTAGTTTTTTATAAAATGATTTATCTTGAATTGAATCAAATATAAATTAGTAAACTATCAATGAAAATTAAACAACTATAATCAACATTGTGCTCACCCTAATACCACTTGGAGGTCCTCGGTGGAGTGGATGCTCATGGGTGGATGTGCCCATGTTGATTTTTTTCAAAACTAATGATTAATCCGGGATCAATACGATGATAATCGCCAAACTCCACAGATCGAATCAATGAAATAGAAAAAAAATAAGAATAGTCCTGAAACCAAAAAGGAGGATCATCACAGGTAGATTATAATTAATATCATTAATTGAAAAGAAGTACATTTTATGGTGTTCTTTATTCGTTCATATTTCTGATCACGTTCTGATGTGAGTCATCGTTGCGTCACAGAATCCAAGTGTAGACTTCTTCTTGTGGTGATCCACACGTGCACCATGTATCTCTGGATTTTTCCAAAGGAATCTCTGGGTACTAGCATGGAGAATCCTTTGCTTTCATTTTCCTCCATAGATCTCCTTGATCCAATGGAGGAGGATCTCTCTCTTTCTTGAGAGCGTTCATAGAGTAAGGAGTTCTTTCGGACTTAAAACAATTCTCCAAAATTGTTGTGCACAACGAATATGGAAAAGCGTTCGGGTTTTGTTAATATTTATAATATTGTTTAAGGTTATCGAATTATGAAAAAAATAAACATGTTACACATTTTATTTATTTCATTATCTCTTATTAAAAAAACCCTAGTTAAATAATTAATTCCTTGACATGCGCCCACACTGATTATAATAAATATAATTTAATAAAATGATATTATTTCCTCAAAATCCTGACTAGAAAAACAACACGGCATGTAATCATTATTACACGGCGTTTACTTGTTTTTCATTTCCTTTCCAAAGTGAAAACTACATGGTGTGTACATTCCTTGTACACGACGTTTATATCTTGTTTTCATTTTATTCTTCCGCTAACCATAAAACGATTTAGGATACCTTGAATAATTATTAATCCACATATGGGAATAATAGTTATTCTACTTGATATACTTGGATAAACATAGCGTGGGACCCTATAGGACTTTTTCTCGTTGGAATTAGGCGGTCTTGCCTAATGTCCGAGATTACAGTCTAGAAACGGGTCAAAAAACCCATGAGAATTAAGTTGAGGCCACATTGATGTTTCACCTGATACAAACTCTTAACGTGTAATTCAATCCCTTTGTCTCAATATCACATCAAGGAGGTTTCATGGCAGTGTCATAAACCTAAATTATTGATCCATCATTCTTTAACTTTCAGAAATAATCTTGTTGTGACACCATGGCCCTGGAATTTGGGTGAATGTTCTATTTCAATCTAAGGGCCCAAGATTTCTACTTCTATAAATTTGTAAGGGAAAAGTCCTTCCTCGACTTATCCATTAACAATGTTTCATTCGTGATGCACCCAACGTACACTACTTCCCGCCAACTGTCTTTGTGACAGTTTTCGTCAGCAAATCTAAGTGTGTGAGTCACGACATGAGTTAATGATAATCTTCCAGTTTATAGACTATTACACACGCTCATAGATAGCAATGTCTGATGACACTAAGACAGGAAAAATTTCTAATGGTGGGCATGTTCTCATAATCTCCAATCATGGAGATTACCAAGTGCGAACTCCATGAGAGAGAGTCTCATCATCTTATGAGTACTTTTACATGATGGTCTATATACTATTTGTCCAATAATAGTATGTCATCAAACCATAGAACATTATTTAAGAATATTGTTCTTTCATTTCAAGGTTATCATCATATCGGGTATCTACCATGACCATATTAATGAAAAAATATTCCAGGACATTATTATATTATAGTCATGCATTATAATGAACAATATTTAATAAGTGTACATTCATGTAATCAAATTATAAATAGTTGGTTCTCAGGATAGCAACTCTAAGACCATCACCTCTTGGAGAATCTACCAAAACATCAACCAAAACCTGGGATCCTTTCATAAAACTAAATCTCAAGGTACCTCGTTTAACCTCATGATCTCTTTCACATAGAACATAGACATATAATAATCATTAGTGGTGTCTCTGATCAAAATGAAATGTGATGAATTTGTCTTATGATAAATCAATACCTATATAGAATTACTATTATATTGAGATCTTCCTTATATAAAAACAATGTCTATGGAAATCTCATTAGTTTTCCAAAAGAGAATCAGATTTTATTGGATATAATAAAAAGGTTTCAAATTGTCTTATTATATCTATTGGAATGTGTAATAACAGGACACATAATCAGCAATGTATCTTTTCATTCCCAGCCACAAGAATTTTTGTCTCATATCATAATACATCATTATAGTTCCTATATGTATGAACAATGAAGATATATGTTAATAAAACCAACATGAGCTCCTCACATATACTAGGATGACAAAGTGAACATAAAAATGAAGAGTACCATCCAAAGTGAGACCCCTACAATAAAAAGTACCCCCACCATATATGGGTTCCCAATGTAATATAAACAAATCATCATACTTATTAATATAATGTATAGAATCAATGGGAGATGATGATAACATAACAGTATCCAGAATCATTATTGGAACACCCTCCCAATCATATAGGTGAAACTATAAAAAAATACCCTAAGGATCCTATCATCCTTCAATCCAATAATAGATTGTGATGGTAATATCTTACTAAGATAATTTGTAGTGAAATTACCCTTCCTGGGGGTATAGGCGATGTTAAAGTCCAATTTAAAATGGTATTCCACCCACCACATTTGTTTGAGAATCAATTAATTATGAGAAAGGATATACATTAAACACATATAGTTATAAAAGACGGTGTAAATATCCCCCAAAAAATATATTGTCACCAAAGAATTAACTCATACATAACCAAGAAAATATATAAATCATGAGTGGGTTAATTATTCTCATGCATTAAAATATTATATGAGCTGTAATCGACCACATAAACATCCAGCAGAAGTGGGAATCCCAAAACAAGCTCCATAAGGGTCATAGAAAACCTTGTATCCCTTATAGGACTCATGTAATATTGATATAGGATTCGATGGAAAAATTTGTTTTATCACGTAAAAATAAGATTGATAGATCACATCCCATGTGAATTTTTCTCTTTTTCTGGTAAGAGATGTCAAAGGTGATTCCAAATCTGAGAAATCCTTAACAAACCATCGATAATATCCATTAAGAATTACAAATATTCAAATCTCAAAGATGTTACATGGTTCTGCACATCAAAAAACAACCTCTACATTATCTGGATCAAATGTTAATCCATGATAAAAAGTCACATTCCCCAAGAACATCACTTCATAATTCTAGAAATTTCATTTAGAAGTCATTCCATAGAAATTATGAATCCTTATAATTTTGAGCCCCAATATCAAGGGGAGATCATGCTCATTCTTAGATCACGAATAAATCATGATATCATCCAGAAATACTACCAAAAATGTGTTGATAATAACATGGAATATATAATCCACAATTACATGAAAATCAAAAGAGAATTATTCATACCAAATGAGATCATTAGATATTAATAATGGACATACATTCTATTAAAATTCTTCTTTGGGGTATTAAACTCACATTCAATATTCTAATGATTACCTAACTGATGATTAATATTTAAAAACCACATTCCCTATGATAATAGAACAAAAAAATCATCCACATGAGGAAAATGATATGTTTTATTAACCATTAGATAGTTAATCTTATAGTAGTGCACACACAAAATAGTAAACCATTTGATTTCATCTAAAAGAGAACTGGGGTTTCCCAAGGTGAATCCATATAGAGAAAAACATTTCTCCACATGATCATCCAACTAAATATTGATCATTTTCTACTCCATCGTTTCCATATGATAAGAAGCTATTGAGATCATCTATGTAGCTATAATTGGGATAATAGTATGCTATAACTCTCTCTATTGAGGAATTATGAAGATTTTTTTTGGGAAAATCGTGAAAATTCAAAATGATAGTGAGAAAATAAACAAAATAAGAAACTTCTTCAGGATCAACCAATAAATCATAAGAATACTCTTAAGCATTCGGAGGGAAGGTCTACTATGTTGAGACCTCAAATTCCATTCTCCCAGAAATAGCCATGAGTTATCTTCATCCATATGAAGTGATATATTCTAATGATAGAAATAATAATCAGTATAAATAGTGAAAAAACAATCAATCCCAGCGAGGAAACCATACATATCTAGACCAAGAATGAGAAAATCCCAAACTAACTCTGTAATGACTCTAAAATGTGAACAAGGACACCAAAACCCATGATCTATCCTTTTTAAAATTGGTTTTCCTAACTCCATAAAAAGTATATGAGATCCATTGTATGTTTAATATTTTAAATAAATGGCCATATATAAATTATTGGGATGAAAATGCATCATATAAAGAAATTAATAATAATTACACAATAATGATGGAACCTTTCACTATCACTGGGCTCATATATATTACCACTTGAAGCTCATATACTGCATAAAGGTGGTTCACTCTTGAGGATTTTGGTCATTTCTATATAGTATTTAAAGAATCTAACTATGACACAGTATCATTTAGGGTCTATGATCCATAACAATATATAGGCATAAACATAACCTTAAAAAACAATGAAAATGACCACAATGTCCACAACTTTTACACATCTTCATAGGTTTAGAAAAATCTCACATGGTGTGTCCAACCATTACCCACTGATAGAAAGTCATATGTACACTAATTGATGTAACGAAGGATGAAGATGATCTTTTCCACTAAGAACCTCTTCCACCACTCCTATGATGATCTTTCCACTTCCTATGTTTCACATTAATATCACCAAAACTTAAACTATCATTAATAGAAGTGGAATAATATCTTACCATACCATCTATATTCATTTAATACATTATATCTCTATAAATCCTCTCCGAACATTGGAAAAGAAGCTGTTTAAATACATACGATATAATAATATTTTTAATCCCTGTAGGTACTTTTGATCATTCCTGTAATCATTCATTGCATCATCTAGAGAAAAATAAACTCACTCGATAAAGTGGTTGGTTTACAAAAATATAAAAAATTATCCCTATTTTAATGATAGGAACTCAAGAGGCTTCACTATCATTAGTGACTCTGGATAAAATTTAAAGTGGAATAGATTCTTGAAACCCTTAAAATCTAACCCCATATGCCTATATCTCTTTAAAATTTAATCCGAAACAACTCTTTCTAGGACCCTCATGTATGAATACATCACACTTCATCTTGATAGAATCTGGTATGTCAATGGTTTCTAATATTTGATAGATATTTTCAACTCATTCCTCAAACTTGTATGTTTCATTAATACCCTTAAATGATGGCGTCTAATAACATATGAACTCCCATGATTAATCCCTTACTTCTCAAGATCATAGATGTACCTAAAAATAGTGTTACGAACTAGTGATAATTTTTTTCCAACAAAAAATCTACCCACATGATAATCACTACAAGATTATAATATATAGGTTAATTCCCTGGAGGGGAATCTAATTCACCAAACCTAAGGAACCCATGTAATATATCTTGAAGACATACCATAGTAGTCTGAATCATAATAATTTAAAAATAATTAAATAATATCATTTGGAATGAGAAATCTATAATATAAAATTGAGATTAACTAAAGAAACAAAAAACAGGAGACAAACATCCGAAAAACCCAGGGTAACATCTGTCTCAACATGGAATGAGTTGTCCAATAATTACTGAAACCAACATCTTAAGATCCAATGATATTCTATCCAAATATATCAAACATAAAAAGTCATGTAATCAGGAATATATACCACCTTGGATACTAAAATATGATGAAACCATCCCAGAAAACCTCTTCATATACTTCCCAACATAAATTTACACATTCCCAAACATCGTTCCTAATCCCCACATGATATCTACTAGCACCCAGAAATGAAACAACAACATGACGGAATAATTTAACCCAAATGGAGAAACAACGTGACATGTATTTTTAAAATTTATTAATAGAGTAAGACATAGATATATTCCATAACTAAAAATAATAAAGCGGTCATGATACAACTCCAAAGAAGTCATACAATTACAACATACATGTACAAAATCAATGGAAAACTAAAAATAGAAAATCAAAAAACTATTTGATACCATGGAAACATGTACTATCTTACAACCAACTACCCAAAAAATAATTTATTAAATCTCACTACCTCATTACATTAACATATCTTTCCTTGAATCAAATGTCATAAGAAGGTCATTGCACCAATGAAGGGGTGTGTAATGTGTTACCTAATAGGATCAATATGATCAAACTAAGGTGTTCAATAAGTAATATTAATTGAGATTTCGAAAAATTGATTTATTTTAATAAAAAAATTAATTATAAAATGATTAATTTTTTCATGTCAAGGTCATGAAAAAACAATTAATTTTACATTTTTATACATATCCAATATAATTTCGGTCAAATTGTTTGAAATAAATAAATATATATATCTATAAAGTAGCCACAACAAATAATATTAGGTGACCCATATAAAATCAAATATAATATCATTCAAAGAAAATTTATGATCATGCCACAGATCTCTATAGGTCAAGCTGTAAAACTACTCATTCCATAATAAATGAGTAGGGCACAATTAGGTCCTTATAAAATATGACTAAGGAGAAGACCAAGACACCATGAGTGAATGCCCCAAAAATTTCAATATCAATTTCAATGAACAATATTCCTAGGGAATATATGAACACCAAATGATTAATTCCCCTTCAAAATAAATTGATTATGGCTCCAAGAAACACCATCCACCTATGTACCAAACGATTCCCATGTTATATATATTAAAAAAATATCAAAAACATGATTTGAAAACCATTATAAAATCATGTTCCCTAATAACATGACACCAAATACTTAGAAATTTCATTTAGAATTATTTCCAACAAAAAAGTGAAAATTTAGGAGTTCAAGAACCAAAACGAAGTGGTGATCATTTTCTTTATAATATCTACAATAAACAAAATTATTATTCATTAAAACAAAGAAAATGTGTTGATATTGTCATGAAATATCTGATTCTTAAAATTCATTAAGGCATCAAGATTATCAGATATAACAAATGGAATATAAAGACATTAATAATGTTCATTCCTTACCAAGAATGTTATCTTAGTTTTATCAGTCTCCCAATCTCTGAGTTGATGAAAACCCTACTGAATATCGATATTCAAAAACCACATTTCCCCTTTAACTAAAAAATCCAATCATTCACTCAAGGCAAATGATACTTATTATGAATTATTACCTTGTTAAATTTCCTATAGTATACACATTATTATAGTAAACCATATTTATTATTGGAAAAGATAGTTATGTATCCCAAAATAAGAATACTAGGATAAAAAAACATATCACCATCAGATTATCCAATAGCCTCTTAAGATCATTCAGGTCTAATGGAACCATATGATATGATGTTATCAATATCGGCTATGTAACTGGATTTAGGTCAATTGTAAATTATAGATCTATCATTAGATGATATCCATAGATATATTCTAGGAAACCTTTAGTAGTATCATAAAAAAATGAATATGTTCAAAAAAACAATGGTCATTGGGATCAACCATCAAAGTAGAAAAAAATTGGAGGTCTTTGTAGGAAGGTCGTGCATGACTAGAACATGAATACCACTCTCTCTTATACAACATTGATATTTGATCAACATAAATGAATGAGAGACACAAATAATTTAAATCAACCTCAACATGACGAATGACCAGCCAATCCAACCTAGTGACGATATCAAATAAATATAGATCAAGAATGATAAAATCACACACTAACTATGCATCGTCAATCTATACTGAAAAAGAACACCAAAAAAAACTACCCATTCTATTTTCCAAGAGGTATCAATAAATTCATTTATATATAAATTTATAAAATTATATCAATACACTTAATCAAAAATTGGCACATGACGATCCCTCCTACCTCAAACTTAGGGTCTCACACACCCACAATTGGATCCACCAAGAAGACAAAATCTAATTATAGAAAATAATTCCCTAGATTCAATATTCACATATCAAAATAGAATCATAAATAAAAATGGTTAGTGGAAAAGTTAATAAAAACATACATTTAAGAGACACACATCCTGCACCACAACCAACATAAGGATTAACCTTTAGTGGATTATCAAACAACTTATCTAGAAAGTATAATAAAATAAATAAATACCATAGATAAATAGATTTATAATTATAGTGAAACATGAATACCATGATAAAATATATAATTGAAACATGAGTAATACTCACCTTGAGAAATATTCCAAAAATGGAATGACGATCAATCATTGAATGAAATGATTCAGAATGATTTTATGTCTCCAAAAGTTATAGGGAGATACCCTAGGTTGATAGGGAAGAATGATATAGAATAATGAAAAAAAATTCATGATACTCCCTAAAATAAAAAGTGATGATATTTACATAGTTTGAAACCAATTTTCAAGTTTTTCAATCCATGAAGTTCAAGTACATTGAAAAGATCATATCATATTTTTAATAAAAACCCGATTTTACCATTACATGTTGTGTAATGTGAATTCATAATGTGAGATCTTCACAGCTTATTATGGTTATTAAAATCTTCCAGTAACTAATTACATGGAATGTATACATGTTTCACGAACTATAATTTACTCATTCCATACAAAAGATCATGATATCCTATCAGAAATCAATATATGGAATGTAAACACTTTACACTATATGTATTTATATAGAATACAAAAAAGAACTTATTCATCTCAAAAGTCCCTAAACTACTCTGGTGTTCTATGAAATATGGGAGAAACCAAAAATTCCATAAATTAATTTATACCCATACTCCAATAAATCAAAAAATATATCCTTTAACATTAGATCATTTGCCCCAACAAATGATTTATATCATCAGGGGTCCCAAAATTAACAAAAAGATGCAGAGGAATATAAAAATTGATATTCTGAACACCTGATGTAGAGTAATGGGATGTTATATAATATATTTTCATCCTCAAATAGATTTAGGACTGATCTAGTTATTTTTTACATGTGATTAAAATGGGTTATGAATATGATGCACATTGTTTTCTATAATGTCTAATATTTTGTTACTAATCGGTTTAAAAGATATTATTAAGTATAAAATATTATTTTTTTATTTTTATGAGAATTATTTGATAAGATCAATGAAAATTGTGATAAGGTAAAAATTTTATTGGTTGTCATGCTTTTTTTGGATATCGAATCACATTCCTTAATATCCCATAAAAAAATTTCTCTCATCCCAATTTTTTAAATAATATTCAATGGGTTTAATGGTGGTTATGAAAAATGAATAAGTGAAGTAGAATATAATGAAAATTAGTCCTAAAAGGTAATCATCATTCAATTTAAAATTTTTATATTTTTTGAAAAATGTCATTTATGTAGACTATTCCACATTGTAATATATAGTTTTGTTATGTATCATTTATAGGATTATTCTCTTAACTCTAAACAAAAATTATATTTTGGAATTCAAGAATGTAAATTCTATTATCGAGATACTATATTATGTAATTTTTCGGGATGGATCCATATAGATATTGTCTAGAAAAATTATACATTGATATATTATCATGAATATGAATAAAACATGTATATGTTTTCAAATTATAAATAAAAAACCAAATCAGATCAGTACCTTGACTTGTATTCGGTAGTCTCACAAAAATATTAAGGGATATATTCTCCAATTTTTATTTAGGTATTAGAAAATTATGAATCGCCCATTCTTTTGTATTCACTCAACATTAACCTTTTGAAAAATTCAATCATTTTATTGAAAAGTCATAAATATCATTAATAATTTCTTCCCAATAATAATATTATCGATATTGTATTTATATCTATGTACGTATCAAGGGAACAAATATAGAGGACTAATGAGCTTCAAATAATGATTCCTTCATGAAATGAGGACCACTAGGAAAACATAAAATCATTCTAAATATTATAACACATTATTCTTAAAAATTAAATCCAAAAAATGTACTCTTGTTAACCAAATATAGTATTCCATAGAATCCTCAGTCTTTCTACAAGGCATGTTTAATTCTATCTGAGAAGGGGTTTCTCACTAAAACCAATCCCAAAATTGTGGGATGTCCTACATGGAATTTTTTTTGGCAAAAAATCATTATATAAATAACCAAATGATCACATTAAATATATAGAATATTTAATAATGAATTATATTTTCTATTGAATAAATCACCTACATTGTTTTTATACATGGATGATACTGAATTGTAGAATATAAATCATTTATTAGTTCCAACCATCTTATATCTTTCAAGTTCATCTATTTTTGAGTGAATATATACATTATACTCTTTTGTTAACTATATATTTTATATTTTTAACCATATAAAATATGCCTCCATATTTTTCAAGAAAAAACTACTTCTTCCCATTCAAGATCATGTGTGGTATATTCACTTGTATGGATTTTTAATTAGTATGATTCATAAGTAATTACCCAATATTCTTGAATTAGGACACAATAATATTCCTTCACATAATTATTGTTATCAAGAAAAAACTATGTATTTTTGGATGAAAAGGAAAATAATAATGAATTAACCAATCATATATTTAATTCATAAATAAATTGATTATATACTATTATCAAAATGAATTAAACAAATTTTCTAGATGACATTTCTAGTGGGATAGACAAACAAACAACAATTTATAGAAATTATTGACAATAAATCATTACCTAAAGAAAAATATATTTCTAAAATACATTTTTATGTCCCGGTCACTCATCTTCCACCATAGTTTTACATGAATGATCATTTATTCCATATTTAGATCCAATATTTTATAGGGAATAAATGTTTTATTACCAAAATTAACTTTTAATAAGTTTCCCATAAATATTTTCCATATTAAGTTCTATTGAACAATAATTATATGCCACCAATTTTCTATGTATCTTTTGAGAATAAACCATAATTTACACAATAAAAACGACCAAAAATTAATCCAAATGATGAAATAAAATCATATTAATAATATATATCGATACAATATGTTCATAAGTCAACCCAAAGGGAATAAACAGAAACTCATAACTATTATACCTAGTACAAATCACCATCTTAAAAATATATTACACCTTCTTTTATAGATGATGACATTACGAACTATGATAATTTATTAATAATTAATTCTCTCCATATGTAGATTAAATAAGTCATATCTATGATGAAACATATATTTATTCATAGCATTTATATTATTTGTTATTATATAGTCATTCCATAGCATCCTTATACCATCCTAATTTTTAACAAACAGAACAACATCACCCCAATGTAATGTTTTAGGGTGAATAAAACCGTTTTCATGGAACACTTTTAAAACATTTTAATTTCTAATAAATCTAATAAATTTTTTCAATAAACATGGTTTGAAATTGCCTAATCATTTATAACTAAGATGATAATAAATTTATCCTTTTTAATAGGAATAACACTAAAAACCATCATGAAATAAATCTAAATTTTCATTTACAAATTGTATATCACTAATAGTAACAACATCCCCTTTTTGATAATATGAGGAAGATAAATTTCTCAACAAATTTAATAATTTTCCTATGGTAATGATTAGTTATCACATGTATAAAATTAGTAGTATATATTTATTCAAACTCACTTATATGGTTGAATATAACTTTCTAATCACTATTATCTATCCTAGAAGGATAAAGGAATATCCAATACATATACAGAATTACAACATACATAACCTTGACCAAGATAAATTTTGTTATAAAAAAAAGTATCCCATAGATAATTTCATAAAGATGCCTAAAAATAATTATTCACTTAATACAATAATTAATATTTTTTACTAAATTTTTTTCCCCTTATTATAGGGGCAATCTTTCAATTTTACAATAAATACCCTAGAAATTAAATAATATGTAGAACCCCGATCAATAATAAATTTATAATAATCACAATTAAAAGTAAATTTATTACCCAAAATTCTGAAACATAAATATTACATATTAATATATTATTATTAATGATATATCCTATTAATCTATTCTATAAACATTTAGTTTTAGATCCTTTGAGAATATAGGAATAAAAAAATTTGTTTGTAATATTTATACTTCATTCCACACAGAGTTCATCTTAAAAAAAAATTTCTTAGACATATCATACATAAAAACATTTATCATACCTTGGGAATGAAAATATAATGGGTTGTGAGGTGAGATGGTTAGTATGTTTTTAGATGGAGATATCTAATATAACAGGTGCATAAGGGTGTGAGAATATTATAATTACATTTGGAAACTATATCATACATATAATATATCATAAACAAGATTCATGGTATAAATAATGGACATTTATATGATATTAATCACAATGTGATAAAACAAAATAAGCCACCAAATTAAATTTTTTAAATATATAGATTTGGGGACTAAAAATATGCATAAATAATCATTTCAATAGTTGTCAAGGCTCATTATCAAGTATAGATTAGTTTAATGGGTTAACTCACCAAACCGTAATAGGAATCAAGGATCACTTGCAACACTATCATAGTTTAAAAATTACCTTACTATACAGGGTACTATCCCCATTCCATTCCTATTTGTCTCATGAGATATTTACCTTTTCCGATTACATTGGATGGAGATATAGGTCCCACACATTTCATAATTAAAAGAATATATATTTTTTTTCATTATATCATAAAATATTCTACAAATATATACCCATAAAATGATTTAGTTTTTCACAAACATTTTTATGAATTATAACATATGGAAAAGAAAATGGCTTCATATGGTTTCACCATTTCCTAGGGATATTTCCCATGGGAAAATGAACGCATTTCATTAATATAATTTCATAAAAAACATTTAGGTAAAGAATAATAATAGTATCCTTGGTTCATATACCCATAAAAAATTAGTAACATTAATGAATGTGACCTCATATATTAATTGTTTCTGAATTATCACTTGGAATTTTTATTAGTAAAATAACATTTTCAATTTCAAAATTCTATTTTAGAAAAAAAAAATCAAAAAACATTATGAAATTTTTTTGTTATAAAATAACAGTTGAAACATTTAATTTATTATTTAAATCATTCAGTTTTTAGGATGGTGTAAAATTCCAATGTTGACATTCATGCTAAAAGAAAACATTCCTATATCATTTTTTGTAACAACCAAATAAGTCTTTTTTTGGAAAACGAAATGATGATTACATTTAATTAAATTTTTTAAAAATGATAAAAAAATTGTACACATTAAAATAATAATATTATAAAGAAACATTAATACATTCTTATATGAATTTTTTTAAAATATATCTATTTAAAATAATGGGTAATCGACCAAAGATAGAATCAAGGTCAGTTTTCATTGAAAATGTAATTTTAGAAACATTAGTAATTAAAGAAGAAAAATAAATTGAAAACATGATTTATCAAAATATAACAAAAGGATAGAAAAATTTATGATTTTATTTAAAATTAAGTCATAATTTTTTATCGTTTAAATAATAATCACAAAAAATCATAATAAAAACCAAGAGTGTAACATCAAACCCTTACCATTATGGTAACATCTCGAATAATAAGCCTCGTGAAAAAAGAACCTTAAAAGTATATGTACATACCATGATTTTCATAATAATAATAATAATAACAATAATGGGATGTATACTTACACAACTCCAAATAAAATAGTTGTGAATATGGAATATTTCTCCACGAAATAAAAGAGAGACTAAAAATCCCTTCAAAATTTGGTCATTGTTGAATCGTAATCCCCATGAATGAATAATATAAAATGTTATGTTTAATATAATGAAAATAAATAAGTTCATGATATTAGATGAAAATTGTGTTTTATATTCACCTTATAAAATAGTATTTGTTCATAATATAACATATTCCCTCGAAGAAGACAATTTAAGATAGAAATACCATACCACAATAGAAAATTTTAAATCATAATCCCCATTAATTAATCAAATATAATGATACATTAAATATCATACAATACTACGAATCATGAAAAAAATGTTATTTTGGAAGTATATACAATACAATTAAGAAATGCGTGTTGATTATGGAATTTTTAAATTATAAATAAAAGCGTGACAAGAAATATCGTACCTCAACACTTAAATACATTTATACATGTTTGAACCTCTTGTATATTATATATATGTTTATTTTAAATATATTATTTAACTATACTCATATATATAATTACAGATGTTATATAATTAAGAATTTTTATGACCATTTTATTAGAAATAAATTTTTTGAATTGCATTTTTGGAAACAACAGTTTAATTTGTCATGTTAGGATTTTTTTATCATCATTCATTTTATTTTCTTAATAGTTTACTTTTCTCAAGAATATTTCAGGTGATATAAATATTATATAAAAAAATTATATATCTAAATAGATTATCCATTAAATTTATATGTATAAAATTTAATACACTATTCATAGAGATGATATGTTATACGTACGAATGATTATTATTTCCATTTTCTCTATAGACAAAATGGATGAATGGTAATTAATATATTACCTATTCAAAATAATATTTATTCATTATATACCACATATATTAATGTAATTAACCATTATTACCATCTATTCAATGTGTTATTTGAAAAATAATAACATCGATTATTGTGGAGATAATATGTCATTCACATGAATAAAAATATTAAAAGAATAATTTTAAATAAAGTGTTTAATGAAGATAATAATCTTAGAATAGAACAATACCATTTTGATATCTTATTAAGGATGTTTTTTTTCATATTTTCAATTACTAGTATCTCTTAAAACTATAATAGGATGTTTGGGATGGATTTTAGTCTTGTTTGTTTAAGTAAAATGGTACAATAAGTAAGAATATATAAATGATAGAGGTGGACTTTTATAATGGGGGAGGATTAGAACATTTTAAATTAAAAAAATATTAAATAATAAGAGGTCATTTTCACCCCAAGTGTCTCCAAAATTGTTAAAAAGGGATCTTAGGTATTGAATTTGTTTCCACACCACTTCCATGTAAAACACATATTTTTCATACGTCATTCCACAACATTAATGATTACTTTTTTTTTAAATTTTAGTTTTTACCATAATAAAATTTATCTTATTATTTAGTTAAGTAATTAATCATTTATTAATTAATTAAAAGGGAGTATTATCAGATAAAATGGAAATTTTCAATTTAAATAAGAAATAAAATTTTATATATAAAATCATATGTGACAGGAAAATTAATATTAACACAGGTACAAGTAATGTGAAAAACAATGTTTTAACCTTAATCACAATAGTTAATTTTTATTTAAATTATTAATATTTATGATAAGAAATTAATTTTATCCTATTATATAATATAAATTTCACTTATTCCAAATATAGAATAAATTTTATTAAATTAACACCATTGATTTGAAAGACTTTTATTTTATATTCTTCCCTTAAATGCGATAAAAAAATGTTTTCCAAAGAGAAACTTTTTAGATGTTTAAAAATAGACTATATTATAAAATAAATATTTATTTCCTTACAATGATATATATTAGGTTAATTATAATTTAAAAAATTTAATGTTATTTTTTAAATAATTACAACAAAAATAAACCATTTAAATTCTCCCAGAAAAATTATAGTTTTCAATAAAAATTAGTATTTTTGACTATTCATCAAAACATTTATTAGTTAAAAAAATCTAAAAACGTCACCCTAATATAAATTTTACATTTTAATTGAATAAATTAATTCATCTTTGTCATCTAAATAATTTAAAAGTTAAAAAAATTAATTTTAAATGTAATTTCAAAAAATTCGAGAAAATTGATTTTGAAATATGACGTATAAAAGCACAAAATTGTATTTATTCTTATCCCATTCATACGAAATGATTCATATCAATGATAAAAAATTACTAAATAAGTAAAATATAATTTTCCTTAAAATAATATGGCAAATGAAATTATTTTATTTGATGGAGATAATACTCATTTGTGCACATAATAATACTTTTACCATATATGATTTAATTTACAATTATATAGTTTTTTTATAATTTATAATTAATTTGAAACTAAATGATTCATATAATATATAGGATTAAAAATGTATGTTCATAATATAGTTTATTTTATACATACAATAGATTCTAGAAGATAGGTGATAACTAGTCTATTAAATAATAGGATTATAATAGTATGTCGTGTTTCATTTATACTACGTGTTGCATGTAACACATGAGAATTTTGGTCTTCCATGTAAACAAATAAACAAAAAAATCAAACTTAATTAGAAAAAAAAATATTTAACAAAAAATTTTAGTGGTACATTATACCACCCTTAAAAATGAATTTCTCCCTCAAAATTTTTCTACTCTATTAAAAACATGAGAAAACATATGCCTTAGTACATCATTTGGTTCCCATGTAGATTCATCAAAATGGTGGTTTCACCACAAAACATTCAATAGGATAATGGAATTAATTAAAAAACATTATCAGTATGATCCATAGTCTCCACTAGTTTCCCCGATAAGAAATATCATGATCATGAAGTACGACATCTTAGTTCAGTACTTGTGATGGGCCAAGTATATAGATTCTCAGGAGTGGTTTATAGAATACAACATTAACCTTGGATAGGTTTGATTGAATCCACTAAGGTTAAGGAAATATACCAATACGATCAATATTTTTTCAATGGTAATAATATATCTAGGGATTATTTTTTCCCTTCTTTGTTCCCTAGAGAAATATGTACATAAACACTCTCACAAATTTCTAATTCCAAAACACATTAATGATTATCAACATAACTATTATATCTACATTATTCCCCCATTAGGTTTTTTTGAATTGATATAACATTCTCTTCCATTTATTCTTACAAAAAATGTATCCATATATTTATTTCTCCAAATTCATCCCAGTATGTTGAAGTTATAAACTTATGTAAAATAATTTATTCACAATGATCCTATGAAATGTATTTTTTGAACTCTATTATTTTATGCAAATTTTATTAGAGGATTTTGTTGATTCCATATGCCTTTCAAATTCATTTAACAAGATATTTTCTTGTTCTTATGGGATTGAATTGTTGTATCAAACATACCAACATTCTATTGATTGTATGTAGTGATAAAAATCAACTCAATGTCAATATTTTGTGAAAAATATTCTCTAGAACATTGAGATTAAACTTATATACTTATTAGATAAAATTTAATGTGTAACTCAATGAAATCTGAACACACCCATAATGTATATCATGGAATGTTGATACATAGAGAGATATTATATAATAGTGATGATGTGAACTAATTCAAAATGGAGATCTACAATTTCCAATACAAAATTGTTCCTTTATCCTTTTATTGGGAGTTTGATGACAAAATATATGGTGACGTTTTCCTATTTCAATGTTGTTAAAGATAATTTTTTTAACATCGCCTTATAAAATTGACTGTAATCCTAAATTCTCTTACCTACAAATCACTTAGAAACATAATAAATAATATATATTTTACTATTTTCCCAAGATAAAATCTATTTCATGTTGTCTAGTAGTTCATGATATACCCTTATCACCATTTTATTGTTAGTTAAATGCAAAACCCAATTCCATATGTGATAGTTTGTCATCAGACATCTAATTTATGTTTTTTACAAAACAATAATAAAATAATTCATAAAACATTCCAAAGTTTCAATAACCCAAATTTAGCTCATCATTAAAGTTGTTATAAAATCCAAAGGATACCAATACCTTTTCTAATATGTCTAAAAAAGGAATACTTCTTCAAATTAATTTCTCAGAAAAATTTATAAAAAACAAGATTTTTATTTCCAAAAAAGTCGATTCAATATATCCTTAATCATGAAAAATTATAATCATATAAAACTAAAAGAGTTATTTTTTATTACAGTGAATTTATGATAAACCACAATCTTATAAATTGATGATCATATCCATTACCCTCAATTCATTCTCAGATGAATACATATATTCTTTCAAATTTATCAAAATCATTATATTATTTATGATAGTTATAATTGAGGTAACATTACTGAATCGCTTATATATAATAATTCATGAATCTAAATATATAAACCCTTTAATGTTTTCTCTTTATCAGCTAGAATTGAACATGTTATCCATGGTTTAGGTGATAACAGAGAGATTAGGGTGTTAACTAGTATAATTCCTATATTCCCAATATAGAATAAATTTAATTCTATGGAATCTCACTCTATATTAAATTAATTACCATATATGAAAAAAATTCCCCTCCATTTATGATATCATTTTAGGTTATTCTTCAATAATTTTTGATATTTAGTGGGGAAAATAATCTAGTCTATATTATTATTTACACAAAAACATTTATAAAATTCCATTTTACCCTTCTTCTATGTGTTAGGAATCTCACTGATGTTCTCATTGTTATTCATATATCATGATAAATTATTTTTCACAATGACAATATATTTCTCTCCAGTCATCATCCAATTTGTTTTCTTATTATCACATAATTATCCATCACAATAGTTTTTAACACCATTCCGATAGGATCTATTCAATGAATAAAACCAAAAATCCATCTATGAGAAATAATAATAATAGTGGGAGAATACATAATCATGAAAAATAACCTATAGGATGTCAAAATCATAGCATCTTATTTTCAATCTATGACACCTAATGATTAACATAGGTCATTCATATTCATTATTTGAATCATTCATGAATGTACATATTGTATTTTTAATTTCATATTCATATCCCTTTAGAGTGTAAATGAAGGGGAGCAGTAAGCCCCATTGTTGTGCCCCAAGTGATAACCGATTGCATCTCAGTTCTCCCATATCTATGTTATTACCACTTGATAAATCTATACTAGAGAAACATCCACTTGTAGTATCCATAAAAGCATATTACTATATGAGAACCAATAACTATATCCTTCATTAAAATTCCAGGACATTTTATTACACCTAGACATATCAATAGACTATTCTTTATACATATCCTTTGGGGTCTAACAAAATCATTGTCATCAAAGTGTAAAATGATTATCTAAAATATTCAATGATATATACTCTATTGATCTAGTCATATCATATATAATTATTAAATATTAATGGTTTAATATTTAATGCATAACAAAATGATCCTGTCCAAAATATTTTTGGTCATGTGCCTTTGGATGCATTGAAACATGAAAGAGTGAATCATAAGATTTATAAATCATCTTCAACTATTTACTTATATTTAGAACCCTTATTATAAATATCATACACAAAAAAAAATTAGAACTTTGGTAAATGAAACCTATTAATGGGTGTGCTCAGATTCCTAGTAAGGGAAAAAGTAGATATCAAATATAATATGAGCATAAGTTTATGGGAACATGATAATAACATTTGAAAACCAAACCATTAAACAATGGATCATAAAAAGGAGTCATGGATTAATGTGTGTAAATTAATAATACCAAAATCATCAAGGTGTCGATGAATAGTAACCATGAGAATAGAACATTGGAATAATCTATATATTTGTGAAATAAAATAATTATAGAAAATAATTTTTTTCACATTCAAAGAGGATTGAAAAAACAAGCATAGTTGATTGGATTCACTATCCAATAAATTATAATATTCATGGTTCTGACATATTAAATTAATTGAGGAAAAATTTCCTTCCTAAACTTGGTTCACACCTCATTCTAGTCCAGTTAATCTCAAGAGATATCATGATTTACCCATTACATTGGAGGGAGACATAGTTCCCACCCATCAAATAATGATAATCATAAAAATGAGTCACAAAGGATCATAAAACATTATTCATATCAAACCCCATGAAATAAAATTGGTGTCATAAAAATTTCATCATGTCATATTCTACAGAAAAGAAAGAGGATTCATTAACATTTCACCATATCTTTATAACATGTCATATAAAAAATGTACTCGATTCATAAATATATAGTCATAGTAAATATAAACTATGTAATTAAATAATAATAATTTTAACATTGTATAATATTACTATTATGTAATGAGTAACATCAATGTATGTTATCTAATATAGAAAGTTATTGGTCACCTCGAACAATTCTTGAATAAAATAGCATTTTCACATTAAAATCCACATTTTTAAAACATAATGTTCAAAAAAATGATGAAAATATTATTCCTTAAAAATAACCTTTGAAGCTTATATATATAGAATTAAATCATTTGGTGTCCCTTATTATGATAAATATAGTTCATATCTTCCAGGTTAATTCAAAAACTATATTCACATTGTTGATAAAATCCGGACAACCCATGTTTGGAAAGTGACATGATGATCCATTTAAATTTTTTTTTAAAAAAACTTAAAAAATGGTAAAAATAAAAATAAAAACCACAGTTTAAAACAAAAAAGTATTGA